>JBBGZY010000572.1:1892500-2534097 GCA_037952925.1 Lithobates clamitans | reverse complement strand
AAGGAGTGAGGAAGGAGGAACAAAAGAAAGATGAAGAAAGGAACCAAGGTGAAGTGGAAAAATAGAAAGGAAGGAGTGAGGAAGGAGAAAGGAAGAAGTGAGGAAGGAGGAACAAAAAGAAGGAGGGAAAGAAAAGAAGGAAAAGAGAAGGAAGAAAGGGAAAGGGTAAGAGGAGATAAAAGAAGGAGGGAGCAAGGATGGTAGAACAAAGAAAAGAATAGATGAAGAAAGAGAATGGTAGAGAGGGAGAGAGGAAAAAAAAAGCAGTGAGGAAGGAGGGATGAAAAGAAGGAAAAGAAAAAGAGAAGGAAGGAAGGAAGGAAGGAAGGAAGGAAGGAAGGAAGGAAGGAAGGAAGGAAGGAAGGAAGGAAGGAAGGAAGGAAGGGAGGGAGGGAGGGAGGGAGGGAGGAAGGAAGGAAGGAAGGAAGGAAGGAAGGAAGGAAGGAAGGAAGGAAGGAAGGAAGGAAGGAAGGAAGGAAGGAGAAGGGAGGGAGGGAAAATTGTAAGGAGGGAAAAATGAAGGAAGGAGCAAGAAAGGAAGAATAAAGGAAGGAACGAATGGTTGGGAAAAAAAGGGAAAGAAGGAGAAGAGAGAAAGCAGAGTTACTATATAAATTAGTATTTTACTGTGGTGTATTTTCTTTGTGTTAGTTCGTTACCTTCCTTGCAATGTTTAATTATTTCTGGCAGTGAGATACAGTGTAACAATATACAAATGGACCCTTTATAGTTAAA
The DNA here is from genome assembly GCA_037952925.1 of Lithobates clamitans. Classification (NCBI taxonomy): domain Eukaryota; kingdom Metazoa; phylum Chordata; class Amphibia; order Anura; family Ranidae; genus Lithobates; species Lithobates clamitans. Next base: position 2,533,362 of record JBBGZY010000572.1, on the reverse strand, counting down.
ATTTAATTTGCACATCACACTCCAAAACTCATAAAAGGAAAAGTTGCTGCAGTAGCTCTACCAGGCATTGGATTTTATCCCCACTTGTCAGAAGTACCGCCAACAGAACTGGGGGAAATAAGGATGAAAATTTCATGTTTTTTTTTTTTTTTACTTTGTGCATGTACTATAAACTAAGGAGGGAGCAGACTTCAGATTTCTTAAAACTCATCTCTTGCAGACTTATTTTTTTTTAATTCCTTCACATTTTCTCAGCATTTGCTTTGCTAGTTTGTGAAATTGGACGGTAAATTGAAGGGCAGGGTTGAGTTTTAGGCTTGGTTAAGGGTCAACGTTCATTGTTGGGGGAAGGTTAAGTGTTGGTAAAAAAAAAACTTTTTTTGAGGGTTAAAGGCAGGGGGAGGGAAAAAATGTTAAGATTGGGTAACGTGTTAAAGGGGTTGTAAACCTTTGCCTTTTTTTTACCTTAATGCATTCTATGCATTAAGGTGAAAAACCTTTTTCAATGCAGCAGCGCCCCCCGAGCCCCCCTTATACTTACCTGAGCCCCGAAATTTGCACGACGGGAACGAGCACACCAGCCTCCGGCCAGTGTCTCGCGTCCTGATTGGATAGATTGATAGCAGCACAGCCATTGGCTCCCGCTGCTGTCAATCAAATCCAATGACGCGGGCGCCGGGGGGCTGGGCCAAGTCCTACATTCGGCGGCTATGGACGCTGAATGCTGGACTCGGGAGCACGCCCGCAAGGTAAACCACTCGGGGGGGTTATCTAATGCAGGGAGGAGCCGCAGGACCCCAGAAGAGCAGGTTCGGGGCCACTCTGTGCAAAACGAGCTGCACAGTGGAGGTAAGTATGATATATCTGTTATTTTAAATGAAAAAAGAAACAAACCCTTACAATCACTTTAAGTTTTAGGTTTAGATTAAGGGTCAGAATTCATTGTGGTGGGGATGTTACATTAAACATTGAGGGCAATGGGGGGATTATTAGGGGATTAGGGTTAAGTGTTGGGAAAAGATTAAGGGTTTGGTGTTAATGGGGGTTAGGTGAGGATTAAAAGTGGGTGAAGAAAAAAGTTAAGATTAGGTTACATGTTAAGAGTTGTGTTTTAGGCTTATGTTCATGGTTAAGTATCATTGTTACAGGGCGGTTCAGGGTTGAGCTTTAGGCTTGGTTAAGGGTTAACTTTCTTTAACTTTCTTTGTTGGGAAGGTTAACTGTTGAGAATTAACTTATTGCGAGTTTAGGGGCTAAATTCAAGGGGAACAAAAGTTAATACTATAGCAGGTTACATGTTAAGGGTTGAGTTTTAGGGTAAAAGTTAGGATTCATTGTTGAGTGGAGGTTAACGTAGTATTAAACCAGAATATTGCAGCTTACTGATCCTTAGATGTGATGGCTCTTTCAGTTTTCTTTTTTAGGCTTTCTTTCTTCGATTTTCACCTAGTGATCCAGGCAGAAAGTCTAATTTTTTTCAAAAGAACAAGCTCTCCAGCAGAATGTATCAGTTAGCTTGGCTGCGTTATGATGAGCAGTTTCGTCAACGCAAGGCGATACGTCCCTCGTTGCACTGGGATCATAAAGATATTAGTTTGTGGATGAAACTTATGTCTTCTCTATGAGCCTCGACTTCGTTTTTTCCAGCGGAGGCCACCGGTCTATCACTTTTGATATTTTGCAATCGTTATTTCTACAGAGACCCATGGTTCGTTCATCCAGCCTCGAAACCTTGCTGTTCAGGACGGCTTTTGCCTTGGCTTTTTATTGGGCCCTTAGGGTGTGTGAATTAGTCAGTCCGCCCAAGGCGGCGCATGGGGGTTTGTCAACCGTGGACGTCCGCTGCGATGGGGTTTCTGTTATGTTGTTTATCCATCAATCCAAGACAAATCAAGCCGGAAAAGGGGTGCACGTAAAATGAATGCGGTTTCCTGGGTCGCCCATATGCCCGGTGGCCGCGTTGGGTGTGTACCTAAGTTTCCGTCCGGCAGGGGTGGGTTCATTTATGGTCCATTTGGACACTTCGGCGTTGTCCACTTTTCAATTTGTGTCTGTTCTGCGGTGCTGCCTCACAGCTCCCGATCTTGAGGCCAGTAGCTTTTCCTCTCATTCTTTCCGCATCGGGGTGGCCACGGAAGCGGCCCGGTGGGGATTGGATAACGCAGTGGTGAAGCGTATCGGCAGGTGGGAGTTGGACAGGTTCAGAATTTATGTTCGCCCGCACTTGATTTAATAAAACTGGGGTCAATAGGCGTTTGTGTTGTTTGTCCTCTTTGAATGTAAAGCAGTTATTATAGTCTTGTTCTGGTGTTATATGTTATGTGTTGTATTTTCTTTTCAGATATTGCCTGCCTCGTGTGGATATTAGGACATTCATTTGTGCATTGGGGGGCTAGGAGGGCTGACGTCAGGCCTAATGGTCGTCAGTTGGGCTTCCCTAGATCCTAGGCCAGTATTAAGTGGATAGGCTTTCCTTGGTTGTTATGGAACAGGGTGGTTCCAGAGGTCAACAGAGTCGCTAGATGGGACAGGCCCCCTGACATTTTAGTCTTGCACATGGGAGGTAACGATCTGGGGGTTCGGCCCAGCAGAAACCTCATACGTGACGTCAAGTTTGACGTGCTACTTTGCAGATGGCATTTCCGGATACAGTGTTGGTACGGTCGGACATGGTGGGCCGCACCACCTGGCATTTTGCCAGGTCCAGTGGCAAAGCTAAACAGGGCACAAGTGAAGGCTAACAAGGGGACAGGCCCCCTGACATTTTAGTCTTACACGTGGGAGGTAACGATCTGGGGGTTCGGTCCAGCAGAAACCTCATACGTGACGTCAAGTTTGACGTGCTACATTTGCAGATGGCATTTCCAGATACAGCGTTGGTATGGTCGGACATGGTGGGCCGCACCACCTGGCATCTTGCCAGGTCAGTGGCAAAGCTATACAGGGCACAAGTGAAGGCTAAAAAGGAGGTTGGGAGATTCATCATGCATAACGGGGGTTTCGCACTTAGGCACGAGAGCTGGAAGTTGTGGGGTACATCTGAATTCAGTGGGCACCTATCTGTGGTCGCTGGGCCTCGGTTCCTCCAGAGATTGCTAGTGGTTCCTTGACCAGTTTGGATACAGCGGGCATTACGTTTGTGGCGGGGCACAAAGGTGTGCGGTTTCACACTTTGCGCTGTGGAGGTTGGGTCTTTGGAGGCATTTTAAATAATCCGCTGTAATTAGAGGATTGGGACACATCGAAGGTATGGGTCCCCGGTAGGGTTGCCACATCATCCCTTTAATCTAGGACACCTATTTAATTACACAGGTTCTGAGGCTGATTTAATGCAGATAAGGCACCAAGTGAGTTTAAATTACCACCTTAATCAGCCACAGAACCTGTGTAATTAAATAGGTGTCCTGGATTAAAGGGATGATGTGGCAACCCTAGTCCCCGGTGGTATACCAGTTATGGTGGATTAACTGGAAATACAATCGTGTATCTTCAGAAGGTTTTCATCCCCCGAGTCGGTGCAGTGCGGCAGGGACTGTGGAAATGGTTTACGCAGATACAAGGAAATATTTCTGATACGTAGTGCCTCCAAGGATCGGCAACCAAAAAAGGTTATGTTTTTGTTGTTGGTTTTATTATTTTTTACATAATTGTTCAATTCTAAATAAAGGGGCCGAAAACGGAGAGTTTACTCCCAACCTTTGTGTCAGTATATTTTTGGGTAATTATTGTAGTTGGATACAAAGAGTCAGGATACATTTGGGTTACCTTTTCATGTGTGAAAAGGGGCCTTAAACTGAAACCAAAGACACCGACTGGTACCTGGGCCGACTAGTATCCATCCACCCTTAACCAAAATACTAGTTTGGCCCGGACTTTCCCTTTAAGAAAACCCAGCAGGCAGAACGGCGGCTTTGGTACAAGCTGTGCTCGACATATCAGGCAAGGAACGGGAACAGAAGACTCGGTTCTGTAATGCATTTTTGTTTAAGCTCCGCTCGCTCCCCTTGTCCCCCTGATTTATGCAAATCCCCAGCATGCTGAAGAATTTCCAATTTGAAAATAAATTGGCGACTTTCTGGTATCTTCTGCTTTTTCTGTATTATCGTCTTTATTTATTTATTTTCGAGCCGCGGCTGTCAGAATGGGCCGGGGAAGGCGGAGGGCCCCGCGTACGCGTCTTGAGTTTTTCTCCAGGATTTTAATCTTGCGCCAAGGAGTCGCTGGACAGAATCTCTAATCCCGAGAGCTTCGAGAGGCTTCTCGCCGGCTTTTAACTGTCTCTTACAGCGTGCAAAATAGATGCAGTGGGGCTGATTTACTAAAGCGGCCTTTTCCAACCTAGCCTGCGTTCACTCAGATCCCAGTCAGGGTCGACTGGAAGCCATTTAAAGTCGAATTCCAGGCAAACAGCCAAATACACATAAGGGAGCTCTTTTATCTGCCAAAGGATTTGTATTTCTGTCCATCCAGTGCTGAGATTAACACAGCTCTGACACACGCTTTAGCCACGTCTGGTAGGGCAGGAGACCTCATTATTTTCTGTTGTGGTTAAGTAATACCTACTTACATGTCTTGTTCCTCCCCTGGCCTATGACTGGACAGCAGAGGCGTTGTTAGGTCTGCAAAAGATCTGGGGCTAGAGCCCATAGCAACGGTCACCAACCTTTTTGCAGGGGGGGTGGGGGCACGTGTGTGTTAAGCAATATTTTGCTGGCAATGGCTGGTGTTGGCGTTTCAATCATCATGGCACCATGGTTGATATAGTGTCAGTGTGATTGAAGCAAATTATTTCTATCGTTAGATTGTAATATATAATGAAGTGGTTAAATTCACCATAATGCAGAATCAATGGGAGCCCTGAGCCTGTCACTTGCCACATCTCCTGCCACCAGATGCAACTTGTCACTTGCCACCGTTGCCTGGCACCAGATGTGGATTGTCACTTGCCACCATTGTTTGCCACCTGATGTGGATTGTCACTTGCCGCCTCGCCTGCCACCTGATGTGGATTGTCACTTGCCACTGTCGCATGGCACCAGATGTGGATTGTCCCTTGCCACAGTCACCTGCCAACCTGATGTGGATTGTCACTTGCCACGTCACCTGCCACCATTTACGAATTGTCACCTGCCAAATCGGCTGCCACCAGATGCGGTTTGTTGCTTGCCATGTCGCCTGCCACCAGATGTGCATTGTCACTTGCCACCAGATGTGGATTGTTACCTGCCACGTTGCCTGCCACCAGAAGTGGATGATTGCTGGCCACGTCACCTGCCACTATTTGCGGATTGTCGCCTGCCATTCCAGCTAGTGCCACCAAATGTGCATTGTCGATGCATTGGTGGCAGGCTGGCAGCACTGGTCTATTTAGCACAGAGGCAGGTGCAGTTGTCGGTTATGAGTGTGGGCAGGATTGCGGTGATGCGGGGCGGACAGTGAGAGATGTCTGCCTTCCCGCCTCTCTTAGGCAGCCCGCTTGCTCGCCGCACCCACGGCCCGGCTGCAGAGAGGCCACGGCCCATTGGTTAGGCGGGGACCCTCGCGGTAAGAAACTCTGGGCTATGGGCCCCAGATTCGGGGGCTATAGCCCCAATAGCCACCCCCTAGCGACGCCACTGCTGGACAGTGAAAGGAGAAGCAGCAGACAGAGGGGCTCATATCTCTATCACTTTGCTCTCTCCTCCTACCAGCATATTCCTTGAACTGCAGCACAGCCGATTGGCTCCTTGTGCTGCTTCTCCCTCTCACAGTTTGAGCTTAACTGGAAAGAAGCTGCAAGAGACTGATGTCAAAAATAATATCAGGTAGTTACACTGCTTGCATTTAAAATATCAAAGTTACTTAAAAAAAAATAATAAATTATGACATTTTAAAGCGGACCTTCAGTAATTTTTTTCAACTTTCCATCTGTTAAATCTTCTGCCCTTGTTGTTTTAAATTTGGATAGTAAAAGATTTTTTTTCTGCCAGTAAATACCTTATACAGCCCACTTCCTGTTGCTTGTCTGGTCATTAGCCTAGGCTTATGACATCATGCACAGCTCTCTCTCATGAGAGTTTGCCAGGAAGAGAGGGGGGTGAGTCATAAGATGGCCAATGAGAGCTGCTGAGTTGGAGGTGTGTGTCTGTGTAAATCCAGGCAGTGAACAGGCAGCAGCTTCAGCTGCCCACAGTTAAAATGGCTGCAGCGAGACTCAGTGGAGGGAGATTTCTGCAGCATATTTGGCAAGTACAGAATCACAGTATATATAAAATAATATGCAAAGTGGTTGGAGGGAAGCTTCCGAATGGCAAAGATGTTTTTTATTACAAATTATGTGAGCAGACTGCAGTTCCTCTTTAATAAAGACAGAGGTGCAGCAATTTGTGTGTTTTAGGGCTCTTATGCACTGTAGGTGGCAGGGGAGTTTAGGAGCAGAAACAAAAACTCCTCCAAAATCGCATTGTGAAGACCAGTTTTTAAAGTAAAAAAACACCTGAATTCACATAAACGCAACTAAATGCGCATAAAAGCAAGTTTATAAATGTTCAGCGTTTTTCAAGAACAGTGGTCAGAAACCACTGTATTTTCATTTGGATAAATTCCTTAAATACTGTATATTGTTGAATATTTCAAATAATTTCAAGTAGTTCATAAAATTATTAATAACATTTAACAGTTTAATAAAATGATATAAAATAACATAAATAATATAGTTGTATTAATAATAAAATCTATCTATCTATCTATCTATCTATCTATCTATCTATCTATCTATCTATCTATCTATCTATCTATCTATCTATCTATCTATCTATCTATCTATCTATCTATCTATCTATCTATCTAACTATCTATCTATCTATAGATATAGATATAGATATAGATATATATCTATATCTATAGATATAGATATAGATATAGATATATATATAGATATATATATATATCTATATCTATATCTATATCTATATCTATAGATATATATATATAAAAATGTTTTTCTTTTGCTGGCGGAAATTCCGTCAGCAAAAGTCCGATGGAACATACACACGGTCGGAGTTTCCGACCAAAAGCTCTCATCGGACTTTTGCTGGCGGAATTTCCGATCGTGTGTACGGGGGATAATAATAACGTCCTGGAGCTCAGCTTTAACAAATTCCAACACACATTGTTTCTGATAAGAGACAGATTTACGCTCTGTATACACCATGCTGGTGTGATGGAGCCCACGTTGCCATGTGTTGTGTGTAGGGCAGTCCATTCATTTCAATGGGATGTCCCAAGCGTGGAAAAAGTGCAAAAGAAATCCCTGCGCAAAAGAAGTCTGCTAAAGGGTAGCGCATTTCTGTGCGTCTCGGGAAAGCTTATGACTGTGCAAATTCTCAACCAGCACAGTGTGTACATTGCCTTACAAAATCCTTAACTCTAGAGCTGAGTTTTGTAAATCAATGAACAGTCCTTATTTACAATTGGAAGCATGTAGCTTTTTAATCCTAAAGGTTGCATTCACACCTGAATGTCACGTGAGCGCACGCAAAAGTATGCATTTTCAAGCTTGTTTTTGCAACACGAGTTAAAGACGTGTCACACTTGCAGTGCCATTTATTGTTAAGGGCACCCTAAACATGGCCAGCAGATACAGGTTGTTACGTGTGTCAAAATGCGCTTCAAACACATCAAAATGTGCGGCTAAAAATGTGCAAAGCGTAAAACACGCAAAAAGTATGCGAGCTTGTTTTAAGCATTTGTTGCACGTAGGACAGCCCACTGAAATGAATAGACTGCCCTATGTGTGTAGCACGAAAACTCGCAGTATGAAACGTACATTAATGGAATGCTGGATGTGAACCTTAACCCAAATCATATAGACAGACAGACCGCGGGCAGATCGCTAACAATTGTTTTTTACAAGATTTGCTGGAGATTGGTAAATCTCGGGGTTGAAGAATGGTAGAATATCACACTGACTGTACAAGTACGATGGAGGATGGGACCTATTGTTAGTGATCGCTGGCATCTACGACACTCCGCCATTGTTCTCTGTATATGGATTTTATAATTACTTTTCACAACCTAAAGACATTGTAAATGGTGTAAATGACGGTATGTGAGATGTCATCAAACATCCATTTCTAACCACAGAATGAATGAGAAATCCCATTTCTTCACTGAGACTTTGTTCTTCTTAATTTAATTATCTGTAAAAGGGATCTGTTGTTTAATCCGTCATGGAAAGTAATTATTAGAGACACAGCCAAGTGCAGGAACAAGAGCATCCCAATACATAATATGCTGTGTCTATCTATCTATCTATCTATCTATCTATCTATCTATCTATCTATCTATCTATCTATCTATCTATCTATCTATCTATCTATCTATCTATCTATCTATCTATCTATCTATCATCTTTTTTTCATTTTTTTTTTCTTTTCCCTCCCTTACTTTTCCCATTCGTTCCTTTGTTTCTTCCTTCTTTCCTCCCATCCCTTCCTTCCTTCTTTCTTTTGTTCTTCCCTAACCCTTTTCCTCACTGCTTTCCTTTCTTTTTCTCTCCAGCTCTACTGTTGTCCCCTTTTTTTCCCAACCCTTCCTTCCTTCCTTTGTTCTTCCTTTCTTGCTCCTTCCTTCCTTTCTCCCTCCCTACCCTTCTTTCCTCTCATCCCTCCTTCCTCACTTCTTTCCTTTCTTCCTTCTACTGTTCCTGTCCATTTCTTCATCCCTTCCTTCCTTCTTTCTTTTGTTCTTTCATCCTTTTTTCCTCCCTATCTTTCCCCCCATCCTTCCTTCCTTATACCAATCCTCCTTGTGTTCTGCTTCATTTTGTCCCTCCTTTCTTTCACCCTTCTTTCCAATACTGTATGTTTCATATATGCTTCATATCTTACTCAGGTTTTTTTACTCCTTCCTTCCTTCCTTCCTTCCTTCCTTCCTTCCTTCCTTCCTTCCTTCCTTCCTTCCTTCCTTCCTTCCTTCCTTCCTTCCTTCCTTCCTTCCTTCCTCCCTCTTATCCCTTCTTCCTCACTTTTTCCTTTCCTTTCTCCAGCTCTACCCTTGTCTCTTTCTTTCTTTCTTTCTTTCTTTCTTTCTTTCTTTCTTTCTTTCTTTCTTTCTTTCTTTCTTTCTTTCTTTCTTTCTTTCTTTCTTTCTTTCTTTCTTTCTTTCTTTCTTTTTTTCTTTCTCTTTCTTTCTTTCTTTTCCCTCTCTCTAGCTTTTTCCTTCCCCTCCTTCTTTTCATCCCTCATCACTCCTTCCTTTCTCCCATTCTACCATTATTCCTTCCCTTTTTCCTTCCTTCCTTCCTTCCTTCCTTCCTTCCTTCCTTCCTACCATTTTCCCTTTCTTCCTTCCCTTTTTCCTTCTTTCCTTTACCTCCTTTATTTTGTCCATCCTTCCTCACTTCTTTCTTTTCTCCTTCCTCACTCGTTCCTTGCTTTTTTTCCCACTCTACCTTGGTCCCTTTCTTCATCATTCTTTTCTTTCTTCTTCCTTGCTCCTTCCTTTTTCCTCTCTTTTTTTCCCCCTTTCTTTTTTTATCCCTTCTTCTGCTCTACTTTTTTCCTTCATCCATTCCTTCCTTCCTTTTTTCTTTTGCTCTTCCTTCCTCACTTCCCTCTCTCTCTTTCTTTCTGTTTCTTTTTATATATTTCTTTATATATCTATCTATCCATGTTTATCTCAATAGTGTCTTAAACCTTCTTAATCAGCTCCTAAATGCAAACATAAACCTGTACATATTTATAGGTTGCTGTATGTATATGATGTATATAAGCATAGCATATGGCCTTAAAAAAACTTCCAGATTTGTGTTTTTATTTTAAATGTTGATATGTATACAATTGTGTCCTACTTATAAATGCCTATTCCATCGTGCATATACAGTATGTGACTGCTAATAAAATGTAACAGAATATCTATTCCACCTTTTATGGCTCCTAATCTACTCTACTCTTTCCATCTTCTAAAATCCTGAGCTTTTCAATAGAGGGGGCACAACGATGGAGGAGAGAACATGGAACTCTACTTTAAGTGGAAGAATGACAAAATTGCATCTACAACTAAAATGGTCAGAAAAGTAAAATTGAACATAGCTGCAAGGCCTCATGGGAAGTCCGCTGTCAGTACACGTTACACAATGTCAGCTGAGAGGTGAATGACAGCTCGGATTTCGTACAGAGATTTCCAGTCCGCTGAGGCTTCCTGCTTTTCTATAAAAATGGACCTTTTCCTATTTCAAATCCTTTAAAAAAAAAAAAAAAACTCCATGTAATTCACAGAGAACATAACACCACTTTGTTTATTTTATGCATTAAAAAGCTATTAAAGCTATTTTTCACCTATACTAATATGATTACTGGTTAGTTTTATTGAATGTGATCTTCTCCTGCACATCAGCTGAAATTTCAGATTAGGCTGACAGTGATGGTCCCTGAGCTGACTGATGGAATAAAGGAGGATTCAAGAAACAGAACTGATTGATATAAATTATCTGTAGTCTCCGGATGAAGCTCTGACATTCCCATTATGCACAAAATGGGGCTGAGCAGAAAATATAATTAGACATCATCAGTTTCCTTCTTTTCTTGCTCAGTTTTTATCTTCAGCCTTCCTTCCTTCCTTCCTTCCTTCCTTCCTTCCTTCCTTCCTTCCTTCCTTCCTTCCTTCCTTCCTTCTCCCCCTCTTTCCTTCCCTCTTTTTTGCTTCCTCCCATCCCTCCTTCCTCACTCCTTTCTTCTCTCTCTCCCATCCTACCCTTGTCTCTTTCTTCATCTCTTCTTTCCTAATTACTTTTGTTTTTCCTTGCTGGCTCCTTCCTTCCTTTTTATCCCCCCCCCCTTTTTTCCTTCCTTCCTTCTTTTCTTTCCCTCTTTTTGTCCCTCTTTCTTCGCTCATTCCTTTCTCCGGCTCTACTTTTGTCCCTTTCTTTATCTTTCTCTTCCTTTTTTCCTCCTTCCTTCCTTCTCCTATTCCTCCTTCCTTCTTTCTTCCATTCACACTTCCCCCCTCCTTCCTTTCTTTTCTCCTGCTCTACCTTTGTCCCTTTCTTCATCTCTTTCCTCTCTGTTCTTCCATCCTTGCTCCTTTCTCTCCTCTATACCGTTTCCCCTTCTTTCCATCCCTATTTTCCTATTCTCTTTCTTTCTTTCTTTCTTTCTTTCTTTCTTTCTTTCTTTCTTTCTTTCTTTCTTTCTTTCTTTCTTTCTTTCTTTCTTTCTTTCTTTCTTTCTTTCTTCCTTTCTTTCTTTCTTCCTTTCTTTCTTCCTTTCTTCCTTTCTTTCTTTCTCTCTCTCTCTCTCTCTCTCTCTCTCTCTCTCTCTCTCTCTCTCTCTCTCTCTCTCTCTCTTTCTCTCTCTCTCTCTCTCTCTCTCTCTCTCTCTCTCTCTCTCTCTCTCTCTCTCTCTCTCTTTCTTCTTCCCTCCCATACGGGAAGTTACAATTCTGTAAATTATTTGTGGTTTGTCTTTGGTTCAAATCCTTAAAAAAAAAAATCTCTCTTGTCTATGTTAGCATTTTCCTCTGAAGAGATGAGCACAGAACAATCTCAGCAGCCGGAGATGAATCCTTTAGCTTGTGTTTACAGTCTCCAGTTGAGCTAATAGGTCCCGATGGGATATGATATTGTATACAGCAATCATGCATGATAACCGAGCACGCTGCATGTGTGTACAAGAGACCCCGTGTTCTAGATATGTTTCCAGCTGACAGACTTCTGATCCCAATTTACACACAGAGCCTGAGGACAGAATAGTATATGTGTCTTCTATCTATCTATCTATCTATCTATCTATCTATCTATCTATCTATCTATCTATCTATCTATCTATCTATCTATCTATCTCAGTCCTTTGTACATGAACATTCATGTACATGTACATTCTTAAAGCTGAACTCCAGGAAACCTAAATCTCCTCCATTCTATCTCCTCTATCTCCTCTATCTCCTCTATCTCCTCTATCCCCTCTATCTCCTCTATCCCCTCTATCCCCTCTATCTACTCTATCCCCTCTATCCCCTCTATCCCCTCTATCTCCTCTATCTCCTCTATCTCCTCTATCTCCTCTATCTCCCCTATCTCCTCTATCTCCCCTATCTCCTCTATCCCCTCTATCACCCCTATCTCCTCTATCTCCCCTATCTCCTCTATCCCCTCTATCACCCCTATCTCCCCTATCTCCTCTATCCCCTCTATCACCCCTATCTCCTCTATCACCCCTATCTCCTCTATCCCCTCTATCTCCTCTATCCCCTCTATCTCCCCTATCTCCCCTATCTCCTCTATCCCCTCTATCACCCCTATCTCCTCTATCACCCCTATCTCCTCTATCCCCTCTATCTCCTCTATCCCCTCTATCTCCTCTATCCCCTCTATCTCCCCTATCTCCCCTATCTCCCCTATCTCCCCTATCTCCTCTATCTCCCCTATCTCCTCTATCTCCCCTATCTCCCCTATCTCCCCTATCTCCTCTATCTCCCCTATCTCCCCTATCCCCTCTATCTCCCCTATCTCTTCTATCACCCCTATCCCCTCTATCCCCTCTATCCCCTCTATCCCCCCTATCCCCTCTATCTCCCCTATCCCCTCTATCCCCTCTATCCCCCCTATCCCCTCTATCTCCCCTATCCTTTCTATCACCTCTATCTCCTCTATCTCCTCTATCTCCTCTATCCCCTCTATCTCCTCTATCTCCTCTATCTCCCCTATCTCCCCTATCCCCTCTATCTCCCCTATCTCCCCTATCTCCTCTATCTCCCCTATCTCCCCTATCCCCTCTATCTCCCCTATCTCTTCTATCACCCCTATCCCCTCTATCCCCTCTATCCCCTCTATCCCCCCTATCCCCTCTATCTCCCCTATCCCCTCTATCCCCTCTATCCCCCCTATCCCCTCTATCTCCCCTATCCTTTCTATCACCTCTATCTCCTCTATCTCCTCTATCTCCTCTATCCCCTCTATCTCCTCTATCTCCTCTATCTCTGGCTCTTGCAGGCTCCTTTGCACTGCTAGTCCAGTTCCCTCGGCCTCTTTTCTCCTGTGCTCTGCACTGGACATGAGAATGCGGAGGGACAGACCACTGCTAGAGCATGGCAGAGCACCGTCTTCCCGGGGAGCGAAGGATGGGGTTTTTCCATCCTCTACGGTAGTTAAATCTTGCAGGGGATTTTTTAAGTTTCCTGGAGTTGGGCTTCATTTATACTCTGTGCGTGTTGAGAACACATGCACAGAAATGTGCTGCCCTTTAGCAGATGGGCGGTGGTGCCATGCCGGTGCAATAAAGCGTGAATGCATTTCCCTGCATTCCAATATGTCGCATGTAGAGCAGTACATTCATTTCAATGGGCCACCCTCTATGTGAGAAACAGGCAAAAGAAGCCCCTCACCCTTTCGGAAAATGTTGTTGCACCAAACTACATGGTGCCACAGCACTATACGTTTTGTTGCGACTCAGCTGATCACAGATCGGAGTAAATGGCCGATCCCGGCCCCTAACCATGTGATCAGCTGTCAGCCAATGACAGCTGATCACGTGATGTAAACAGAAGATCAATAATCTGTATTTTTTTTCCTCGCACTGTCAGCGTGAGGGAAAAAAAAGCCGATCACTGGCTTCTGTCAGAGGGACATCAGTCCCTCACATAGAGAGCCGCGGCTGCCTCATCTGTACCCACCAGTGCCACCTACCAGTGTCCACCAGTGCCACCTATCGGTGCCCACAATGCCACCTATCGATAACCACAAGTGCTGCTAATCACTGCCCATCAGTCCCCCATCATCAGTGCTGCCTATCAGTGTCACCTACCAGTACCCATCAGTGCCACCTATCAATGCCACCTATCAGTGCCCTTCAGTGCCAAACACCAGTGCCCATCAGTGCCACCCATTAGTGCCACCTATCAGTGCCCTTCAGTGCCAACCACCAGTGCCCATCAGTGCCACCCATTAGTGTCACCTCTCAGTGCCACCTATCAGTGCCCTTCAGTGCCAACCACCAGTGCCCATCAGTGCCACCCATTAGTGTCACCTCTCAGTGCCACCTATCAGTTCCCATCAGTGCCTCCTCATAAGCGCACATCAATGAAGAAGAAAAAATTACTTGTTTTCAAAATTTTATAACAAACTATGAAACAGTTTGTTTTTTTTGTTTTTTTTCCAAAATTTTCTGTATTTTTTTGTTTTTTTAGCAAAAAATAAAAAACCCAACAGTGATTAAATACCACCAAAAGAAAGCTCTATTTGTGTGAAAAAAATTATAAACACTTCATTTGGGTACAGCACCGCACAATTGTCATTCAAAGTGTGACAGCGCTGAAAGCTAAAAATTGGGCTGGGTAGGAAAGGGGTTTAAGTGACCAGTAAGCAAGTGGTTAAAGTGGTTGTATAGTCATTTTATTTGCTTTTACCTACAGGTAAGCCTATAATAAGTCTTACCTGTAGGTAAAAAAAATATCTCCTAAACCTTTACGGTTTAGGAGATATTCCCCTTGCGATGAGCCGCTGACTGCAGCGGCGCATGCGCACAGGGGATTCTCGGCTAAAGGCCGGCAACTGCCGGACCTTGCCGAGTAAGAAATCTCCCGCGCGCACGCGCAGGAGTGACGACAATGCGGTTTCAGCCACTCACAGCGCTGGAACCGCGATACCCGGAAGACACGCCGAGGCAACATGATAGCTTCCTCGGCGTGGACCAGGTAAGATACCGACACCTCGTTCTAAGGTAAGTATTTCATAATGAGCTAGTATGCGGTGCATACTAGCTCATTATGCCTTTTGCTTTACAGGGGTAGAAAAAAAAAATTTTTTGCGAGTACACAACCGCTTTAAATGTGTTCCGATTGGGAGTATCTCACCAAAAATGACATTTCTGTTGCAGGGGATGCCCGAAATCGGTTCACACTGCTGCGATGCGAGAACCCGTGCGAATCCAGTACGGGTTCCCGCATCGCATGTCACCCGCCGGTGGTTCACGCTGCCCAATGCGAACCGCTGCAGGTGTCAATGGAAAGTTAATGACACCCTCAGATCGGTTCGCATAACGCAGTGCAAACTGTCAATTCAGACAGGAATCAGATCGCCTGGGTGTTCACACTCAGGCAATCCGATTCCGGTGCGGACAAAAAAAAAAGGGTCCTGCACGATTTTGGTCCGAATGCCATGCGAATTCATTTGCATCGCACAGACATCACATGTGATTTGCACAGCACTACGGTGCGAATCACAGGCGATGTATGACATCGCAGCAGTGTGAACCCAGCCTTAGTGCAGACTTCTGGGAAAATCAGTGAGCCAATCACACAAGCAGGAAATTACATTTCTAGGGGGGGGGGCGTTCTGTACACATTCTCTATACAGAACACCTCCAGGTTGCCATGTTGCGTTTTCAGAAAATTACAGCGGCTGCCGATTGAAAAGGAACGGTCATTATTAATAAGATTCAATTACGATATGACTTGTGTCGCAGTTGTATACGCTATAATATTTTTTCTTGGTTTGCTATTTTTTTTTCCCACGAAAGTGGAGTTACCCTTTAAGTATTGAGTACTCACCTTTTAACTATTTCGCATTCACCAACAATGTGAAATATTTTCTAGGTGAAGTTTTTGTTTTTTTTTTTTTGTTTTTTGTTTTTTTTACCGCCTCCGCCCGCAAGTTTTTCACCAAAGAACAATGTTTGCACCCAATTAAGAACTCTTTCAATGATTACTGTAAACTAAAATGTGATAGGCTTGCGGGGAGTCACTCCACCTTGCTGCTCATGGCGCTCCGTGTGCCGGATTATTGAATGTCACGTCGTTGGGCCAGCGCCGCGGCGTGGAGTCAGGTCCGGCCGCAGGGGCCGCAGCTGCTGCAAGAGGATGTATTTTAAGCACGGCTGTCCGCCGATATAATGGACTTGCTCCAGGGCTCACCTGCAGGCTGCTTCCAGGGAGAAAATAATTCCTCATCTGTAAAGTAAACTATTTATGGGTGCGGGAGTGAAATCCCCTCCGCTGGACGCACCATCTATCATCCGCGCAGAGACTGCTTATTAACTGCGGAGCGGGAGGACCCCGAGACACCCTCCACCGACATCCCAATTATGGAAAGGAATGGCTTTTATGCTGATTTTCTTTATTTAGGTGGTGAAAAAAAAAAAAATTCCTTCCTTCCTCTCTATTCCAGACTCATTCACAGGAAAATGAGACGGGTAACTTCATACGTTCTCTAAAAAGGATACCTAGGCCCACAAGGCGAATGCCATAATGAGAATTGGAAAATGAGCTGTCATTGGATTCACAAGAGAGAGCGTGTGACACTAGGCAAAGGACGTGGAGCGCCATCATCTTAAAGTGTTACTGAACCCACAACAGTAAAATCAGTCTGTATATGCAGTAAAGCATGCTTGTTATACTCACTGTAGAACCTAAGGGGTTAATCCTCCGCATTGTGCAAAAAGGCTGTTTGATCCTGTCTTCTCTGATCCTCCCTTTTCCCACTGCCCACAATCCATCTCCTGATAGAACAAAGTCTTGGGGGCACTCTGCACATGCTCAGTCTGGGATGTATTGCTAGAGAGTTGTATTTTTGGAGGGAGGGTGCACATAATCGGCATTGTCCAGAGAGAGGGTCAGGGGTCCTGCAGCCACATAGGACAGTCAGAGTAAAATGAAAACTCCTCCTACAAGCTTTAACCAGATACTGATAGAAGTCACAAGACTGCTATATACTGCTGATGAGAAAAGGTATTTGGCAGTTTATATTTACTAAAATAATTGCATTTCCATGTTCTGTGCACTGTGGGAGACCGGATATAGTGAGTGCAGGCTCCTGGGTTTAGTAACTCTTTAAGCCAACAAATAAATACAACAAGGTAAAATGTGGGGACTTTCTAGGATATAAACTGAAAACATAAGTCTAAAAAATATTTCCAAATATATTTTCACATCTTACAAACGTTTAAAAGAATGACATATAGGGGTTGATTTACTAAACGGTGCACTCTGAAAGTGCAGTTACTCCAAAGCTTAGTAAATGAGGTAAGGCTTCACTTTGCAAACAATACCCAATCACGTGCAAGGAAAAAAAAAACAGCATTTTTGCTTACACATGATTGGATGATGGAAGTCAGCATAGCTTCTGCTCATTTACTAAGCGCGGGAGCAACTGCTCTTGCAGAGTGCAACTGCACTTTGTACATTGCACAGTCTATATTTCTTTAGTAAATCAAACCCATAATGCTCAATGTAGTGGCTTTTTTTTTTTGATCAACTACAACAGGGGAGTCAAACTCAATTTCATGAGTGCCGCATCAGCATTTTGGTTTCCCTCAAAGAGCCAGTTGTATCTCTAAGAACACTGTAGATGTCCAGAGCACCCCACCCCACCCCCCCCCCCTTACATCAGATGTCAAGAGCCGCCCACAATCAGAAGTCAAGAGCCCCCCCATCCTCCCTTACATCACAGTGCACCCCCCCTTACCTTGTGCTGCTGTCAGGAAGAAGCAGGGGGCAGAGCTGGGAAGCAAAAAGTGCAGGGAGGAGGAGGACCAAAGGAGGGTTGGAGCTGGAGGACCAAAAGAGACACAGGATCTGTAGGAGGAGTTCTGTCCTCCGCTCTGCTGCTGGCTAATGAGACAAGGGGGGGAGGGCAGAGACAAGCCTCTGCGAGGGTGTACAGAGAGGTGCGGGATCTGGTGGAGGAGTTCTGTCCTCCTCTCTGCTGCTGACTGCTGAGACAATGTGGGGGAGGAGATGAGGGAGCTGCCGCAGCTGCAGGAGGGATCTGAAGGCCACATGAAGGCAGGAAGACAGAGGATGAATCACCGCTCCAGGTTAGCTGAGGAGATCCCACAGCAGGCAAGCCCACAGGGGCTGCCCTGGCTCGCCACAGTGACAGATAAGAAAGTTGCCAGCCGGCTGCCTACTCCAAGTTTCCTTGTGGGAGCCACATGATATGGCCTGGAGGTCCAGATTTGCGGCCCTTGTTTTAGATATATGGGAACTACAAAGACCACTTTTATAATGATGCTGCAGCACCCCCTAGCTGCTAGAGTGCTATATTTTTTGTTAGAGCAGGCAAAATGTTCAGGCTTGGCTGGCAGTCAAGCCTGTGTTTTATCTGGGTCAGGGGAGTGACTCAGGGAGGCTGGTATGACTCACAGGCAGCATCTCTAATACCTCCCCCTACTTCTAGAAACTTGCAGAAGATTGTAGAAGAATAGGAGTGGAGGTGAGGAGCTGTCTGGAGTATTCTGAGGGCCCTGACTGGCAGGCCACCTAAAATACTCTGCTGGGGCAGTGTGGAGTTCAGGTGGAAGCTGGAGATGCTTCGGTGGCCCTTGAGGGTCTGGGGGGGGTGGCCATGGGCCTGGGTTCGGAACCCTCTTCATGACACACGAGTGTGTCCTGACCAGAGCCATGGAGCAGGAGAGGACAGCAGGAGAACACTACCGGGCAAATCTCCAGGGAGGAAGACAGCCGGGTGGCTGGTGAGGCAGCCTGAGAGGACTGGGAGAGAGCAGTCTGAGATGGTTGTGGAATCAGTCTGGGAGGACTGTGGAAGTTTAGCCAAGAGGGCTGGAGAAAGGGGCAGCTGCAGCCAGTTGGGCTGGCAGTGCATGAAGAGGTAAGGCTGGGATCAGTAGCCACAGGAGGACAGCTAAGCACTAGGACTTTGCTAAACTATCAAAGGGGCCCACGGTTCCTGCCTGTACAGGGCTTTTGCTATCAGTCTGATCGAGTCTTTGTTAGATCATCCAAACAGTGCCAGCTGGTCCTGAGAGCTGTAGTTTTGTGTGCAGGAGGCAGAGGAGGACTGTGTATAGTTGTGTCCCTGAAGAGTTCTACTGCTGAAGTCAAGTGGGCATCCCATAACATCCCTATCCCCATCCAAGTTTATTCCCCTCAATAAAACATTAAACAAAGCATTGGACTGTTCTTCTTACTCAGTTGTGCTGTGAAAATGCGGTGTGCCTGGCTGTGCAGGGTGCTTAGGGGGTGCGCTACAACACTATACTGAGCGCCCTATTTCAGAGATAGCAGGTTTCGGTTAACAGCAGAAAGGTTACAAGACATCCATGGAATTCCATTGATCTCCATATAGTGATCGCAATTGGCTTTTGGCATCGTATGGCTACATCAATCAAAGGCTGCCCATAGATGGATTGTTTTTTTTTCTTTGATCAGCCTGTGGGTGTGGCTTATTGCCTGACAGAGACACCTTCACAAATGTGCTCGCTAATGCCCTGGATTAGAGGCAAAAGGCCGCGGATATGTTGGGAATCAGCATTAGCAACAGCATGGCACCCTAACTTGGAAGCAGATCGTTTGCCTTGCACAGTTCCATTGTTATACACTAAGCACTCCTCTGTAAACTCTCTTTTCATGGCACTGTACACCTTCTCCTTCTTGGTGAATGCAGCATTTATGAGGGGACACTGCGGAGCCGACATCATGCTCCACCAGCACAGCCATGATTGCCACCTCGCTCCCAGTGACAATGTGAGGATCTCACTGTTCACACAGCATGGTCCTCTGTTATTTGAGTCTTATACTTTGCCTGGATCCCCTTCTCTCTTCCCGTACCTCCAGCCTAGGTCCATAGGTTCCCTGTGCTGTGAGATCAATCCTGAATATGTGGGGTACCAATCACTAGGGAGGGGTCAGGCTCACCAATCCCCTCACTAACAGGGTTACCATTTCCCATGTCAGGCACTAACTTCCCTCTGGCTGGCTGCTATAACATTCATTACCATTTCACTGGTTACCCATGGCAACGGTGAATGGATAGACTGCATTCTCAGTGATGTCATTACTCTCTAGTGAATGGATAGGCTGCATTCTCAGTGATGTCACCGGTCTCCAGTGAATGGATAGGCTGCATTCTCAGTGATGTCACCGGTCTCTAGTGATTTGATAGGCTGCATTCTCAGTGATGTCACCGGTCTCTAGTGATTTGATAGGCTGCATTCTCAGTGATGTCACCGGTCTATAGTTAATGGATAGGCTGCATTCTCAGTGATGTCACCGGTCTCTAGTGAATGGATAGGCTGCATTCTCAGTGTTGTCACCGTTTTCTAGTGATTTGATAGGCTGCATTCTCAGTGATGTCACCGGTCTCCAGTGAATGGATAGGCTGCATTCTCAGTGATGTCACCGGTCTCTAGTGATTTGATAGGCTGCATTCTCAGTGATGTCACCGGTCTCTAGTGATTTGATAGGCTGCATTCTCAGTGTTGTCACCGTTCTCTAGTGATTTGATAGGCTGCATTCTCAGTGATGTCACTGGTTTCTAGTGAATGGATAGGCTGCATTCTCAGTGATGTCACTGGTCTCTGGTGAATGGATAGGCTGCATTTTCAGTGATGTCACCGGTCTCTAGTGAATGGATAGGCTGCATTCTCAGTGATGTCACCGGTCTCTAGTGATTTGATAGGCAGCATTCTCAGTGTTGTCACCGGTCTCTAGTGAATGGATAGGCTGCATTCTCAGTGATGTCACCGGTCTCTAGTGATTTGATAGGCTGCATTCTCAGTGATGTCACCGGTCTCTAGTGAATGGATAGGCTGCATTCTCAGTGAAGTCACCGGTCTCTAGTGAATGGATAGGCTGCATTCTCAGTGATGTCACCGGTCTCTAGTGATTTGATAGGCTGCATTCTCAGTGATGTCACTGGTCTCTAGTGAATGGATAGGCTGCATTCTCAGTGATGTCACCGGTCTCTAGTGATTTGATAGGCTGCATTCTCAGTGATGTCACCGGTCTCTAGTGAATGGATAGGCTGCATTCTCAGTGATGTCACCGGTCTCTAGTGATTTGATAGGCTGCATTCTCAGTGATGTCACCGGTCTCTAGTGATTTGATAGGCTGCATTCTCAGTGTTGTCACCGTTCTCTAGTGATTTGATAGGCTGCATTCTCAGTGATGTCACTGGTTTCTAGTGAATGGATAGGCTGCATTCTCAGTGATGTCACTGGTCTCTGGTGAATGGATAGGCTGCATTTTCAGTGATGTCACCGGTCTCTAGTGAATGGATAGGCTGCATTCTCAGTGATGTCACCGGTCTCTAGTGATTTGATAGGCAGCATTCTCAGTGTTGTCACCGGTCTCTAGTGAATAGATAGGCTGCATTCTCAGTGATGTCACCGGTCTCTAGTGATTTGATAGGCTGCATTCTCAGTGATGTCACCGGTCTCTAGTGAATGGATAGGCTGCATTCTCAGTGATGTCACCGGTCTCTAGTGATTTGATAGGCTGCATTCTCAGTGATGTCACCGGTCTCTAGTGAATGGGTAGGCTGCATTCTCAGTGATGTCACGGGTCTCTAGCGAATGTATATGCTGCAATCTCAGTGATGTCACCGGTCTCTAGTGAATGGATAGGCTGCATTCTCAGTGATGTCACCGGTCTCTAGTGAATGGATAGGCTGCATTCTCAGTGATGTCACCGGTCTCTAGTGATTTGATAGGCTGCATTCTCAGTGATGTCACCGGTCTATAGTTAATGGATAGGCTGCATTCTCAGTGATGTCACCGGTCTCTAGTGATTTGATAGGCTGCATTCTCAGTGATGTCACCGGTCTCTAGTGAATGGATAGGCTGCATTTTCAGTGATGTCACCGGTCTCTAGTGAATGGATAGGCTGCATTCTCAGTGATGTCACCGGTCTCTAGTGATTTGATAGGCAGCATTCTCAGTGTTGTCACCGGTCTCTAGTGATTTGATAGGCAGCATTCTCAGTGTTGTCACCGGTCTCTAGTGAATGGATAGGCTGCATTCTCAGTGATGTCACCGGTCTCTAGTGATTTGATAGGCTGCATTCTCAGTGATGTCACCGGTCTCTAGTGATTGGATAGGCTGCATTCTCAGTGAAGTCACCGGTCTCTAGTGAATGGATAGGCTGCATTCTCAGTGATGTCACCGGTCTCTAGTGATTTGATAGGCTGCATTCTCAGTGATGTCACCGGTCTCTAGTGAATGGGTAGGCTGCATTCTCAGTGATGTCACGGGTCTCTAGCGAATGTATATGCTGCATTCTCAGTGATGTCACCGGTCTCTAGTGAATGGATAGGCTGCATTCTCAGTGATGTCACCGGTCTCTAGTGAATGGATAGGCTGCATTCTCAGTGATGTCACCGGTCTATAGTGAATGGATAGGCTGCATTCTCAGTGATGTCACCGGTCTATAGTGAATGGATAGGCTGCATTCTCAGTGATGTCACCGGTCTCTAGTGATTTGATAGGCTGCATTCTCAGTGATATCACCGGTCTCTAGTGAATGGATAGGCTGCATTCTCAGTGATGTCACCGGTCTCTAGCGAATGTATATGCTGCATTCTCAGTGATGTCACCGGTCTCTAGTGAATGGATAGGCTGCATTCTCAGTGATGTCACTGGTCTCTAGTGAATGGATAGGCTGCATTCTTAGTGATGTCACCGGTCTATAGTGAATGGATAGGCTGCATTCTCAGTGATGTCACCGGTCTATAGTGAATGGATAGGCTGCATTCTCAGTGATGTCACTGGTCACTAGTGATTGGATAGGCTGCATTCTCAGTGATGTCACCGGTCTCTAGTGAATGGATAGGCTGCATTCTAAGCGATGTCACCGGTCTCTAGTGAATGGATAGGCTGCATTCTAAGTGATGTCACCGGTCTCTAGTGAATGTATATGCTGCATTCTCAGTGATGTCACCGGTCTCTAGTGAATGGATAGGCTGCATTCTCAGTGATGTCACCGGTCTGTAGTGATTTGATAGGCAGCATTCTCAGTGTTGTCACCGGTCTCTAGTGAATGGATAGGCTGCATTCTCAGTGATGTCACTGGTCTCTGGTGAATGGATAGGCTGCATTTTCAGTGATGTCACCGGTCTCTGGTGAATGGATAGGCTGCATTCTCAGTGATGTCACCGGTCTCTAGTGATTTGATAGGCTGCATTCTCAGTGATGTCACCGGTCTCTAGTGAATGGATAGGCTGCATTCTCAGTGAAGTCACCGGTCTCTAGTGAATGGATAGGCTGCATTCTCAGTGATGTCACCGGTCTCTAGTGATTTGATAGGCTGCATTCTCAGTGATGTCACTGGTCTCTAGTGAATGGATAGGCTGCATTCTCAGTGATGTCACCGGTCTCTAGTGATTTGATAGGCTGCATTCTCAGTGATGTCACCGGTCTCTAGTGAATGGATAGGCTGCATTCTCAGTGATGTCACCGGTCTCTAGTGATTTGATAGGCTGCATTCTCAGTGATGTCACCGGTCTCTAGTGATTTGATAGGCTGCATTCTCAGTGATGTCACTGGTTTCTAGTGAATGGATAGGCTGCATTCTCAGTGATGTCACTGGTCTCTGGTGAATGGATAGGCTGCATTTTCAGTGATGTCACCGGTCTCTAGTGAATGGATAGGCTGCATTCTCAGTGATGTCACCGGTCTCTAGTGATTTGATAGGCTGCATTCTCAGTGATGTCACCGGTCTCTAGTGAATGGATAGGCTGCATTCTCAGTGATGTCACCGGTCTCTAGTGATTTGATAGGCTGCATTCTCAGTGATGTCACCGGTCTCTAGTGAATGGGTAGGCTGCATTCTCAGTGATGTCACGGGTCTCTAGCGAATGTATATGCTGCATTCTCAGTGATGTCACCGGTCTCTAGTGAATGGATAGGCTGCATTCTCAGTGATGTCACCGGTCTCTAGTGAATGGATAGGCTGCATTCTCAGTGATGTCACTGGTCTCTAGTGAATGGATAGGCTGCATTCTCAGTGATGTCACCGGTCTATAGTTAATGGATAGGCTGCATTCTCAGTGATGTTACCGGTCTATAGTGAATGGATAGGCTGCATTCTCAGTGATGTTACCGGTCTCTAGTGATTTGATAGGCTGCATTCTCAGTGATGTCACCGGTCTCTAGTGAATGGATAGGCTGCATTTTCAGTGATGTCACCGGTCTCTAGTGAATGGATAGGCTGCATTCTCAGTGATGTCACCGGTCTCTAGTGATTTGATAGGCAGCATTCTCAGTGTTGTCACCGGTCTCTAGTGAATGGATAGGCTGCATTCTCAGTGATGTCACCGGTCTCTAGTGATTTGATAGGCTGCATTCTCAGTGATGTCACCGGTCTCTAGTGATTGGATAGGCTGCATTCTCAGTGAAGTCACCGGTCTCTAGTGAATGGATAGGCTGCATTCTCAGTGATGTCACCGGTCTCTAGTGATTTGATAGGCTGCATTCTCAGTGATGTCACCGGTCTCTAGTGAATGGGTAGGCTGCATTCTCAGTGATGTCACGGGTCTCTAGCGAATGTATATGCTGCATTCTCAGTGATGTCACCGGTCTCTAGTGAATGGATAGGCTGCATTCTCAGTGATGTCACCGGTCTCTAGTGAATGGATAGGCTGCATTCTCAGTGATGTCACCGGTCTATAGTGAATGGATAGGCTGCATTCTCAGTGATGTCACCGGTCTATAGTGAATGGATAGGCTGCATTCTCAGTGATGTCACCGGTCTCTAGTGATTTGATAGGCTGCATTCTCAGTGATGTCACCGGTCTCTAGTGAATGGATAGGCTGCATTCTCAGTGATGTCACCGGTCTCTAGCGAATGTATATGCTGCATTCTCAGTGATGTCACCGGTCTCTAGTGAATGGATAGGCTGCATTCTCAGTGATGTCACTGGTCTCTAGTGAATGGATAGGCTGCATTCTTAGTGATGTCACCGGTCTATAGTGAATGGATAGGCTGCATTCTCAGTGATGTCACCGGTCTATAGTGAATGGATAGGCTGCATTCTCAGTGATGTCACTGGTCACTAGTGATTGGATAGGCTGCATTCTCAGTGATGTCACCGGTCTCTAGTGAATGGATAGGCTGCATTCTAAGTGATGTCACCGGTCTCTAGTGAATGGATAGGCTGCATTCTCAGTGATGTCACCGGTCTCTAGTGAATGGATAGGCTGCATTCTCAGTGATGTTACCGTTCTCTAGTGATTTCATAGGCTGCATTCTCAGTGATGTCACTGATCTCTAGTGAATGGATAGGCTGCATTCTCAGTGATGTCACCAGTCTCTAGTGAATCGATAGGCTGCATTCTCAGTGATGTCACCGGTCTCTAGTGAATCGATAGGCTGCATTCTCTGTGATGTCACCGGTCTCTAGTGAATGGATAGGCTGCATTCTTTTGCATTCTCAGTGATGTCACCAGTCTCTAGTACATGCACGGTCTTCCTTTGTCATGCTATTGCCATTTTTAGTGATCGGTGAACTTACTAGCAGAGGATTCCTGATCATTATTATTGCATTGTGTAGCTCTAGATAGCAAATTTGAATTTCTTAAATGAAGAATTTCGGTTCTTTTCTTTCTCACGAGACCTCAAATCAGCCACGTTCTATTACTATTCGAATTTCTCCCCAAAGAATGAAATCATTTAGGCACTGATGAACGCCCTCGGTGGAATAATATGGCAAGGTGTCTAAGTCATCCTGCCGTGCGTGTGATGGATGACCTCTCATCTCGCAGACGCATATGAATGAATTAGAAGCAATTCATAATCTAAGTGGCAAAACAAAAGCAGAGAAGACTTACAACCCGTAATATGTATCGCCTGAAGGCACGGGAGGAGGGGGAGCCGTCAGGGAGGTGGAAGACATATTCCATAAGAGGACGAATGCTTGAATAACTGTCACCCATATAGACAAGGTGGCATAGAAGGCAGTAACTGTATAGAAGGTTGAAAATTTCATTTCAAAGGAATGTCTTGTTACAATGTAGCAATTTCCACGGACTTAAAATAACTCTGTGTTCGAAAATGACCAAAACCGGATAAACGCGTCCAAGATAATTAAAATTTTTGGTTAAAAATGAAAAAAAAAAAAACATCCAGGAAGTTTGAAGAGCAATACAATTCCCCCTTCATTACCATTCCCCCCTACAATAATAAACATAAAACATGGTCATAATGATAAAAAATGATGTATCGATGTACATATGAGTATAGACCAGTGGTCTCCAAACTGTGGCCCTGGAGCCAGATGCCCTTTGCTTGCTTTTATCCGGCCCTCGTGCTACTGTTTCACCCACTGATACCAACAATGGGGCATAATCCACCCCACTAATACCAATGATGGGGGACAATTCCTCCTAATGACACCAACGATATGGAAAAATTCCTCCTAATGACGCCAACAATGGGGCACAATTTCTCCCAGTGACACCAACAATGGGGTCCAATGACATCACTGATAGGGCACAATTCCACCTACTAAAAAAAATAATTGGGACATTGTTTTTTTTCCACTGACATTGGGATCTTTTCTACTCCCAATAGCCACAGTCCACTCCTTTAAGTCTGAAGGACAGTAAAGTGGCCCTTTATTTAGAAAGTTTGGAGACCCCTGGTATAGACCATAGAATCTAGAATATCACAAAATAACAACAAACTTGTCACACAATGACCACCCACCTAATATTGAGTAGGTCCCCCTTTTTTCACAAAAATAGTCTTGACCCATCAAGGCATGGAAACCACTAGACCTTTGAAGCTATGCTGGGGTATCTAGCACCAAGTCATCAGTAGCATGTCCTGTAAGTTGTAAGGTGGGTCCTCCATGGATTGAACTTGTTTTTTCCAACACATCCCACTGGTGCTCAATTGGATTGAGATTTGGAGGCCAGGTCAACATCTCAAACTCATCGTTGTGTTCCTCAAACCATTCTTGATCCATTTTTACAGTGTGGCAGGGTGCATTATTTTGCTGAAAGAGGGCACTGCCATCAGGGAATACCATTTCCATGAAGGGGTGAACTCAGTCACCAACAATGTTTAGGTAGTTGGTTCGTATCAAAGTAACATCCACCTAAATGGCAAGACCCAAGGTTTTCCAGCAGAACATTGTCTAAAGCATCACACTGCCTCCGCCGACTTACCTTCATCCTATACTGCATCCTGGTGCCATCTCTTCCCCAGGTAAGTAATGCACACTCACTCGGTCTTTCATATGATGTAAATGAAAAGAAGATAAGGTATTCATCAGACCAGGCCACATTCTTCTATTGCTCGGTGGTCCAGTTCTGATGCTTACGTGCCCATTGTAGATGCTTTTGGCTGTGGACACGGGTCAGCATGGACACCCTGACTGGTCTGAGGCTAACATGCAAATTAAATTGTATTAATATAACCTTTCTGATTTCATTACACACCTTATTTTTAGATCCTTTGATTTCATCACTGTGTCTCTGTGCTCCTCTATACAATGCAGAAAGATCATGGCTGATGGGAGGGGCCAGCAGTGCCGGAGACCCGCTCACGCTGTGTATAATTGATGGATTCGCCGAGCATTACCCGTCGATCATAAGCCACTGAAGCCTCCTGGGAAGCCGCCAAGGAGGAGAAGCAGCTAGGAAGCCACCGAAGCTGCAGAGGAAAAGCAGCTGGGAAGCCGCCGAGGAGGAGAAGCAGTGGCGGAGCTGCCCGCAACCTGGTGCAGGACGATCGAATGATGGGAGGGGGGTGGCTGGGAGGTATGTTTGCCTCCCCCCCCCCCACAAAAGATTAGTCACCAGCCATCACTAGACGTCAGACGTTGCTCCGGTCCTCCAAGGGCATAGAAGCGAGTGTCGGCCATCTTGCCCTCACTTGACTTCCTGCCTAGCCATAAGCCGCACCAAATCGGTTCTGGACTTAGGTAAGCTCGGAAACGACCAGGAAGCGGCGGGGGGGGGGAGGGGCACCTCTCCCACTGCCTATAAAAGTGACCCTGTAGCGAATCCGCTGCTGGGATCACTTTTATCAGAAAGCTGGCCGACCTAAAGGAAAAAGAACGGGGTTATGGTCTCTAGCTGCAGCAATAACCCCAGTATTCAACTGTAAAGTAATGACGTACATTGACAGTTAGACCTCATGCACACGAGACGCTGTTAAACTCGCGTTCAGAGGCAGTTGGACACTTTTTTCAACTGCCCCTGAACCCATTCAATGTTATCCTATGTGTCCATGTACACAGTCTCATTTTTTGGCATTTTTAGGCAGTTGCGTTTAACCTCGTTTTTCCAGAAGCAAAAAAATGGGTTCAGACGCAAAAGTTTTCCACGTTTCAGACGCCAAACGCGGCTAAACGCCAGTACCGCGTTTAGCGGCGTTTGCGTTTATAAGTGTTTTTTACAACCCGAATTTGGGGCCACATATCTCTGGGCCACTTGGTGCTAGGAACCCCGAATTTGGTGTGCTGACACAGCTGAACTAACTCTATAACATATACAAATTTGGGGTTCCCAGCACCAAGTGGCCCTGAGATATGGGGCCCCAAAGTCGGGTTGTAAAATGTCATTTTCTGCTGCAGAAAAGTGCTTGACATTTTGCAACCCAATTCTAAAATATTCACTTGGTGCAAGGAACCCCGAATTTGGTGTGCTGACACAGTTGGACTAACACTATAACATATCCAAATTTGGTTCCTAGCACTAAGTGACCCTGAGATATTGGGCCCCAAAGTCGGCTCACAAAATTTCATTCTCTGCTGCAGAAGTGCTTGACATTTTGCGACCCGACTTTGGGGCCCCGTATCTCAGGGTCACTTAGTGCTAGGAACCCAAAATTTGATTATTTTATAGTGTTAGTCCAACTGTGTTAGCACACCAAATTTGGGGTTCCTAGCACCAAGTGGCCCCGAGATATGGGGCCCCAAATTCGGGTTGCAAAATGTTATTTCCTGCTCTGCAGACGCTTCTAGACGCAAACGCGTCTAAACGCGGCATGCAAACGCGGGAAAACGGCCGTTTCTAAACGCCAGTTTCAGCTTTTAAAAACATGTGTTCAGAGTTTGCACTGGTGTCTCGTGTGCATGAGGCCTTAGGCGGTCGGCAAGTGGTTGATCCTAAAATCCCACATATACTCGTCCTTTAACTCTCTCCTTCTTTTACCGCCATCTCTAGCCCAATAATATCCGGCTCTTTGCATTTGCTAACATAAAACTAGAAGCGGCTCTGTGAAGTTGACGAGGAAGTCTCTTTGTCGCCAGACATAAAGCTGTGAGTCTTTAGAAGGTTCAAATTACATAATTGGGTTATTGCAAATTTTCTGTAATTTCCAAACAGTCGCAATAGTGCAAAGTGTGAGAAATGAAAGTGAGTCATCAACATTCATGCGTAAGCATCAGATTGAAAGACTGGACTGGGGGGGGGAAGAGATGAAGGAGATGTAAATTGATATTTCACATATCTGCATATTTCACTTACTTTGCTGTCTTCTGAAACTTTGGATTTGTTTAACTGAGTGGAGTTCATGGCGCTGATTTAACTGGGCCTGAAACTGAAAATGCAAAATGATACGGAGCTTAGGGCACAAAGCACATATATTTGTTCTCTGCAAATGGGGGCAAAAAAAGGAAAATTTATTATCAAATACTTACCGTAATTTTCCTTTCCTGATGGACTCCATGGCAGCCTACGTGTGGGTTAACCCCGCCTCCTCTCCAATGCTATAGGACCCCATTCCCATAAATGAGTGCTCACCACTAGCTACTGCGTTCCGTAACTAGCCTACTCGTTGACAAATGGGTGGGAACTCCGTCTGCCATGGAGTCCATCAGGAAAGGAAAATTACGGTAAGTATTTGATAATAAATTTTCCTTTTTCCTGACAGACTCCATGGCAGCCTACGTGTGGGAAATAACTAGCCAACCACACGGGTGGGTATGCATGATCAAAACATAAATTTTAATTTGTCCTATCGGTCGATAGGATTTGTAACCCAAAGTTTACAGAGGATAGAGAGGCAGGCTCAATACAATAATGCAACATGAAGGTATTAATAGAAGCCCATGAAGCTGCCTTGCAGATGGTATCTGGAGCCACATGTCGAGCCGCTGCCCACGAGGCTGCCATTCCTCTGGTGGAATGGGCTATCACCGCCTTTGGAGGAGCCAAGCCCTTAGCCCTATATGCCTGTTGTATGGTCTGTACGATCCAGGACGCGATAGTCCTGGTTGAGGCTTTCTTCCCTATATTGCTGCCTGAATGAAGCACGAAGAGATGACTAGAACGTCTAAAGGGAGAAGTAACTTTGAGATATTCTTTAATAGCTTCGCCCACATCTAGAGGGTGATTCTCAGTGGACCCTGAGGTCCTAAATGTAGGTAAAACGATCTCTTGATTGACGTGGAATACTGAAGACACTTTTGGGTTGGAACCCAGCATAGGAATTAGGACTACCCGGTCCGGGAAAAACGTTAGGAAGGGTTCTTCGTGACCAAGTGATGCAATTTCAGAGACCCTTTTGGCTGAGGTAATGGCCACTAGGAAGGCCACCTTTGCTGAAAAGACCTTGATAGGGAGCGGGGAGGACCCCGAAGTACTGAGTCCAGAGATCGAGTCAAGGACTAATGGAAGGTCCCATTTGGGGAACCTAGGCTTTCTCTGGGGCTTGAGTCTCGATGCGCCTCGGAAAAATTGTCTAACCAGAGGATGAACTGCCCATGAAGTGCCGGAGAAGGCCGAAAGTGCCGAAACTTGGACTCTCAGAGAGCTGACAGATAGATGTAAATCTAGGCCCGTTTGGAGGAAACTGAGAACGTCCTGGACTTCCGGATGTCTAAAAGACCTGCCCTGAGGAGAGCAGAACTCCACAAATTTGGACCAGATCCTTCCATAGACTTTATTTGTACTGGATCTTCTCGAGCTCATGAGAGTGGATATTACTTCTGAGGCACAACCTAGGGATTCCAGCCTCTCCCTCTCAAGAACCAGACCATCAGTCTCAGTACCGCAGGACAAGGGTGCAGGACTGACCCTTGAGAAAGAAGGTCCGGTCTGAGAGGGAGAGGCACTGGGTCCCGACAGCTGAGCTGGACCAGGAGAGGGAACCAGGGCCTGTTCGGCCAGTAGGGAGCTACTGTCACCACTTCCACTGGCTCCGCTCGGAGCCTCTGCAGGAATCTCAGCATAACTGGCAGTGGCGGAAAGGCGTATGCCCGCTTGAACCTCCACTGATCCGTCAAGGCATCTGTCCCGATTGCTTGACTGCAGAGCCCCCGGGTGTAGAACTTCTTCAGCTTGCGATTGCAGGGGGAAGCAAACAGATCTACTTCGGGATCCGTCTTTAGTGACAAGATCCACCCGAACGTCTCTATGTGGAGAGACCACTCGTTGTTGTCCAACTCGGTCCGTGACAGGAAGTCTGCTTGAGTGTTTTGGACGCCTGGGACAAAGACTGCCGAGATGTTGGCAAGGTATTTCTGCGCCCACGATAGGATGGGCTCGACTTCCCGAAGGAGTGTGGGACTCCGAGTACCCCCTTGCCTCTTCACATATGATACTGCTGTGGTGTTGTCCATTCTCAACAGCACTGACTCCCCCCTCAGGAGATGAGAGAAGAACTGTAGGGCACACCAGGCCGCACGAAGTTCCAAGACATTCGACCCTGGGTTGGGGAGACATGTTTCCCACTTGCCTTGGGCCAGGTTTGACCCACAAAGGGCTCCCCAACCAGTACCGCTGGCATCGGTCGTGACCGTCACCCAGGAGATGGGAGCGATGGAGTGGCAAGTCAGGAGGTTCTTGCGCTGAAGCCACCAGAAGAGGCTGTTTCTCATTGTAGATGTTATGCGGATGACCTGATTCTTGTCCCGTGACTTCCATTGCCGTAGGAGGCCTGACTGGAAGGGACGCAATCTCCATAAGGCCCATTTGACCATGGGAGTCGTAGAAACCATCGTGCCAACGACTTTCAGGCACTGAGAGGCTTTCATTCGCCGTGCATGTAGAGCCCAGGAGACTCTGTCTCGAACTGTAGGAATTTTCTGTAGTGGAAGGGAGATAGTGTTTGCCACTGTATCGAACTGGGCTCCAAGATATATTAGACGCTGAGTTGGGCTCAGTTGACTCTTTTCTATGTTTAGGAGCCACCCGAAGTTGGACAGAGTGGAGATTACTTGATCCCGGTGTACCAGCAACTGCTCCCTGCTCTGGGACAGCACCAGCAGGTCGTCCAGGTAGTGGTAAAGACGTACCCCTTTGGATCTTATTAGTGCCACCGTAGCTAGGAGGACCTTTGAAAAGACCCGGGGGGACGTTGTCAGCCCGAAGGGGAGGCAAATAAATTGAAGATGATCTGACCCAATGTGAAAGCGGAGGTATTTGTGAAATTCTTTTTCCACTGGAACGTGGAAATAAGCGTCCTTCAGGTCGATTGATATCATCCAGTCGCCTGGTTGTATAGCTCTCTGAATGGTCACCAAGGTTTCCATCTTGAACCTTCCATTCTCTATGAATCCGTTGAGATATGTGAGGTCTATGACTGGGCGCCAAGAGCCCCCCTTTTTTTGAACTAGGAAGAGAGGGGAGTATATCCCCTGAAACCATTCGTCCTGTGGTACATGTACTACTGCTCCTTGAATTTTCAGGAGGTCCACATAGGACAGCAAAATTTGTTTCTGATCCTCTGCCCGAGGGAGAAGAGTGGAGACGAACCTTGGGTGCGGAGTCCTGGAAAAGGCCCATCTGTGGCCTGACGAGACCGTCCTTATGACCCAGAAGTCTGAGATCGAGGCCACCCAGACGTGCCGGAAGAGGAGCAGACGAGCCCCTACCCGGCCCGCCTGGGCGGGCGTAATCTCAAAAAGATTTAGCCTGATCACGAGCACTGGACGTTTGATTTTTAACGGGTTTGCGGAAGGATGACTGCCCTCTGCTCCAATTCTTCCTAAAGTCCCGGCCAGGCTTATAGGAGCGTGCTTCTCTGGAGCGCTCCGGACTTCGTCTTCTGAACTGGGGCTTCTTTCGACCCAGCATGCGCCTGTCCTGGGGAAGAAAACCCGATTTGCCACCTGTGGCTCGCGTAATGGCATCGTCAAGCTTATTGCCAAACAGTGAGGACCCCTCAAACGGGATTTTACACCACGCTTGCTTAGAACCAGGGTCCGCAAGCCAGGGACGCAACCAGAGGGCTCTCTTGGCCGTAACTGAGGACAGCATAATACGAGCCAGAAGGCGGATCAGGTCAATAGACGCCTCCCCCAGGAAGACCGCTGCAAGCTTCAGCTCTGCGGCTGCTGAACTTCCAGCCAGTTCTTCTGACACGCCTTTAAGGAAGGCTTCCACGTTCTCCGTCCAGGCCTCCATGGCCTTAGACATGGCCGCTAATGCCAGGGCTGGTTTACAGGCCATACCTGCGAGCCCATAGATTCTTTTTAGATCTAGGTCTATCTTCCTCTCGAGCCCATCTTTAAAAGATACTGCGTCTTCTAGAGAAGGAGTCACATGTTTGGCCAGACGCATAAGAGCTGCGTCCACAAGGGGAGTATTCTCCAAATTCTTTACTTCTTCTGACTTGAAGGGGTACAATCTGGAGGTTTTATTAGACATGGAGGATTTTTTCTCTGTTTTACTCCATTCTTCCTCAATGATTTCCTTTAGCTCTGGAAGTAGCGGAAAGTTTGCGCGTTCTCTCCCCAGGTGCTTGAAGAATTTTTTCTGCTTGGCTGGGGGAGTGGAAGGGTCTTCCCACTTCAAGGCTTCCTTGATTGCTTTGATTAAAGGGGAAACCATCGCGAAGTCGAACCCTCCAATGACCTCCTCATTAATAGACTCATCCTCTGAGGAGTCAGGAGAGGTAATATAGGGCTGCGAAGTACCCGGATCCTCACGGGCCTCTTCCGCCGGTGGGCCAGACGCGGTGGTAGACTGGCTCAATGTGCGAGGTGCTTCCCTCTCCATTAGGGATTGCTGTACCACTCGTTTCACAAGAGACTCTAAACGCTGGTTTTCCGTCTCTTTTTCCCCAACCGCACGGGCAAAACAACGGTCACATAAGGACTTGCCCTCCGGAACTCGTGTCCTACATCCCCAGCAGGCTCTGTGGTCTGAGCGGCTGTCATGGCGGTGGGAGCGGTGTCTTGAGGAGGAACGAGAGCGTCTCCTCTGGTGGGATCCGGACTGTGAGTCTCGTCTGGATGAAGATGAATTGTATTGTGGCTTGGCAAGGTCATTGGCATTCTGGACCGCATTTAGCGGGTCCGACCTAGAAGGGCTGGGAAGAGAAAAAATAGGGGAAGGGGAGAGAAGAAAGGCAGAACATGGTATCAGCACGACAATAATGTGCATTAAATCTCATCCCCTCCCCTCACGAGCACATACCTTGTGCGTGAGGGCTGGCCACTTAAAGGCGGTGAATTGTCCATAACCAGGGACACGAAATGTCACTTTAATAGTCTGCAGGGATAATGGTCTAAGAAAACCTAGGCATCAAAACATGAAAAGGTTTTAGAGAAAAAGAAAAAACTCTGCTTGCCTCATTTTTTTTTTTTTTTTTTTTAAATGCACAAAGCATGTACCAATGTATATTCAAGGCAAAGGAAAAAACAACTTCCTTCCGCATGAGCATATATATATAGATAAACATATATAATAATAAAAGAACATCTCTCCTTTTTTTTTTTTTTTTTTGCAGAGGTTTCCACCACTCACCTGGAGACCAGCAGGGATCCGCTCCTCCTTTCCCTACCAAGGGAGATCCCAACTCAACAGGACAGGAGGGCGGAATTTAAATTCCCCGCCCGTGACATCATTATCCCCTACTGCGCACGCGCAAAGGGGAACCGCCGTACGGCGCCTGCGCGGACGACGAACGCGCCGCCGTACTGCGCATGCGCGAGCCAAACCTCGCTCTCAGGGTGGCTACAGCGCAGGTGCCAGCGGCGGAGACTGCCGCAACCCGGAAGTGCCGTGACGGGCTGGAACGCACGTGAACCAGCCGCCATGAGGGGGATAGGACACACTGGACCACCAGGGAAAATACAGACAACACATAGAAATACTGCCATGGAGTATGAGAAAACAGCCACAGACCTTGCCAGCCGTTGATGAGAACTGTCCGCCGGGCATACAGAGGCGACCACCCATCCACCAAGGGGGAACATTCAAGCCTCTTTAAGCTACTCGCCCGCTCATAGCTGGGCTTTTTGAGCTGCACCGCACAGGTATGCCAATCTTTGATTCAATCAATCTTGATGCGAACAGCATGTGTAGGTCCATAGAGGAGGACAAAAAAGGAACGCAGTAGCTAGTGGTGAGCACTCATTTATGGGAATGGGGTCCTATAGCATTGGAGAGGAGGCGGGGTTAACCCACACGTAGGCTGCCATGGAGTCTGTCAGGAAATTTAATTTGTTGGGCTATTTTCTCTCCAGGTAATAGTGAATAAGGAAAAAAACACATCATGGCCAGTAGATGGAGCTAATAATTATAGTAAATAAGCCTTTATTTCCTATTATCATCACCTCCATCTAGTGGCCATAATGTGGTACTTTCCTGATTCATTCTATTCTGTTTTGATCGTGTAGTGATTACCTGTGGATGATTGGCCCTGGATGCAGACTGTCTGTAACCGGGACACAGGCAGTCTATATATCCAGGTTTGATCATCCGCAGGTAATTATTGCATGCCCGATTACTTGTGAATGGCCACAATTAGCTGCAGGCAGCTGCTGCTCTTTGTTTTAAATGGGGCTTACCAACCTCAGCTAATCACAGGGAATCCCATTGAGTCCCCAAGCGGCCCCATTCGCAAGTGTGAATGGACCCTAAAGGATAAAATAGGTAATGAAAACTGAGATAGAGATGCTGCAATGTTCTCAAATCGAATTAACCCAAAAAGTAAAAATTTGAATTAAAGATCTGTGCTATCCAGAAAGACCAGTAAGACTACAAACACTGTGGAGTGTAAAAAAAAATAAAAAAATTGAGCAATTTATCCTGTGCATGTACATTTGTTCTGTGAAAAAGCGGGACAATAAAATGTTATTAGGTTATTTTCTCTGCAGTTTGAGTGTTCTTTATTCATACAGAATATAATGAAATTGAAAAGTACTGCATTATGGTCACTAGATGGAGCTGATGATCATAGGAAATACATGCTTTTTTACTGTAATCATCAGCTTCATCTAGTGGCCATAATGCTGTAGTTTCCTGATACTCTCTATAAAGAACATTCAACCTGGAGAGAAAATAGTCAAATAACATACAGAAAAAAATGGACAAAGCTCCATCTAAGTGCAGTGTTAGACCATTGGCTTTATTCATACAAGATTAAAAACACTCACAAGATTAAAAAAAAGGAATGGCTTATCATATGTGAGGGCATCCACCACTCACTCCGTCCTGCAGATCCAGAAATGCTGGAGGAGAAGGGGCATTGATGCCCTGTGAGTACCAGGAAGTCCACGCTGACCAGTGTGCAACGCATGGTGGACATGACGTGACGTGATGGGAGGAGAGGCCTCTTGAAGGAGCAGGAAGCTCCAAGTGCGTAGCCTAGCACCATCCTTTCCAGCCATCTCCGCTCCTGTTGAGGCCAAATAATTGAGTTTTAGTCTCATCTGACCACCCTAAATGCACCTTGAAGATTCTGAAGCCACATAGAAAAATGTGTTCTGGTCAGATGGGGCTAAAATTTAATTATTTGGCCTCAACACCAAACGATATGTCTGGTGGACATCTAATACAGCTCACCATCCAAAAAACACCATTCCTACAGTAAAGCATGGAGGAGATAATATCCTGTTATGGGAGGTGGTGATATCCTGTTATGGGGATGTTTCTCTGCAGCAGGGACTGGAGCATTTGTCAGGATAGAAGGAAAATGGATGGAGCAAAAATACCATCAAATTCTCGAGGAAAATCTGCTGCCCTCTGTCAGAAAGTTGTCAATGGGAAGAAGGTTGACCTTCCAACATGGCAATGACCCAAAGCACCCAGCAAAAATGGCCACACAGTGGTTGGAGGAGAAAAAGGTGAATGTCCTTGCATGGCCTAGTCAGAGCCCAGACTTAAACCCCATTGAAAATCTGTGGAATGACTTTAAGACTGCACTCCACAAATAGTCACCCTCAAATTTAACTGAACTTGAGCCGTTCTGCAAGGAGGAGTGGGCACATATTGCAAAGTTTAGATGTGCAAAGTTAGTAGAGACAAATCCCAACAGACTAAAGGCTGGACCAGCGTGGAACGCATGGCGGACGTGAAGTGACATGATGGGAGGAGAGGCCTCTTGAAGGAGCAGGAAGCTCCAAGCGGAATGACTTGGAATGACTTGAATGACTTGAAGACTGCACTCCACAAATAGTCACCCTCAAATTTAACTGAACTTGAGCCGTTCTGCGAAGAGGAGTGGGCAAATATTGCAAAGTCTAGATGTGCAAAGTTAGTAGAGACAAATCCCAACAGACTAAAGGCTGGACCAGTGTGGAACGCATGGCGGACGTGACGTGACATGATGGGAGGAGAGGCCTCTTGAAGGAGCAGGAAGCTCCAAGCGTGTAGCCTAGCACCATTCTTTCCAGCCATCTCCGCTCCTGTTGAGGCCAAATAATTAAGTTTTAGTCTCATCTGACCACCTTAAATGCACCTTGAAGATCCTGAGTTAGTAAAGTTAGTAGAGACAAAGTTAGTAGAGACAAATCCCAACAGACTAAAGGCTGGAATCAAAGCAACAGGTGGTCCAACATTTTTTTTTTTTTTCCTGACATGTTGGTGTTATATCTTTCACTTGGATGAGTAAATACAAAAACTGTGTCTGTCTTCATTTCAGGCTGCAAAGCAACAAAAATGTGATTATTTTAAAGGGGGAGCGATTCTTTTCTATACCCACTGTACTGTATATCCTTTGTGGTTATTGAAGAATTTATATTGAAATAAAAACATTTGTGCCCGGAGTTCACCTTTAATTCGAAGATCAGAAGCAGACGGAGACTTCTTATTTAAATTGGAAGTCCTCTTTGTCCAGCCGTTACGCCGTATTTTCTCTGGGGTTTAATTTTTCGACCCTGTCTTGTCGCCGTCAGCCCTAATCCGTCTGTATATAAACTGTTTCAGAGGTCACGGAAGTTGCAGCAGATCCTTTAGTAAATAGCCACGTGCTCCATTGGATTAGCAAAGGCCACTTGTGTCGGCCCACCTTGTCTTCCCTTCTCTCTCTCTCTCATTGCCTTGTACCAATGCTGGGGGGGGGGGGTTTGAGGAGAATCGCCATCAGCCTGTTATGAATGTAAAGGTTACACAAGAGAAGAATGATGAGAATTACAATTACCCGAATCAATAACACTTTTCTTCCTTTCTGTTTGTAAAAAGAAAGAAAATTACCTTCTGCAGCCGGCTGGCCGACGTAATTATTTGCTGTTATTATTTGATGTATTTAACTCTGTGACGGCAGTTAGGTCAGACTGAGGAGCCGTCACCGAGGTTGTCATTAAACGATTGGATCCAGTTGAATGGTGTTTTGGCCTGTTAGTATAAGTGCCCTTTGAGATGGCAACAAATTCAATGGGATGTCGGAAACGACAGCTGAGAGTTTAACGCTGTCAATCCCGGATACGCTTATTCACCGTTGCTTCAATATTTTCCTATAGTTGGAATAGAATAAATAGTTTAGATAAAGAATAAATTACTTACATTTGGTGAGGTTACTGTGACCCAGACAGGTGGAGACACACAACCGTCCGTGAACAAAGGTGCAGAAAAGGTCCCATCTCCACAAGATCAGTCGCTCTCAATGCAGTGAAAGTCCCAAACCTGAATCTTCTGTGGGTTCGCAGGTAGGTATTGAACTGGTAGAATGAGAGGCAGTAAAAACCGCAGGGGACATACCAAAAAGCAGACTAAAGACCCCCCCAAAAAAAGTCCTTTAGTGTAGTATGGCACTACCTTAATCTTACAGAACATTTATGGAGGGAGCTGAAACTTTGAGTTGCCAATCGAAAGCCAAGAAAGCTTAAGGATTTAGAGAAGATCTGTAAAGAAGAGTGGAGCAAAATCCCTCCTGAGATGTCTGCAAACCTGGTCACCAACTACAAGAAACGTCTGACCTCTGTGCTTGCCAACAAGGGTTTCTCCACCAAGTACTAAGTCATGTTTTGCTTGGGAATCAAATACTTATTTTACTCACATTTTGGTTGATATCCTGTTTCTATTATTTAAAATACACCTATGATAAAAATTATAGACCCTTCATTTCTTTGTAAGTGGGCAAACTTACAAAATCTGCAGGGGATCGGACTATTATTCTCCTCACTGTATCTAAATATAGTTTTTTCATCAATTAAGAGAAACAAAAAAAGTAAAGAATAAATGGCCTACATATGGTTAGGTTACAGTGACCCAGGCAGGTAGAATCAATGCAACCTTCCAAGAATGCAGGTAGAGAAAAGGGCCCATTCCCATGAGATAGGTTCGTCTCAATGCTACGGGAGTCCCAAACTTGGATCCTCTATGTGTTCTCAGGTGGGTATTGAACTGGTAGTTTGAGTGTTGGCAAAAAGCCAGTTGGTGAAGGGCAGAGGCACCTTATGTAGTGTGTCTAAGGATGGTTTGGTGTCATCATGTTGCACGAACATCAGGTTTTTTTGTAAAATAAAGCTATCTGATGTTCGTCCAACTTGATGACTCTGACACATCCTTAGACTCACCACACTGGGTGCTATCTGATGTTCGTCCAACTTTTTGACTCAGAACCATCCTTGGACTCATCACACTAGGTGCTATCTGATGATCACCCAACTTGATCATTCTGATCCATCCTTATGCCGCGTACACACAATCAGACATTTCGACAACAAAATCCATGGATTTTTTCCGACAGATGTTGGCTCAAACTTGTCTTGCATACACACGGTCACACAAATCTTGTTGGAAATTCCGCATGTCAAGAACGCGGTGACGTACAACACGTACAACGAGCTGAGAAAAATGAAGTTCAATAACCAGTGGGGCTCTTCTGCTTGATGCCGAGCATACGTGAAACCTTGTGCATTGGAATTGTGTACACACGATCGGAATTTACAACAACGGATTTTGTTGTCGGAAAATTTGAGATCCAGATCTCAAATTTTGTGTGACGGAAATTCCGATGGAAAATGTCCGATGGAGCCTACACACGGTCGGAATTTCCGACAACAAGCTCCCATCGAACATTTTCCGTTGGAAAATCTGACCGTGTGTATGGGGCATTAGACTCACCACACCGGGTGCTATTTGATGATTGTCCAACTTGATGACTCCAAACCCATCCTTAGACTCACCACACAAGGTGATATCTGATGATCGTCCAACTTGATGTCTCTGACCCATCCTTAGACTCACCACGCTGGGTGTTATCTGATGGTTGTTAAACTTGATGAATCCAAACCATACTTAAAGTGGAGTTCCACCCAAAAGTGGAACTTCCGCTCATTTGATTCCTCACCCCGTCCGGTGCCACAATTGGCACCTTTCGGGGGGGAGGGGGGACAGGATATCCAGGATATACAGGATATCCTTTCCCACCTCAGGGAGACTCAGGCCGGCTATTGACGTCACGGCTGAGGCTTCCTCCTCCTCCCTCCATCTTCCCCTGTCGCCGGGCCAGTAGGAGAGAGGAGCGGGGCCTCGCGTATGTGCAGTAGGGTTCCCGGCGTGAAGCCAAAAGGCTACACTGCCGGGTACCCTTAACCGCAATGGCGGCAGCAGCACCTGACAGATGATGGAAACATCAGCTGCGGTGCCGACATCGCTGGACTCCAGGACAGGTAAGTGTCCTATTATTAAAAGCCAGCAGCTGCAGTACGTGTAGCTGCTGGGTTTTTTTTATTTATTTTTTTTGGGCGGACCTCAGCTTTAAACTCACCACAATGGGTGCTATCTGATGCTTGTCCAATTTGATGACTCTGAGCCTTTCTTAGACTCACCACACTGGGTGCTATCTAATGATCGTCCAACGTGATGGCTCTGAGCCATCCTTAGACACCACACTGGGCGTCTCTGCTAGACTGCCATTAGTTTCACCGATGGGATTTTTACCTGTTCTCATTCTACCAGTTCAATACCCATTAGAGGACCTATAGAGGATCCAGGTTTGGGACCCCCATGGCATTGAGAGGGACCCATCTGTATGGTTGTAATACTCTGGGTCACTGCAACCTCACCAGATGGTTATACTTGTGCCAAAACGCATAGTAAGAAAGTACTAAGCCTTTTGGTGCTGAACAATTTAAAAAAGATTCATGTACTTCTTTTGTGTATTTTTCAGATGCAGAGCAGCCCGCTGAATTGAATGGGCTGCCCTAAGTGTATGGCATGAAATTGTGCAAAATAATAAAAATACTACTTTAACCACTTAAGGACCGAAAGGATTTGCCCCCTTAATGACCAGGTCATTTTTTGCAATACGGCACTGCGTCGCTTTAACTGACGATTGCGCAGTCGCGCGACGCTGCACTCAAACTAAATTTAAGTCCTTATTTTCCCACAAATAGAGCTTTCTTTTGGTGGTATTTGATCACCTCTGCGTTTTTTATTTTTTGCGATATAAACAAAAAAAGGCCGACAATTTTGAAAAAAAAAAAAAAATTTTTACTTTTTGCTATAATAAATATCCAAAATAAAAATGTAAAAAAACGAATTTCTTCCTCCGTTTAGGCCGATATGTATTCTGCTAAATATTTTTGGTAAAAAAAAAAAAAAAATCACAATAAGCGTATATTGATTTGTAGGACAGAGCCAATGTGCTTCTACAAAACCCACATTCTATTCTTCTGCCTCTTATTCCAGTTCTTAAAAAAACATTCAAAGTCTGCAAAAAAACAGGATGCAAAATGGCAAATGCGAAAGCTTTACCGCGACAGCCAGCAGACGCTGCGTTCTAAGTCTGATAACGCTAAAAAAAAAAACCGTATCAGGCTTCCCGGAGATTACCCGACTTCACAAAGATCCGTATTTCATGTCTGCAGAAACAGGAACGTTCTGCACATTCATGTGAGAAATCCCTCTCCAAGAATAAACTATTTCCTATTTACTCCATTGTAAACAGAAGGTGTTTTTTTATTAAATCTAGGAGCTGCCAAATAGTTTTATACTGCTCACATCTGAAAATAAAACATAAACCGGTATTAAAGCCAAAAACAAAAATAAAATATATTGCAGCTTACCAATTCTTAGATTTGGTGGCTGCATTCGTTTTTTTTTCCCCCCAAGGCTTTTTCCTTTGTAAAAAAACAAGTAGCAGTGCACCCCCTAATAACCCCAACCCCCTGCACAACTTCCTGCCATGTTTCCTGGGACCCCTCCTCTGCTTTTGGACCCATACAGGATAAAAATGAAGTTTAATGAAAAAAAAAGTGTAAAAAATTAAAGCTTCACACAAAAAAGTAAAAAAAATTTGGAGCCCTTCCTGCCCCCATGTACACATGAATACGAATGTAAACATAAATATCGAGGTCACCTTCGTACAACTACGTTGATTGTACTATATGTGTTACATGTTGTCGCATACGCAGGATTGAGAGTAATAATTCTAGAGCCCAATTTTATCAGTTAGTTCTAAACTGATGACCTGCAGGCTGCAGGGCATTATAATCACTTGCCTACTGGGTACTTTTACCCCCTTCCTGCCCAGGCCAATTTTCAGCTTTCAGTACCTGTCACATTTTGAATGACAATTGCGTGATCAGGCAACACTGTACCCAAAATGTTTATCATTTTTTTTTCACACAAATAGAACTTTCCTTGGGTTGTATTTAATCACCACTGGGTTTATAATTTTTTGCTAAATAAACAAATAAATACAGGGAAATTTGGAAAAAAAAAACGTTTTCATAGTTTGCTATAAGATTTTACAAACAGGTAATTTTTCTCCTTCACTGATGTGCGCTGATGAGGCTGCACTGATGTACACTGATGAGACGGCACTGATGGGCATTGATAGGCTGCACTGATGGGCACTGATGAGGCGGCACTGATGGGCATTGATAGGCTGCACTGATGGGCACTGATGAGGCGGCACTGATGGGAAATGATGAGGCTACACTGATAGGCAGCACTGATACGAACTGATAGGCGGCACTGATGGATGCTGATAGGCAACACTGATAGGGGACACTGATGAGGAAGTACTGACGAGCACTGATTGACAGAACTGGTGGGCACTGATTGGCAGCACTGGTGGGCACTGTTGGGACTGCACTGATAATCAGGACACTGGCTTGCAGTCTCCACTCTAATTCACCCCAAAGTGTTCTATCAAGTTGAGGTCAGGATTCTGTGCAGGTCAGGCAAGTTCCTCCACCCCAAACTCGCTCATCCAGGTCTTTATGGACCTTGCTTTGTGTACTGGTCCAAATCATTTGGTGGAGGGGGGATTATGGTGTGTGGTTGTCTTTCAGGGGTTGGGCTTGGCCTGTTAGTTCCAGTGAAGGGAACCCTAATGGTGCGTACACACGATCGGATTTTCCAAGAACAAATGTTCGATGGGAGCTTGTTGTCGGAAATTCTGACCGCGCGTAGGCTCCATCGGAGATTTTTTGTCAGAATTTCCGACAACAACAATTTGAAAGCTGGTTCTCAAATTTTCCGACAACAAAATCCGTTGTTGGAAATTCCGATCATGTGTACACAATTCCGACGCACAAAATTCCACGCATGCTCGGAATCAAGCAGAAGAGCCGCACTGGTTATTGAACTTAATTTTCCTCGGCTCATCGTACGCGTTGGAAGTCAGCGCGTTCTTGACGATCGGAATTTCCGACAACATTTGTGGGACCGTGTGAATGCAAGACAAGCTTGAGCCAACATCCATCGAAAAAAATCCCAGGATTTTGTTGTCAGAATGTCCGATCGTGTGTGCGCAGCCTTAAGGTGTCAGCATACCAAGACATTTTGGACAATTTCATGCTCCCAACTTTGTGGGAACAGTTTGGG
Organism: Lithobates clamitans; assembly: GCA_037952925.1. Lineage (NCBI taxonomy): Eukaryota > Metazoa > Chordata > Amphibia > Anura > Ranidae > Lithobates > Lithobates clamitans. The sequence goes on along the minus strand of JBBGZY010000572.1, from coordinate 2,489,692 downwards.
GACGGCCCCTTCTTGTTTCAACATGACTGCGCACCAGTGCACAAAGCAAGGTCCATAAAGACATGGATGAGCGAGTTTGGGGTGGAGGAACTTGACTGGCCTGCACTGACCTCAACCCTATAGAACACCTTTGGGATAAATTCGAGCGGAGACTGTGAGTCAAGCCTTCTCGTCAATGCCTGACCTCACAAATGCGCTTCGGGAAGAATGGTCAAACATTCCCATAGACACACTCCTAAACCTTGTGGACGGCCTTCCGAGAAGAGTTGAAGCTGTTATAGCTGCAAAGGGAGGGCCAGCTCAATATTGAACCCTACGGACTAAGACTGGGATGCCATTAAAGTTCATGTGTGTGAAGGCAGGTGTCCCAATACGGCCTGCCCTAATAAGTAGTAACTGCTCTTCCTTATATTTAATTGTTTTAGGTATGCCTGGAGCACATTATGCCCCAGCATCTGATCTCTGCCTTCATGGTGGGACCAGAGGAGAGCGCCCCCACACACACACACACACACATTGGTGAACATAACACCAGACAGTATATTGTCTCCTGGAAGCCAGCACTCCAATGCAGCACATATGTCACACGAGCCCCCATAATTATTCCCATGCATTAACATATCTCTGTCATGTACAGATTCATCTGTCACAGTGACTGAAATATTATTTAACTCACCTGTCAATCAATGGCTGACTTCTGACTGCTGAAAAAATTATAATTAGATCAAAAATCTTGAATATCTCGAATTTCTGTCACTTTGAAATCTTTATTTCAAACCCCCCATGTAGTGAAATCAACTGCGATGAATAAATTAGGCTATTTAAACGGAAAATGCGGAGTAACTATTTTAGTCCCGAAATGGCTCAATCTAAGATGAAATTAAGTTTTTTTCTTATTTAAGCTTCAAGTGAGAATTCTCTCAAAATGAAAACAGTAAGAAACTTTTACAGCCAACATTGGTCAATGACATCATTCATGATCCCTAACTCCTTTGTTTACATTCAACTGACTTGCGGGAAATGTAATTTGTTATGAGGAGTCTGTCGGGATTGGACACATTGATGGGTTGTAAAGTATGTCCTTTTCAAGTGACTGCAATGCCATTTCCTGAACACCACCAGTAACATGCAGCAAACTATTTCTTGTGTGGACGTTCCTTCCTTGAAGGGAAAAGGTCTATGGCCAAGAATGTTGTGTGGGGTCCTATGGTTCAAGAAGCAGGGCACCATATGGCTTAGGGTTCATCCTCAGCAGGAGGGTCAGTTTTCTAGCAGGAGCGTAGATAGGGAGTTGTGCTTTGGCGTCAAATTCAGCCAACCACAAAGCCCCTTTTACAAACTCATGCGACCATGTAGGCACAAAGTGATTGAAGCTGAGGCCCGCACAGGGAACCTTGTCAGCATATCAGAACCAGATTAATTCAACCAGCAGAGTCCAAAGACCTCCACAGCGTTTGTCCCGACATTTCATCGCATACAGGATCCCTTTACGAGAGAGAAAATAAAAGAATGCTCAAACTAGAGGACTTATGCTTCAACAAAGGATATCTTTACTAATTAAATTGTTTCCATTATCAGTATTCAATGCTTTTCCATCACAGGCAAAGTCTCTTTATATATGGCTCCACTAGGAGAAGCTCAGTGCCCATCAAAGTTGGTACAAATGCCTTCTATGGTCCCATTGCTGTATTAGGTATATCTAAATACTTGATCCCAGCTCCACAGGGGGAGAAAACCCCTGCTTCCCGGAAAGGGATCATTCATACCACGATGCAGCAGGTGCAGCTTCCCAGAGAATGGTTACAAAGTCACAATGTAGCTAATCTCTGGGGGGGGGGGGGGGGGGGGAGACTGAGGAAATGCTTGCTCCAGCCTGCACCAGATTGTTGACATCATCTGGGGCTAGACAAAGCTCCTGGACTGGAGCTCAAGGCTTTTTAATGATAAAAGGCTTGTTTTGTGAGAATTATCCTGTTGTTGTGTAATGTGACCTGTCAGGAGATAATTCACGAAGGATGTAACCAGTGCAAGACCATTTGAATTATATTTTTTTTCCAAGCAAATGGGCAATGTCCTTTTCATCAAGATGGGTTATGGCCTGGGCAATGTCAGAAGAACCCTTCCCAATCTGTAGCACTCAAGTCCAGAGGACTGGGATGCTGGAACATGAATGAATGATCTTTCCTGGCAGCAGTTCAGCTTTAAACCATTTGTGATGCGGTTTGGATGTGTTACCGTGTGCCTTCCAGGTGTTTTTACGCATGTTTTACATACATTTTCGATACCCTTATACAACCTGTATCAAATTCTTCCTTGTCACTTCACTAGTCATGAGATTTAAATAATGTATGTAAAGCACATGTGTTTCCAGGCATAATACAAGGTTTAATGTATTCCAACCCTGGCTTAAAACTCCTATAAAATGCAACATGCAACCCGGAAAAAATTGTGGTATTGAGCAGTTTATTATACTCATGTGGTAGGTGCTTTTCCAATGAGTTGCGCCAGTCCAAACTGTATTTTATGTCATGGCAGTCCACTTTTATTATAGGGGCAGGGAGGTCAAGCTATGACCCCTGTTCATGGATTCCAATAGAGAGGAAGCCCTGCATACTGACATAGAAAAAAGAAGGTGAACAAATGAATCACTGTCACTCAAGAGGGACAAGGAGGTCAAGCCATCGTCTCTTTTTTTTTATTCCATAATAGAAAAGGTGCTAGGTACTGGCCTTGAAGAATGATGATCAGGCCATATTATCTTTAAGGACAAAGCAAAAAAGTTCCAAAGAAATAGGTTCTTTCCAGTTTAAGCAGCTTTCGAGCGCTGCTTAAGCTGGAAAGAACCTATTTCTTTGGAACTCTTTTGCTTTCTCCTTAATGTTATATTTGATTATAGCTGCTGCTTAGTTTAATTTACTTCTTATCTTGAGCGCTGGATAAGTGACCCTGTTTGCTTCTACTTATTGTACATAGGCCATATTATCTGTTCAAAGATTCCAGAAGATAAGAGGTTGTAGGCACTGGCTAGGGCAGGAGATGAGACACTATCATCTTAAAGGGACCGGGACGTCAAGCCATGTCCTTTGTTAATGGATACCGGAAGACAAGGGCAGTTGGTCAAACCATCTCCTCTGTTAAATAATTAGATAATAGAAGGGGTGCTAGGTGCTGGCATTGGAGAAGAGTGGTCAAGCCATAGCCACTATTCATAGTTTCCAGAAGATAAAAGGCTGTAAGTACTGGCAGGAGGATGAATCATCTTTTTTAGAAGGGGCAGGGTGATTAAGCCATGTACTTTATTAATGGATGCTGTAAGACAAGGGCAGTTGGTCAATGTGACGAATGGCCTGGCACCCCGCCTGGATGCCTCCGCCAAGATACAGCTTCCTCCACTCTAGAACCAGGAACCGGGTATTATAGCTGAGAATTGCCCCCAAGAACTAGACGACACTAGCTTGGGTGCAAACTGGAACTCCTTATTGAAAACTCACACAGAATGTATACAACACAATAACAGATAAGAGCTTGATCACATTATCCTAAACAATGTCAACTTTAAACAGTAATATTTTCAGTACATCTAACAGTACATCTAATGAACAGTTAACATAAACATAAACATCCCACAATGGTTCGGTGATGAGATAAAGTGGACACAATATTAATCACATTTCCAAGAGGATTAGCAGAAAGACAGAAACAATAGGTGACTCAATTAACATTGGGAATTCACACTAGGAGGCACACAATGAGGGAATTATACATTGAGAGAAAGACAACTTAAACAGGTTTACACAAAGCAGCAGGAGACACCAGCATCAGGTTATTTGAACTGATTATAATCTTCTGCTGTGAGTCTTTCAGTCTAGGAGGGGGTTGAAGCTATCAAGACTGGCTTGGGCTGCTGATTCCATACCCCAACAAAACACAGAAGCCCCAAATCTGTATCCAGGTCCTAGGTTCCCAGAGTCTATGTGTATGGGGAGACATGGACCTGAATCTGAAGCAAACCCACTCCCCCAGGCATGGAAAGAAGAAAGAAATGGCTGCACATCCAGAACTTCTGATTGCCTTTTAACACCAAAGACACCAAACTGTGGTCACGTAGATGCGTTTCACACATACATCTTGTGCTTTGGTAATGATTAAGAACAGGATGTATGTGTGAAATGCGTCTACGTGACCACAGTTTGGTGTTTTTGGTGTTATCTTTGTGAAACAAAATAAAAAGCAATCGGAAGTTCTGGATTCCCACGGAGACGGGCCGGGGCTAGCACTCTGCAAGATACTCCAATCAGCCCTATCTTTATACACCTGGAGCAGCAGTTCTTTTTCTTGTACACTCCCCCAGGCACACAACTCCCAAAGAATAGAGCCCCCCTCCAAAACCAGGGCCCTTAGTCAGTAGGCAGGAGGCTACACTGTAGTCCCCCCCAAAAGTTCATGTCCCAGTTAGGTCTGTTACTGTCAAGCCATCTCTCCTGTTACGTGATTCCATAATAGAAGAAGAGGTGCTAGGTACTGACATTAGAGATGGATGGTCAAGCCATAACCTGTTCATGGATTCCAGAAGATAAGAGGCTGTAAGTACTAGCATAAGGCAGGAGGATGAATCACTGTTATCTGAAGGGGACAGGGTGGTCAAGCCATATCTTTTGTTAATGGATGTCAGAAGACAAAGGGCAGTTGGTCTCTGGTCTCTGGTAAGTGATTCCATTATAGAAGCAGTACTAGGTACTGGTATTGGGGAAGAGTGGTCAAGCCATATCTTCTGTTCAAAGATTCCAAAAGATAAGAGGCTGTAAGAACTGGCATGGGGTAGGAGGATGAAGCACTATCATCTGAAATGGACAGGGAGGTTGGCCAAGCCATGTTCTTTCTTAATGCATGCCAGAAGACATATTGACCTTGTCATTTCCTCTGTTCATTAATGCTCGAGGAGAAAATACACTAAGTCCTGGTATAAAGCAAGGGAAGGATTTGCTGTCACCTGAAGGTGCAGGATGGTGAACCAATGTGATGTCACCCATTTACAGATGTCAGAGAAAAGTAGGCACACAAGCTTGAATATTCACCCACAATAGAGGAATAATGAATATGTCACCCCAGGCTGTGTTTGGATAGGAAAACACACAGTTTTGTTATGTTTTCTTCAGATTCCTATCATTAAATGGACATGCATACTTCAGCTAGTAAATATTTCAACTGAGCTGACCTAAGATACATACATTTAAGTGGACTGCTGTGCTTTTGGCTGCTGGGGCTGCCTTTGAACTCCGGTCCAACTTTGCAAAAGGCTCTTCACCTTCTTGACTCTCATACAGTAGGTGGTCACAGCTAAAAACTAAACATATTACGTTCCTGTGTTTAGACAGGACTGGAGGGTTCCGTAAACTGGTTTGACTTTGAACCTTGTCAGTTGGGGGGCTGTGCTCCGCTTTCCATTTGCTGGATTTTTGAAAGTTTTCAAAGAAAGAACGTTAGCATGCCGGGAATGTCAGAGCTTCTCGATGAAAAGGTAGGACGATGTCAGGGATCTCTGCAAATACTGAGCAAACAGCAATAATGAAATGTTCACAATCGAAGACAGCTCAGCATGTTGGAGACTAACTGGTGGGGAGCAGACTTTGGTAAGGCCTCTCCCGATGTGCTGTTTCCAAAGTTTTCTTCTTTCTATATAAAGATATACAAAATGAAAAAAGAAGTCTGTCAAGGTCATTCAGATGTTTATTGGTTTACAGCTGGATGTGGAGCCGATTCATTATCTCCCATATTTGTATGTTCCTTAAAATGTGTCTTAACCCAAGAATGGAAATGTAATGTACTGCAATTTACCAGTCCTTTGATTGGAAACTGAAGTGGCTGCATTAGTTTCACATGCTGGGCTGTATGTAATTTATGTGCCCTAACAACCACTTGGGGGGGGGGGGCACCCACTCTCTTTACACAATTACTGCCTTGGCAAAGATTGGGGAGGAGCAAATGAGAGTAATAGGGCAGTGGTTCTCAACTCCCTCCTTCAAGGCCTTCAGTCAGCTGCAGATCCCTTAACCTTTCACAGTGCCTCCCTGCCTCTATAGTGCACCCCATCCACCCATAGTGATTCACAGTGCCCCTCCACCTTCCTCAGTGCCCCCAGACCTTTGAGAGCCTTCAGCTCCTACAATGCCCCCAATCTCCCATTGTACTACCCAGTGCACTGCAGTGTCACCAGCTTGCTGCAGATCCTCCAGCCCCTCCATAGTACCCCCAACCTCCAAGAGTGTTTTCAAGGACCATACAGTCTCCCACAGTGCAAAGCCATAAGCCTCCTGAAAAAACCCCATCCTCCAAAGTGGCCCCCAATTCCCTCCAGAAATCTCATCCCTTATAGGGCTACCAAGTACAGTGGTTCTCAACCACTGAGAGGTGGCCTCCCTCCTTCCAAGCCTTCAGCCAGCTGCAGATCCCCTAACCTCCCACAGTGCCTTCAGTTAGCTGCAGTTCCCTTAACCTCCCACAGTGCCTACCTGCCCCTATAGTGCCCCCCCATAGTGATTCACAGTGCCCCTCAACCTCCCGCAGTGCCCCAGACCCTTGAAAACCTTCAGCACCTACAGTGCCCCCCAACATCCCATCCCATAGTGCCTTCAAACCTACAGTGTCCCCCAATCTCATATTGCACCTCTGCAGTGTTCCCAGCTTGCTGTAGAGCCTCCAGCCCTTCCATAGTGCTCCCAACCTCCAAGAGTGTTTTCCAGGACCCTACAATCTCCCACAGTGCCCATGTTAAGCCCCGAGCCTCCTGAAGAAACCTCATCCCCCATATTTGCCCCCAATTCTCTCTAGAAACCTCATCCCCTATAGGACTACCAAGTCTGCTACAGAATCCCCAACCCCCTACAGTGACACCCAGCCTTATCCAGAGCCTTCTATCATTTCAATATATATTTTGTAGTCCCATGCTGTTAGTATGTGAGAATAAACGTTTTTTTTTACTGTTGTGGTATGGAAGTTTTGGAAGAGTTTACTGGGCCCTGGTTCCAATACAATTGAGAACCACTGCCATAGGGTGTCACCCCAAATCTACTCGGGCTACTGATATCATATCCAAGATGGCAGCACCCAGCAGAAGTCCCTGGGCTTTCAGATGTAGCACCCTCTAGTGTGCTAGGTATGAAAGATGGGTTTTTTGTCAGTGCAGGCAAATTTATGCAGGCTTGGCTGTTTTGTTTCCTGGGTTGGCAGAAATCCAGGGAGAGCTGGATAGCTCACAGGCAGCATCACTAAGACCTCCTACTTATTTACAGAACATGCTGGAAGCTTCTGGAAAGATAGGAGGAGAGGTGAGGTGGAGTTGCCTGGAGTATTCTGAGGGCCCTGACCATTCCGCAACTCGGATTGGCAGGGGACAGGCCTCCTCAAATACTCAGGGTCAGCCCAGCTGGGGAGGAGTTGTTTGGGTGGAAGCTAGAGATGGAATGTTAGGCTACCGTGGCTTTTGAGGGAGCTCCCCAGTCTGGGGGGGGGGGTGACCTTGTGCCTTGGCTCAGATGCAGACGGGACCTTCCTACAACCAACGGAGGTGTCCTGGACAGGAGACAAGGAGAGGACAGCATGAGAACACTGCCAGGCAAGTCTCCAGGGGGAACAACAAGTTGCAGCCAAGAGTGTTGGTGAGTGACACACAGTCAGGAGGACTGGGAGACACGCCCGAGAGGACTGGGAGCAAGCAGTCTGGGATGGGTGCAGAGCCAGTAAGGAGGACTGTGGTGGCACGAGCAGTGGAAAGAGGCAGCTGCAGCCAGGAGGGCTGGCAGGGCCTGAAGAGGTGATGCTGGGATCAGTAGCCACGTGGGACAGCTAGCACTAGGACTTCCATTTTTGCTACACCATAGAGGCCCGCTGTCCCTGCCTGCAAAGGGCATTTTGCTTTGGGCCTGGCTGAGCCAGTGTCAGGCTTGCTGTTCAGTGCTAGTTGGTCCCGGGGAGTGATAGTCTGCAATCATGTGAATGTGCTGGAGGAAGACAGGAAGTTGTATATACAGGAGGTGTACATAGTTCTCAGTACCTATATTGATTTTACAATCAAGTGGGCATCCAATATCTACCCTATCCCCATCCAAGTTACAATCCCCTGAATAAAATAACAGAAAAACAAAGTACAAGGACCATTTCTTGACCACTGTATGTCTGAAGATTTGTGCGCCTGGCTTTGTAGGGTGAGAGACGGACCACAAATACCAGCAGCTCCTACGGGGGTACCGCTACACAGACGTCTACACAAAGGAGACTTTTACAGGTAAATGACACGCATAAAAAATGTAAGAAAGATTTTTGTCGGTCTGGCAATGGGGTCTTTTTAATGTAAATCATGATATATAGCGATTTGCCATATTGAAAATTTTTATTGAATACGTCTCTATACTTTTTCACAGCCGAGTGCTTTCCCAAATGTGATTCCTGTTCAGGGAATGAACAAACCACTGCGCTTTTTCCTGAGCCGGCAACCCCACATAGACGTGCATTTAAACATGGCTAAGCCTGCGCTCTCCCTGACTGGACGACCACATCAATTATATATCTCTGGATGAGCCCGCGCAAGGCTGGTGCACCTGTTTGATCTCCTCTGTAGTAGTGAAAGCAGCTGAAAAACAGTACGTATCTATAATTCAGTTGTTGATCCAAGCAGAGGTATCCCGACTTGTAAATAATCCAATATTTTTTTTTCCAAGAACAGCAGCCCCGCCGTCATTTTCATATTCTCTTTGGCAAATGAAGACGCCGCTGGAACGATGTTAATCTCATCTCCCGGAGGGGCCATCAATCCGCTCAGGATTTCTATCTGAGGACCGTCGGCGCAGTTAATAAATGATTTAAATCGATCAATGCCTCCCGGGCTTCGCTGGATGCGCAGAGCCGCAGACAAAGAGAACCAGTCATGTAACATTGATACTGATGAATAGGGATGAGCGGAGTGCGTTAGCTGATACTAATTTCACATCGATTTTGCTAAGGACAAATATTTGCCAAAGTTGGAAATTTTCAGTTTCGCTCATTGAGCTGCTTAAGCGAAATATGCTTTAAAAAACTTTTTAAAGCGATCTACAATCTTTTTTCCCTTTATTTAGAGGGCATGTTTTTTTTTTTCTTGTCTAGGGTTGAGCATCTTTATAGTTTAGCTTATTTAAAGTGGGGTTCCACCCAAAAAAAAAAAACTACATGAAAAATCCTAAAAAAAAAATACAAAAAAACATTTGGATGTTTTTTTTTTTTTTTTACTCACCTCTAAATGCCTGTTGCTAGGGGGTCCCTCGTAGTCTGCCTCTTTCAGTGCCTGGGCTGGTGACATCACTTCCGTCTCGGCACAGGAAGGGCTCAGCTCTGCTCCCTCCCTCCTGTCAATCATCTAGGACCCATTACAGGTCCCAGGTGACTGAGCGGCCAATCACGGCGCGCGGCGCCGCTCGCGCATGTGCAGTGGGTGCCAGGCTGTGAAGCCACAGCCCAGCGCCCACAGTTGCAATGACAGCGCCGCTGAACGGAGGGGGAGACGAGCGGGGCTTCGATCCCCCGCATCACTGGACCCTGGGACAGGTAAGTGTCCAATTAAAAGTCAGCAGCTGCAGTATTTGTAGCTGCTGACTTTTAATTTTTTTTTGACTGGCCCTCCTCTTTAAGGGAGTTTTTTTTTTTTGTATTTTTGCATTTTTTGTGTGTGTATTTGTGTGCTTTTTTTCTAAAAGGAACAGTCCCAACACATGACCCATGTCACACGTCTACCAAAGGCTGGACTGGCACCCCATGCTGTAGCCAGCATTTCATCAAGACAGAAACCCTAGCTCCGACTTTCAAGCTGCACAAAAACCTTCTATTCAAAGTTTTATCCTCAAAAACCACAAAGGATATAAATCTACTTTGTGTGCACAAAATGCCTTTGCAAACCCAAATTTTACCTTGTAAAAGTAGCAATGCCATCATCACCGTGCTTTACATGGCCTGTTCAGAGAGCAGAGCTGTGGGTGGGCTCAGTAGGCCCCACCTATTATAGTAAACTACAGGAGGGGGCGGAGACAAGACCAAGCACCCTGCACAGGGAGGCGGAGCAGCAGTGACTGGTCTTTATGACAGGAAGCTCCTGTACAGAGGCAAAGTTTCACACTGGATTACTGCACAGATGTGGGAGAAATACACAAAGCTCAACAAGGTTAAAGGAAGAATACAGATGACCAATGTATTTAGACAATATTTTCTTATCCCGGAGTTCAGTCTGTTCTTAACTGGCCCTGTTCTCACCAATGCATGGTGTTGCTGTATAGTTTGTGAAAGTGCGAGGCCCTGCCACTGTGGAAATTTAGCAGAATATGCCATAGCAGGCGTGTACCTACAGGGGTCACAATTGCAATCTGGCCTCATGCTGGGGGGGCTGTGTACTCCTGGATAGGAGGAGCGGTGAAGGCGGCTGCATATAGAGGAACTTATGAATGCCCACTTCTCCTCCTCTCTCTCCCGCATGCATTCAGCTGCTGCAAGAGGAAAATGGAGAGATTGGTTCCTCTATATGCCACACATGCCCCCTGCAGCATGGGGCCGGGTCACAATTGTGACTCCTGTAGGTAAGCCCCTGCTGTGTCATATTCTCTTACATTTTCACAGTGGCAAGGCCTTGTAGTTTCTTTCTGCTTCCTCCCTGTGCTCTCTCCTGCCCCCCCCCCAACAGCTCCCCTGCAGCAGATGGGGAGGGAGAAACCCAGCAGAGCTGCAGGGAATCTGTCAGGATTAAGAGCAGGTTAGGGGCCGGTAAATGTGTAATTTACTGGCCCCTTCCTTGTCTGAATGAATAGAGTCGGTGATCTGTACTGATCACTGACTCTGTCTATTCACAACTGAGCCATAGTAAACTCTGTTTACTATGCTTCAGTTTGTGAATGAAAGGGAAGCTCTGTACAGAGCTGTTCCTGTTGCTGTGTCCTCCATCTCCTTTCTCTGTCCCAAAGGTGAAGCATCAGAGGTCTGTTTAGACCCCTAATATCTCACCATAGCCCCGAACAGGGCTCCTGTTCTAAAAAATAATATTATAAGCAAAATAAAATTAAAAAACTACTGACGCCAGTGGTGGAGCTACCACTTGAGACCAGGCCATTACGTTTTCTCAGAGGGGTCAGGGGGGCCCTTTCTTGGTTTCTTGCACCAGGACCTTAAAGGTTGTAGTTACACCAGTGACACAGAATTAGTATAAAGGGTTAATGAAGTTTCAGACTATTGTGTCTGAGTGGAGAAAGCTGTGTTTTTTGTTTTCTTCAGTCCTGGATCGGGGCCTGAAGCTTAAGGCTCGATTCACACAGGGGCAACACGACTTTAACGCGACTTTGCACGGCGACTTCAACGCGACTTCGGTGCGACTTCAGCGCGACTTTAGCAAATTACAACGCGACTTCAAGTCGCCTCCAGAACAGGCGACTTCAGCTGTGGCCAATCACAGGACAATCAGCTCTCTGGGAGGGAGGGGTTTTCCCTGCAAAGTCGCTTGACTTTGAGAGAGAGATCCGACTTGGAGGCGACTTCCATTGATTTCTATGGTACAGGTCACCTACCAAGTCGGATCCAAGTAGTACAGGGAGTACGCTCTGAAGTCAGAGCGACTTCAGTAGTGTCTATTCAGACGCTCCCATTCACTTAAATGTGAATCTCTTTCTGGGGCGACTTGGGGCGACTTGAGGGCGTACAAGTCGGATGCCAAGTCGTCCCAGTGTGAACCGACCCTTAAGGTTCCAAAGTGTATTGGGTGGGACAGAATCTTCAATCCTGTGTCCGGATTTTGCCAGGTGCCTTCAGCCTGTCTGAGTACACAGGTGTGTGGGGTCGTTATATACTCAAACCTGAGGATAGCTTAGTGCTCCAAGTCTGGAGACAGAAGGTCTCACCCAGGGGTTAGAGGGGCCCCCGGCCATGAGTCGGGGGACAGAAGGTCCCACGAAAATATAAACAAAGAAAGAATTTCTCCTGCGCTTGTGAAGGCGTTGCTAGTATAGAGTGGTAGTACTTTCAAAGGGAGGGAATTAAAAGATGATCAAGCTGACCAGGGGTGGTCCAAAGAGAAAGAGGTGGAAGGCGCGTGATCTGATGCTTTGATCAAATTGATACAGTTTATTTATATACAGAAACAAATAAATGCATATAAAAAGTAGCTACGTATTCATAAAAACAGGGTTACAAAATATACACAATAAAATTTTAGAAATTGGACATGCCCATGCAAGGGCAAGTGCTAAAAGGTGGCTGACGCGAGTCACATTTTAGCACTTGCCCTTGCATAGGCATGTCCAATTTCTAAAATTTGAATGTGTATATTTTGTAACCCTGTTTTTATGAATACGTAGCTACTTTTTATATGCATGTATTTGTTTCTGTATATAAGTAAACTTTATCAATTTGATCAAAGCGTCAAATCACGCGCCTTCCACCTCTTTCCTTCACCTGACAGAAGGTCCCAATCAGGGGTCATAGGTGCCCCAACCAGGAGACAGGAGATCTCATTCCAGGTGTCAGGTGGGCTCCTTTCGGGGTGTCAGAAGCACCACTATTCAGAGGCCAGGATTGGGCCATGCAGCAGTGCACTGCGACTAAAGGCTAACTGAGCCAAGTGAACCAGAGGAGCTGGGCAAGAGTGGCCCGGCATTTTCAGTTTTCTGTTCATGTTGATGTGATATGAACTATCGTTTTTGTTTGAGCATTATCCCAGTCTTTCTAACCAATCAAAGGTCATGCTTCACTATGGCAAAGCCTTAATCTTACAAGAGACAGATATAAACCACTTGTAGCTTGTTTGTTGATGCTGGAGACAACTTCAACCCCCAGAAAAGTCTTAGCACATCCAGATCTCCTTTTTACCCCTTGTGTCTTTTTTTTGGTTGGTAAGACTGGAGACACAAATAAACTGCTGGGAACAAGCTGTTTATTAAAGCGGTATTAAACCCCTAATCCCCCCCCAAAAAATATACATTGCAGCTTACCAATCATGACTATTGGATAACAGATGTCTATTAAACATTACCCAACCATTATACTCCTATTCCCAATAATGAGACCACACCAGCTTCTGGAGTATAAAACAAAGGCCGTAGCAGCCTACTTTATTAACTTAACATAAAATTATATTATCAAAAATATAAAACTTCCGTCATCAAGAAAAACAAACATCTGTTATGCAACCTGGATCAAAAAGAACGTTGGTCTGAGCAATAGCTTTAGCAAATCCATCTGATGGCCATAACAACTATAGCACTGCAGCCCTAAACCAAAAATCTCCAATAGGCCTCAAGCCGACAAGCTGGCTCAGAGACTGCCGTGACTGCAGTGCCCCATATCACTTCCCGGCTAACCGGGAACCAAAAAACCTCCGGACCCATATCAACGTTGGATCCCCACTCTTACTTTTTAGCCATCTTCCTTCCCTTGCCCAGACCAACGCCCGCCACTGCCACGACAATCTCTCTTCTTTCACCTGTTGACAAAAGAAAAACCACAAACCCAACGACAATAACATATCTTATTACTAGGGAGGGTGGGCGGGAACTTTCCACGATCTTCTGCTATCCCTCCCAGAGCGGGAAGCCCTTTTAAATGTCCCCTCCCCTAATTCTCCCTCCCCCTCGGCTCCACCATAATCCTCAAACATTAACCCTTACCCTGTTCCCACTGTCATGTTCGCCCTTTGCCTACAGCATTGCATGCTGTTGCTCCAGGCTTTTCTTGACTATTGGATAACAGATGTCTATTAAACATTACCCAACCATTATACTCCTATTCCCAATAATGAGACCACACCAGCTTCTGGAGTATAAAACAAAGGCCGTAGCAGCCTACTTTATTAACTTAACATAAAATTATATTATCAAAAATATAAAACTTCCGTCATCAAGAAAAACAAACATCTGTTATGCAACCTGGATCAAAAAGAACGTTGGTCTGAGCAATAGCTTTAGCAAATCCATCTGATGGCCATAACAACTATAGCACTGCAGCCCTAAACCAAAAATCTCCAATAGGCCTCAAGCCGACAAGCTGGCTCAGAGACTGCCGTGACTGCAGTGCCCCATATCACTTCCCGGCTAACCGGGAACCAAAAAACCTCCGGACCCATATCAACGTTGGATCCCCACTCTTACTTTTTAGCCATCTTCCTTCCCTTGCCCAGACCAACGCCCGCCAAAGCATCCCAATAGTAATACCTTACTCTTGGGTGCTCCTCCACACCCGAATAGCTCGCTGTATACCGTCTTGTATGCCCAAAGCCCACAAATCCGTCCCCACCTCATTAAGATGTACCCCATCTCGTCTTAAGTACCTCCATGTCTCGAATTCCAGTTCCATATGCCTGATTGCCAACCCTCCACAACTAACCACAAATTTACTCACTTCCCTATTAATCTTCTTCCTAGCTCTATTCACCCCCTCCACTGACCTGGCCATTCTCCAACACATGCGTGCAACCATGTCCGACCAGACAATGATCATTTTTGGAAATTCCTTCCCTAAGCGCCAGACGTCAAATTTAATGTCTCGCGTAATGTCTATCATTGAGCGAATACCAAGATCATTGCCGCCCACATGTATTACCAGCACATCCGGAGGGCCCTCCCTGTTTGCATAACGTTGTACCTCCTGAACCAACCTGCCCCACAACATCCCCGGTATACCAAACCATTTTAAGTACACTTCCCGTCTATCAAAACCTAACTGCCTACCCTCAGGTCGGGCGTCTCCCCTCCGAGCCCCCCAACACACATAAGAATGGCCCATAATCCAGACCACTCTTGGAGCTGCACCTGAAATTAAAAGAAAACAAACCATGCTCAACATTGACCAGTTAACTACTGTCCCACCGGCCATAAAACCACAAAAACAACCTAACTCCTTACAATCTTACCGCTAGTTGAGGTCGCACATAAGATTGAAATCTGTTAGACTCCCACCGCCCAATCCGTTTTATTGTTTCCACATCCATACCCAATCTGGCCGCCTCTGTTGCGGCACCTATCCGGAATGAATGTGATGAAAATTCCCGCTCCTCAAGTCCCAGCCCAAGCAAACATTTTCTAAAAACAGCAATAAACTGAAAACGCGATAACATATCTCCATTTGCATGTATCAATAAAGGGCCCTGACAGTCCGGCCTCACTTTCAAAAATTCCCGTACTGCACCCACTGGGCACTGAGGGGATCCCAGGATGGAATAAACTCGCACCATCCTGCCTCTCCCCTCCTGATCTGTCTTCGACTTCCGTAGGAATATCGATACCCCGTCCTCCTCAAGTGTAACCTCTTTACAACCAACTCCTCCTTGCACTGTTTTTGAAGGGCTAACCAACTCCCCTATCCTGAATGCCCCAAAAAATGCTAATACAAAAGCTACCTTAAACAAGCTAACTTCGTAATCAGACGAACAGACCCCCCTCAATTGTTCCACAATACCCCCCAGTATCTCGAAAGTTACTGGTCTCCTTGAATCGCGCTGAACCGCCGCCCTCCGATAACCTTTCAACGCCTGTCTCACCCAAAAGTCCTTGGTGAAGTCGGGCTGCCCTTGTAGCTTAAAAAGGAAAGCTAAACCAGCTAGCTGTATACTGATCACAGATACCGACGCACCCTCGTTAAATTTTCTTGCCAGATAATACAGTAATAGCGAACGCACTCCTTGCCCTACAAGTTCCTCCCTCAACGCTCGCCCAAAGGACATCCATTCCTGCCAAACCCTATTGTATGCTGCCCAAGTAGCCCCACTTACCGACCGCTTAATCCATCCCTCGACGACTCCAGTGCAATCTCCCACAGCCAGTCTGGACAAGGCACCCCCTGTTGCTCCGCTTCCGGCGCCAACTCTCTGAACCTGTCCCACTGGAAGCGAGACAACGCATCAGCAATTACGTTTTCCACCCCCGGTAAGTGAACAGCATGAATGAAGACATTCAGTTGTAAGCATCTTAACACTAAGTGTTGCAGCATCCTAATCACCGGCGGAGATGACGCCGTGACCCTGTTTATCACTTGCACCACCCCCATGTTGTCCCCATGAAAACGCACTTTCAGATCCCTGAACGATGCGCCCCATAACTCAACTGCCAGTACCACTGGAAACAGTTCCAGCAATACCAGGTTCTTCGTGAAACCCTCTTGTACCCACGATTGAGGCCATGGACCTGCGCTCCATCGCCCTTGAAAGAACGCCCCAAAACCTGTTGATCCAGCGGCATCAGTGAATAGTTCCAAGTCAAAATTGCTGACTGGACCCGACATCCACATTGCCCTACCGTTAAAGGATTCCAGAAAGGTATTCCAGACCCTGAGATCTTCCCTATGTGTTTTAACTAAACGAACAAAATGAGTTGGGGATTTGATCCCACTCGTGCTGGCCGCCAGCCGGCGACTAAACACTCTCCCCATCGGTAATATGCGGCAAGCAAAATTCAGCTTGCCCAAAACCGATTGTAACCGTCTCAGTTGTACCTTTTTCAGACCTATCAAACCTGCCACTTCCTTCCGCAAATCTTCCAATTTCTCCTCAGGCAATCTGCATTCCATCGCATCCGAATCTAATACAATACCTAAGAACGTGATGACCGAGCAGGGTCCCTCCGTCTTATCGGCTGCTAATGGAATGCCAAATTTTTCTGCTATGTGCTGTAGTGACGCTAGTAGCACTGCACAGACTCTAGAATCCGCCGGGCCAATGCATAAAAAATCATCCAAGTAGTGAATTAGCGAATTCACTCCGGATACATCCCTTACTACCCACTCTACAAAGGAGCTGAATTGTTCGAACAGCGCACACGATACCGAACAACCCATCGGTAGGCATTGATCAACGTAAAATCCCCCATTCCAATGACACCCCAGTAACCGAAAGCTCTCGGGGTGCACTGGCAGGAGTCGAAAAGCTGATTCCACGTCTGCCTTTGCCATCAACGCCCCTTTTCCGTAGTGGCGCACCCACCTCACCGCAGCGTCAAACGACGTATACGTCACTGAGCACGCTTCTTGGTCAATGGCATCATTCACGGATCCCCCTTTTGGGAAGGATAAGTGGTGAATGAGCCTAAACTTATTGGGCTCTTTTTTGGGCACCACCCCTAGAGGTGATACCACCAAATCCGCCACTGGCGCCACTGGAAAAGGTCCGCTCATTCTACCCAATGCAACCTCCTTCTGTAGTTTTTCCAAAACCACTTCCGGATGTTGCAAGGCTGACTTTAAATTTTTGGGTACTGGGGGGACAGCTGCTAGATTGCATGGAATCCTAAATCCTACCGTAAAACCTTCTTCTAATAGCCGTGCAGCTTGCCTGTCAGGGTACTTACCGAGAAACGGTCGCATCCTTTCCACCATCACCGGAGTCCTCCCTTTTGTTCCCAGCTTCTCCCTGACGACCTTTTCCTTGCTTAAAACACCTGGATGACGGATGTGTTCCCCCGCAGCCGGAGCATTCGTGTTTAAACTTACATGATCCTCCGAACCTGCAAACCCCGGAATTGTACTGCCAACAGACCCCTTTTTTGTTTCCAGCCGCATGTCCCTGGGTTGACGGTCCACCGGCTCCCCCCTGAAAAAACGGATTCGGTGCCCTCGCCGTCGTCATCAAACGCATCCACAGACTGATGTCCTTGTGGTCCCAACGTAGTTCCGGGCGCACTGCTCTCCGCTGCCTGAACTGTTCGTCGTACCTCAACCATGCCGTACCCCCATATACTCTATACGCTTCCCCGATTGCGTCCTGATAGCAGAAAAGCGCCGAACAATGTTCCGGCTGTTTTTCCCCTATCACACTAGCCATGATTGCAAACGCTTGCAACCAATTCGTAAATGTCCGAGGTATCAGCCTATACCTCCTCTTTTCCTCGTCTTCCTTTTTGGAATCATCCGGCTTGACTCTATCGAGGTTGAATTTTTCCAAGGGCAGTAATGAAAATATTTCAACATACTCACCCTTCCATAATTTTTCCCGAACCTCCTGTTTCAGGTGAGCCCCCAACGGTCCTTCGTAGCAGACGTACACCTCGCAGCGGGCTGCGTCCGCCAACCTAACAATATCTTTTCTCGCCGCAGCCTCCCCTGACTGCGCCGCCTTGTCCTTCCCCTGCGCTGCTACGCTCGCCACGGCCTCCTGCGCCGGCACCGCGACATCGGCTGCAACTGTAGGTATGGCCCCCCGCCCTGCGTTATCTAATTCCTTTTCCGTCTGCGGTACCCATGCAGCTATTGGCCCCCCCGCCGGCTTCTCTGCTGCCTCCAGCCTCTGCACAAGCTCCTTAATTCCTGTCAAAAAAACCCAAAAATCCCGGAGCACCTCCCCCCTTGTCAGTTCCTACCCTACTTTCCACCGAACTTCCAACCCCAGCTCCTGACACTGTTGCATTATTTAAACTAGCATTTGCAGTATCATGTGTTAACTCACCGGGCTGCATAGGTGTCGCCCCATCAGCCGACCGTCTGCTTTCTCCTGGCCCCATCCTCCTGTGCAGCTGGGCCGTCTCCTCTTCCGATCCGGACATCTCTTCTCCCTCGCTCCGACCCGCGTCTTCTTCCGCATCAGATACTGGCCCGCCCGGGACGTTGACCGCGGCTGCCGCACTACCCGCCATCCTTTCCTTCCTCCGCGCAGCGAATCCGCCCGTTGACTTCCGGACAGCCTTCCCAGGACCGGTGTGGGCTACCGCAGTCCTGCCGGCCTCCGCTCTGGTTGGTAGTAATCCAGTCCTGTTCCTCCCTCTATCCTGCCTGTCCCCTGCCGAAGTGCTGGAAGGCCCAGGGACAACTGCAGGCGTTGCATTGGCAGCGATGGCGGAGCTCACCGCCGTCTTCCTGGGGGCGGGGCTTGCGCTCCCCGCGCGTCTGCCACTATTGGGCCTATCTCCTGTCCGTCCTCCTGCTGGGATCCTCTCCTGTCCTGTCGGGGCCGCCCGCCCGCTGACCCGCTCTCTTCCCGCCGATCGTTTCGCTGGTGGGCCCCCCTGTACATTTGGCACCATGTTACCCGGGTGCCGCTGTGAATTAGTAACGCGGTCCGGTGAGAACCGCTCAGGCGGTCGGGAGCGGCGCGCTCTGTGACTGCCTCTCTCTCCCTCACTAGCTGGCGCGCTGGGAGCCCGGATCGCTGCTGAGATGGTCTCCTGCAGCCATTCCGCCCCCCGCACCGCCGCTTCTTCCCTTAACTGGGACATGAGCCCTTCTAAGTCAGACATGGTGTGGCACTGACCTGCTCCCTGAACTTTCCACGATCTTCTGCTATCCCTCCCAGAGCGGGAAGCCCTTTTAAATGTCCCCTCCCCTAATTCTCCCTCCCCCTCGGCTCCACCATAATCCTCAAACATTAACCCTTACCCTGTTCCCACTGTCATGTTCGCCCTTTGCCTACAGCATTGCATGCTGTTGCTCCAGGCTTTTCTTTAGATGTGGTGGCTCCATCAGTTTTCTTGTTTTATGCTTGTCCCCACTGTTTTCACCTAGTTATCTGGCCAGTAACATATCTCATGTATTAGAGTGCCCCCACTCTGGGTGAAGGAGCACAGGGGGCATCTTTGGACAAAAAAATGTTTTGGCTACAGATATATTTTTTCTATTAATTTTCAAGAGGTTAAAGAGGAAATTGGATAAGTTAAGTCATTTAACATAGAGAATTATTTTAACTTTCATTTTTTTCCCATTAAAAGCCGTCTACAGAACTGCCTTATTCTGCTTTCTCAAATGGCATTTCTAAAACCGCTATGCATTTTTCTTCTGTCTCAGTGCTACTCAACAACCCCTGAAGATAGAATGAAATAGAGAAAAGCCTTGCAGAGACTTAGTAAGCGGGTTTCGAGTTGTTAACACATATTTCTATTGCATTATTTGTCACGTCTGGCTTTAGCTATTTTTGTTACTTTTATTTTTTCTTCCTTCCCAGTTTTGTTTCCCTCACGTCTTTCAAGTTCAGTAGCAGGGCGGGTTCAGATGTGAATCTGTCAGCAGGCATTGGCCCTGGGGGAGGGGGGGCTTCAGAAGAAACTTCAAAGCGACGACTGCACACAGCCCCATACGGTGGTGTTGTGATTTTGCCAGAGAGGCAATAAAAAAATTGCAAATAAAAGCAATTAACCTCTCTTGTCCCGGTGATCTTTGGCTCGGGGATCAAACGGCGAGGGCCATGGCGCTCATGAAAAATGTATGCTGCTGAGTTAAAAAAGAACCCCTTGTCTAATTAAAAAAAGAAGAGATTGCTTTAAAATAAGACTGAAATTGCTAAACAAAATCAATTAACACTTAACACTTTTAATCATTTTTCTTCTATAGCAGAAAACAGCAAGTATACAGCCTTTACAAACTTTGTTGAAAAAAGACGAAAAACTCTCCCAAGCTCCGAAAACCCATCCCCACGCTCCATTTATACCTGCAAGCATGTATACAATTCAAAAGAAAGATTGCACACGGCTATGTCTGCAACTCTTTGAAACGTTATCGTTCCAAACAAGCAGAGAAGACACTCTACTCCATGATCCTACTGACGCAAAGTTTTGAGAGCGGAGTGTCCTTTCTGCTTGTTCATAAAGTTTGGGAGATTTAGGGGCATAGCGATGAGCAGTCTTTCTTTTGGATTTGTGCATGTATGTCAGGGCTGGGCTCAGCCCTTCTTTCTCTGAGCTGGCCACTCAGCTGTCGGCTAATTGCGAACTCCTATCTCTTCACAGTGACTCACCTGTTGATGATATCCTGCTCGTCAGTCCTGCCTACTTAAGCCGTCCATCCCAGATGATCTCTGCTTTCGCCTTGGTCACATCTCTAGAGACGCTCTCCTGTGCTCCTGTTAAAGACATGCTTGGCTGACATTCCTTCTGGCTCCAGATCCTGCTTGCTGTTCTACTACGCTCATCTCTGGCTCCCTGATGTTTTGGTTTGTTTGACTATCCGTACCGGTTCCTGAACTCTAGCTATGTTTTGACTACGTTTACTCTGTTTACCTTTTTATTATTATTATTAAACTAGTGAGATTTAACTGTACTTTTGTCTCAGTCTGATTTATGGTTTCTGACAGTAGGCAAAGGCCATGAATTTAGAAGATGCAGTCAATCCACTTGTTGGTAATATTTTTTCCAGATTGGATGAGCAGGATCACCGCATGGATCAGTTTGCCATGGAGTGACAAACACTCCTGAGTCGCACGGCTCACCTGGAATCTCCCACTGTGGCTTCTCCAGTACAACCTGTGTTGCAGGCCGTCCCTGCTGCTGCTCCAGTCTCTGTGCAGGCACCCGCCTCGAGTATTACCTCTATAAGAGGTATGTCTGGTTCCACTCCGCTTCCCCAGCAATTTGGGGGCGATCCGGTCCAACGCAGAGGGTTTCTCAACCAGGTTGTGATATACTTTGAGATGCTGCCCCAGGCGTTTCCCATGGACAGAAGCAAAGTAGGTTTTGTGATATCTTTGTTTTCAGAGAGAGTCTTGGCCTGGGCAAACCCTCTAAGGGAGACGCAAAAACCTGTTGTCTTGAGTTACCCTGAGTTTGTGGCTTCCTTTAAAAGGCTATTTGACGTTCCTGCATGCTCCTCTTCTACTGCCAAGTGCCTCATGTCCATCAAACAGAGTACGAGTTGCTGATTATGACTTTGAAATCCGTACTCTGGCAGCAGAGGTTGCTTGGAACAATGAGGCCCTCGTGGCTGCTTTTTCTCATGGTCTCTCGGATACCATCAAGGATGAGATAGCAGCCCAAGATATACCCACTGAGCTGGAGAAGTTGATCATGTTTGCCATCCTCATTGACTCCAGACTCAGAGAAAGACTCTATTTAACCTCCCTGGCGGTATGATTATTTCAGATTTTTGATGCTGAAAGCGGTACAATTATTTTGCATGGAAATTTGGCTTTTTATATTGTAGGCCTGTAATTCATAGAAATAACTCACTTAAATCTGTCCAAACAAGTGTCTAGTAGACATCCCGGGAATGATAGAGTTTGAAAAATGAAATCATAAATTATAATATAATAAATAACTATAAATAATTATAACAAATAATAATATAATAAAAAAAATTATTCAATAATGTAATCAAATCAAAAACACTGAAATTTGCTCAGTTGCAGAATTGTCGCTGTCATTACTTTCAGTGTTTGATGATGGATTTCCCAACAAATCACTATCGCTCAATTCTGCAAGTGATTCTAATTTATTATCGTTGTTTTCTAGCTGGTCTAAAACCACTTTTGATGTAAAGGTACGGTTTTGGTTGCTATGGACAATCTCCAGTTTCCAGGCAGAAAGAACAGTATTTATAATATAAAACTGCATGCAGGGCACTGGACAAACCACTAGGGACAAAAGGGATGTGAAATAAATTGATACAGTAATCTGTAATCTTACAGATTATAGTGTACTGTATATGTATTGTGTGTTTTACTTTTTGAATTTGGCGCCGTTCTCCGTCCCCGTGCGTCGCAACGCTCGCAAGGAACAGAGCTCGGCTCCGTGATAGATCGAGCGGAGGACGGCTCGCACACAGTGCTGGCAGACATCACAGGATCCTAGGGACAAGATAGGTAAGCTGTACCTGGATCCTGCGATGCAATCCAGAGTGTGGCTCGGGGTTACCGCTTTTGGTGCTGAAAATCCACCCCGAGCCACACTCAGGAATACCGTCAGGGGGGTTAAGGAGCCCTTGTGGAAGCCTCCTGTATATTTGTCTCTGCTTTGCAGTCCCACCCTTGCCTCCCTCACTTTCAATGCCTCCTGGTACTGAGTCGGTCAGTGAAGATGAACCCATGCACTTGGGCTTCACGCATCTCTCTGCGGATGAGAGAACCCTTAGGAGAAGGGAGAGATTGTGCCTTTATTGTGGCCAGGCAGGTCACTGTTTAAAGTCTTGTCCCACCCATCCAGGGAACAGACCTTAGGTGGAGTTGTTTCGTCCCCAGTTATCCAGAAGGATAAGCCTCTGGTTTCGGTTACCCTTTCTTGGGCTGAGTCGTCCATCGAGATACAGGCTCTAATCGACTCTGGGGCTGCAGGCCTGTTCATTGATGCTGCCTTTGTATCAAAGCACTCGATTCCGCTGCAGCTGCGTGACATTCCACTTGCCATTAAGGCTCTTGACAGGAGACCTCTACAGCCTGCCCATGTGACTCATGAGACTGTTCCGTTGTCCATGGCCGTAGGGGCTCTTAACCATGAGATGATCCAATTCCAAGTTATTTCCTCACCTAAGCTTCCACTGGTTATTGGTTATCCTTGGTTACAGAGGCACAACCCCTCTTTCGATTGGCTCCATGCTGGGGATCTCTCCTGGTCACCACAATGCAGTAAGACATGCTTCAAGAAGGTAGCCAAGGTCCTGTGCACTTCTCTCAACTCCCTGCCAGAGGAGTACCGCCATTTTAACGATGTCTTTGAAAAAGGTCAAGCCGGTAGTTATGGTATGTTGCCGAGGCACTTTCTCGAGGTTTCATCCGCAAATCCTCATCTCCTGCTGGTGCTGGTTTCTTCTTTGTGAAGAAGAAGAGTGGTGAACTGAGACCTTGTATTGATTATAGGGGTCTCAATCACTTCACGATTAAGAATGCCTATCCGATTCCATTGATTACGGAGTTATTTGACTGCCTCAGGGAAGCAACGGTTTTCACGAAGCTTGATTTGAGAGGGGCATATAATCTCGTGAGGATTAAGGATGGCGAAGAGTGGAAAACTGCGTTTAATACCAGAACAGGCTATTATGAGTACCTCGTAATGCCTTTTTGGCCTTTGTAACGCCCTGGCAGTTTTCTAGGAATTTATCAACGATGTCCTCCGAGATTTGTTGCAGTTATGTGTGGTGGTTTATCTTGACAAAATCCTCATATTTTCCAAGTCCCTGGAGAGCCACCACACAGATGTCTGTCATGTGCTTCAGAGTGCAATTACGAGATTGGTGACAGAGAGCTGTTAACGATCATTTTAGCCCTGAAAGAATGGAGACATCTCCTCGAAGGTACCACTGTGCCGGTTCTCATTCTTACTGACCATAAGAATCTCACATTCTTGTCTGAGGCTAAACGCCTCTCTCCCAGAAGGGCGCGATGGGCTCTTTTCTTGTCTAGTTTCAATTACATTGTCTCATTCTTACCCGGTACTAAGAATGTAAGGGCTGACGCTTTGTCACAACAACTTTCCTCCACTTCCAAGATGAAGTCGGTTCCGGTACCCGTGATTCCTCCTGATCGTATTCTGGCTACGGTTCACACCAGTCTCACTTCTCCTTTGTTTGACAAAATTCTTGCTGCTCAGGTTCATGCACCTCTTGAGAAACCTTGTGACTGGTGCTTTGTCCTAGAGAGGCTACGTACTGCCGTGCTCCAGACTTACCATTCTCTCTAGGCTGCTGGCCACCTTGGGAAGAATCCACTCTTTTGGGCCATTTCTCAACAATTCTGGTGGCCTAGTCTAGTAACTGCCTTGGTAGCTGTCTGTTCTGTGTGTGCTCAGAGTAAGACTCCATGACACCCATATCCAATGGAGAGAGACCCTGGACCCACCTGTCTATGGATTTAATTGTGGCGTTACCCAACTCCCAGGGCAACACAGTTATCCTTATGGTGGTTGACCGGTTCTCGAAAATGTCTCATTGTATTCCACTTAAGAAGTTGCCCGCTTCTAAGGAACTGGCTTCCATTTTTGCTCGGGAGATCTTTACATGGGCTACCCATGGTGATTGTCTCGGACAGGGGTAGGCAGTCTGTGTCCCGGTTCTGGCGAGCCTTTTGTGCACAGTTGGGAATTCAGCTTGCTTTCTCCTCTGCGTATCACCCGCAGTCTAATGGGGCCGCAGAACGAGCCAATCAGTCCTTGAAGCAATTCCTACATTGCTATGTTTCTGACCATCATAACAACAGGTCATACCTCTTACAGTGGGCAGAGTTTGCTCACAATAGTGTCTTGAATTATGTTTCCCGATTGTCCCCATTTATGGCAAACTATGGTTTCCAACCTTCCATGTTGCCTGACTCATTTGTTCCGTGGAGTATTCCTGCATTAGAGGAGCATCTCCGTGGTCTTCGTTCCACTTGGGCACAAGTCCAGGAGGCTTTGCGACATGCTAATGATAGGTACAGACTCCATGCTGACCGCAGACGCCTGCCTGCGCCTTCCTACCTGGTTGGGGACAGGGTCTGGCTGTCATCTCGCAACCTTCGCGTTCCCTCTCTGAAGTTCACACCTCAGTTTATTGGGCCTTTCCGTATTCTTTGCAGGATTAACCCAGTGGCTTATGCATTAGACCTTCCTTCTAATATGCGTATCTCAAATGTATTTCATGTCTCCTTTTTAAAACCTTTGGTCTGCAACCACTTTACCACCTCGATGCCTCATCCTCACCCTATACAGGTTGAGAACCATGAGGACTATGAAGTACAGTCCATTGTTGACTCCCGTAGGTTCCGTGGGCGCATACAGTACCTGGTGCATTGGAAAGGGTATGGTCCGGAGGAACGCTCTTGGGTCTCATCCTCGGATGTACATGCCCCTGTCCTCCTCCGTGATTTCCATAGATGTTTTCCCCTCAAGCCTGGTGGTCCTCTGAGGGGGAGGGGTCATTGAGAAGGGGGTATTGTCAGGGCTAGGCTCAGCCCTTCCTTCTCTAAACTTGCCGCTCAGCTGTCGCCTAATTGCCAGTTCCTTTCTCTCCACAGTGACTCACCTGTTGATGATATCCTGCTTGTCAGTCCTGCCTACTTAAGCCGTCCAGCCCAGAAGAGCTCTGCCTTTGCCTTGGTCACATCTCTAGAGACGCTCTCCTGTGTTCCTGTTAAAGACTTGCTTGGCTGACATTCCTTCTGGCTCCAGATCCTGCTTGCTGTTCTACTGTGCTCATCTCTGGCTCCCTGACGTTTTGGCTTGTCTGACTATCCGTTCCGGTTCAGAAAACCGGTTCCAGAAAAGGAGTATCGGGGGCGCTCTGTGCAAAACCAACTGCACAGGGGAGGTAAGTATGACATGTTTGTTATTAAAAAATAAAAAACGAACCTTTACAATCACTTTAATCTTCCACAGGAACTGGTTCTTGTTAAGTCTTGGCTCTACATCAAAAAAGGGATGAATATGCTTCTACATGCACAAAAATATGGGTGACTACTAATATTTATAGAAAATAACATAGTAGAATATTGACTAAATATGTGCACACCAAAAAAATGTGTTTTGTTTAATTTTGGATTCATTCATTAGGTTAACCATTTTGTTTTGTGACATTCATTATGCTAGAATTCCTTTTCGGAATTTGTTTAGTAAATTTTTTTTTTTTTTAATGGATTCTTATTTTCGGAAGTCCTTTAATATTGTTTTTTTGGAAGATTGGATATATTTGATTTACATTTCTTTATTTTCGGGAGAGTAGTCATTTGTATATAATGATAATAGTCTGAATTTTTCATTATTTTCGAATAGGCCTCGGCACCAAATTTTTCAAACCTAAGAATTGCATTAGACTGTGGAACCAACTGACAATTGCAAATTCATCACAAATTTACATTATTTACATTATTGCACAAGCAGTGAAACCAAAAAGGCACTGCAGTACTACCAGAATGCATCACCCCTGCACAATATACACTCACCGGCCACTTTATTAGGTACACCTTGCTAGTACCGGGTTGGACCAACTTTTGCCTTCAGAACTGCCTTAATCCATCATGGCATAGATTTAACAAGGTGTTGGAAACATTCCTCAGATATTTTGGTCCATATTGACATGACAACATCACACAGTCGCTGCAGATCTGTCAGCTGCACATCAACGATGAGAATCTCCCATTCCACCACATCCCAATGGTGCTCTTTTGGATGAGATCTGGTGACTGTGGAGGCCATTGGAGTACAGTGACCTTATTGTCATGTTCAAGAAACCAGTGGTGAAATGATTTGACCTTTGTGACATGGTGCATTATCCTGCTGGAAGGAGCCATCAGAAGATGGGTACATTGTAGTCATAAAGGGATGCACATGGCCAGCAACAATACTCAGGTAGGCTGTGGTGTGTAAACGATGCTCAATTGGTACTAAGGGGCCCACAGTGTGCCAAGAAAATATCCCCCACCCCATTACACCCCCACCATCAGCCTGAACCGTTGATACAAGGCAGGATGGATCCATGCTTTCATGTTGTTTACGCCAAATTCTGACCCGACCATCTGAATGTCTCAGCAGAAATCAGACCAGGCAACGTTTTTCCAATCTTCTAGTGTGCAAATGTGGTGATCCTGTGTGAATTGTAGCCTCAGTTTCCTGTTCTTAGCTGACAGGTGTGGCACCCCGTGTGGACTTCTGCTGCTGTAGCCCATTTGCTTCAAGGTTTGATGTGTTGTGCGTCATGAGATGGTATTCTGCATACTTTGGTTGTAACGAGTGGTTATTTAACTTACTGTTGCCTTTCTATCATCTTGAACCAGTCTGCCCATTCTCCTCTGACCTCTGACTGTTGCCCCAGTGACGCTGTCTCTTACGACGAAACATACGTCGGGCGGAGGAAGTAGTGGTAAAGTCAGCACGCCCGCGGTGGGCGCCAGACACTGTCAGTTGTTTTGAATGCCTGTCTTTTACTTCCCTTCTAAGTATATGTCATTTTAAGCAAACCATCAATTCTATGCATGTTGCACGGTGAAGTATTCCTTCCATGTTTCTGTGTACACTATGTTCCTCTTACGGAGTTGGTAATTGGCTACATGATGTTGGTTTGAGGAGATGGGGAAAGGGCACCCAAGCATTTGAATAGAGCACAGGTCTGCCTGCTAAGTGTCATTCCTTGCCTCTGGGAGGCTTACTTACCAAGGCGGTTCTAGACCTGTAAGGGTCAGATTTTCTGGTAAGAGGCTAACTTATTTGCCTTGGAGTGGAGCACATTTGTGGTGACCATTCACAGCACAGTTTTATTTGGAGTGCACCTGTGGAACACCACTTCACTTTCTTCAATTAATTGGTTTCTGGGACTATTCCATATTATACTATATTTTGTTTACAAGACTTTGCACTTTATTGCTTATCAGCTAGCATGGACTACTACAGATGATGATTATCAGAATTATATGTGTTTAATCGTGTTTTCATGCACATTTGCACTTTAATAATTAAGACATGCACTAAGGAATATATTTAAAGTGGAGTTCCACCCACTTTTACAACTCTTCAGCATCCCTCACTAAACTGCGCACTGTAAACGAATTGGATATTTAAAAAAAAAAATTCTCAGCACCTACTGTATATCTGCTGTATTCATTTTTCACTTCCTCCTCCCTGGCCGTGGCCCATCGCATCATTTCCTGTTTGCAATGCCTTCTGGGAAGGGGCGGCAACTTCCTCTGACACTGCCGTTGCTATGGAAACCTGACCTGAAACCTATTACACTGCTTGTGCTGCACTGAGCATGTGCGAGATCTGCAAGAATGAGATCCAGGAAGAAATACAGTCTGGCTTCAGATGCCCACAGTTAAGATGGCCACGGCCTGCTGTAAGTTTATAAAATAACAAACTACTGCTATAAACTAACAAAACAGACCTTAGTTTACAGACTAACTTTACTAGAATACATTAAGCTTGTGTATTATAGGGGTATTTTTATTTAAAAAGTATCATTTCGGCCGGAACACCACTTTAACATATATTTGTGTACAGCACATTTTCTCTATTATTCTGTTGATATCGGTGTGTGCAATATTTTTGAGTGCAGCTGTCATAACTTTTTGTTGATTTTCTTCACTAATTTTTTTTCACTAAGCGCAGGGATTTCCTATTAAACGCTAGAGATGGTTGTGCGTGAAAATCCCAGTAGATCAGCAGTTTTTGAAATACTCAGACCAGCCTGTCTGGCACCAACAACCATGCCACCTTCAAAGTCACTTAACCAGCCCCGGAAGGATTTACCCCCGTAATGACCAGGCCATTTTTTTGAGATACGGCACTGCGTCGCTTTAACTGACATTTGCGCGGTCATGCGACATGGTACCCAAACTAATTGAGGTCCCTTTTTTTCCCCACAAATAGAGATTTCTTTTGGTGGTATTTGATCATCTCTGCGGTTTTTATTTTTTGCACTATAAACAAAAAAAGACCAACAATTTTGAAAAAAAAAAAATCAATATTTTTTACTTTTTGCTATAATAAATATCCCCCAAAAAATGTCTTCATCAGTTTAGGCCAATATGTATTCTTCTACATATTTTTGGTAAAAAAAAAAATCGCAATAAGCATATGTTGATTGGGTTGAGCAAACGTTTATAGTGTCTACAAATAGGGAATATATTTATGTAATTTTTTATTATTACTTTTTTTTTTTTACTAGCAACGGCGGCGATCTGCGATTTTTAGCAGGACTGCGACACTGCGGCGGACAGATCGGACACTTTTTTGGGACCCGTGACATTTTTACAGTGATCAGAGCTAAAAATAGCTATTGATTACTGTATAAATGACACTGGCAGGGAAGGGGTTAACACTAGGGGGCGATCAAGGGGTTAAGTGTTCCCTAGGGAGGTGTTTCTAACTGTGGGGGGAGGGTACTGACTGGCAGTAAAGAGAGATCGCTGTTCCTGATCACTAGGAACAGACAATCTCTTTCTAATCCCCTGACACAATGGGGAACTGTTTTATTACATTGGCAGATCCCCGTTCTGGCTCTCTGTGGATCTATAGTGGGTGGCTGGCAGACAGCCTTTAAAGGGGCTGCTGTACCGGTATGGCGATTTGAGAGCTAACCTGCCACAGTATAACTGCAGCTGCTGGTTGGCAAGCGGGTAAATGCCCTTTCTTCGCCATTCTGATGCTCGGTTTGAACTTCCACAAGTCATCTTCACCACGTCTAGATGCCTAAATGCATTGAGTTGCTGTGATTGGCTGATTAGCAATTTGTGTTACCAAGCAATTGAATAGGTGTACCTAATAAAGTGGACGGTGAATGTACATTGCATATTTTTGATAGTTTAAAAATTTTACTTCGGAAAAAAAAAAAGTTGGCTTACATCCAACTTTGGGGATTCCATGGTGCTTTATTTGAAGAAATATAATTTTAAACCATTGTAGGGTCATACTGTACACTCAGTTCACATTCAAAAAGCGCTTACTGTAATTCTTCTTTAAAGGGTATATAAACCATTTTGTTACATACCCTGTTTCCCCGAAAATAAGACCTAGCGTGATTGTCGGTGATGGCTGCAATATAAGCCCTACCCCCCAAATAAGCCCTAGTTAAAGTCCTTGTAGGTCTTCTTTTCAGGATAGGGCTTATTTTCGGGGAAACAGGGTAGGGCTTATTTGGGGGGTAGGGCTTATATTGCAGCCATCACCGACAATCATGCTAGGTCTTATTTTGGGGGAAACAGGGTAGTTACATAGTAGGTGAGGTTGAAAAAAGACACAAGTCCATCAAGTCCAACCTATGTGTGTGATTATATGTCAGTATTACATTGTATATCCCTGTATGTTGCTGTCCTTCAGGTGCTTATATAATAGTTTCTTGAAGCTATCGATGCTCCCCGCTGAGACCACCGCCTGTGGAAGGGAATTCCACATCCTTGATGCTCTTACAGTAAAGAACCCTCTACATAGTTTAAGGTTAAACCTCTTTTCTTCTAATTTTAATGAGTGCCCACGAGTCTTGTTAAACTTCCTTCTGTGAAAAAGTTTTATCCCTATTGTGGGGTCACCAGTCCGGTATTTGTATATTGTGGGGTCACCAGTACGGTATTTGTATATTGTGGGGTCACCAGTACGGTATTTGTATATTGTGGGGTCACCAGTACAGTATTTGTAAATTGAAATCATATCCCCTTTCAAGCGTCTCTTCTCCAGAGATAATAAGTTCAGAGCTCGCAACCTTTCCTCATAACTAATATCCTCCAGACCCTTTATTAGCTTTGTTGCCCTTCTTTGCACTCGCTCCATTTCCAGTACATCCTTCCTGAGGACTGGTGCCCAGAACTGGACAGCATATTCCAGGTGCGGCCGGACCAGAGTCTTGTAGAGCGGGAGAATTATCGTTTTATCTCTGGAGTTGATCCCCTTTTTAATGCCAATATTCTGTTTGCTTTATTAGCAGCAGCTTGGCATTGCCTGCCATTGCTGAGCCTATCATCTACTAGGACCCCCAGGTCCTTTTCCATCCTAGATTCCCCCAGAGGTTCTCCCCCCAGTGTATAGATTGCATTCATATTTTTGCCACCCAAATGCATTATTTTGCATTTTTCTACAGTAACTGAAAAGTGCACAAAAAATCCTTTTAGAAATCTTGTGAGTTGATAGATTTCTGTACTTTCAGCCTTTTACTGCACTTGTCAGTCAGCATTGTTCCCAGTGGTCTAGGTGGAATAAAGGACACCTCCCTCATGTCAATAGAATAGTAAAGTAGGAGGTGTTTTGTAGTCCTAAATACTTACTGTCTTAAAGTGGAAGTAAACCCCTCTTTTTTTACTTGTATGTAGCGCTACCCCAGAAGGAGACGCTTGAGTATATTTGGTTCTGTACTCTGCCTCTCAACCCCAAGAACAGTCTTAGTCCCTCGGGTTTCTGTGTGTAGTAATGTGGACTACAATTGCAAAGTACAGTGATCCTCTAGTATTTTTTTTATACCGCTTTGCCTCTCTAGTGCCCAGCGTTAATACATGACATCATATTTGTGAGCCAAACTAAAGGGATTGTCGGGTTAGTAATTCCTCAGAATAGCAATTGCTCTGCATGACTATACACCTGGACTGCATATCCCAGGGATCTTTGCTACCATCAGGGAGGAGCTATAAAAGAAGCCAGAGGTCCCCCCCACGCTCTCTTCCTCCTGGGCCTGATGCGTGACTGACCTCTCCGTTCATGGAGAGCGAGGTCGCAGCCTACCACATGGGGTACAACATTACAACCCAGATGAGAAGGGCATAGCACTGCTTGCTGTTCATCAGACATCCATCCAGCACCACCTCGGTCTTCCGTCAAACCGTGCTTCGAGGTTCACACCGGGAGATTGTCACGGCGGAACCACCACAAGAGCGTCGCTCCGGGAGCTGCCGTCCAGAAGGCATGGCTGGTCGTTGGTGAGAGGGCAATTGCCCATGTTTGCAAACCTTTCCTTACTGCTTCATTGGGACACTGTGTACAGACAGCCTTACCTTGGGAATACTTTACTGCACCTATCTTTGAACACTGTACATAGACATCTTTAACTTCATCCATTTTAAGAAATCCTATTACACCTTATTGGATATAGTTAATGAGCTTCGACTGCCGGTGAAGACCACCAGGCCTGCAATGGGGACATTGCTGTCATTACTGCTTAAAGGGCCCTCATACCATTTCTATTAAGCTTGATCTCTCAATAGGATTAAAGGTTAAATAAGCTGGCCTGGGTTCCCCCTTTAGAAGTTTGCCAGTATAAATACTTAACCTTTGCTTATCCTTTCAAGTCAGGTCCAAGTATTATTCTACTGTACATATGTGTATATAATATACTGTTTCTCCAAATTATCTTGACTTGTGTTATTGTAGAGGAATTCCTCTGCTGAGTTAGGACTGTTACCCAAAGCTCAGTAGATCTATTGCCTCCTCTGTGTAACAATATTCTAGAGTTGTTGACTTATTATTTTAAGGTGGTGCAAAGATGTCTGAACCCAGAGTGTCAGGTGGGTTAGAATGTTCACAAGGTCATGGCGGAGCAGGTAAATCCAAGCAGTCCCCAAGGGGGTCATGCTACATGTGGGAAAAGTAACAGACAGTATATTTTCAAATGAATTAACTGAAGAGCAATAACTGAGATTAAGAGCAATATAACTCAATATATTATATCAGGCTGCTTTCAGGGGATTCCACAACTGTGAATAACCCCAAGAGCAGATACGAACACTCTAATAGCAATAAATCACAATATGACAACTTATACCGGATTGGTTACCTCTACTCAAATTGGTTCTATGAGTCTAGGCAGGAGGAGAGCAGAAGAATGACCTTCTGTTATGTCAAACCTCTCTCTTCTGTCCCCTGACACCACAGGCCCAAACTACAAACACTGTACCCAATTCAGTGGTCAGAGGCGTAACTCCCAAGTCAGACTACCCTGCAGATACACTACATTTACAGAGCCCTGAGTATGTGTGTGCGTGCCCGTATGGCACCAGTAACTTCAGTCCCTTGGAAGAAGAATGAGGCCTTGGATCTTCGGCTAGCCACTTTAGTTGGTGCACTTAGAACTCCTGCTTGACAAAGTGTAAGTCTGGTATGCTGACAGTATCCAGATAGCAAAGCAGGCACTGTGACTGCTTAACAGGGCTTCAGTGAGACCCAGGTTGTGGTAAGTGTTATCAAAGTGAAGTACCTCTTTCTGTGTGCAGTGTCCTTATTTCCTGCAAATGGGCAAGTGCCCTCTCACCAATCCTGCGGTCAAGGCCCAAACAAATGTCCTGGAACAGGCATGCTCTTCTGGTAACCGGACTGGTCACCTCACACTGGAACGCTTCATGTCATCGGTGCAGGTGCGCCTGGATATGCACCCGGGATCCCCTCTCAGGCTGGATGTCCCTGACCAGCCGTAGATGGCTGGAAAAAACAGCAACACCTCTCCCCTGGGTCCACTCTCTTCTCCTGCCTCATGGTGACTGACTCCCCTCAGGCAAACAAGAGGTTGTTCGAGTTCTTTTCCCCCAGAGCATGCTGGGGGTGTGTAGTCCTATCTCCTATGGACTGTTATGGGGCCGTTTGTACAAGGGACTACTTTTCCCACAATTCCTTGCTGCAGTCCTGCTTGTTAATGATTGGCTCCATCCCCCTGCCAATGAGGATGCAGAGGAGGGAGCAGACGAACGGATGCCTGTGTGTGTGAGCAACGCTCGCATTACTAATCAGTCAGTGAAGAGGAGAAGGAGGGTGGGAATCCCCTGCAGGAGCTGACAGGCACGCTCTCCCTTCAGTGAGAGCTTCTGTCAGCTTGGCATGGCCATGGGAGATGAGAGCCTCGGTCAGCTAGGCATGGTCGCGGGAGATGGGGGACACCCGCTACATGTACATACAGGTAAGCCTTATAATAAGGCTTACCTGTAGGTACAGTGAATATCTCCTAAATTTGCACCGTTTAGGAGACATTCACACTGCATGCAGCCAGTGATGCTCCTTCAGAGCTCCGTGCCGCAGTCAATGACTCCCACGTGCATGCGCAGGAGTGACATCATTGTGGCGCAGCCAATCAGACAGCTGGAGGACACAAACCTGGAAGGAAGACTGGCTGAAGATGAAAGCCCTGTCAGCTTGGACAGCGTGCCGCTGGAGGGCTTCATTTTAAGGTAAGTATTTCAGAATATGCTAGTAGAGGAACTTGACTGCCCTGCACTGAGTCCTGACCTCAACCCAATAGAACACCTTTGGGATGACAAAGAAAAAGAGGACGCAAATGCCTAGTGCATTACCTTCAACACCAATGAAGTTTATTAAAAGAGGCCAAAGACATACTCACAAACATGATAGGTAAATACGCATATCATGCACAACTCCAATGTCAGGGCTGACAATCACTGCGGTTGGAAAATCTGATGTATTTCTGGAGACATGCTCCCTTCCTCAGACCTTTCGTGTTAAAGGTATTTCACTAGGCGTTTGTACCATCCTCTTTTTCTATGTAGTGAACTTGGAGTTTTCCCCGCTCAAGGAGAGCTGCACTGCTAGAAATACCTTAGATTGTCCGAGTGAGCGCTGAGGTTTGATTGTCTTTGGAAGTACCTTTGGGGTGAATTAAAGCGGAGACTGCGCGCCAGGCCTTCTTGTCCAACATCAGTGCCTGACCTCACAAATGCGCTTCTGGAAGAATGGTCAAACATTCCCATAGACACACTCCTAAACCTTGTGGGCAGCCTTCCCAGAAGAGTTGAAGCTGTTATAGCTGTAAAGGGTGGGCCAACTCAATATTGAACCCTACGGACTAAGACTGGGATGCCATTAAAGTCCATGTAAAGACAGGTGTACCATTACTATTGACAATATAGTGTAGCACCATCGTTACCGCCACATGATAGTATGAATAGGCCCTGAGGCATTACACAGGAAAATACAATTTTTTAAATCTCCATATGACATATTTCTCACCAATCTATACATATTACATTCCAGGTTCTCAGAGCACGACTTGTAACCTTAAACAGATTGCATTGACAAGCCCATTACAGTTTCACGACTGACCGCATTATCTATCTGGGCGTTTTTATCTCCCCTACAAAAAAATAGGATGAAAAAAAAAAATAATAATAAAACTGCACAGGCAAGGAGCCGGTGAAATGCAGCAGGCAGGTTCTAATGGGGCTTTCTATGTGTTAGGGATTCTCTTTAATGGAATGTTACTCTACATCCTCTGATGAGGCTGAAGTCTATTTAAAAAGACAGACGCCTTCCAATGTGCTTTTAAAAACCGTCTGTCAATTAGAGGAGCGTCAGGGGCTCAGCGGATAGGAAGAAAAATGACAGTAAATGAAAAAGAGAAGGAGGGAGACGAGGGGGGAAGGAGAAGGTGAAAAAAAAAAAAAAAAAAAAAAAGCAAAATCGAACAGAAATTAACGCTTTGCCTGGTTGAAAAAAAAAACGGAGATGTAAAATGAAAAAAAAAAAAAAAGAATCATTCATAGGAGAGGATCAGACAGGTAGAACAATGCAGAACACTGTCTTTATATGAACAGATAATTAGGGTTGAAGCTTTGCAGGGTGCGTACGCAGTTTTACGGGGCAGTTTTTCGAAGGCGGATTGCTGGTTTAGCCTAGACAAAGGATTATTCTCCATCTTTACATGTGGTTTTTTTTTTTGTTTTTTTTTTAAATGGAGAAAACAAGAATGTGCATTAGAAAGGAAGGAGGCTTTTAAAATTCTGTGTAATAGATGTAGAGGGTAGCGAGGAAGGAAGAGGATTCCAAGTGTCTCCGAAGGAGGGCAGGACACAAAGTGACAGCTCAAAAAAAACAAGGTCGTGTTCACAAGCCGGTGACAAATACGTCCAGACGGCTGAGGTTATAAATAGGCGCAGGGGATGTGCCTGAACTTATAGTCTATATATTAAACTATATAATGGGAGATACAATGTTAACCATTAGGAGAGGATTTGTTTCTTTTCCTGAAAAATAGAACTTAGATTTAAAGGATGGCCCTCCGAAGAACTAAGATTTGGAAAGCAAAATATTGGAGGGCGATGATGTCACTCTAATAACATAGAACTTATGTTTGGAGGGCAGTGATGTCACTCCTATAAAATAGAACTTACATTTGGAGAGCAACAACGTCAATGCTAAAAAAAATGAACTTAGTGATTTGGAGAGCTGTGATGTCACTCCTGTAACAACGAACATCTACTTACAGGGTGATGATGTCACTCCTACAATATAAACTTTATGTTTGGAGAGCGGTGATGTCACTCCTATAACAACAATCTCCTACTTAGAGGGTGATGATGTCACTCCTACAATATACAAGCCTATGTTTGGAGAGCGGTGATGTCACTGCTGTAACAAGGAACATCTACTTACAGGGTGATGATGTCACTCCTACAATATAAAGTTTATGTTTGGAGAGCGGTGATGTCATTCCTATAACAACAATCTCCTACTTACAGGGTGGTGATGTGACTCCTACAATATAAAAGCTTATGTTTGGAGAGCGGTGATGTAACTCCTGTAACAACTCCTGTAACATAGAACTTCTACTTAGAGGGCAGTGATGTCAATTCTATAAAATAGAACCCATATTTGGAAGGCAGTTACGATATATACTCGAGTATAAGCCGGGTTTTTCAGCACGTTTTTTTTGTGCTGAAAGTGCCCCCCTCGGCTTATACTCGAGTCCAGCACTTTCCTGCAGCAGAAAATGACATTTTCCGAACCGATTTTGGGGCCCAGTATCTCAAGTGGCCCCGAGATACGGGGCCCCAAATTCGGTTCAGAAAATGTCACTCTTCTGCAGGAAAGTGCTGGACTCGAGTATAAGCCGAGGGGGGCAATTTCAGCACAAAAAAAAAGTGCTGAAAAACTCGGCTTATACTCGAGTATATATGGTAACTGCCTTCCAAATATGAGTTCTATTTTATAGAATTGACATCACTGCCCTCTAAGTAGAAGTTCTATGTTACAGGAGTTGTTACAGGAGTTACATCACTGCTCTCCAAACATAAACTTTATATTGTAGGAGTGACATCATCACCCTCTAAGTAGATGTTCGTTGTTACAGGAGTGACATCACAGCTCTCCAAATTACTAAGTTAATTTTTTTTAGCATTGACAATGTTGCTCTCCAAATGTAAGTTCTATTTTATAGGAGTGACATCACTGCCCTTGAAATTTTTCAAACCGATTTTGGGGCCCCGTATCTCGGGGCCACTTCGTTCTCGGAACCACAGCTTTGGATATGTTGTAGTGCTATTTCCACTGGGTTTGCACACCAAAATTGGGGTTCCTAGTACCAAGTGGCCTCGAGATACGGGACCCCAAAGTCGGTCAACTGTGTCCATCTGCAGCAATGTCATTTCAGGACCCTTTGGGTCCAGGGACCCCAAATTTTGTCTGCAGCTAGGGGGCATCTAGGAACCCTTAACTACCGAGTATGAAGTCCGGGGGACCTATGGCTGCAAAAAGGCACAGTCAGGCATGCAAATGGGCACAGTGAGGCTGCAAATGGTCATTGTTGACCCTCTTTTCCACTTACAGTAGCTGTGCATTTCTCACCCTAGGCTTATACTCGAGTCAATACGTTTCCCCAGTTTTTTTGTGGTAAAATTAGGTGCCTCGGCTTATATTCGGGTCGACTTATACTCAAGTATATACGGTATGTCACTCCTATACAACAGAAGTTATATTTGGAGAGTGGTGATGTCACTCCTGTAACATAGAGCTTATAATTGAAGAGCGGTGATGTCACTCCTAGAAAACAGAACTTATATTTGAAAGACGGTGATGTCACTCCTATATAGAAGAACTTATATTTGGAGAGCAGTGATGTCACTCTACGTCTAAAAGTCCCTGGAGGATATTGTAAGGCGGCAACTAATTGTCCAAGGACATTAGTGAGTACAGACTGGTGAAAGAGATCTTTGAGACTGTGTGCTGTTGCCACCCTGCTTATGATAAAGTCAGTGGGTTTTATGGACATTGTGTCCTGTACCCTGAAGAGCCCAGTCTATTTAATTCTTAGTGAAAGGACTTTACTTGGATGTCCAAGAGAAGAAATATTCTCCTCGAGTTGCTACTACAAAACTCAGTCCATAATTTATTTGTGCAAGGACTTGGCTCACAGTTCTACAAGAGAAATTTCATTATCCTCAAATTGTTACTAAGGGTTACTGGAATATCCTACCATTACCCATTACCCATCCAAGTTCTCATTATAGGATCTTAAAAGAATACCCCTAGACTGGTTAATGAGTTTAAAGAGTGATTGGAATTGTGTGTTTGTCTGCAAGGAAACTACTGGGAAATGGACCCTAGCATCTCTTTAGTGGCTCCTACGGGGGTAACGCTACATATTATAACGCACAATTGCGCAATTGCTTCATAGAATATTCCAGATAGGAAACTATCAGAATGATGTATTCTCAACTGCATTGAATGTCTGTTATTCCGCCTGTATGAGTTTCAAAAATGTCCCGCTGCAGTTCTCAAAATTCTGTTGGTTGCACAAAAATAATAATATTCAAAAAAGTCGAAAACATCTGTTTATCGGTCACCTGCAGATAAGATTTGAAGTCATGCAGCTGTCTTTGCCCCTGTAGGGGTGCCATCTGTATTATGCCAAGATTAATTTATACAGACTTTCCAGAATAAAATCCAGCGTGATCTCACCTGCTCCATATACGTTCTAAAAATCCTATACATTTTCAGGCTTCACCTGTGAAAATGTACTCATAATACAACCAAACGAGAGTGGGAAAATGTATGACCTATTTGTAAGTTCGCTGTGAAAAATGCTAATGATGTGTCAGTGAAAAGTAACACAATAGCACATTAAATTTTCATGATTTCCTATTTCCTTTCTTTGCACCACACCAAGCAAGTAAAGTTGGTAGTCAGATTTTCCCAGAATGCTCCTCACCCTCCACCTCTAATTGGCTCACCTCCTCTTTGAAAGGACTAATGTACAGACTGTGAGACTTTTTTGAAGGTCCCAGGGTTGGAGAGGGTTGTTTTAAATCAGGTTTCCTTTAGTTAAACTCGGTATTCATACTTTAGGAAGCTGAGTTTGAAAGGTGTACTTTGATGAGATATCTTTAAAGGTTCTTCACATTTTAAGAGATGCTGGAACTGTAATAAAAACTCCAATAGCCAGCAAAAAGTTGCTAAAATTCCTGCAATATATTTAGCTTTCCTGAGGATATTGTATTTTTTTCTTTTTTTGTGGGCCTGAACGCAAAATCTGTTATTGTATCAGGTGGCCTTTCTCAAATTTTTACCCCACTAAAATGTTTTTCAGGTCTCTGAGAACCCTTATGCAGCATACACACGACCGAACTTTCTGGGAAACTAGGTCTGACGGACTTCCGGCGGACTTCCGACGGACTTTCTGAATGGACGGACTTGCCTACACACGACCGGACTTTCCGGCAGACTAGGTCCGCCGGTCTTCCAGACGGAATTCTGATGGAGTTACGGTGGACTTTCCGAATGAACGGACTTGCCCACACATGGGCAAGTCCGTTCATTTTAAACGTGACTCGGGTATGACGGGACTAGAAAAGGTAGTCAATCTCGGGTGATGTTGACCCCGCCCCCTTATGCCGTCACAGTCCCAGCATGCCCAGGGACTGTGACGGCATAAGGGGTGGGGTCACCGCCTATATAAGTCAGAGCGGAGCGCCCAGACAGCATTACAGCCGGAGAGAGCGTCGTGTTAACATCGGAAGAAGAGAAGAGGGAAGAAGGCGACGCAGAAGTCCGGACCACCACTAGCAAAAGAGCGGCAGAAGATAGCGGAGGAGCCGGCAGAAGAACCGGGTACCGGGAGAAGAGGTCGAACACTGGGAGAAGAGGCCGGAGTGAGCGGAGAAGAACCAACCGGATGCCGGGAGAAGAGGCCGGAGGGACCCTCGAAGTCGGAAGAAGACCCCCGAAGTCAGAAGAAGACCCCCGGAGTCGGAAGAAGACCCCATAGCTGTCTAATAAATTACTTTAAAAACCTGTGTAGTGTGTTTTTTTATTGACACTTTTTCCCTAGGTGATTGGGTAGGGGTACGATGTACCCCATACTCATTCACAAAGGGTGGGGGTCTCAGATCTGGGGGCCCCCTTATTAAAGGGGGCTCCCGGATTCTGATAAGCCCCCCGCCCGCAGACCCCGATAACCAACGGCCAGGGTTATCAGGAAGAGGCCCTTGTCCTCAACAACATGGGGACAAGGTGCTTTGGGGTGGCGGGGGCCGCAGAGCGCCCCCTCCCCCAAAGCACCCCCCAGGTTGAGGGCATGTGGCCTGGTATGGTTCGGGGGGGGGCGCTCGCTCATCCCCACCCCCTTTCCTGACTGGCCGGGCTGCGTGCTCGGATTGGGGTCTGGTATGGATTTTGGGGGGACCCCACACCGTTTTTTCAGCGTAGGGGATTCCCCTTAAAATCCATACCAGACCTAAGGGCCTGGTATGCCTCGCGCTCGCCGCAATAGGAAAATTTCTTTTTAATATTGCAGCGAGCGCAAGATGCAGTACCCTGCCCTTGCGTCATATCTGGTCCGTCGGACCAGCATACAGGTGAACGGCTTTCCGTCAGGAACTGAGTCCGGCGGAGTTACGACGTAAAGATTTGAAGCAAGTTTCAAATCTAAAGTCCGTCGGATTTCCGACCGAAATGGTCCGTCGGAAGTGCAGCCCACACACGGTCGGATTGTCCGCCGGATTCGGTCCGTCGAAACAGTCCGGCCGGAAAGTCCGCCCGTGTTTACGCGGCATTACTAAAACCAATGCATCAGAGGTCAAGTAAAAAATGGGACTTACAATGGTGGTCAGCGGGAATAATGCAACCCTTACAGTGGTAGTCAGAATGCCACCCTTAGGCTAGGTTTTTTTTCGTTCAACCGAAGCAATGTTAGATCTCCCCTGCTGTGACTTTGTGTTCTGACAGGGGGATTGCATAAAACCCCTGAAGATGACACACCTCACTAACCCAGCACCTATTGACATACCTGGCATAGCCTGGCCTGAAAAAAAAGTTGGCTGGCAAATTTGGGGCCCCTAAAGAAAGTTCCCGGGAGACAACAGATTATCTTGTATGATGTTAGCCTCTTACCAGACCCAGTACACCCTTTTCTAGGTCCCCAGACCCATGATTTGATTCAGTAAAACCCAAGTTTAAGTCAGAAAAGGATAGAAGTTGCTGTGATCTCTCTTTTTCAATCCTGCTGAGAGAGTCCCTCTTTTTCTTCCTTACAAGTGGTGGGAGTGTTGTCTAGTACAGACTGATCATACACCAACCCAGGGAGAAGGTTCCCAGTCTTCGCCGCCAAGGTCTTAAGCAATGAGCAGTCCCTTTGCTTCTCCCAGGTCCTTCTGGTTAGTGGTCAGCTATGGCAGGCTTTCGTTCAGTCAGCAGCTCTGTCTTTTTTCACATCTCTCCAATTTTAAGACTGTCCCCTCTCCTTTCTTCTCTGCAGCCGTCACCCTTCTTTTTTCTCCATTGCATCAGCCAATCACCATCATTCAGACACAGCCAAGATGGCTGCTTCCTATACTGGAGACACTGCATAGGAGAGCATTGCAAAGTGGTCTTCTTAAAGATGGCTGCTACACTTCTGCAAAAATAAAAGTGGAAGTAAACGTCCTCTGCAGACATTTACCTATAGGTAAGCCTATAATAAGGCTTACCTATAGGAAGTGTAAATATCTCCTAAACATGCACTGTTTAGAAGATATTTACATTACATGCAGCCAGTGACATTACTGGTGCATGCACTCCCGTGCCGTTCCTACTGAGTCCTGTGTTGTGAACCGCGGCTCCCGCATGCATGCATGGGAGTGACGTCATCCGCCAGTCACAGAGCTGGAGCACACGAACCTGGAAGCAAGATGGGTGAAGATGGAACCGGCTTCAGTGCTGACATCGTGGCGCTGGAACAGCTTTGATTTAAGGTAAGATTCACATAATGTGCTAGTATGCATACTAGCACATTACGACTTTACCTTGCAGGGGGGAAAAAAAACTTAATATTAATTTTAATCCTGTCCACACTGTAAAAGGATAATACAGCAGCAACAAAGGAAGATGTTCCACATCAGTTATCAGCTACAGTCCAGGTTACATAGGGAACATCTAGAAATGTTAATTGTGCTTGAGCAATACCATGACAAATGTACCTTTTGCTTTGAAGTTCTCCTGAAAAATAGCTATGCACTTTATGTGCCAAGGTACTCCTGTGCCTTAAGCCTTATAGCTGTATATCTGCAGAATGTGATTAAGGCACCTCTGATGTTGACTTTGACTGCTAGACTCACCAGATTTGGGGTGAGATTTGGTGATATCACTACTGTATTGCTTCTTCCTTGAGAGGAAGCTGTATCTGGGGCCCTGTAGTGCAAGGATCTCCATGCTTCTGCTTTATTCATTCAGCAGATCTGTGCTTCTACCACCTCTCCAGCTGTTTCTTGTTACCCCTTATTACCCCAACAGTTACCAGATCACCAGTCATCAAGGAGGCAGCTCTGACATGAAGAAGCAAAGATCAGCTGTTGGGAGACCATAGGCAATATTAGTAATTATTATGGCATATTTGGATGAGCATTTTTCACACTCATTAAGTTACACATGGTTTAAGTTACTGTACAGTGCGAGCAGGCAGGTAATAATACTTTAATATCTCTTCTGTATTAGTGCTCATTCACATTTACATGTGTGTTAGGATGACAGCAGTGCCAATGCGCCTTAATTTTTATTAAAAAAAAACTTTATTGAAATGTCACAATGTAACCTTTCACTAGGATTTAATGGCCACAGCACAGTGCGCTTTAAAAAAGTGCGCATTCCACACTTTACTTTAGCGCACACACCCATAGGTGGTTGCTTGGAGTAGAGTTGGACCAGCCATTCTCAGGCAAGGTTCCATGGAACCCTAGGGCTCCACCATAGGTTGCTAGGGGTCCCTTGAGCTGTGGCTTACTGACCTCTCATCTCAAGGTGCTTTGATAATTCTGGGGTTAACTTGGCAGAGATACCTGCAGGACATCAATGATCTTTTCAGCTATCTGTAAGAGTAGCATTCTGGCCACCACTGTAAGGCCCAGTTATCACTGGTGCAACATTTGGGAACACGTGTCGCATGACAAGTCACGGCCCATTAAGTGCAATGGAACTTGAGTCGCTCCGACTCAGATTCCTGTGCTACTTTTGGTCTGACTTCAGCACAACTTGCATTGACTTCTATTAAAGAAGTTGTATACAAGTCGTGCCGAAGTTGTGTTGGGATGTTGGCTTTGAAGTCGCAGCAGGTTGAACCGGACCTAAGGGCTAGTTCACGCCACAAAAACGTCCTCCAGATCCATTCCAGATGAGTTTCTGCATGCATGTTTTTGATGCTTTCCAGTGTATTTTTGATGTGTTTTTGATACTTTTCTGCATACATTCCAGATACTTTTTTTCTTTTTTCGTTTTTTTTCACTGTAGTGGGGTCCCTTGCATTTTTGATGCATTGAGGTTTAATGCATTTTACTGCATTCCAGTACAGGTCTGTGCAGGAAAAATGCAGCATGTTCTACTTTTTCTTCTGGAACTGGAACGCACTGGAACTGCAAGCATTGGTGTGAACTACTGTATACCATAGAAAACCATGTAACCTACTTTTTCTGCATTTTGGATGCAGAAAAAAAGCACTGGAACGCATTTGGTGTGAACTAGCCCTTAGAGGATCTTTCTTTCCACTGGCCACCAATGTAAGGCCTCTTGCACACTGCAGCTTGAAAATGCTCAGTACAGCTTATTTTTTTACTGAGCTAAAATACAGCCCATTAATTGTAATGTGCCTATACACACAGCCTTGTAAACAAGCGCCATGTTATTCTTCAGTAAAAAAAAAAAGAAAAATAGAAAAATCTGCATTTTTGGTCAGTAATTTACGCCTCATGCGCGCAAATGCACACAGATTTGTCCATTGACAATCCGGGAACAGGCGAACGCACATGCACAAAAATGCGCAAATATACATTAAAAGAAATAAAAACGTCTGAAAAAGTAGACGCTCAGACAGGAGTATCGTGTGCA
The DNA here is from genome assembly GCA_037952925.1 of Lithobates clamitans. Classification (NCBI taxonomy): domain Eukaryota; kingdom Metazoa; phylum Chordata; class Amphibia; order Anura; family Ranidae; genus Lithobates; species Lithobates clamitans. The sequence continues at coordinate 2,445,503 of JBBGZY010000572.1, read as the reverse complement.
AGTTAATATTGCAAAAGTTCCTTGAGAAAGTCTGAGTTTTAGGTTGTCAGAAGTGATGAATGCAGATAGCAGAGGGAGGAGATCAGAGAAGAACCACCTAGGTGCTTTGGATTAAGGCAAATACACACTATAGAGGGATTTGCTTTGCTCATTTTGCATTTCAGAGGTTTAAAACCACTGTAAAAGCCTGAGCCAAAAACAATAAATCCACCACCCGTGTCCATGACAGATATAACAATATATAACAAAACCTTTAACTCTCCTGAAATATCATTTGTGACTGAAATGACTGTTTATTTTTAGGAGAAATTGGTCGTTTTGCACAATTTGGGTTAAACAATGAAGTCTGCTTTCTACATAAATTGCACGGACGTCTAAACTAAAATAAAAAAAAGGAAAACACGTCTTATTGTGAGACAAGAGGAAATGAGAACAGAAAAAAAAAAAAAAAAGATCCGTGAACTTTGCTAAAAGGCTTCTATTATACCTGCCTTATCGAAACATATCTAGGCCTTTATCACCAGCTCTCTGTTGCCATGGCGACGAGGCCTTGTCAACAGATGAAAAAGTGCTTTTGTCAGGGATGGGCCCAAACAAGTGAAAGCTATTTGGACTCTGGCACCACAATCGTCTTAAATCAATAGCACACACATAATACACTCTCAGCTTTTTCATAAATCTTCATTTCTTCTCCCCCCGCGCTTTCATTTCCTGGCTGTTGACAGAGCTGCTGAACTCTATCACCTGTAAATTTCCTGCAGCTCTTCTGCATTCTTATCCCCGCCATATCTACAAGACAATGACACGCCGCGTGAGAGAGGCCCGGCTGGCGGGTGCTTGAAGACCTCAACCCTTCTCTACGTGGAGGAGACTAAGGCAGGAAAGCGCCTCCATTTTGTAAAGGCTTCTGGCCTACCATATTCACGGGTCATGGGGACTCCTTATAAAAGGCTGACGTTCGATGTTTAGCTTTAAAAGAAATTGCCGTTTATGAAGCTGGCTTAGAATTTTCTGTAACAGTTCAGTAGTTTAACCATTTCACGACCTTAGGCCGTTTTTTAAAACATCCTTGACTTGAAGTGGTTAGAATCGTCCTGAGGCCCAGGATCACACTACCCATAGAGGTTGTTCCATTCCCGTTTATCGCTACGGGTAGTGTCCGTGCTGGCAAGGCTTTGGGGGATGTTGGGCATTGTTACATTGCAATGCTTGTTTTCCCATTTTCTTTTTCTTAAAGTTCAGTGCTGGAACCACCCATAATAATGCATAATGCCATTGGCAGCATGGGTGGCACTGTTTCTGCAGGCAGCACATGCGTTATGGCATTAGCGTCATGGGTGGCACTGTCTGCAGCACATTACGGCATTGGCGGCATGGGTGGCACTGTCTCTGCAGGCAGCACATGCATACCTCCCAACATTTTGAGATGGGAATGAGGGACACCTACTAACAAATGTATGTAGGCTTAGGACACGCCCCCTGCGACACCCCCTTAAAGAAGATTTACCAAAAAAAAGGTTAATTAAATCCACAGGGACTTTTTTTACCTCTACTATTCCTTTATATTGGCTTCTAAAATGTACAAATGCAGCAGTTTAGAAATCGGATGAAAGGTTTAGCACTGGGAAACACTTTTTTAAAGATAAAAAGTGCATTTTATATACAATTATATGGATCAGACCAAAATGAGGGACAAATGAGGAGTAAAGAGGTACATTGCTCCAAATCAGGGACAGGCCCTCGAAATCAGGGACAGTTGGGAGCTATGGCACATGCGTTATGGCCCATTACGCATGTGCTACCTGCAGACAGTGCCACCCATGCCGCCAATGTCATAATGTATAGATGCTGCTGCAGTAGTAGTAGATCTTGAATCCCCCCCCCCTCCCCCCAGAAAGCACACACCTGTGTAATTGTTAGTCGGGCCCCAGAAGTCACTTCCTCCCTGATCCTGCTGCTGAATGGACTGGAGTGTCCACAAACTATACCAGTCAGATGCAATGCCGGCTGCTTCTTTTTTTTCTTCTGTCGCCGCCGCTCGCTTCACTGCTTCTTCTCTCACGCGGAGGGATAGGAATCACTCCGCGGCGCCAGGGAAGGCTCTATAGAGGACGCGCTAGCCGGGACTTGAGCCAGCATGAGCAGCGCAGGCATTCTTCCACGCTCAAAATAGATGAAATAGTCCCTTCCCCTGCCACCAACCTACAACACTGAAGTCTGCAGATACCTACCAGGGAAAAAAGAAAAAACGTAAAAGTAAATGGGGGGGGGGTTAGTCGGACGGACTGTGATCGGTCATTAATAAGTTATCTGTTCAGATTGCCGTGCCCCCCTGCTGGCCGGGCCCAGTACAGCAGGGCCAGTTGCACTGGCCTATCAGCGGCCCTGAGGACAAAGGGGCATTTTTTACGTCTAGAGGAAAAGGGATTTCATCTCCAAATACTGAAAGGTTTCTTCACAGTAAGAGTTGTGAAAATGTGGAATAGACTCCCTCCAGAGGTGGTTCTGGCCAGCTCAGTAGATTGCTTTAAGAAAGGCCTGGATACTTTCCTAAATGTACATAATATAACTGGGTACTGACATTTATAGGTAAAGCTGATCCAGAGAAAATCCGATTGCCTCTCTGAGATCAAGAAGGAATTTTTTCCCCTACTGTAGTAAATTGGATCCTGCTTTTCTATTTTTTTTTTCCGCCTTTCTCTGGATCAACTGTGGGTGTAGGATTGGGTTTTTTGTTTTTTATTGAACTAGATGGACTTGTGTCTTTTTTCAACCTGACTAACCATGTAACTATGTAAAAGTGTTACTTAGCTAACAACAGTAAAATCAGTCTGTAGATGCAGTAAAGCATGCTTGTTATACTCACTGTGGAACCTAAGGGGTTAATCCCCTGCATTGTGTAAAAACACTCTTTAATCCTGTCTTCTCTGATCCCCCCCCCCTTCTTTCCTGTCCTCAATCCATCTCCTGATGACACAAAGCCTTTGAAGTCACTCTGCACGTGCTCAGTTTGGTGTGTATTGCTAGAAAGGTTCTTTTTTTTCTGATCGACACAGGGCCAATCAGCACAGTCCAAACAGAGAGTCAGGGGTCTTGCAGCCTCATAGGACAGTCAGAGGAGAATGAAAACTCCTCCTACAACTCCACTATATCATTTTTTGTTTTAGGGCCCCCCAGGTGGGTTATGCCATAATGTGCTAGTATGCACAGCATATTAGTACATTATGACAGATTTGATAGCAGCAAACAAACAAATACTCTTACACACAAATGTGATATCTGGGCGATTAAGTGTTCAAAAGGATAATTTCTCAGGCCTTGCTGCCCTCTGGGATAGGGGTATCCTAGCAGTCAAGAAAAGGAATAGAAAAAAAAGGGCGCACCAGCCTTGTGCATTATCCTTAGTAGATTTAATTATAGAAACAGATAAAAAAGTACTCACAAACATGTGAAGAAAAACCGCTTTGAAAAAGCCTCCAAATGGTGGCAATTGGTCTAGGTGCGACAGTCTCCAGATGATAGAGGAGAGGACATCAGGACCACTGCTGGCTGACGCATTTCGAAGGGATACCTGGCTCTGAGGAAGAAGGTATCCCTTCAAAACGTGTCAGCCAGCAGTGGTCCTGAAGTCCTCTCCTCTATCATCTGGAGACTGTCGCACCTAGACCAATTGCCACCATTTGGAGGCTTTTTCAAAGCGTTTTTTCGTCACGTCTGTGAGTAGCTTTTTATCTGTTTCTTTAATTAAATCTACTAAGGATAACAAGGCTGGTGCGCACTCTTTTTTCTATTCCTTTTATTATGACAGACTTACCTGTCAAAAGGTGCCCCCCCAGCACTGCGTGGGATGGATCCAGCTGCCCCCCCCAGTGCTTCCAACTAGTCCCAGTCTTGTGCCTTTGCATGTTCTGTGTTCTGTGTGAGACAAGATATAGTGAATGCAGGCTCCTGGGTTAGTTAAAACAAGTCCTTTTATTTACTCTCAATCTCCTCCAGTTTTCAAAATTTTTTTTTTTTGCTGCTGTGATCTCACTCCCTTTTAGAGGGTGCGTATGTTTGTTCTCCATGGCCTTGCTGTATGTAGGAACATAAACACCCTCTCTAGCTTGCTCCCGAGATGGACAATGCGATTTGTAGTGTGCCAAAAGCAGTGCACGTGATGGAAAATTACGTGCACTGAAGTCCCAAAACTTTGTGCATGCATGGGATCAGGGCCAGGACAAGGGGTGGGCAGGAGGGGTGGCTGTCCTGGGCATTGTGGTATCATGTGAGGTGGGGGCGGGATGTTGCAAGATGATTGGTGGGGGAGAATTTGTGTTGGAAGAAGGTATATGGGGGGTGGCAGGGGGTAAGCATTGTTCTAGGAGGGGAAATTTGGGGTGTGTGCTAGGAGTGGTGATTAGGGGGATTTGTGTTGGGAGTGGCGATGGGGGAAGAGGATTTGTGCTAGGAGGGGGGATTTGGGAGGTTTGTGCTAGGTAGAGGGTGGAGGGGAATTGTGCTAGGAGGGGATATTTTTTTTTTGAGGGGGGGGAGGGGTAATTGTGCTGGTAGGGGAAATTTGGCCGCTGTCATTATACTGCTGAAGGTTGGCACGATCCCGTGAACTGTCGTAGCTGTACATCAACCCCTAAATGCCTATAGCGGACGCCCGCTGCATAGCGGGGGAGCCGATGCGCGTGGCCTTTGGTCGTAATGACCCCCAGCCTCGCGCGATTGCGGGCACGAGAGCCAGAACAGGGATGTGTGTGAGTGTAAACTCACACACATCCCTGTTCTGTAAGGGGAGAAGAGAAAGATTGTCTGTTCCTACTAGCTAGGAACAATGATATGTCTCCTCCTCTAGTCAGTCCCATCCCCCCACAGTTAGAAACACAAACAGGGAACGCATTTAACCCCTTGATCGCCTCCTAGTGTTAACCCCTTCCCTGCCAGTGGCATTTATACAGTAATCCGTGCATTTTTATAGCACAGATCACTGTATAAATGTCAGTGGTCCCAACAATGTGCCAAAAGTGTCTGATCTGTCCACCGCAATATCGCAGTACCGCCAAAAACTGCTGATCACTGCCATTACTAGTAAAAAAAAAAAAATTTCAGACATCTATCCCATAGTTTGTAGACGCTATAACTTTTGCGCAAACCAAATCAATATATGCTTATTGCAATTTTTTTTACCAAAAATATGTAGAAGAATATATATTGGCCAAAACTGATAAAGAAATTTGATTTTTAAAAACATTTTTGGGGATATTTATTAGAGCAAAAAGTAGAAAATAGTTTTTTTTTACAAAATTGTCTCTCTTTTTTTGTTTATAGCACAAAAAATAAAAACCGCAGAGGTGATCAAATACCGCCAAAAGAAAGCTCTATTTGTGGGGAAAAAAGGACGTCAATTTTGTTTGGGTACAGCGTCGCACAACCGCGCAATTGTCAGTTAAAACGACGCAGTGCCGTATCACAAAAAATGGCCTGGTCAGGCAAATCTTCCGGTCTGTAACTGGTTAAGTAGTGGATGTGTATGGGTTATTTTTGGAGGATAAGGATATGGTTTAGTGTCACTTTAAGTAATTTGGTCAGAGTTGCCTTTTATGATCTCGTCAATTCATCAGTATGGAGGCATATTAAAGCTAATTTTACAAAAAAAAATATTTTTTTTTCATTATAACAGAGAACTCTGCATGATATTCTGTCTGCAGCCCGGCCCGATAGCAGCTCAAGACGATAACATCAAACCTTCTAACCAGTCAATAACACCTTTCCCCCCGCTAAATAAAGATATTCTTGTTTTTTTTTTCCATCTCTCGAAGCTTTTGAAGTGTATTTGTTGCAAAGAATTTTTCTTGGCAGGAGAGTCTAATTCCCGGCCTAGATTAATACTTTATCACCACGGGGGCTCGGAGTGGCAGCCGCGAGAGTACAAAGAGTTTTATTACATTGCGGGCATGGGTTCGAGTATAATAATGCTGGACATGTCGCGGTGTCTCCGCTCTTCCCTTTGTTGTGTATTACGAGCGCTGCGGTGGTTGCACTGTCGCTAAGCCAACACTCTGGGGAGGAGCTACAATCCCAGTCCCTTCAAGTGGATGAAGTGCAGGAGTAGGTGATAATCTCAGAGTAATCCTTTATAGACTATACAGAACCTTATCTTTGAGCTCTGGCGATGCAGGGAACTTGAGCTTTGTATAGAAAAGTGGCTGAACGATTAACTGTTTTGGTCTCCAACAGCAACCAATCACGATTGCTCGGAGTTCAGTGGTGGAGTTGAGGCACCAGAGACTCGTTGCAGCAACAGAAAGAACTTTCCAGTAACTTTCCGAGTATGCTTTGGTACAGTTCGTGGATGGGTTAGAATTTTATAGTATGGTGGATAACACTGACCAAAATCCAACACATGGGCCCCACCACTCTACCTAGAGACCCTGTCACTAACATAAAAAAATTTCAGTTAAAAGCACAGAAAAAAAAAACAAGTATTTTTTATTACTTGCAGAATTTTTCTCTTTCAAAAACAATTTATTGTGCCTTTAAACTTGATAGGAAATTCAACTACTCCAGGAAAAGTTAATTCCCTAGCACAGGTACCCCTCTCCTGTTACATTATAGCCCTCTCATCTTCTCGGAATGTCTAATTCTGCCTGTGTTGACCCAGCTCCTTCACCCTCACCTCCCTAGATAATCTTTTTTGTAGCTGCTGGGACATATAGTGCCTTGAAAAAGTATTCATACCCCTTGAATTTTTCCACATTTTGTCATGTTGCAATCAAAAACATAAATGTGTTTTATTGGGATTTTATGTGATAGACCAACACAGTGGCACATAATTGTGAAGTGGGAGAAAAATGATAAATGTTTTTCAAATAAATATTTGAAAAGTAGGGTTGTCCCAATACCACTTTTTTTTTTTTGTCATTTTATTTATTTTTAAACATAGGACATGCTCGAGAACACAAAAAACCAATAAGAAAATCTCAAACATTAACATTTTTAGGCATACTTAAAACACAATTTCATATCATCTAACAGTCAGTTGAGTCTATGTCAATAATAACTCCTACTCAACCATTACCCTGCCTACTTTATAGTCTCGAGCCGGTCCCAGTCATTTTTATACCCCTATATAAAACAAAACAAACACACCCAAAAAAAAAAAAAATACCACTTTTTTAAGACCGAGTACAAGTACCGATACTTTTTTTAATGTCACGTGATAGTGTTTTTTTGGGGGTTTTTTTACAATTTTTTTACAATTTTTTTTTTTTTTTTTTTTTACAATGCTTTCTTTGTTTTCTTTTTTTAGGGAGGGAGGGGGTGGATGGTGTCTGTGTGTTTTTTATTTTAATTTTTATTATTTTTTACAATCATTTTTTTTTTATTTATTGCAATACTTTTTTTTTTTTAATCAGCTCTGTTGGGGGGCTTTGTGAGATATCAGGGGTCTTAATATACCCCTGAAATCTCCCCCTTGAGACAGAGAAAGAGACCGAGGATAGAGATTCCCCAGTTCCTTTCTCTGCAGCCTCAGCTGCACTGAAAATGAATGGAGAGAAGACAGCGGCTCCTCTCCGTTCATAAACTGAGACATCGTAATCACAGGAGATTACAATGTTTCAGTTATGTGAATGGACAGAGTCAGTGATCACTGACTCTGTTCATACAGAAAAGGAAGGAGGATGACATGGAGAGGGACAGCAGAACGGAGAGGGACACGGAGGAAAACTGGAGTGGGGCAGCAGCACAACGGAGGGGGACAGCAGCAGAATGGCGGGGGACACGGAGGAAGAAAGGAGTGGGACAGCACAACGGAGGGGGACAGCAGCAGAATGGCGGGGGACACGGAGGAAGAAAGGAGTGGGACAGCACAACGGAGGGGGACAGCAGCAGAATGGCGGGAGACACGGAGGAAGAAAGGAGTGGGACAGCAGAACGGAGGGGGCACAGTCAGCGGTGATCGTGTGTGGGAGAGTTACAAGCACCGATCACCGCTGTATAAATTTCACTAAAGAAGCTGAAAGCGGGGGGGGGGGGTAGAAGTTTGTAACTCCCCCACTCACCGATCACTGCTGACTGTCCAGGTATGGGTGAAGCATCGGAAGCATTTGCTCGGACAAATGCTTGGTATTGGTGCCGATACCGATACTAGTATCGGTATCGGGACAACCCTAGTGAAAAGTGTGGCGTGCATTTGTATTCATCCCCCCTGAGTCAATACTTTGTAGAACCGCCTTTCACTGCAATTACAGCTGCAAATCTTTTTGGGGATGTCTCTACCAGCTTTGCACATCTAGAGAGGGACATTTTTGCCCATTCTTCTTTGCAACATAGCTCAAGCTCTGTCAGATTGGATGGAGAGCGTCTGTGAACAGCAATTTACAAGTCTTGCCACAGATTTCCAAATTGGATTTAGGTCTGGACTTTGACTGGGCCATTCTAACACATGATTATGCTTTGATCTAAACCATTTCATTGTAGCTCTGGCTGTATGTTTAGGGTCGCTGTCCTGCTGAAAGGTGAACCTCAGTCTCAGGTCTTTCTAACAGGTTTAGAATGCCCTGTATTTGGCTCCATCCACCTTCCCATCAACTCTGACCAGCTTTCCTGTCCCTGCTGAAGAAAAGCATCCCCACAATATGATGCTGCCACCACCATGTTTCACGGTGGGGATGGTGTGTTCAGGGTGATGTGCAGTGTTAGTTTTCCTCCACACACAGCGTTTTGCTTTTAGGCCAAAAAGTTCAATTTTGGTCTCATCTAACGAGAGCACCTTCTTCCACATGTTTGTTGTATCCCCCACATGGCTTCTCGCAAACTGCAAATGGGACTTCTTATGTCTTTCTTTCAGGCTGGGTTTACACTGTTGCAAATTGTATGCAGGTTTCCCCGCATCCAGTTTGTATGTCAGGCGATTGTGACTGGCTCTCTATGAAGCCGGTTCACACATCTCCGGAGCAGCTCAAGTGTGAATTGCACAGGAGTCCTGTGCATCTTCTGGTCCATTTCAGGTCCGAATTCAGCCCAAATTCAGACTGAAACCGGACCCCTGCTGTGAGTGGCTCCGTGCGGCAGTTTGAATCCCGCCTCAACAATGGCTTTCTTTTTGCCCCTCTTCCATGAAGGCCAGATTTGTGGAGTGCAGGACTAATAGTTGTCCTGTGGGGGCGTGTCCAAGATGGCGACCGGGTCATACGTCTAGGAGCAGAGCTCTGCACTAACAGAGGGGAATACATCCTACTGCCTCATCCTGACCTGACTGAGACCCCTCTAGCCTCATCCACAGGCTTGTGTAGATGGTCCTGTCTCGGAAAAGCAAAGGGGGAACTCGTAAATCGCAACACGGGGGAGCCCCAGCCTGTTCCTCCGGTGCGGCCGCACATGTGGAGAAAACTTCCAGTATGGTGACACAAACCTCTGAGGCCGATCCAGCCCTCACTGAAGACGATAAATTCTTGGCACTCATGCACGCTATTAATGAATGCCAAGAAGCACTTACCAACAAGATTGACTCCCTGCAGGTCGAGATCGAACTCATGAGGAAGGATTATGAAAAGCTCAGTCGGCGGGTGGATGAGGTCAAGACCCATGTGGGGGACACAGTGAGAGACCCCACGGCTACCCTACGTACTGTCCAGATCCGGGTGAAGTACCTTGAGGCCAAAACAGAAGACGCTGAGAACCGTAACCAGAGTAATAACTTAAGGATAATCGGTCTCCCTGAAGGGACTGAGGGCCCCGATATCCCATCCTTCACCGAACGCCTCCTCCACACACTTTTCCCCCAAGCACCATTCTCCTCACATTTTGTTGCGGAAAGGGCTCATAGGATGCCTCCTACCCGTGGACCTCCAGGAGCACCGCCACGTACATTCATTTTTACACTGATGAACTTCAGAGACTGGGATCTCATACACCGAGAGGCCCGGAAGATGCATACCATCCGCCATGAGGCTGTCCGCTCTAATGTTTTTCCCAGACTTCTTGGTGGACACACAAAAACGGAGGAAATCATTAGACGCGGTCAAACAATCCCTCAGATCCCTTAACATCAAATACAGTATGATGTTCCTGGCACGCTTGAGGGTGGCTGATGGCGAAACGGTTCGGTTCTTTAACACACCTGAGGAAGCAGCACAATGGGTGAATGCCCTCCTGCGTAGGTGATCTGGAGATCGGGTCACGTGAGTTAATCCCTGTTTTGTGACCCTATGCTTTTCTTCTTTGCCCCTGAAGGCTGGGCGACTCTCCACTGAGCAGCATGTCCTACCTAGTTACATAGTATAGTTACATAGTAGGAGAGGTTGAAAAAAGACACAAGTCCATCAAGTCCAACCTATGTGTGTGATTATGTGTCAGTATTACGTTGTATATCCCTGTATGTTGCGGTCATTCAGGTGCTTATCTAATAGTTTCTTGAAGCTATCAATGCTCCCCGCTGAGACCACCGCCTGTGGAAGGGAATTCCACATCCTTGCCGCTCTTACAGTAAAGAACCCTCTACGTAGTTTAAGGTTAAACCTCTTTTCTTCTAATTTTAACGAGTGGCCACGAGTCTTGTTAAACTCTCTTCTGCGAAAAAGTTTTAACCCTATTGTGGGGTCACCAGTCCGGTATTTGTAAATTGAAATCATATCCCCTCTCAAGCGTCTCTTCTCCAGAGAGAATAAGTTCAGTGCTTGCAACCTTTCCTCATAACTAAGATCCTCCAGACCCTTTATTAGCTTTGTTGCCCTTCTTTGTACTCGCTCCATTTCCAGTACATCCTTCCTGAGGACTGGTGCCCAGAACTGGACCGCATACTCTAGGTGCGGCCGGACCAGAGTCTTGTAGAGCGGGAGAATTATCGTTTTATCTCTGGAGTTGATCCCCCTTTTAATGCATGCCAATATTCTGTTTGCTTTGTTAGCAGCAGCTTGGCATTGCATGCCATTGCTGAGCCGATCATCTACTAGGACCCCCAGGTCCTTTTCCATCCTAGATACCTCTTTGTTTCTTGCTTGTAACTTTGAACGATGCTGGCACCATAGGGCTGATGGATGTCTATGTCTACCTCCAGTGCCTTTTGAACATGCCCGGGGAGGGGATGGGATGCTGGATACAGGTAGCTGCTATCCTGGAACATTGCTCAGACAGATGCTGGACTGGCGCTTCTCCCTGTGACCTAGAGGTGACTTCACTCCGTTCTATACCCCTTTCTATACCACTGCCCCGGGCATGATAATGTCTCTCCAGCCCCGCCAATACATCCAACTTAGTGATCACACAGCATAGGCATACTGTTAACCCAAGAGAACATGATTGCTACTTACCAGCCCTGGGGGGGTTTGCTTGTTTATTTCCATAATCTGACATTTTACACGAGCGGCTTAAGTTTGTGCCCCAGGCTCAGCCAGGCGACTCATGAGTTTTTTATCTTGTTCCGCTGGCGGCATCTCTGCTACACCCCTGTGCACCTGGTGCCCGGGTGTTCATCACCTACTTGTTACATGTTCACGATCCTATGTGGTTGTGGGGGACTTCAATATGGTACCGTGCCCCAATATGGACAGATTGTCTCTTGACCCAGCCACGGACTCTCCACTACCCATTGGGCGGCGACATTAGGCCTCACGGACGTTTGGAGATGGAAATACCCATGGACAAGGGGCTACACCTGTAGCTCTGCCACATACACGCCTATGTCACATATTGACCTCATTTATGTCAGCAGCCCGGTCTTAGCTAGAGTACAAGAAATCTCTGCTCTCCCTAGAGGGATTTCAGACCACACACCTATCCTCCTGAAGTTACACACGAGGGTAGCCCTGGGCGGCTGCCTCTGGCGCTTATCCAGATACTGGATTTCAGATGAGCGTGTCGAGCCTGTGGTGGAATCGGCCATTGCATAGTACTGGGCTCCTGACCCTGATGGCACGGAGACACCGGCCAGATGGGAAGAATTCAAAGTAGCAGTATAGATTGGCCGTAGTGTCGGCACACTCATCTTCCCAGGCTTTGCTTGCCCAAGTTGAGGCCACTGCCCAGAGGCTGGAGGCTGAATATGTGGGGGGGGGGGGGAACCAGAGAAATTACTTGCTTGTGGCCCTGAGGGAGGTTCAGCTCATCAGACTCTTCGCAGCAAACAAGCATCTACTTTATCAATCGCAAAGGGTATTTGAGCAGGGTGAAAGATCGGGCCGCATGCTGGCCTGGCTCTCTAGAAAGCATACAGACACCACCCACACAGGGCCGGTGCTACCACTAGGCAAACTAGGCAGCTGCCTAGGGCGCACTGCTGCCTAGGGCACCCGGCCACTGGTGTTCCTACTCCCTTCTCTCTGCAGCAAGCAACTAAGTCTTAGCATCAGTAGGCAGCCACCGCTCCGTTCGCACATTCATGGATGGGCACTGTTAGGCTGCATATGATGGGTGCTGGTGAGGCTTCATTTGATGGGCGCTGGTGAGGCTGCATTTGATGGGCGCTTGTGAGGTTGCATTTGATGGGCACTGGTGAGCTGCATTTGATGGGCACATTAAAAAGGTGGGGTATACACAGGCAAGGCAAAGGGGGTGGAGTCAGGGGTGGATGGGGGGGGTGACAAAATGAGGTTTCGCCTAGGGTGTCAAAAATCCTTGCACCAGTCCTGCACCCACATTGATAAATTAAAGATGGGTCGGGGAGGTTGTTATCAGACCCGGGTGACATAAACGCATGCTTTGCGGCCTATTACAGGGATTTGTATACCTCCAGAGTTGAGTACACATCTGTAGAACTGCAATCCTTTCTAGACAGTCTACATTTCCCCACTCTATCGGAGGATGCACGTTTGCAATTAGAGGCCCCAATCACTCTAAAGGAGGTTCAGACGGCGGTGTCCTCTATGCAGGCCGGCAAGACCCAGGGGGACGACGGCCTTCCAGCTGAGTTCCTCAAGACACACTGTGCTTCGTTGGCTGCAAGACTTAGGAGGATCCTCTTAACATTCCTTAGAGCAAACACTTTTCCACCCTCTATGATGAGAGCTGTGATTGTGGTCATCCCCAAATCAGGGAAAGACCCAGAGCTCTGCCCGTCCTATAGACCAATTTCACTGTTAAATGTTGATGCAAAAATTCTGACTAAAGTACTTGCCAATCGTGTCATGATACTTTCCTTGATACATGGGGACCAGACTGGCTTCATGCCAGGATAGGGCATAATCTGAGGAGGCTATTTACAGTGATAGACCGGGTAGCTGAGAAGGGGGAGAGGAGGTGTTAGCATCGTTGGATGCTGAAAAGGCCTTTGACTCTGTGGAGTGGGACTACCTGTGGAATGTACTCCAGAGATTTGGCCTAGGTCCAACTTTTATATCCTGGCTTCGGATGCTATACTCGGATCCAAGAGCTAGGGTTCGGACAACTGGCCTACTTTCTGCACCGTTTCCGCTCCACCGAGGCACCAGGCAAGGGTGCCCCCTTACTCCAGCCCTATTTGCACTTGCCATTGAGCCCCTGGCTATCCTCCTTCGGTCCTCAATGACGATCGCTGGCATATCAGTGCACACCATTGTCGAGAAAGTGTCTATGTATGCTGACGATACCCTTCTCTACCTTAAAGATCCCCACCACTCTTTGTCGGCAGCCCTGGAATTGATTGATTCATTTGGCATATTTTTAGGTATTAGCATTAACTGGGATAAGTCAGTCCTCTTCTCCTTAAACCAAGGTAGGCCCCCCCTCTCCAATGGGTAGATAGTTTCAAATATCTGGGTATTCAGATCCATAGACGCTTGTCAAAGTACCTAGAGTCCAAAGTATACCCGGTCTTCCAGAAGCTTATACAGAGGAGCTCTGTCTGGAAGAATTTACCACTCACCCCTGTAGGCCGAGTTAATTTACTCAAAATGTCCTTTCTCCCTAAATTTCTATACATCTTTAGAAACACCCCCATTAGCATAACCAACATCTTCTTTACAAAATTAGAGCAAATAGTCACGTCATTTATATGGCAGGGGTCGGTACCGAGAGTAGCTAAGTCCACGCTTCAGCTTGGATTATCTCAAGGTGGCCTTGCCCTCCTGCAGTCCTTGTATCAGTGCGGTGGTGGTTCACACAAGATCAATCCAACCCTTTGGTTAACCTAGAGGCAGCTATACTGGGTTCCTATTCTGAGCTAAGTAACATAGTCTACAGAGGGCCTAGATCCACCACCCAAACCACTACTCCCATGAGAACTAAGGTACGGGTGTGGAAACAAGTCTCAAAACACATAGAGGAACCACAGACGTTCTCTTCCCACATATCCTTATGAGGCAATCCGTCATTGCCCCATCTACGCACGGTGCCTGACCCACAAGTTTGGGCTAGATACAGAGTGAGAACTCTGAGATATGTAATGCCTGAGGGACATTTGCTCCCTTTTGGAGGGCTAAAGAGTAAGTTTGGGCTTCCCCCTAGATGTATTTTAGGTTCCTACAGTTAAGACATGCCCTAAGGGCACAGTTCCCTGGTTCTATTAAGGGCAAACCCCACTCTGTGGAGAGGCTGCTTACATCCCGCATCATAGACAGAATAATATCTTCCATCTATCTTAGACTTACCTGTGCGGGCAGCTCTGGGGCTACTAAGGCCTTCGCAGCCTGGCAACATGACCTTCCGACACTGACTGAGGAGGATTGGTCTGAGGGCCTACAACAGTTTATTCCTCCTATGGTCTCCACAAAGGACAGATTTGTACAGTTAAATTCCTTCATGGGGTGCACTACACACCCCAAAGGCTGGCATCAATGTATCATACATCTGATGATCAGTGTCCTAAATGCAATAGAGTTATTGGCAACTACATACATATGGTGTGGCTTTGCCCACGAGTACAAGAGTTCTGGAAGACTGTGGCTGCTGATATGACTTTGATAAATGGAATGTCCATCGGGGCTTGATCCCTTGATTCTATTGCTGGGTATCACAGACAATTTGCCCACATCCACCCATAAAAAATTGTTTATCCTCTATACAGCATTTTATGCTAGGAAAACAATATTGCTCAAAAGGAAAGCAGCAGAAAAACCCCGGGCTTTCACCTGGAGAGACTTGGTGAACGCTGCCCTCCCTCTTTACAAACAGACATATATGGGCCGTAACTGTCCTAAGAAATTTCATAAAATATGGTCGGCATGGGTGGAGGCCAGACGTCTCACGGTGTAGTATTAGGCGAAGATCCTTCCCCACCACTCACATCCCTACCTCTATGGGGGATCCCCCTGGCTCTCCCGTCTAGTAAAATCAGACAGTGCCATGAACGTCCCCCCCTCCTCCCCTCCTCTCCTCTCTCCCCCATCAACTGCATCAACTGCCTCCTCTATTTGTGTTCTTTAGCTTTGACAGTTATACAATATCTAATATATCAAAAAGATAAGGTTTCCTCGGGTTTGACCTTGGATTTTAACATACTTTCAGGTCATTCCGGGATATAACCGTGGGGTAATACGCTTAATGGATGTATCTTGTTCTTTCTCTTTAGTCCTGCCGCATGACCCTTCTGGGAAGTTATATTGTTTTTTTGTCCATCATTGTAACCTGCGACACCTGATATGTAAAACATACATAACTGACTGAATATCTCAATAAATATTCCATCTGTTAAAAAAAAAAAAAAATAGTTGTCCTGTGGACAGATTCTCCCACCTGAGTTGTGGATCTCTGCAGCTCCTCCAGAGTTACCATGGGCCTCTTGGCTGCTTCTCTGATTAATGCCCTTCGTTGAAGTCAGAAGTGACGAAACACACGAGGTGCATGATCTCTACGACAAACCGGAAGTGACGTTTGCGGGTCACGGCAAGCCGGAATACCAGGAAGAGGAGACAGCAATTGCGGTTATAGGCGTCTTCCTCCATAGCATTACCGGCGACTGGTCACTACACTTTCACCTAATTTATATCTGCTCTTTTAACACTTTTAGCTAGTACGTACAGTCAGGTCCATAAATATTGGGACATCGACAGGTGTGTGTTATTCCATCATTATCCCATTTACAAGGAGCAGATAAAAGGTCCAGAGTTCATTTCAAGTGTGCTATTTGCATTTGGAATCTGTTGCTGTCAACTCTCAATATGAGATCCAAAGAGCTGTCACTATCAGTGAAGCAAGCCATCATTAGGCTGAAAAAACAAAGCAAACCCATCAGAAAGATAGCAAAAACATTAGGTGTGGCCAAATCAACTGTTTGGAACATCCTTAAAAAGAAAGAACGCACCGGTGAGCTCAGCAACACCAAAAGACCCGGAAGACCACGGAAAACAACTATGGGGCATGACCGAAGAATTCTTTCCCTGGTGAAGAAAACACCCTTCACAACAGTTGGCCAGATCAAGAACACTCTCCAGGAGGTAGGTGTATGTGTGTCAAAGTCAACAATCAAGAGAAGACTTCACCAGAGTAAATACAGAGGGTTCACCACAAGATATAAACCATTGGTGAGCCTCAAAAACAGGAAGGCCAGATTAGAGTTTGCCAAACAATATCTAAAAAAGCCTTCACAGTTCTGGAACAACATCCTATGGACAGATGAGACCAAGATCAACTTGTACTAGAGTGATGGGAAGAGAAGAGTATGGAGAAGGAAAGGAACTGCTCATGATCCAATGCATACCACCTCATCAGTGAAGCATGGTGGTGGTAGTGTCATGGCGTGGGCATGTATGGCTGCCAATGGAACTGGTTCTCTTGTATTTATTGATGATGTGACTGCTGACAAAAGCAGCAGGATGAATTCTGAAGTGTTTTGGGCAATATTATCTGCTCATATTTAACAAAATACGCTTCACAGTGCAGAGGGATTATTTCATCACTTCATCTTTATATGTGTTTGAATTATTTCATGACTTCATACTTTATGTGTTGAAATTATATAAAAGCTTGTCTTAGCTGGACTATTTGACATGAACGCTGTTATGACATTCTAAGGACACAAAAATATGTGGGACTTTTTATTGTAATTTTTTATATAGATAAATAACATACATAAACTACAATAAGGGAAGATTGATGTTTAAATTAATGGTCTGGAAAGCGACCCTAAAGCTAGGAAAAGAAAACTGTAATACAAGCATCCTGTAAAAGAAGATGTTTAAAACTTACCGTATATACTCGAGTATAAGCCGACCCGAATATAAGCCGAGGCACCTAATTTTACCATAAAAAACTAGGAAAACTTATTGGCTCGAGTATAAGCCTAGGATAAGAAATGCGCAGCTACTGTAAGTGGAGAAGAGGGTCAACAGTGCCCATTGGCAGCCTCACTGTGCCCATGTGCAGCCATAGGTCCCCCGAATTTCAAACTCGGTAGTCAAGGGTTCCTAGATGCCCCCTAGCTGCAGCCAAAATTTGGGGTCTCTGGACCCAAAGGGTCTCAAAATGACATTGCTGCAGATGGACACAGTTGACCAACTTTGAGGCCCCGTATCTTGGGGCCACTTGGTGCTAGGAACTCCAAATTTGGTGTGCAAACTCAGTGGAACTAGCACTACAACACATCCAGCTGGGGTTCCTAGCACCAAGTGGCACCGAGATACGGGGCCCCAAAGTCGGTTCAGAAAATGTCAAGCACTTTTCTGCAGCAGAGAATTACATTTTCCAAATCAAGTTTGGGGCCCCGTATCTCAGGGCCACTTGGTGCTAGGAACCACAGCTGTAGATATGTTGTAGTGCTAGTTCCACTGAGTTTGCAAACAAAATTTGGGGTTGCTAGCACCAAGTGGCCCCAAGATACGGGGCCCCAAAGTCAGTTCGGAAAATGTCATTCTCTGCTGCAGAAAAGTGCTTGAGTATAAGCCGAGGCGGGCATTTTCAGCACAAAAAAATGTGCGAAAAACTCGACTTATACTCGAGTATATACGGTACCTGTCCAGCGCGCGGCGAGTCCAATCTTTGCTCTGTTGCACAGCTATGAACACTGCTTGTATCTGACACTTCCAGGTGTGTCAGATAATGTATTCCCCACTGTGCATTGTGGTTTTACCCTCCAGCTGCTATGTCAATGGGTGGTTCTCAACCACTGAGCTGTGGCCTGTTGCTGGGCTACAGCCTCCCTTCTACCACCCAGACAATTGCATATCTTACAACCACAGTGCCTCCCAGCTTCCATAGTGCTCCTTAACTTTCCATAGTAGACCTCAGTACCCCTCAACCTCCACAGTGTCCCCCAACCTTCCACAATGCTCTCCAACGTCGTATAGTGCCACCTAGCCTCCCACAGTGCCCCCCAGCCCCCTTCAGTGCCAGTGGCGGCTGGTGCTCAGAATTTTTTTTTTTGGGGGGGGCGCAAACTGAAAAATTCGGAAAAATACTGAAAAAACATCAATTGCAGCCTCACTGTGCCATCAATTGCAGCCACTGTGAACATCAATTGCAGCCACTGTGCCCATCAATTGCAGCCACTGTGCCATCAATTGCAGCCATTGTCCCCTTCAAATGCAGCCACTGTGCCCCATAAAATGCAGCCACTGTGCCCATCATATGCAGCGCCTGTGCCGATCATATGCAGCCTCTGTGCCCATCATATGCAGCTTGTGCCCATCATATGTAGCTTGTGTGCCTATCATATGTAGCCTCTGTGCCCATAATATGTAGCCTGTGTATCAGGAAATGTTCCATCCGCTGGTAAGACCTGTTATTTGGCATGCAGTACTGAGGTCCACCAGCAGGTGTCTCCTGGCAGTTTGGAACTGTCAAGAGAGCTTTTCCCTGTTAATAGTATATCATCTTTGGGCCGCAGTACTGGCGTCCACCAGCGGATGGATCCTGGCAGTGTGGAGCAGACAGTACCTCCTACAATCAGGTGTCTCTTGAGGCCAATCACAGGCCTATAAATACCCGGCAAACATTCACATGTTTGCCTTGATTCCTTCATTGCCTCCTGACCTGCTAGCAATCTGATCCTGTGCCCTGATCCTGTGCCCTGATCCTGTGCCCTGATCCTGTGCCCTGATCCTGTGCCCTGATCCTGTGCCCTGATCCTGTCTCGGACCCTATCCTGTCCCACCTGTTACCTTGCATCCCTGCCTGCAGTCTGACCCATCCATCCTCTCCCTGTCCTGTGTTCCATACCCCATCTGCTGACCTCCCTGTGTACGACCTTGGCCTGGCTTACGTTTATGTCTCTGGAACATCTCCTGTCCATCTGCTGATCTGCTATGTATGACCCTGGCCTGGCTATTGTTTATGAACATGGTATTTCCAATTTATTGCACTTATCTGTCTGTTGTTATTTGTGGGTCTCTGTCTGTGGTTGGTTATTGCACTGTGTCATATTGGAGTTGGTTGTATTATATTACTCACTTTCTTTAATAAATTATTATATTTTCACTTATATACGTTTAGGTGTCCTCTGTTGCAGATCACGCGGTTCTGGTCACACCTGTTCATGACACTGTGTGAGTGTGTGCTCATCATGTGCAGCTTCTATGACCCCCCCGCTCACCGTCTGACCGACACACACTTACCCCATTCTGGTGGCGGGTGACGGTGGCGAGCTGTGGGACATGCAGCAGGTGATGCTTGTACTACAGATTTCTTTCCTAGTGTAGCACACCCCACACAGAAGCTGCAAATGCACAGGGATCCCCACTCCTGCACAGCCAGGCACACAGAATTCTCACAGGCACGCAGAGTCAGAGAACAGTCTGTAGCTTTGTTTTTGTGGTTTATTAGGGGGTTAACAACTTGGATAGGGATAGAAGGGTTGTGGGATGCCCACTTGACATCAGCAAAACTTAAGGGACAACTTTCTATATACAGATATATACAGTCTCCTCTTCAGCTTTCCTCCTGCACACACTTCCACTGATTCATCCTGAT
This sequence comes from Lithobates clamitans, assembly GCA_037952925.1. Lineage (NCBI taxonomy): Eukaryota > Metazoa > Chordata > Amphibia > Anura > Ranidae > Lithobates > Lithobates clamitans. The sequence goes on along the minus strand of JBBGZY010000572.1, from coordinate 2,425,694 downwards.
AGAACTCACAGGCTCCTTGTAAGCTCAGTAACAGCCCATTACAGGCAGGAACTCACAGTCCTCTAGGATAGCACATGTTAGATGAAACAGTGTGTAGACTTTCCCTATGCTTCCTCTGTGGCCATTGATCCCAGCACCAGTTCTTCAGGCAATGCTAGCCCACCTGGCTGCAACTGCCTCCTTGCCAGCCTCTCTGCACCAGCCTCCCCGACTGACTCTTCACCAGCCCACCCAGCTGACTCTTTGTAGATCTCCCAGGGAAAAAAGGTGGAAGACTTAAGCTGCTGTCTTTGAGGGAAACTGGCTACATGTGGCAGCCCCCCCCTTTGTTAGCTCCCACCAGTGTTGCACTACTCACACTGTCCTCTCTTTGCTCCTGTGCCTCTAGGAAAGCTTCCTCCATTGTGTCTTTGGCAGGATCCTTCCAGCACCCGAACCCTGGCCCAAGGCAAGACACCACCCCCCCTCCAGACCAGGGGACCACCGACAGCCTCCTCAACATTGCATTTCCATCTTCCACCCGACTGCCCTGCTGGCATGGCCATGTCTATTTATGAGGTTATCTCAGTCCCCTGCCAGCCCACTACTGCAGTACTGTGGATTGGCAGAGGCCTCATAAATATGCATGACAGCTCGTTCTAACCCCCACCCTCTAATTCTAGAAGGTTCTATAACAGGGGTCTCAAACTGGCGGCCCTCCAGCTGTTGCAAAACTACAAGTCCCATCGTGCCTCTGCCTGTGGGAGACATGCTTCTAACTGTCAGCCTTGCAATGCGTCATGGGACTTGTAGTTTCGCAACAGCTGGAGGGCCACCAGTTTGAGACCCCTGTTCTATAACCTTTCAGACATCGGGAGGAGGCACCAGAGAACTGCCATGGTGAGTCATCCAGCCCCCACTCCAATAACCCTGACCCAATTAGAGACTCACAAATTTACAGCATTAATCAGGATATGGTTTGCCTACTCTACTCCTAGCACACACTAGAGACTGTTACACTAGTGTTAGGGCTCCCTAACCCTAGAGACTACAAATGGTGCACAGGCATGATCAACTATTGTCACTAACTCTAGGTTGGTCCTGAGCAATGATATGCACCTGCCAATTAATGAGTGCATTAAAAGTGGCTAAAAGAAGCTTGAGGAGATTAGCAGCACTGAGACACTAAGATGGAACAAGAGAATTAAAAAACAGTTTTTCATGAAAAATAAACATGCCAATTGTTTATATACAGTCACTTACTTGCCAGTGCTTAGGTAGGTAGGTGCTAGAGTAGTAGGTTTGTTTTGTACTGTCAGTGAAAGTAAATTTAAGCAGCTCATAGTTGGCAACATTGTAAAAATATTTATAGGGACACTTTTTTGGCTGTAGGCGGGGTCTTATTATAATTAGGGGCGGGGCTTGCGTTTGTAAGCATGACATAGCAAGAGAATAAAAATGTGGCGCACTGCGGTGAAAAATGGGTGTGGTTTATGCATATAGTGGGCATGGCTTAAATGGTGTGGCTCAAAGGTGGTGTGGTTAGAGTCTGAGATGAATGAGGGATGGAGGGAGAAAGAAAGGGGGAAAGAGGGAGAAAGAAAGGGGGAAAGAGGGAGAAAGAAAGGGGGAAAGAGGGAGAAAGAAAGGGGGAAAGAGGGAGAAAGAAAGGGGGAAAGAAAGGGGGAAAGAAAGAAAGAAAGGGGGAAAGAAAGAAAGAAAGGGGGAAAGAAAGAAAGAAAGAAAGGGGGAAAGAAAGAAAGAAAGAAAGAAAGAAAGGGGGAAAGAAAGAAAGAAAGAAAGGGGGAAAGAAAGAAAGAAAGAAAAGGGGAAAGAAAGAAAGAAAGAAAGGGGAAAGAAAGAAAGAAAGAAAGAAAGAAAGAAAGAAAGAAAGAAAGAAAGAAAGAAAGAAAGAAAGAAAGAAAGAAAGGAGGGAGGGAAAGAGAGACAAAGAAGGAAAGAAGGAGGGAAGGAGAGACAAGGAAGGAAGGAAAGAAGGAGGGAAGGAGAGAGAAGGAAAGGAGGAGGGATGGAGGGACAGCAGGCCCAGATCCTACACCACAATAGAAATGTATATGAATGTGAAATGAGTTTAACAAATCAGCAGATAAAGATACTCCAAAAACCTGGTGTTGGCTCTTCAATAATCCCGGCACCATGGTTGTTTGGGTGTCAGGATGATTAAAGCACATTATTTCTATTATTACATTGTAATATAAAATGAAACCATTTAACTCACCATAATGCAGAATCAGTGGGACCCCTGAGCGTGTCACCTGCCACCAGATGCCATCAGGTGCCCCCAGCAGAGTCCATCCTTGCATCAGGTGCCCCCAGCAGAATCTGTCCTTACATCAGGTGTCCCCAGCGGAGTCCCTCCTTACATCAGGCATCCCCAGCGGAGTCCCTCCTTACATCAGTTGCCCCAGCAGAGTCCCTCCTTACATCAGGCATTCCCAGCAGATTCCCTCCTTACATCAGATGTCCCCCCTTACATCATGTGCCCCCCTATTGGAGCCCCCCTTAATCAGGCATCCCCCTATTGTTGCCCCCCGTACATCAGGTGTCCCCCCATTGGAGCCCCCCTAATCAGGCATCCCCCTATTTTTGCCCCCTTTAATCAGGCATCCCCCTATTGGAGCCCCCCTTACATCAGGCTTCCCTCCATTGAAGCCCCCTTACATCAGGTGTCCCCCCATTGGAGCTCCCTTACATCAGGCGTACCCCTATTGGAGCCCCCCTTACATCAAGTGTCCCCCCCATTGGAGCCCCCCTTACATCAGTTGTCCCCCATTGGAGCCCCCTTACATCAGGTATAGCAGTGCCCCCGCCGCCATTACGGTTTCCCTGTTCGCCGAGTGAATACAAAATAGAGGCAGAAATTAAGCTGCAGCGCAGCCCACTCCCGCCCCTTTCTATAGCACGTCACAGACGGACCAGCAGCGGAGCAGGGCGGGAGGTGGGCGGGCGTCACCGCCGCAGCTTAATTTCTATTGTAGCCACCCGTGTTCTTCTCCTGGTCTTTTCAAAAATGACGGCCGGCGATTGAGACAATCGCCAGCCGCGGACCTCTAGCGAAGGCAGCGAAAAATCAGGAAAAAACGGATTTCCCGAGACACAAGAAAATCGGGAAAAGGGTCTAAATCCCGGGAATGTCCCGGGAAATTTGGGACAGTTGGCAAGTATGCAGGTCTATGCTGTGAGCTAGGCCTGTTTGTTTTGATCTGGGGGCAGGGGAGTGGTTCAGTGTAGCAGCAGGTGACTGACATGTTCTTCAGCTCTTAGTCCCCTTTTCTGTTTTCAGAAGGTTCTGGAAAAGAGGCAGGGCAGAGAGCTGGAGTGACATGGGGTGTATGTGGGAGCCCTGACCAATCCCCAACTAGGATTGGCAGGGGGCAGGCCTCCTATATATACCCATGGTCAGCCTGTTGTGGTGGGAGTTGTTGGGTGGAAGAACTGAATGATGGAGTGTTAGACTGTCGTGGTCTGAGGGAACCCCCTTTTGGGGGGGGGGCAGTAAACTCAGGCCTGGAGCCCGGGAGCTGGGAGGGAGCCTCTCTCTTCACGGTCATTGAGAGGTGTCCTGGAACAGGAGCAGGAAGAGAACAGTTCAGAGCACTGCCAGGAAAGTCATTCAGGAGGGATCCATGCCAAGATAGGTGAGTGAGAAGCACAGTGTGAAGCTCTGGGAGAAACATGCCAGGATTTGGATGTGAAGCCAGAGGGGGAGACTGTGGTGTTGTTTTGGAGTCAAGTCATTGCAGCCACGAGGTCTGGCAGAATTTGCATCGGACGTGCTGGGATCAGTAGTCCACCAAGTGTCAGTTAGCACATCTATTCTTCTCAACTAAAACGGTTGCTACCACAAAGGGGTCTGCAGACCCCTGCCTGTAAGGGGCTACTAGGAATACGTTAGGACTTATTCAGAGTGAGGCCTAGCCATGTGCTAATGATGACAGGAACCTAGACTTGGACAGGAAAGTGAAGCAAGTGATCTCAAGTAGTGTGCTGGAGGAGGTGTGCAGAGGAAGAGACTGTCAAATTTAGACTCAACCAACATTGATTTCATTGACTATTCAACGTCTGGAGAAAGTGTGCCTACAATGGAAGTCTGACAAGCAGGCTGATGTGTGTATGTTGAAACACGCAGTGACCCCCACAGGGGCACCGCTACACCATGATGGAAAGTCTCACCACAGTCTTAGTCCTCAATCTGAGCCCCTTCAAAGTCGACCTATGGTACGCCTGGTACAGGAGTCTTTCATACATACGACTGCTGAAACCCACTGCGTCAACCTCTGTAGATGCTACAAAAGCCTGCCAGAAGGAATGAGCATGTTGGGTAGGTGCAGCATGGTGTAGCAGACAGTAAACACACAGAGTCCCAATTTGCAAAGAATGTTGTATTGTAACAGCCAAGTCAACAGCACAAACAGGCCCTGCGGGATGCTCACCCGTCTGGGGCCACTTACAACTGCACAGCAGATAATCAGCAGGCAGGGGCATATCCTGCTGACTACACCAAGTGTTGGGTAGGTGCAACGTGGTGTGGCAGGAGACTGTATAGGAACCGAGTTCCTCCCTCATTTTGTTGCATTCTCCCATGGGACGGCAGCAGCCCCCTGAATCAAAAGGCTGTTTGTTTCTAATTAATTTCTCCCTCTTCCATATCCCCACTTATTCTTTATTTTCATGTGGTATTTATCTTGCCTGGTAGATTCGACAGGAAAGGTGACCTCATGCATCTTTCAGAGGCTTCAGATTCATGCTGCTCTTGATATTACAAGATGGTGGTTTGCACTGGATCTTCATTCAGGACCTTCTTCACCAGTCTTTCTCCTCTCAACCTACCCCATAGTAAATGCTTGTTTTTTTGTTTTAAAATAACAAACATTTTATACTTTCCTGCTCTGTGCAATGGTTTTGCACAGAACAGCCCCAATCCTCCTCTTCTTGGGTCCTCCGCCAGTGCTCCTGGCTCCTCCCCTCCAAGTGCCCCCAAAGCAAGCCACTTGCTATGGGGGCACGCATGTGTGCTCGCTCCCAAGCCCCATTCTGTGTCCCTAAGAGCGGGACTTGACCCGACCCCTGCTCTCTTCCTACTGACTCTGTTAGACAACAGCGGGAGCCAATGACTCCTGCTGCTGTATCTAAACCAATCAGGAGTGAGAGACCCAAATAAGCCTCGGCTCTCGTGCACACCGTATGTATTTAGGGGAGGCTGCAGGGGGAGCTGCATGCAGAAGTTTTTTTTACCCTACTGCATAGAACCTCTTTCCTATACAACCACTTTAAAATGATTTAAAGGTCTCAGGAGAACACCTGATAAAATCAATTCATTGTGGGTCTGTTTGGTCAGTTGTGACAGGTCCTCTCTCTACAATCTGCTAAAAGGATCTCTGGTGTCATGCCCCTTGCTCTGCCAAGTGGCATTGTTTCCAGATTAGTACAGGTGCCCGTGCCTTTAGATAGGAAGTCAATCAGTCACGGCTCAAGAACCCCTAGAAACTACTAGAGGAACCCTAGGGTTCGACGGAAGCTTGGTTGAGAATGGCTGCACTACACTCAGTGAGCTTCCCTCGTACCCCCCTCCACTTTCTTTCTCTGTGACAATTTGTCACCCACACAAGGGGACAATTTGTTGATATACACTGTAACATGTTCTTGCTCGTGTTTTTATGACTGAGCAATTATTTAGTTATAATTTTTTTATGGTTTTTAACTATAATATACTTCTGTGGAAAACCAATATAAGTGCTGTGACTATTTTTTTTCCTCGATGTTTGCTTTTTTACTTTTTTACTGTAAATTTGATTGTTAGTTGTGGTCCTTCTGGTGCCACTTGCAGTCCCATAAAGCTGCTCCTATTAACGACAGGCAATAAGGACAGCACTAGGAAGAGAGGATGTACTGTATGATATGGGTGAGCACTATATCTTCTGATGAGTTGCAGTGGTGAATAACAATTGCTATTTCTTTAGGCACTTTTATGAGAAGGACTTGTGCAGTCTTCAAAAATGTATGTATTATTTATTATTTATACAGCGCTGTCAATTTATACAGTGCTTTAAATACTATTCAGTCACATCAGTCCCTGTGCTTGAGAAGCTTACAATCTAAAGTCACTATCTTATATGCATGTACAGTGCCTTGAAAAAGTATTCATATACCTTGAAATTTTCCACATTTTGTCATGTTACAACCAAAAATGTAAATGTATTTTATTAGGATTTTATGTGATAGACCAACACAAATTGGCACATAATTGTGAAGTGGAAGGAAAATGATAAATGGTTTTCAACATTTTTTACAAATAAATATGTGAAAAGTGTGGGGTACATTTGTATTCAGCCCCCCTGAGTCAATACTTTGTAGAACCGCCTTTCACTGCAATTACAGCTGCAAGTCTTTTTGGGGATGTCTCTACCAGCTTTGTACATCTAGTGAGTGACATTTTTGCCCATTTTTCTTTGCAAAATAGCTCAAGCTCTGTCAGTTTGGATGGAGAAAGTCTGGGATCAGCAATTTTCAAGTCCTGCCACAGATTCTCAATTGGATTTAGGTCTAGACTTTGACTGGGCCATTCTAACACATAAATATGCTTTAATCTAAACCAGCCCTCAAATTGTCCACTCGCCTACCAGCATTTTGCGAGTGGAAAATGGTTTCTGGCGAGCGTGGGCTGCCTCTGAGCAGGGGGGCGAGCACCACCGGCAGGCGGGGTTGAATGGGAGCCCTTCTCCCTGCAATCGCCTCCAGGGGAAGAGAGAGTGGAGGAAGAGGTGAGCTGGCCCATTGTAACAGCTTACATTTGAATTGCTGTCAACTCGCGGTCACACACAGCCCCGCCACCTGACCCGGCACCTGTGACAGACAGAACACATCACAGCATTGGACCGGCATTCTGTCTGTGACAGAAGGCGGGGCTGTGTGTTTGACCGTGAGCGGACGGAAATTCAAATGTAAGCTGTTACGGTGGGCAATCCGGGCTCTGTGATGATCCGGCGGCCCTCTCTCTTCCTCTGCACAGGTCATGCTGCAATGATGGGCACAGGTTTACACTGTATTGGTGGGCACTGGTGAGGCTGCATTGATGAGCACTGGTCACGCTGCATTGATGGGCACAGGTGAGGCTGCATTGATGGGCACTGGTCACGCTGCATTGATGGGCACAGATCAGGCTGCATTGATGAGCACAGGTCAGGCTGCACTGATGGGCACAGGTCAGGCTGCATTGATGGGCACTGGTCAGTTTGCACTGATGAGCACTTGTCAGTCTGCACTGATAGGCACAAGTGAGGCTGCATTGATGGGCACTGGTCATGCTGCATTGATGGGCACAGGTGAGGTTGCATTGATGGGCACAGGTAAGGCTATGTTGATGGGCACTGGTGAGGCTGCACTGATAGGCACTGATAAAGTTGTTGTTCATATTTATTTTTGTAACTTAATTCTGCATAAAACATTTAAGTATAATTTCATGAAATAATTTAGGAGGGCGTGTTTAGGGGTGGAAATAGGGGCGGGGCAGGGTAGAGGGTTGGGTAGGGCAACTGGTGGCGAGTAACCCTTAAGGCCTGGCTAGTAGCTCAGAACTTGAAATTTTAAGCCCTGATCTAAACCAGTCCATTGTAGCTCTGACTGTATGTTTAGGGTCATTGTTTGGCTGGAAGGTGAACCTCCGCACCAGTCACAAGACTTTTGCAGACTCTAACACGTTTTCGTCTAAGATTGCCCTGTATTTGGCTCCATCCATCTTCCTATCAACTCTGACCAGCTTACCTGTCCCTGCTGAAAAGCATCCCCACAACATGATGCTGCCAGCACCATGTTTCACAGTGGGGATGGTGTGTTCAGAGTGATGTGCAGTGTTAGTTTTCTGCCACACATAGCGTTTGGCTTTTAGGCCAAAAAGTTTAATTTTGGTCTAATCGGACCAGAGCTCCTTCTTCCACATGTTTGCTGTGTCCCCCACATGGCTTCTTGCAAACTGCAAAGGGGGACTAATATGCCTTTCTTTCAACAATGGCTTTCTTCTTGCCAATCCTCCATAAAGGGCAGATTTGTGGAGTGCACGACTAATAGTTGTCGTGTGGACAGATTCTCCCACCTGAGCAGGGCCGGTGCTACCACTAGGCAAACTAGGCAGCCGCCTAGGGCGCCCTGCTGCCTAGGGCGCCCAGCCGCTGGTGTTCCTACTCTCTTCTTTCTGCAGCAAGCAACTAAGTCTCAGCGTTAGCAGGCAGCCCCGACTCCGTTTGCACATAGTGTGTCTGTGTTTCTGACTCCCAAATGAATGGAAGCAAGCAAACATTCATTGATAGGCACTGGTAGGCTGCATTGAGGAGTGCTGGTAGACTGCATTTGATGGGCATTTGATGGGCACTGGTGAGGCTGCATTTGATGGGCGCTTCATTAAAAAGCTGGGCTTTACATGGGCTGGGGAAAGGGGGTGGAGTCAGGGGTGGAGCCAATGGGGCGGCAATATGAGGTTTCGCCTAGGGTGTCAAAAATCCTTGCACCAGCCCTGCACCTGAGCTGTGGATCTCTGCAGCTCCATATTTACCATGGGCCTCTTGGCTGCTCTCCTTGCCAGGCCTCTCAATTTAGGTGGACAGCCATATCTTGGTAGGTTTGCAGTTGTGGTATATTCTTTCCATTTTCGGATGATGGATTGAACAGAGCTCCGTGAGATGTTCAAAGCTTAGGATATATTTTTATAACCTAACCCTGCTTTATACTTCTCCACAACTTTATCCCTGACCTGTATGATGTGTTCCAGACACAACCATCTGAGGTGTGCTAAAGAACAGATGTATACAGCTTTGGATGGAGTAAACAGCAGTGAAAAATAGGCTTTGTTCATTTATGATAGGTCTCTTTCCATGGCATGGGAGATTTATGATCCTTGAATGATATCACCCCTGTTCATAGGCAAGTGGAGGTTGATATAAGCAGACATTATGAGAAGTGGCAATATAGCTCGCTTTACTTAGAGGCATCTGATTATCCCGGAGGAAGAGATTAATTGATAAATCTAGAAATGCGTTGGATGTACGATGCCCAAGCAAGCTAATTGCTGAATATCAAAACCCATAAAAAGATATGTAATAGGTTTCAAAAAGCAAAAGTCGGTGTGTCCCTACTTTAAACTTCTCCACAACTCCATCCCTGACCTGCCTGGTGTGTTCCTTGGTCTTCATGATGTGGTTTGTTCACTAAGGTTCTCTAACAAACCTCTAAGGACTTCACAGAACAGCTGTATGTATATTGAGATTAAATTACACACAGGTGGACTTTATTAACTAATTAGGTGACTTCTGAGGGCAATTGGTTCCACTAGATCTTAGTTAGGGGTATCAGAGTACAGGGGCTGAATACAAACGCACGCCACATTTTTCAAATATTTATTTGTAAACAATTTTGAAAACCATTTATCATTTTCCTTCCACTTCACAATTATGTGCCACTTTGTGTTGGTCTATCACATAAAATTCTAATAAAATACATTTACGTTTTTGGTTGTAACATGACAAAATATGGAATATTTGGGGTATGAATATTTTTTCAAGGCACTGTATACACATAAATACTAAGGCCAATTTAGACAGAAGCCAATAAACCCACCAACATGTCTGTTGGCGGTGCCCACAATTGTAATGCTGGCGCCGGGGAGAGGAGCGGGGGAGAATCGATTTTTCAGGCAGCCACATTGCTGGATCCTGGGACAGGCGAGTGTGTATTTATTAAAAGTCAGCAGCTACAGTTTTTGTAGCTGCTGACATTTAATAAACACAAAAATGTCTGGAACTCCGCTTTAAAGAAAGGCGACCAAAAAATGAATTTATTACCACCCCTAAAAAACTACAGTCTGGCAGTGTGTTCAGCAGGCTCTTTTCTACTGGCACTGAGCGGGATCTTGAGTAATGCACTTGAGGGTTCTGACAGACAAAGTCATCTGGGTGCAGGGCAGAGAGTGGACTAATCACTGTGTGTGGCCGGATGGTGAGCTGCAATATCTCCGAGACTGGGCAGCTGCTGCTCTGGCGATTTACACTCTGCTGCTAGAGAGACTGAGCCCTGTGGGAACTGACCACACAGCCATCTAGCAGCCTTACTGGTGCCTGCAGGCTTGACTGGGACTATGCTCATGTGCACCAATGGTACAACTGGGCCCTAACGCTAGCCTGCTGAAGAGTTAGGACTAAAGACTGCCCCTTTACAGCTGCTACACAGAGACCTATGCCTATTGCTTATGCTAAGTGGTACCTCTCAGGGGACATTGCACCATTTCCTAGCCATTCTTCTGTGTGCATCATAGACTAGTTATAGTATTGTCTTTCACATTGCAGTTAATGCTTATATGCACTGTTTATTGCTGACTTTGCAGATTCATGAGGTAATACCAATCTAGTGGTACATAACTAAGTTAATTTGGCATAGTGATTATACTGTCTAGAGGACTGTGTCTGAACCTAGCTTCTGTATGCTCACTTATGCTTATACCATCATTTATTCTAACTCATACCAGTACATTGAGTAAAAGTGATATTAAAGCTTCGTTTTTGTTTTTTTAAAAGATAAAAAACATGTTATACTTACCTGCTCTGTGCAGTGGTTTTGCACAGGGCAGCTCCGATTCTCTTTTTTTGCGGGTCCCCTGCCAGTGCTCCTGGCTCCTCCCCCTTGAGCAGTGCCCCCAGAAAAAGCTGCTAGCCCTGGGGGCACACAAAAGAGAGAGGCGCCTCTGGGTGTAGACTTTAAAAACAGTTATTGAATAATCTTGTTCCAACCACACTCACATTTGGAAGATCATAAAAAGGCATATATATGTGGAGTATCCATCAAGGGGGGTGTCATCAGGTTGGCCAGAAACCTTGTCTACTGGCTGCTCTGCCTGCGTGTGGAGAGATATTGCTTAAGATGTTAAAGCCAGCTGCAATACCGATAGTGATCCAAAACGAGGCTCGGAGCGCAGATGGAGGATGCTCAAGGAAAAATGACGTCACTGGCAAGCGACGCGTTATCCGGGCGTATAGGCTGCGGTGATGTGACAGCCCCTTCATCAGGCTGGGGGCACCGCTGCATGCTTGCTCCATAAGACACATGAAGCTGCTTTGGCTCGCCTCCCCCGCTCTCTTCTCATTGGCTCACTGGTGGTGATTGACAGCGGTGGGAGCCAATGGGCTCCCACTGTTGTTTCAGCCTATGAGGAGGAAGAATCCCCATACAGCTGAGGCTATCGTGAACATTGCTGGATCAGAGGGGGCTAAGGTAAGGATTGGGGGGGCTTGGAAAACCGCTGCTGCACACAGAAGATTTTTTAACCCTCATGCATAGAATGCATGAAGGTAAAAAACCTTCAGCCTTTAGCCTGGTGCTAATTTACAGCCAAGTTAAAGGTATCTATACTGATGATCCTATAAGTGCTTGCAGTCATTTTCATTCAACCAGGTGTGTCAGAGGGGCTGGGGCTGTTCTTGGAGTTGAAGTGCAGAACAGAAAACCCAAATTACCAAGCAGCTCCTGTGGGGGTAATGCTACACAACTTTTCTCCAAGATATCCCTTAGCTCAATCCTCTTTACATTTAAACCCAATGCAAAATCTGTCTCCATCTTTCATGAGCCAGACCAGGCCAATCATACCAACCAGGTATGTGTGCCCTCTTGCACTCGTGGGTGGAAATCAGATTTATTTAAAAAGACCTTGTGTATACTGTACCTATTACACATGGCTATACATTATTCTCATTCTGCTTTTTTAAAAAGAGGATAAATTCAGCTAATCTTCCCTCTAAGCCAGGGCTCTCCAAATGGTCTAAACAAGGGGGCAGTTTACTTCAGACTTTAGGGGGGCCGATTGTGGCCATTGGGAGTAGAAAAGGTCCCAAAGTAAGCAGGAAAAAAAACAATGCCTCATCGGCAGTGGTAGGAATTGTGCCCCAATGTCATTGTCAGTGTTATTGGGCCCATATTGGTGTCATTGGGAGAAATTATGCCTCATCATTGGTGTCATTGGGAGAAATTGTGCTCCATCGTTTGGTGGCATTGGGCCCAATTATTGGTGTTACTGGAGGGAATTGTGCCCCTTCACTGGTGTCAGGGGGGAGGGGGGGTATTATGCCTCATTGTTGGTATCAATGGATGAAATGGTGCCACAAGGGCCAGATTAAATAAAAAAGGGACGCATCTGGCTCCTGGCCCGCAGTATTGAGACCACTGCTCTAGGCCAACATCCTCCATGCCTCTTATTAGTTTCATTGCACTTCTCTGAACTCTGGTTCCCCAATATTCTTTTTAAGAACTGGTGCCCAAAACCAAACTGCTTACTCCAGATAAGGTCTTAGTAATACATTTAACTATAAGTGGGTGATCTGAAACACTAAACCGCCCTTAGCTCAAAACAACCCCCACTGCGCTAATGGATGGAGTGCAAAATCATGAGGAGTGAAAACCAGTAAATGGCCCACTCAGTGTGCAAACGGCTCAGTATTTACTGACAAATACTGAAAGATATATACCAAATGTGAATAAAAAATGTGAAGAAAAAACGTAACTAAACCGAGCTGCCCCTTTAAATGACTGCCAAAACTAAAATAATATCTGATCTCATGTATCACATACCCACAGGGAACCTCTCCTAGATACACAAGAGCAAATAAGAGGCGCTCATATAATTAATGGTGTATAAACTCAATAAGTGTACCATGCCACCAAATGATGACTAATTAAAGTGCATACATATATGGACTAGATAATGTGATGAATCAATACACAAAATGATCCTAAGTGACAGTGCATAGAATTATACCAACAGAATAGCGTTTGTACAAATCAAGACAAAAAACACCAATTCGTGTGATATAACAAATGAAGTGCAAAAATTAGAAATAAAGTGAAACATCAGTCCTTGAATCTTTAGTGACAAAAAAATTGCGTGATTGAATCTGTGAAAAAATCCACATAGATCTTCCAAGGTGCAGCAATCTTGATGGTGTAAAATCAAAACATCCTTCACCTCACCAACGTGAAAAAGTGAATCCACTCCCAATGGAATCTCACTCACCAAATATTTTTGCCAGCACTTACATGGACGGCAAAACACGCTTGTGAATCACACTCCAGAGTGATCGGATATGTAATTATTCCACCGCGTTTAGGATCAATCCACATGTAAAGGAATATTAAGGACTCACATAGTGTAAACCAGCACGGCAAATTTATTTTTAAACCACTACAATCTTCCATAAAAGCACTCACATTTTAAAAGATATATAACAGCAATAAAACCAGTGTAGTTCACAGCAGCTTCAAACTCAGTGGATACAATCAAAAACAGCAAATGGTCACGGCGGACCCGAGATGTGCACACGCCAGGACTCACGGTCCCTCTCACCCCCTTCGTGGAGCGCCGTACAAACAAATCTCTCCTTCCTCGAGTGCGGCTCTCAGCGTAGCTCGTCACAACTTACAGCCACGCCCCCGACATGTTTCGTCACAGATTTGACTTATTCATGGGATTGGCTGAATAGGCTGCCCATCATCCCTTAAATATCCTCCCCTTTGACTTCCCATAGGTCAGTGAGTACGCATGCGCACACCTCGTGTCCCCGATCCAGCAATAGAGCAGAGATCACGGCGCGCCGCTAAATAGGGATGCGGCTTGCCTTTCTTTAGTAGAGGACTGATTACAACGTAAAGTACATGTGGATAATTCAACCCTAATGCCCTTTACCCGATATTGCAAGTGGCCACAACCTAACGGATGCGATCACATCTAACAAACCTCCTTATTTCAAACAGATGTCTCATGCCAGACGTCTCATGCCAGACACATCGGTTTGAAATTGCTTGGATGTAATATTTGTACTACCATTGCTGGAACAGCACACTCCTAGATATTTCAACTGAATGATACACTCGTGTACCAAAACAATATATATATATATCCATCATAAATCACATATTGAATAAAGTTTATATTAAATACACTGTGAATGTATTAAGATATTTAAAAAATCACTAAAAATAACAATATAAAATCTCAATATAAAAGACTCAATATAGCAAATCAGGCCTATGACCTCTCACTCCCAGTTACCTGGGACTTGACAGCATGGTGAGAATCTGTTTCATTCAATAACATCCCACACCAACTGCCTGTCTCCTCATACATTGGATGCAAAGCCACATCATCTCTGCATTCAAACATGCATGGAAAAGCAAACAGCCCCATAGATAATCGTATCGCTTTTACCCAGGGAGAGCGACCAGCCACATAGGTAATCTTATCACCTTTACCCAGGGGGAGCGAAAATGAATCAGATTCCTACAGACGCCATCCCTACACGTTGTAATCAGTCCTCTACTAAAGAAAGGCAAGCCGCATCCCTATTTAGCGGCGCGCCGTGATCTCTGCTCTATTGCTGGATCGGGGACACGAGGTGTGCGCATGCGTACTCACTGACCTATGGGAAGTCAAAGGGGAGGATATTTAAGGGATGATGGGCAGCCTATTCAGCCAATCCCATGAATAAGTCAAATCTGTGACGAAACATGTCGGGGGCGTGGCTGTAAGTTGTGACGAGCTACGCTGAGAGCCGCACTCGAGGAAGGAGAGATTTGTTTGTACGGCGCTCCACGAAGGGGGTGAGAGGGACCGTGAGTCCTGGCGTGTGCACATCTCGGGTCCGCCGTGACCATTTGCTGTTTTTGATTGTATCCACTGAGTTTGAAGCTGCTGTGAACTACACTGGTTTTATTGCTGTTATATATCTTTTAAAATGTGAGTGCTTTTATGGAAGATTGTAGTGGTTTAAAAATAAATTTGCCGTGCTGGTTTACACTATGTGAGTCCTTCATATTCCTTTACATGTGGATTGATCCTAAACGCGGTGGAATAATTACATATCCGATCACTCTGGAGTGTGATTCACAAGCGTGTTTTGCCGTGCATGTAAGTGCTGGCAAAAATATTTGGTGAGTGAGATTCCATTGGGAGTGGATTCACTTTTTCACGTTGGTGAGGTGAAGGATGTTTTGATTTTACACCATCAAGATTGCTGCACCTTGGAAGATCTATGTGGATTTTTTCACAGATTCAATCACGCAATTTTTTTGTCACTAAAGATTCAAGGACTGATGTTTCACTTTATTTCTAATTTTTGCACTTCATTTGTTATATCACACGAATTGGTGTTTTTTGTCTTGATTTGTACAAACGCTATTCTGTTGGTATAATTCTATGCACTGTCACTTAGGATCATTTTGTGTATTGATTCATCACGTTATCTAGTCCATATATGTATGCACTTTAATTAGTCATCATTTGGTGGCATGGTACACTTATTGAGTTTATACACCATTAATTATATGAGCGCCTCTTATTTGCTCTTGTGTATCTAGGAGAGGTTCCCTTAGTAATACATTGACAGGCGTTATACCCCAGCAGGGGGTGCAAACAGCATTAAAATACCCACAGAAATTCTAACCCCAAAGGCCTCCAATAACCAGCAACCATTACAACTCATGCAAATGATGCCAAAAACACTGCCTAGTAACATACACTATAGTCCTGTCAAAGGCCTGATATCATAATCTTCAATATAAAGAAGACGGGCAACAAAATAAATATTTACTACCTAAATCTCAGGAGACCTGCGTGACAAGCTTTGAGGGCCACTTTTGGCCCATGGGCTGCCAGCTGAGCAACACTGTTCTAGATATTCCTCTAAAGGGTAGAGCTATTAGAGAAAGCATGCTGCATGATGTCCATCACTGTTGCTGTCATGCTGGGCAAGGCTCTTTTCATTATTGCTGGCGGCTATGTACCTGTGCACCTTGCCTGTCCTCTCCCCAGCATCTCATTAAAAAGAGAACTCACTGGCTTCTTTTCATCTTCCTCCTGAGCTTTATGTTAAATCCACCAAGGAGCTCTCCTGCAGGCTTTGAAGTCACCAGGCGCGTGAATAAAGATGTCACGCACATGCGGTGCCTTCTAATGAGGACAGAGGGTTTGATGTTGCAACACTCCAGCGCCCAGAGGAAGCAAAATTGCTGGGAGAATCTCATTCCAAGGTGCCTGCGAGGCCTCCCCGTCTTATCTCCAGGTGTCTGGACAGCATGAGAACGAAGGGGGAAAGGCTTTGAAGCTCGTCTTCTGATACCCCTGGCAATTATTTTTAGATTGTCAGCATT
The DNA here is from genome assembly GCA_037952925.1 of Lithobates clamitans. Lineage (NCBI taxonomy): Eukaryota > Metazoa > Chordata > Amphibia > Anura > Ranidae > Lithobates > Lithobates clamitans. Next base: position 2,409,518 of record JBBGZY010000572.1, on the reverse strand, counting down.
AAGAAGTCAACACCCAGGCCGACATGTCACCCTCACGATATAGATATGTAAGAAAGGCATGCGGCAAGACGAGGCCAAAACTCTTCTGAGCCCGTGAGAAATAATGAGGACAAATCGGCCAAACAAATAGACCAGACCGTCGTTCGTGACCTCTTTCCGTGTAGGAATAATGGGTTATACAAAGGGAAATTCAAAATGTGCTGTAGGAAGAGGAAACCTTTTGTGAAGACTTAATAACAATGGATTGCGTTCCCGTTTGTTCCCTTTTTTTCCATTCCCTCTATATTTTTGCTTTGTTGAACAACGGCTTCAGGCAGCCAGTTAAATCAATTTCTAAAATGTTACTACAAGCTTCAACTGTGCTAGAATATAAAAAAAAGCCAGCTTGTCCTAATTTCTTTAGCTCTATTTAAATTATTATAGCCAAATTTATCAGACTTTTATTGGGTCCTTTAGGGGCGGCCTCCAGTCTCATTCATGCTCCAATGGGTTGGGGGGCAAAGCTGCGAGTGGGTGGCTCTAGAACCAGAGATGACACAGCCCTATACTTTTACTGGCTCACTTTCAAGGTGACTGCATGATGATGACTGCAGCAAATATGGAGCTTTAGACAACAGATGCATTATAAAACAACAAAGAGAGGATGCACTGTCCTAGTGCATTACCGCTAAACAATTTAAATAGATAAAACAAGTGATATACTTACAAACACATGACAATGAGAAGCGTATCATAAAATTCAGATAAGACTGCTTACAGATCCACACCGCTCAACTGATAGCATGGGAAGACTCTTTGGCGTCCAATGTGGAGTTCACTCTAGGGGAGGGGCTCCAAAACCCCACTTGCAAGTTCACTTCAGTAGGAATATTTCCAATAACCCCTTTAGCGATTCACTTTAGAAGGAAGGGTCCCAATGACCCCTTTACCAGGTCATTCTAGAAGGAAACTAGTTCACCCGAGGAGGGATGGAGTCTTGAAGACCATTTTACCAGTTCACCACAGGGGGAAGGGTCTCAATGATCCCTTTACCAGTTCACTCCAGGGCAAGGGTTCCAATGAACTCTTTAGGTGGAAGGTTCCAATCACCCTTTTACCATTTAACTCCAGGAAGAGTGAACTTAAAGAGGAGTTCCAGACGAAAAAAAAAAAAGTCAAAGTCAGCAGCTACAAATACTGTAGCTGCTAACTTTTAATATAAGGACATTTACCTGTCCAGGGATACTGCGATGTCGGCACCCCAAGCAGATTCGTCCATCGGCTTTGGGTGCAAGTGCAGGTGTTTCTTCTGATTAGGCGACCCATCAGAATTTGTAACGGAAGTGACGTTCCGTCGCCACCATCTTGCTACACCCCGCACTCATCCACAGTAAGGATGCAGTGAGAAGGTGGCAAGCAGACATCTTGTTACACCCACCGGAGTCTTACATTTCACACTTATTTTTAACAGTAAACTCAGTTTTTACAGTATAGTTAAATTCAGTATTTTCAAATCCCTCAGACTGTTTTGATGTTTTGATTTTATAAAGCAGCGGTGTTCTCAGATTAGCAAACCTGTGAGACCAGCAGGTTTGCAGCTGCTTATAAAATTCAACATCTAAACGGTCAGATGGATTTTTAAATACTGCATTTCACTATATAAGCTCAGTTTACTGTTAAAAATAAGTGTGAAATGCAAGACTCTGGTGGGTGTAACAAGATGTCCGCTTGCCACCTTCTCACTGTAGCCTTACTGTGGACAAGTGCGGGGTGTACCAAGATGGCCGTGACGGAACGTCACTTCCATTACAAATTCTGACAGGTCGCCTAAGAGGGAGCGGGTACCTGTCAAAATCAGGTACTGCTCTCCCCCCAAAAAGTGCCAAATGTGGCAGTGGAGGGGGGGAGGGTCAATCAAGCAAAGCTTCCCCTTTTGGGTGGAGCTCCACTTTAAAGTTTGAAGGCCTTAATAATCCATTTACCAGTTCATTGCAGGAGGCAGGGGTGTCAATGAACCCATTTAGCAGCTCACTTCAAAAGGAAGGGTGCAAAAACCTCTTCAACAGTTAATTTTAGGAAGAAGGGTCCCAATGACTGCTTTCCCAGCTCACTCAAAGGGGAAGGTCCCAATGACCCTTTATCCATGTCACTCCAGGAGGAAGAAGACTTAAAGGCACTTTTAGCAGTTCACTCCAGGAGGAATGGTCCCAATGAACCATGACCCTGTCACAGGTTTTCCTTCCTTGGACCATAGTAATTGAAAGTGGAATGGCCAATGGCCTCTTTACCGATTTACACCAAGAGGAAGGTGTCTTGAAGACCATTCCACCAGTTCACTTTAGGGGGAAGGGATCCCAATGACTCCTTTACCAATTCACTCCAGGGGGAAGGTCCCAATGACCCCTTTACCAATTCATTATAGTGGGAAGGTTTCAATGACCCCTTTACCAGTTCACACTAGAGACAAGGTCCCAATGACCCCTTTTACCGGTTTATTCCAGCATGGAGATTTTGGAGGCCAAGTCAACACCTCAAACTTGATGTCATCAAACCAGGCCACCTAGTTTCATTGCTCCGTGGTCCAGTTCGGATGCTCACATGCCCATTGTAGGCACTTTTGGCTGTAGACACAGATCAGTATGGGCACCCTGACTGGTCTGCAGCTACAAATCCCCATACACAACAGCCTATGATGCACTGTATGATCTAACATCTTTCTATCAGAACCAGCATTATCTTTTTCAGTAATTTTAGCTACAGTAGCTCCTCAGTTGGATCGGACTACATGGGCCTTGGTCGCCCATGACCCTGTCACAGGTTTTCCTTCCTTGGACCACAGTAACTTAGAGGAAGGGCTAATGGCCTCTTTACCAATTCACCTCAGGAGGACGGTATCTTGAAGACCATTCTACCAGTTCACTCTAGGGGGAAAAGGTCCCAATGACCCCTTTACCACTTCACTACAGGGGAAAAGTCCCAATGACCCCTTTACCAGTTTACTCTAGAGGCAAGGTCCCAATGACCCTTTATCTGGTTCATTCTAGGGGGAGGTCCCAATTAACCCTTTACCAGTTAACTCCAGGGAGGAGGGTCCCAATTACCCCTTTACCAGTTCACACCAGGAGGAAGGTATCTCTAAGACCCTTCTACTTGTTCACTCTGAGGGGGGGGAAGGTCCTAATGATCCCTTTACCAGTTAACTCCAGGGGGAAGGGTCCCAATTAACCCTTTATCAGACCTCTCTAAGACCCTTCTACTAGTTCACTCTGGAGGGAAGGTCCCAATGATCCCTTTAATGTTCATTTCAGGGGGAAGGTCCCAATGACCCCTTTTGAATTTCAGTCAAGAGGGGGAAGGTGAAGTAAATCAATCCACCCAATGGTTTGGGAACTTTGTGCAGCTATTCAGGTGTTTGTGAAACTTGGTACAAATTTTAGTTCAGACAGATCAATTCACTTACATCTATAAAATGAGAGGTTCCTTTCAGACACTCGGGAACACAATGAAAACCGGCTGATTCTGTTATCTGTATTTCTAATTTCATGAAATACATAAATAAAGAATATACAAAAATGGCAAAATTCTCCCATTCCTTTGGCCTGTCTTGTCTAATAAATCCATATAATAGAAGACCTTCAGCTCTGTAGATTTTATCAATTTCATTTGCGTCTCAGCAAAGGACATAAGAACAGAGCTGGGATGGAGCTGAAATGAGACAAATTAGTCTCCGATTTTCATTTCCTGTTGATTAAGAACTTCAAATGACACCACAGGAATGGCCACTTAGTCACTGATGTAGCATTATATATTTCTGTATGTATGGATTCGCCACACGCTATATTTCATTAGGAAGCAGAAATGAACCAATATCCACTATAACATTTCAAATGGAATGTCATATTACCTGTTTTACTTCAATTATTTCCAAAGTGTAAAGCCATATCTCAGAAACAGAACTTTATTGGTTTTTCAATACATCCATGCATCCTTAAAGTGGACCTAGCATCAGATATACACCGATCAACCATAACATTATGACCATCCACCATAATCTGTCAAGGTATGGACTCCACTAGACCTCTGACCATGGTATATCATGGCTGCTGAGCCCTGGCACCATGGTCAGTTTACGTGCCTCCTTCAGCCGCTGTCTTTTTGGCCCCAAATCTCACATTAAAGAGGTCCCGTCATGCTTTTTTTCTATTACAAGGGATGTTTACATTCCTTGTAATAGGAATAAAAGTGAGCCCAATTTTTTTTTTTAAAGGACAGTGTAAAAATAAAAAGTAAAATAAATCAGAGAAAAAAAATTTCAAGCGCCCTGCCCCCGCCAAGCTCGTACGCAGAAGCGAGCGCATACGTAAGTCGCGCCTGCATATGAAAGCGCTGTTCAAACTACACATGTGAGGTATCGCCACGATCGTTAGAGTGAGAGAAATAATTCTAGTACTAGATCTCCTTTGTAACTCTACACATATAACATATAGACAATTTTAAATGTCGCCTATGGAGATTTTTAAGGGTTAAGGTTTGTCACCATTCCATGAGCGGGTGCAATTTTGAAGCATGTTAGGTATCAATTTACTCGGCATAACATTTATCTTTCACATTATTAAAAAAAAAAAAATTGGGCTAACTTCACTGTTGTCTTATTTTTTTAAGTCAAAAAAGTGTATTTTTTTCCAAAATTGCACTTGTAAGACAGCAGCGCAAATAGGGTGTGACATAAAGTATTGCTACAACCACCATTTTAATATCTAGGGTGTCTGAAAGAAAAAAAAAAGACTGTTTGGGGGTTCTAAGTAATATTCTAATTAAAAAAATTTAAAAAAAGATTTTTTGTTAAACAGGTGTCAAAAAGAGGCTTGGTCCTTAAGTAGTTAAAAAAAATGCTTTAACCGCTTTTTGCCCCGGGAGATTTTACCCCCTTCCTGACCAGAGCACTTTTTACAATTTGGCACTGCGTCGCTTTAACTGACAACCGATGCTGTACCTGTACTGAATTTGCGTCATTTTTTTCCCACAAATAGATCTTTCTTTTGGTGGTATTTGATCACCTCTGCGGTTTTTATTTTTTGCACTATAAACAAAAAAGAGCGACAATTTTGAAAAAAAAGCAATATTTTTTACTTTTTGCTATAATAAATATCCCCAAAAGTTTTTTTAAAAAAAACAAATTTCTACATCAATTTAGGTCAATATATTCTTCTACATATGTTTGGTAAAAAAAAAATCGCAATAAGCGTATATTGTTTGGTTTGCACAAAAGTTATAGCGTCTGCAAACGATGAGAAAGATTTATGGCATTTTTATTATTTTTTTTTTTACTAGTGATGGCGGTGATGTTTTTTTTTTTTTTTTTTTTAGCAGTACTGCGACATTGTGACGGACGGATCGGAGACTTTTGACACTTTTTTGAGAATCATTGGCATTTATACAGTGATCACTGCTATAAAAATGCACCGATTACTGTGTAAATGTCACTGGCGGGGAAGGGGTTAACACTAGGGGGCGATCAAGGTGTTAAATGAGTGTTCCCTCAGCATGTTCTAACTGTGTGGAGATGTGAGTGACTAGGAGTGACATTTTTCCTACTTCATAGGAAGAAACTATATGGCTCCTCTCTTCTGACAGCACTGGGATTTGCGTGTTTACACACGCAAATCCCCATGCTGGCGCTCGTGCACACGATTGCGCGTGGCCGTCAGCCACGCGCATTGGGTCCCCCTCCGGCAGCACGCGCGCGCCCTCTGCTGCCAAAAACGGGTAGGACATACCCGTACGGGATTTTACCCAGGAGAGCCATTGTGCCGCAGTATATCTGCGTGACATGGTCGGCAAGTGGTTAAAGAAAGAAACCTAACCAAAATAGACTGACCTTGAACCTAACACTAACCCTACACTACGCAGTGACAAATGATCATGTTTGTTGTTTTTGTACAGCCTTCTGACAGCGATGAAGGTAAATTGGGTATCTGGTACTCCAGGAGGCAATGTCCTTAGTTTGTAATAATGTACATTTGATTAGTTAGTCTTTAGGTAAAAACAAAGTTGAACCACGGTAAGGGGGTGATTTAAAAAAAGAGGCAGCCATCCTCAGAGTGTGTCCAGCAACTCTGCAAAACATATAAAAGAAACAGGGGGGGGGGGGGGCGCCTCTCTAAGTGTAGTATTAAAACAGTATCATTTATTGCACAAGATTAAAAACACTTACAAGATATAAGTGGGAGACACAAGCTCCTCGCACGATCCGGGTAGCTGAGAAAGGTTCTGGTGTGATGTTGTGCTGAATAGCTGTACATTCAGGAAAACCAGGAAGTAGTCAGCTCCATGCTGTCCAGCTTGAACCGGAAGAGGAAATGATGTCACCAGCAGGGGGCGGGAGGAAGGGGTCAGGACTGTCTCTGTGGAATGAAAGGCTACGCGCTCGGAGCTCACAGCTCTACTGGCCTGTTCTTCTCTGGAGGAGAGCATCATTAAATACACTCTGCTGGGCATGACGCCCTAGAACTACAACGGTCAGCGGACCAAAGGCAATGGGATGAAGGAATTTCGGAAAAATAGTAGGTTATAAATAGTTGGGCTTACAAAGGTTGTAAGCTGATACAAAACAGAGCACATATTGAGCTAAAAAAGGCCAAAAATCAAACTAAGGCTCGGCTTCCACTAGTGCGACCTATCATGCGACCTGGGACTGCAAAGTCGCACGACAAGTCATTCCCCATGACTTCCAATGAGCACCGTTCACATCTGTGTAACTTCAAGTTGCAAAAAATTGCGTCAAAATCGCTGCAAAAAAGTGCGGCAAATTTGCGTGTCTTTCAGGTCGCAACAGTGTAAACCCAGCCCAAGGGTGCACAATCTGAATATCAATATTAAAAAATCTATTAAAAATGTTTAATCATATATATATATAAAGTTGAGGAATATATTAAAAATATATACATGCATACATATACACATACAGTATCTCACAAAAGTGAGTACACCCCTCACATTTTTGTAAATATTTTATTCTATCTTTTCATGTGACAACACTGAAGAAATGACACTTTTCTACAATGTAAAGTAGTGAGTGTACAGCTTGTATAACAGTGTAAATTTGCTGTCACCTCAAAATAACTCAACACACAGCTATTAATGTCTAAACCGCTGGCAACAAAAGTGAGTACACCCCTAAGTGAAAATGTCCAAATTTGGCCCAATTAGCCATTTTCCCTCCCCGCTGTCATGTGACTCATTGGTGTTACAAGGTCTCAGGTGTGAATGGGGATCAGGGGTGTTAAATTTGGTGTTATCACTCTCACTCTCTCATACTGGTCACTGGAAGTTCAACATGGCACCTCATGGCAAAGAACTCTCTGATGATCTGGTGGTGGGAGTGTCATGGTCTGGGGCTGCATGAGTGCTGCCGGCACTGGGGAGCTACAGTTCATTGAGGGAACCATGAATATCAACATGTACTGTGACATACTGAAGCAGAGCATGATCCCCTCCCTTCGGAGACTGGGCCGCAGAGCAGTATTCCAACGTGATAACGACCCCAAACACACCTCCAAGACGACCACTGCCTTGCTAAAGAATCAGAGGGTAAAAGTGATGGACTGGCCAAGCATGTCTCCAGATCTAAACCCTATTGAGCGTTTGTGGGACATCCTCAAATGGAAGGTGGAGGAGCGCAAGATCTCTAACATCCTCCAGCTCTGTGATGTCATCATGGAGGAGTGGAAGAGAACTCCAGTGGCAACCTGTGAAGCTCTGGTGAACTCCATGCCCAAGAGGGTTAAGGCAGTGCTGGAAAATAATGGTGGCCACACAAGATATTGACACTTTATGCCCAATTTGGACTTTTTCACTTAGGGGTGTACTCACTTTTGTTGCCAGTGGTTTAGACATTAATGGCTGTGTGTTGAGTTATTTTGGAGGGGACAGCAAATTTACACTGTTATACAAGCTGTACACTCACTACTTTACATTGTAGCAAAGTGTCATTTCTTCAGTGTTGTCACATAAAAAGATATAACAAAATATTTACAAAAATGTGAGGGGTGTACTCACTTTTGTGAGATACTGTATGTGTGTATATGTATGCATGTATATATGTATATATTTTTAATATATTCCTCCCCTTTATATATATATATATATATATATATATATATATATATATATATATATATATAATTAAAAGATAATATAAAATATTTACCAAAATGTGAGGGGTGTACTGTTTATACTGTTTATATATACCGTATTTATTGGCACAGGTGTATAACACGCACATTAATTTTAAGAGGGAAGTTTCAGGCAAAAAAATTACATTTTAAATAAGGAACTTTGAAGCAAAATAACGTTCAGTGCCCATCTGCAGTCTCACCATTGCCATCAATACAGCTTGATCAATGCCCATCTGCAGCCTCAACATTGCCACCAATGCAGCCTCATCAATGCCCATCTGCAGCCTCACAAGTGGCATTAATGCAGCCTTATCAGTCCACATCAATGCAGCAGCCTCACCATTGCCATCAATGCAGCAGCCTCATCATTGCCATCAATGCAGCAGCCTCACCATTGCCATCAATGCAGCAGCCTCACCATTGTCATCAATGCAGCAGCCTCACCATTGCCATCAATGCAGCAGCCTCATCATTGCCATCAATGCAGCAGCCTCACCATTGCCATCAATGCAGCAGCCTCACCATTGCCATCAATGCAGCAGCCTCACCATTGCCATCAATGCAGCAGCCTCACCATTGCCATCAATGCAGCAACTTCACCATTGTCATCAATGCAGCAGCCTCACCATTGCCATCAATGCAGCAACCTCACCATTGCCATCAGTGCAGCCTGAACAATGCCCATCTGCAGCCTAGAGGGGACAGGGAGAGGGGCGGCCCAGGGAATGGGACTTCTCTATACAGAGGCCGCCAAGTAAATACGAGATTCTCACTGTATGTAATCTGACAGCGCTCGTCCCGCCCCCCCCTCCCCCCCTGGCATCTAAAATTGAAGTATTGGCGTATAACACGCACGTGCTATTTGCACCCAATTTTTAGGGTGAAAAAGTGAGTGTTATACGCCAATAAATACAATATATATATATATATATATATATATATATATATATAGAGAGAGAGAGAGAGAGAGAGAGAGAGAGAGAGAGAGAGAGAGAGAGAGAGAGAGAGAGAGAGAGAGAGAGAGAGAGAGAGAGAGATCTATCTATCTATCTATCTATCTATCTATCTATCTATCTGTCTGTCTGTCTGTCTGTCTGTCTGTCTGTCTGTCTGTCTGTCTAATATGTAAGGATGACATTATGTACAGAATTCATACATTTGTAAAAGAGACATCATAAAATGTATTTTTGTATCTTTGTATACTGCATGACCATACATATGCAGATACGTACCAATGTATGCTTGTGAGAGATATGTATTATTGTATACTGTATGGCCACACAAATGCAGATACACACCATTGTATGTATGTGTGAGATGGTTACTTACAATCCCACCACCCCCAACCGCAGACTAGGGACCCAACGATATGCAAATTTGAAGATGATGACTGTACAGTTCTACTGTAAAAAATGAAATAGTATTAAAGAAGCTGTTATCTACGTACATGCATAATAACAGAGTATGTATCTCAATCCCTTCTTTAAGCTCCCCTGGCGAGAGAGTACTTAAAGACTATATCCAGAAGGTCTCCTGCTGGCACAGCCGTTTAAAATGCTCTGCAGCAGGAAGATCTCTGGAGATGGCCTCAATCACCCAGACCTGTAGACCCATAGTGGATTCTTTGTGATCCTTCAGAAAGTGTCTGGGGACACTATGTTTGTCACATCCCTGCTCAATGAATCGTCTATGTTTACCAAATCATTGGCGCAAGGGACAGATGGTCCTTCCTACATACAGGAGACCACAAGGACAAGTCAGGCTGTATATGACATACTCACAGGAGCAATTTTGGAATTCTTTGATGTTATGTCTTTCCTTTTGAGGTGAAAGTTTTTTGCCCATGATGAACAAATTTGCACATAAGGCATCGTTTTTTCTGGCATTGGAACATGCCTGTCAGTGGAATGAGTAGGACATGAGTAGGGGGGGGGACTTACAAATTCTGCTGGTTGCTAATTGGCTTTTGATGTTTTTAGCCCTACGATAGGACACTTTGGGTTTCTGCGTAAGGGACGAGCCTAGAAGGGGCTCTTCCAATAAAATTGGCCAGTGTTTAATAAGAATGTTTTCCATTTTTCTGTGGCAATCATGAAATTGTGTTGTGAACCGAATAGGTTGAGGTTCATCTGATGTGGTGGACTTAAGCAAAGGTTTAATTGTATACTGTTGGTAGGCAGCTTCCACAAGGATAGATGGATATGCTTTACTCAAGAATTTATCGGTAAGGAGACAGCTTTGGGTCTGGTAGTCCTCATCCTGGGTACAATTGCGGCAAATCCTATGAAACTGACTCCGGGGGATATTTGTAATCCACCTGGGATGGTGACAGCTTCGATAATGGATGAATGAATTTCCTGCAGTAGGTTTTGTGTAATTAGTGGCCTCTATGCGTGAGTCACTATAGTACAGTTCCAGGTCCAAAAAGGCCAGTCTGTCAGGATCGACCACATGGGTGAAAGATAGTCCCAGATTGGTATTGTTGCAATGTGATACGAACTGTGTCAGGCTGTCTATGGTGACATTTTATATGATGACTAAGTCATCGATATAGCACCCATAAAAAATTATGTTGGCTGAGAAAGGGGTTATTTTGTGAAATGTACTGTAATTCCCAATATCCCATAGTGAGGTTAGCATAGCTGGGGGCAAAATTTGCCCCCATAGCTGTGCCTTGGGTTTGTGAATAATAAAAGTCCTCAAATTCAAAGTAATTATGCTTTAAGCAGAATTGCGGAGCTTTCAGTATAAAATGGGCCTGCCTAGGGTTAATAAGTGGGTCTACAGAGAGGAAATGCTTGACTGCCATGAGGCCTATCTCATGAGGAACATGGAATGTATAAAGGGATATGACATCTAGGGACACCCACAAATATGTGGATTCCCACCTGTAGAAAGAGAGCATCTCCAGTAGATGTGTACTGTCTCTTATGTACGATGGGAGGTCCTGAGCCAAAGGCTGCATAAACTGATCCACATACATCGAGAAGCCACTAGTGACGCTCTCCATGGAGGCAACAATAGGTCATCCTGGTGGGTTATTGGGGTCCTTATGGATTTTAGGCAAATGGTAAAAATAAGGGGTCTTATAAAAACTTTTTATGAGGAAAGAGAACTCGGGTTTTGAAGCTACTGTATTAGCAAATAAGGCTCTGTCAGATGAAATCAACTTATGTAGGAGAATGTTTAATCTCTGTATCACCTGAGGCCAGTAATTTCACTCGGTATATTTCAATATACCGAGTGAAATGACACAACCACTGTACAGTGCCTTGCAAAAGTATTCATCCCCTTGGTATTTTTCGTGTTTTGTTGCCTCTCAATTAACATGGATTGTTTGAGGATTTGGATCATTTAATTTACAGAACATGTCCACAACTTTGAAGATGTTTTTCTTTTATTGTGAAGCAAACAAAAAATAAGACAAAATAACAGAAAAAGTCAATGTGCATAACTATTCACTCCCCTAAAGTCAATACTTTGTAGAGCCACCTTTTGCGGCTATCACAGCTCCAAGTCACTTTGGATAAGTCTCTATGAGCTTGCCACATCTTACCACTGGGATTTTTTCCCATTCCTCCTTGCAAAACTGCTCCTGCTCCTTCAAGTTGGATGGTTTGTGCTTGTGAACAGCAATCTTTAAGTCTGACCACAGATTTTCTATTGGATTGAGGTCTGGGCTTTGACTAGTCCATTCCAACACATTTACATGTTTTTTGGGGTCATTGTCCTGCTGGAAGGTGAACCTTCATCCTAGCCTCAAATCACACACAGAATATCCCTGTATTTAGCACCATCCCCACAGCATGATGCTGCCACCACCATGTTTCACGGTGGGGATGGTGTTCTTTGGGTAATGTGATGTGTTGCTTTTGTGCCAGACATAGGGTTTTCTTTGATGACCAAAAAGTTAAAATTTTAGTCTCCTCAGACCAGAGCACCTTCCTCCATACATTTTAGGAGTCTCCCACATGCCTTTTCATAAATTCAAAACATGCCATTTTGTTTTTTGCTGAAAGTAATGGCTTTCTTCTGGCCACTCTGCCATAAAGCCCAACTCTATGGAGCGTACGGCTTATTGTCGTCCTATGTACAGATACTCCAGTCTCTGCTGTGGAACTCTGCAGCTCCACCAGGGTTACCTTAGGTCTCTATGCTCCTCTCTGATTAATGTCCTACTTTCCCGCTCCATGAGTTTTGGTGTGCGCCCGTCTCTTGGCAGGTTTGCTGTTGTGCCATGTTCTTTCCATTTGGTTATGATAGATTTGATGGTGCTCCTAGGGATCATCAAAGATTTGGATATTTTTTTTTATAACCTAACCCTGACTTGTACTTCTCAACAACATTGTCCCTTACTTGTTTGGAGAATTCCTTGGTCTTCATGGCAGTGTTTGGTTAGTGGTGCCTCTTGCTTAGGTGCTGCAGCCTCTGGGGCCTTTCAAAAAGGTGTGTATATGTAATGACAGATTATGTGACACTTAGATTGCACACAGGTGGACATCATTTCACTAATTATGTGACTTCTGAAGGTAATTGGTCGCACCAGAGCTTTTTATGGGCTTCATAACAAAGGGGGTGAATACATACGCACATGCCAATTATCAGTTTTTTATTTTTGAAAAATAGTTTTATGTATATATATTTTTCTAATTTTAGTTCACCAACTTAGACTATTGTGTTCCGATCCATCACATATAATTCAGATTTAAAAAAACATTGAACTAAAGGCTGTAATGTAACAAAATAGGCAAAAAGCCAAGGGGATGAATACTTTTGCAAGGCACTGTCATTTTTAGAAAAAGGTGTATTTAAATAGTCAGCGAAGGGAAAACTCTGGACATTTGTCAGGGTATAAACCAAGCATAAAAAGTTTGTTGTTATGGTTGTTGCTTACTTGAACAGTTTGTATATGTAATATGTAAATTCTCAGAAAAGGGCAATAAAAACCATTCTGTATGTGACCTGTTCACCCCACAATGCTCATGTCACGTGTGGGTTTTTTTTTTCACACAGGAAAATGCATACATGTTGTAGATTCCTGCGCAGACAAAATCCGCACATGATACCAGTTTTGTGGTGTGAACAGGGCACGAAACAATGGTTTTCATTGTGCTCTTGCAGAAAAAGGTGCAGAAGAACTAATGTTTCTGTACACGGTGTGATTAAGGCCTAAAGAATGTCTTCAAAAGCAAGTTGTTATGGAACAAAGTTTTAAAGAACAATGTAATTTCTTATAACAGTAAGAAAAATAAAAAAATCATATTTGAACTTTATTTTATGTGTAAGTGAGAATGGAACCACTTGCCCTGCGGTAGGTTTTACCTCTTCATGACCAGGCCATTTTTTGTTATTCAGCACTGTGCTACTTTAACTGGGGACGTTCTTTTTCACACAAATAGTTGTTTCTTTTGGTGGTATTTGATCACCACTTTTTTTTTTTTTCTAAGCACTTACTGTATATCTGCTGTATTCATTTTTCACTTCCTGCTCCCTGGCCGCGGCCCATTGCATCATTTCCTGTTTGCAATTCCTTCTGGGAAGGGGTGGCAACTTCCTCTGACACAGCCGTTGCTATGGAAACCTGACCTGAAACCTATTACACTGCTTGTGCTGCACTGAGCATGTGCGAGATCTGCAAGCATGAGATCCAGGAAGAAATACAGTGTGGCTTCAGATGCCCACACTTAAGATGGCCACGGCCTGCTGTAAGTTTATAAAAAAAAAAAAAAAACTACTGCTATAAACTAACAAAACAGACCTTAGTTTACAGACCAACTTTACTAGAATACATTAAGCTTGTGTAATATAGGGGTATTTTTATTTAAAAAGTATAATTTCAGCCGGAACACCACTTTAATTGGTTTGTTTGAAAATTATAGCATCTACAAATATGGAATTTACACAGCTATAGGTACTATAATGGCAGTGATCAGTGACATACAGTGTGATTGTGATAGTGTGGTGGGCAATCTGGAGCTAACACACTGGCTGGGAGGGACACTAACTGACTGACATCAATAGTGACACTAATACAGTGATCAGCTAAAAATACTGTATTAATGACACTGGCTGGGAAGGGGTTAATGTCTACGAGCAATCAAGGGGTTATCTGTGAAGTGTAATGTGTGTCATATGTGCTGCTGTTCACAGATTCAGTTGTCAGAGAGAAGAAGCAGCCAGATCACCGTGCTCTGAACAGAGTCCTGTGTCTTTGTAAATGTGATTTTGAAAAAGCTGGTCAGCAGGTTTCAGCCACAATCGTTGGCTGAAACCTGTTAATTAACTTGTGACACGTCCTTAAAGTGGTTGTACACCCTCTACAACCACTTTCACCTACAAGTAAGCCTATATTAAGGCTTACCTGTAGGTGCTTGAAATATCTCCTAAACCTCCATGGTTTAGGAGATATTTATGAAAAAGCCGAGCGCCAATGACTACGGTCAGAATGTCATCGGCGCATGCACACTTTAGAAAGGGCACATCGTACCATTTCTAATAGGGGTCATGCTGTGACTGGCGGCTTCCACGCACATGCGCGGGAGTGACGTCACGCGACTCCGGACAGTCACAGAGCCGGAGTTCGCGGCCCCCGGAAGGAAGAGGGGCCAAGATGGACGCTCCCTGCTAGTGGGGACAACAGTGACATCGGGGGCTTCGGTTTCAGGTAAGTGACACATAATGGGCTATTATGCGATGTATAGTAGCCCATTATGCTTTACCTTTGCAGGGAAATAAAGAGGAAGTGAAAGCCACCAGGGTTTACTTCCTCTTTAACCCAGAAGTAGGCCTATGTCGTACAGTTACATGGTCTGGCCTGCCTGTGCCGCTGGTTCGCAGTAAAATTTGGGCAAGTGGCAAGAGGTTAATGTAAAATGGATGTTTGGAAAAACTAAGATAACACAAGTAACACTTACTTGGTCTTTTTAAGGCAATTGGTTTGCATGGTTTTAAAAAGTAAAGCGGGTTGCTGTGCAAGTAAAGGCAACTCAAACATTTAAAGTTGCGGAAAATATCCCATTAGTTAGCCCAACTTAAATAAATGTGTCATTTGGAATACAATACACAGTGAACTTAACTTGAAACTATTTTGTTATTTGAAATATCAAATTTGAGTACTCCATACTGAGTTAAGAGTTTGCCTAAAGTACATTTTTCAAGTACTATACACTGTTTGTTTTTAGTTGAGTGTACTAAAGTGTAAGTACACCACACTCAATAAGCATTTGTAGGTAGAAAATAAAATTCCTATTCCAGGTTACTTGTTTTTTTTTTGTTTTGTTTTGTTTTTTGAGGCAATCAGTTTGCATGCTTTTTTTAAGTAAGGTTTTCTAATTGGATTTTACAGTGCACCATCTGCTTCCTGAACTAAGATGGCAGCTGGGGGGAGAGGAGACTGAGAAAATGCTTACCCCTAACTGCAGCAGACTGATGACATCATCTAGGTATAGGCAGGATGATGCTCCAGGATGACTTGTTATTGATCAATGGCACAGGTGCAGGCTTGTAATGTTATTGAAAAGTCCACTTTAAACCCCATATATTCTCTTACACTATGCAACCTTTATCCAAGAAAATAAGAAAGAAAGAAAGAAAGAAAGAAAGAAAGAAAGAAAGAAAGAAAGAAAGAAAGAAAGAAAGAAAGAAAGAAAGAAAGAAAGAAAGAAAGAAAGAAAGAAAGAAAGAAAGAAAGATGGAGAGAACGGATACATAAAAGGACATATGTAGAGTGGAGGTAAAAAAGGAGTGAGGAAAGAGGGATGAAAAAAGAAGGTATAAACGGAGAAAGAAGAATCAAGGATGGAAGAACAAAAGAAAGGAAGAAGAAAGAGATGAAGAAAGGGATAAAGATAGAGTGGGAGAAAAGGAAGGAAGGAGGGAGGGAAGGATAAATTTGACAAAGAAATGGAATAAGGAAGGAAGGCAGAAAAAAAGGAAGGAAAAGATGAAGAAAGGGACAAAGGTAATGTGGAAGAAAGGAAGGAGTAAGGAAGGAGGGACAAAAAGAAGTAGGGAAAGAAAAGAAGGAAAAAGGGAAGGAAGAAAGGGAAAGGGGCTGGTTGGGAGAAAGGAAGGAAGGAGCAAGGAATGAAGAACAAAAGAAAGATGGAAGGAAAGAAGGGATAAAGAAAGAGACAAAGGAAAAGCGGGAGAGAGGAAAGAAAGGAGTGATGAAGGAGGGATGGGAGGAAGGAAAAAAAGGGAAGGAAGGAAGGAAGGAGGGGAAAGTGATATTAAGGAAGAATAGAAGGAGGGAAGGGAGGAAAGAAAGAAAGAAAGAAAGAAAGAAAGAAAGAAAGAAAGAAAGAAAGAAAGAAAGAAAGAAAGAAAGAAAGAAAGAAAGAAAGAAAGAAATCATCTACCTCTATGCAGTCTGAGCATAATCAAATTTAGCAATTCCAGAATACACTTTACACAGGAAAATCAGACCTGGAGGAGGGTTTATCAAACAAGATTATGCCGGGATCTGAAATCTTATAATAAACATCCTAATAAAAGGATCCCTTCTTTGATTTGCTCTATCTTCCTGTGTTGTAATGATGATTCATCTCTTCTGTGTGGACCAGGCGGTGGCCCTAGTATGTAATTATGTTACATTGAAGTGGAGCATTACTTACGGAAAGTATCATATAGCAACGTATCCAATAGGTACAGATACACTTTATTTATACGTAACGCAGAAAACCACTTTAGCAGTTGCTGTTATTAGGCTTTATTACAGGTCCCCGTTTTACAGTGATCCGATAGCGTGCTGCTGCCTTCCCTTTGCCGCAGGTTTCTGCGGCTCCCTGCTGCACTGGCATAAGTTACAAAACGCCTGGATTACTCTCAGCTCTGCGGGAACTACAGTATCTTTTGAGTTCCCGCAACTTCTACGCCTTTATTTTTGAGTGCCGTTAATAGCTCTGTCTCTATAAAGGAGATAGAAACGTGGGTTTAATCGCACTTTTAATTCCTGCACTGTCCTTTTCAGCACAACAGTGGGGCTCCCTCATTGCTTTGTACTGCGATGCACCGCGTGATCCCTGTGGGGGGAGAAGGGGGGGGGGGCGAGGGTGGCTGACGCATACATCGCCGTGTCTCTTTCACTTCATCTCCAGTGCGTTGCTGGTTATCACACTGAAAATGGAATCCATTACCTTTTCTTCCCCTTGGTTGCACAAGTCTTCGACTGCTGGCTGGGGTTAATCATGGTGTTAAGCAGGTCATGGAAAAAAAAAAATATATATATATATATAAATAAATAAAGTGCGTCGGTGTGCCGAAAGGGCCTCAGCCGAGTACGCTTTCTTCTTCTGGGTCTTTGTCGCGGAAGAGCTGCAATAATCTTTGGCCGGTATTCACGCCGGCGGCTTTTGTGTTCGAATTTTAATCCTTTTTTTATCTGTCGGTGGTTGAGTCAAATTTAACGCCGGTGCAAGAGTTGCCAAAAAAGTCAGCCAGGAATGAAAATTCTGAAAAGGAAAGAGAGAAGGAAGGATTTAGGGATTTGGCTCTGGAAATGACCCTGCTTTGTCAGTTTTTACATGACGCTGGTTTTAATCCTACGGTTCACTTTTTTTTATCGGTTTGCAACCATTCGAAGAAAACACAAAATCCACCGGAACCTGGCTAGCTGTATTTTCTCAAAATTATACAGATTTTCTCATTTATCATCAACACTAAAATGAGGAACTTTCGCAGAAGTGCTGCCCAGCCTGGTACTTATGAGTCACATGTAGCTCATGGCTACCTTTGCTGCACCTGAGTCAAAATTTGTAAATGGTACCTTGAGATGTGTATACAGAACACAGACTATTTGATCTATCTATCTATCTATCTATCTATCTATCTATCTATCTATCTATCTATCTATCTATCTATCTATCTATCTATCTATCTATCTATCTATATCTAGCTCATATCTGAACCCCTCAAGAGAGGAACTACGTGGCCCATTAAACTTAATAGTACACAGTCACCAGGATTTTGTAGTAGAGTAGTACTCACAAGGCCAGGGAAGCAGCAGTGTCCATTCAGCTTCCTCTAAGGGCCTTCCAGTAAGGCTGTGCAGACAGGATCCTTAGGTGAAGTGTTGGGGTATCAGAAACTTTCAGGTGTTGGCCCTCCTGGCTCTGCCACCCGCAGTCAGAAACCTCGATGAACAGCGGCTTGACTCAATAGTACGGCTTGGGAGGAGCTAGCCAACCCAAACAGGTGGAATCCCTTGGACAGCAAGACAGTGCTGTTCTAGGACTCTGACTATTCATGTGCTTCTTAGCCACCTCCTGGGCCCACCTCTCCAGGGATTGGCTGCAGCACCATAAATATTCATGCTGCCCATTTGCCTTGCTCCACTCCCTATGTTCCAGAACTTTCCAGAACGCAGGGGAGAGCAAACAAGCCTGCAGCCTGTGAAACCCAGAACAGCCAAAAGTGATCAATCACTGCTCCACAGATTGCAGAGGAGCCGAAAAGAACTACATTTGCCTAACAACCTAGAAACCTTACTAGGTGGGTGCTATGTCAACAATAATAATTTATTTGTCCCTTTAATTTTTATCTATGCATTGATATATCAAACTCCTGACCATTATCTATCTATCTATCTATCTATCTATCTATCTATCTATCTATCTATCTATCTATCTATCTATCTATCTATCTATCTATCTATCTATCTATCTATCTATCTATCTATCTTATCTATCTATTCCTATGTGAAATTATGTAAAATGTTGGCACATATAATTGTCCCTTTTTCTCATCTCAGAATTCAGCCAGCATGCTGAATTCAGGTAGAGTAAAGTTTTAGTCCCTTTCTATCCGCCCTCCTCCAGTCCCTTCCCCCATGCCTGATCCTCAATGTATACTTCTGTCTGTGCCCGGAATTCTTGCAGTCTGTCTCTGTGTCGGTGAGCACGCAGCCCAGCATGTCTTCCTGCGTAGCGTCACGTTCTCATCATTAAAATGGAGATCTGCACCACTTCTGGGGAATTTGCAGAGACTTCTCAGCTGCTTCCGAGCTATAAGTGCTGATCACTTTGGCACAAGAACTCTGCGATGTGTGACTTTCCTGTAAACAGGTTTATTTCTGATCGGGAGCTCCGGGGATGTGGATGTGAGCAGTTTGTGTCTGTTTGGATTTGCAGAATCATTTTTCATTTTTTAAAGGTGCGCTTTGAGGTCTCATTAGGACTTATGCCGCGTACACACGAGCGGACTTTCCGGCAGACTTGGTCCCAAAAGTCTGATGGACCTAGAAATAGAACATGTTTCAAATCTTTCCGACAGACTTGAGTCTGGTCGAAAAATCCGCTCGTCTGTATGCTAGTCGAGAGAGAGAAGAGAGAGGCTCCCATCATATCATATAGAGCATGGTGGTCCCATCCCCTTTAATAGAAACAAAAATAGTAACCCCCTCAGTTGGGACTTTAAACAGACCACCCACTCAAAAATGTGTAAAAAGTATTCTTTAATAATATGGAATAAAAAACATATAAAAAAACACATATGACAAAGATGCACAACATGTGCTACATGAAAAATCAACCAATTACTGTACATGTAATTAGCATATTAATTACATGTACAGTAATTGGTTGATTGGATGTGCTTTTTACACATTTTTGAATGGGTGGTCTGTTTAAAGTCCCAACTGAAGGGGTTACTATTTTTGTCTTCTGTATGCTAGTCTGACGGACTAAAACCGGCGCTATTGGCGACAGCTATTGACTACTGGCTATCAACTTCCTTATTTTAGTCTGGTCGTACGTCATCACGTACGAATCCGTTGAACTTTGGTGTGATCGTGTGTAGGCAAGTCCGTTCGTTAGGAAAGTTCCTCGGAAATCCGCCGAAAGTCCGTTGGATAGCCCGCCGGACCAGTCTGGTCGAAAAGTCCGCTCGTGTGTATGCGGCATTTTTCTGAATGGTAAAAAGTAATAGGCAACTTGCAAGAACTCACGGCAACCAATCAGAAATTGTTCTACTTAGTAGTCTGACATCTTATTGGCAGGTAGGGGTCACTGCACTTTACCGGTCATCTATCTGTCTATTCATATCCATTATTATTGGTATCACTCTACCGATCTACCTCCCTAATTTCTATCCATCTAGTTCATATCTATTTATCTGTCTTTCTATCTAGCAATTTATCTGTCTTCTAGAAGAAATCTATATCAATCTTCGAGAACAGTGGTTCTTAACCAGGCCTTGGCCTCCCCTCTACCAGACCTCCAGCCATCTGCAGATCTTTCAACCTTCCACAGTGCCTCTGTCAGGAATGGTTTCACCTGCTGGTGGCGCTGTCAGATCTATGGGCTGCAGTACTGGTGTCCACCAGCGGGTGTCTCCCGGAAGTCTGGAGCCGACATCATTTTCTGCAATTAGGCGTCACCTGAGACTGATTGCAGGAGGTGTACTTATACCCGGCAGATGCTTGCACTCACCGCCTTGGTATTGTTCCTTGAGCCCTGACCTTTATTTGCTATCCTGAAACCTGTACCTTGTATTCTGTGTTCCTGAACCCTGCATCCATCCCTGGACTCCCGTCTTGCACACCTATCCCTTCATCCTGTTGTCCCCTCCCTGTCCCGTCCTGTTCCCTGTTCTATCTGATTGATCTCCCGTGTATGACTCTGGCTTGGTTACGTTTAAGATTATATCCTACACCTGTATATACTGTATGTTTGGTTTGGAGAGTTGTTATTGTGTGTCACCGTGGTTGGTTGCTTGTTTATTTTACTGTTTGTCACATCAGAGGTGCGTTTACTTTGGTGTATTACTTATCCTCATAAGAAATCACATTATTATTACTTTACATGCGTTTGGTCTTCCCTATCATGGTCGACACATTTCTGGTCGCACTGGCTCATGGCATAATACCAAGGCCATTCCTGACCAGAAGTGGCTACACAAAGGAGCCATCTTGGTTCTCTTGTTTTTTGCTAAAATGCATTCGGAAGTAGTTGTCTATCTTTCTTCATTGGTGATGGAGGATAATAATTATTGCAGTCAGATATTGAAGGAGTGGGTCAGGGACAGGGGTGGACTGACAACTCATGGGGCCCCCAGGCAATAGGAGATTATGGGGCCCCCGGGCAATAGGAAAAGATTATGGGGCCCCCGGGCAATAGGAGATTATGGGGCCCCCAGGCAATAGGAGATTATGGGGCCCCCAGGCAATAGGAGATTATGGGGCCCCCAGGCAATAGGAGATTATGGGGCCCCCAGGCAATAGGAGATTATGGGGCCACACAGTATACACACAAACACACACACACATACAGTATACACACACAGACACACAATATACACACAGACAGTATACACACACAGAATACACACACTGAAAAGGTACTGGAGAGGCGGGGCAGTTATAATCTTGATATTTAAAAAAAAAAAAACAGATTTTTACATACTGTCCCTGGTTTTATTGAGGCTGACAACCCTGATGGGGCCCCTTAGTGGCATAGGGCCCTCAGGCAGTGCCCGAGTGCCCAAATGGTCAGTCCACCCCTGGTCAGGGATCAACTTTTATGCTGAGTACACACAATCGGACATTCCGACAACAAAATCCATGGATTTATTTCCGACTGATGTTGGCTCAAACTTGTCTTGCATACACACGGTCACTAGGGTTGACACCTCATCCCTTTAAACCTGAACACATATGAATTACACGGGTTCTGAGGCTAATTTAATGCAGATAAGGCAACAAGTGAGTTTAATTACCACCTTAATCAGCCACAGAACCTGTGTAATTAATATGTGTTCGGGTTTAAAGGGATGAGGTGGCAACTCTAACGGTCACACAAATGTTGTCGGAAATTCAGAACGTCAAGAACGTGACGTACAACAACGGATTTTGTTGTCGGGAAAATTTGAGAACCAGCTCTCAAATTTTTATTGTCGGAAACTCCGACAAAAAAAGTCTGATGGAGCCTACACACGGTCGGAATGTCCGACAACGAGCTCCCATTTGAACATTTGTTGTCGGAAAATCCGATCGTGTGTACGCAGCATTAGAGTGTATCCGTCTTGCCCATTCTCTAGTTGATCAGGGCAGTATGCTGTTTGAAAACGTTCAGCCTTTGATTCAGGTGTGTGCAGAGCTAGCTTTGTCCAGTATTCCTAAAGGCAGTGATGACTTTTCTCCCCCCTGGTAGAATCCCTGGTGTGGTTATTGGAGGATGACTCTGTGTATTTCTTTGAGCAATATTCAGGTGCTAGTGGAGTGTGTTAACGCAGTGCAGTCTCTTGTCAGACAGGCAGAGTGTAAACTGAATTTTGTTCAGCCATTACTACAAGCATGGTCAGATATATTGCACTCAGCTTCAGTCAGCTTGCAACAACCCATTCCTGCTGCCAGACACCTGCCTGCTCCGATGTCTCTCTCTCCATCACCCATGGCAACCCCAGTCTCAGCCCAATATACCCTGCTACCAACTAAGTATGGGTACCCTGTTTCCACTTGCTGCACCTATCCTGCCTTTAACCGCTTCCGGACCAGCCGCCGCAGTTTTCCTGCGGCAAGTTGGCTCCCCTGCGGGAAACCACGTTACTGTACGTGGTCTCGCAGGGTCTGGATAGCGATCGTGACCAGGAGACGGTTCTGTTCTGACAGGAGGGACAGATCGTGTGTTCCTATTAGCTAGGAACCACGATCTGTCACTTCCCGTAGTTAGTCCCCTCCCCCTTCAGTTGGAATCACCTCCCAGGGAACATAGTTAAGCCCTTCACCGCCCCCTAGTATTAACCCTTTCACTGCCAGTGACATTTTTACAGTAATCAATGCATTTTTAATCGCACTGATCGCTGTATTAATGCCAGTGGTTCCAAAAATGTGTCAAAGTTGTCCAATGTGTCCACCATAATGTCGCAGTGGCGATAAAAATCCCTTTTCTATCTGATTGATCTCTCGTGTATGACTCTGCCTTGGTTACAATTATATCTTACACCTGTATATTCGTTTGATTTGGAGAGGTGTTATTGTGTGTCACTGTGGTTGGTTGCTGGTTTTTTTTTTATTGTTTGTCACATCAGAGGTGCGTTTACTTTGGTGTATTACTCATCCTTATAATAAATCATATTATTATTACTTTACATGCGTTTGGTCTTCCCTATCGCGGTCGACACATTTCTGGTCGCACTGGTTCATGACAGCCTCCCAGCTTCCATAGTGCCTGCCAACTTCTCATAGTGATCCAAAGTGCCCCCTGAAAACCCTTAGCCTCAACAGTACCCCCCAGCCTTTCACAATGCCGCTCAGCCTCTCATAGTGCCCCCACCCTGCTGCAGAGTCTCCAACTTTCCCTAGTGTCCCAACCTCCAACAGTGTCCCACAGTGCCCCTTCAACCTCCCACAGTGCTCACCAGCTTCCTCCAGAAATCTCATCCCCTACAGCACCACAAAGTCTACTGTAGAGTCCTCTAACCCACGCCACAACCCTCATTTCCCCACAGTAACACCCAGCACTATCCAGACACTCCCAACATTTCAATACATATTTTATATTTCCATACTTTTAGGCCCCTTTCACACTGGGGCAGGAAGTGCGTCGGCGGTTACTGTTGTTTTAGCGGCGGTATTCGGCCGCTAGCGGGTCGGTTTTAACCCCCGCTAGGGGCCGAGAAAGGGTTAAAAACCACCGCAAAGCGCCTCTGCAGAGGTGCTTTGCCGGCTGTATAGCCGTGCTGCCCCATTGCTTTCAAAGGGCAGGAGCGGTGAAGGAGCAGTGTATACGCCGCTCCTTCACCGATCCGAAGATGCTGCTAGCAGAACTTTTTTTCCCGTCCTGCTAGTGCACCGCTCCAATGTAAAAGCCCTCGGGGCTTTCACACTGGAGACACAGCAGCGGCTGTTTCGGGTCGGTTTGCAGGCGCTATTTTTACCTGCAAACCGCCCCAGTGTGAAAGGGGTCTTATTGTATGAGTATAAACTCCTTTTTTACTGTTGGGCCATGGAAGGTTTTAGAAGAATTTACTGAGCCCTGGTCTCAAAAAGGTTGATAACCACTGATCCAGAAGACTATCTATTTCGACCTTCCTTATGTAATATCTTATGGGGCTCATTCACATGGACAAATACTTCCATGTGCCATTCAGGGCTGTGTTCTGCAGGCACAGGGATGCACAAGTGTTGTGTGCATCCCCATGTTGACAGTCCCATTCATGTCTATTGTGACACACGATTGCACGGACAATGCTTTACAATCTGTGCCTTCACATAAGTCTAATGCCCCGTACACACGGTCGGATTTTCCGATGGAAAATGTTCGATCGGAGCGTGTTGTCGGAAATTCCGTGTGTGGGCTCCATCGGACATTTTCCATCGGATTTTCCGACACACAAAGTTTGAGAGCAGTTGTCGGAAATTCCGATCGTGTGTACACAAATCCGACGGACAAAGTGCCACGCATGCTCAGAATAAATAAAGAGATGAAAGCTATTGGCCACTGCCCCGTTTATAGTCCCGAAGTACGTGTTTTACGTCACCGTGTTCAGAATGATCGGATTTTCCGACAACTTTGTGTGACCGTGTGTATGCAAGACAAGTTTGAGCCAACATCCGTCGGAAAAAATCCTAGGATTTTGTTGTCGGAATGTTCGAACAAAGTCCGACCGTGTGTACGGGGCATAACTTTAACAGTACACATATTGGAAACATGTAAACTCAATAATTTAGAGGGTTGTCCACATACTTTTGCCATGTACAGTAGGTAGGTGTGATGGTCAGGTGTCCTCATGCCTTTAGTCATAGAGCAAGGGTGTCGAATTCAATTTAATCGTGGGCCACATCAGCAGTATGGTTGCCCTCAAAGGGCCGGTTGTATCTGGGATGTGCTATATACAGAGTGCAGGGTTTAGGAGTGCATTGCATACAGAGTTCAGGAGTATGCTATGTACAGAGTGCAGAAATGAGGAGTGCATTACATACAGACTGCAGAGTTCAGGGGTGAGACATGTGCAGAGTTCATGGGTGGCTATGTACAGAGTGCAGAGTTCAGGGGTACACTACGTACAGAGTTCAGGAATGCATTACATACAGGGTGCAGAGTTCAGGAGTATGCTACGTGCAGAGTTTGGGGTGCACTACATACAGAGTGCAGGATTCAGGAATGCATCACTTACAGTGTTCAGAGTGCAGAGTTTAGGGGTGTGCTACATACAGAGTACGGGGTTCAGGAGTGCAGGAGTGCACAATGTTCAGAGTGCAGAGTGCAGAGTTTAGGGGTGTGCTACATACAGAGTACGGGGTTCAGGAGTGCATTATGTACAGAGTGCAGAGTTCAGGAGTATGCTACATACAAAGTGCAGGATTCAGGAATGCATTACATACAGAGTGCAGAGTTCATGGGTGCCTATGTACAGAGTGCAGAGTTCAGGAGTATGCTACATATAGGGTGTAGAGTTCAGGAATGTATTACATACAGAGTGCAGAGTTCATGGGTGCCTATGTGCAGAGTGCAGAGTTCAGGAATATGCTACATATAGGGTGTAGAGTTCAGGAATGTATTACATACAGAGTGCAGAGTTCATGGGTGCCTATGTGCAGAGTTCAGGAGTACGCTACATACAGGGTGCAGAGTTCAGGAATGCATTACATACAGAGTGCAGAGTTCATGGGTGCCTATGTACAGAATGCAGAGTTCAGTGTGTTCTGACAGAGGGGCTATCTCCCTGTTAGAACACTATAGCTCAGCAGGGGAGATTGCTGTACTAACATCGGATTGTTAGTACAGTGGTTCCTCCTGAGCTCTTCAGTTTTTTTTTCATTCAGCCTGCTGGGTTCAAAGAAAAAAAACTACTACTGTGTACCAGGCTTAAAGTGGTTGTAAAGGCAGAAGGTTTTTAATCCTTATGCATTCTATGCATTAAGATAAAAAAAACCTTTGGTGTGCAGCAGCCCCCCTCAGCCCCCCTAATAATTGCCTGAAGTCCATCTAGATCCAGCGATGTGGAATGAGAGTCTCGACTGTCCGGGACTCCCCTCCTCATTGGCTGAGACAGCGCCATTGACTCCCACTGCTGTCAATCAAAGTCAGTGAGCCAATGAGGAGAGAAAGGGGACAGGGCCAGGCCACATCTTTGTGTATGAATGAATACAGGGAGCTGTGGCTCGGCTCGGGTGTCCCACAACAAGCTACTTGCTGTGGGGGCACTCAACAGGAGGGAGGGGCCAGGAGCACTGAAGAGGAGGATCAGGGCTGCTCTGTACAAAACCACTACACAGAGTAGGTAAGTATAGACATGTTTGTTTTTTTTAACGAAAAAAAAACAAAAACGAGACTTTAGTATCACTTTAAAGCGGGATTCCGGCCAGGATAATTTTTTTTTAAAAGTCAGCAGCTACAAACACTGTAGCTGCTGACTTTAAATAAGTAGACTTACCTGTCCTGGGTGCCCGCAATGTCGGTCGCCCAAGGCCGACCCGTCCCTCGGCTCTCGGGTCCCGGCACCACCATCCTAAGTAAGGGAAACAGGCAGTGGAGCCTTGCGGCTTCACTGCCAGTTTCCTACTGCGTACGCGCGAGCGGCGCAGCGCTTCGTAAATGGGACGCGATGTGTTGTGGGACACACACAGTTCCCATAACACACCATGCCCCATTCCCCAGAAAACAACGCGGGGAGCAGAAGACTGAAGATCACCGCGGTCTAGGAAGAGGCAGATTAGGAAGACTGCCTAGCAACAACCATTTCACGTAAGTTAAAACATTTTTTTTTCCCTCCATTTTAGGTATTTTTTTATGCAATTTTTTTTTTTAATTTTTTGAAATTTTGTGGACGTGGTTATGTTCTGAACCCTCTGTGACCCACGCGAGCGGACTTCTCATCCGCGTGAACTCCGAAGGACTTTTCGACGGAGTTGCGACGGAGTTCCAACGAAACGATCTTGCCAACACACGATCACACCAAAGTCCGATCGTTTCAAACGTGATGACGTACGACCGGACTAAAATAAGGAAGTTGATAGCCAGTAGGCAATAGCTGCCCTTGCGTCCTTTTTGTGTCCGTCGGACTAGCATACAGACGAACGGATTTTTCGATCGGACTCGAGTCCGTCGGAAAGATTTGAAACATGTTCTATTTCTAGGTCCGTCGGAATTTTCGACAGAAAAGGTCCGATGAAGGTCCGATAAAGCCCACACACGATCGGAATGTCCGACGGAATAGTTTCGTCGGAACCTTTTCTGCCGGACAGTCCGCTCGTGTGTACGCTGCATTAGAAGAACCAAAATCCTTCCTTCTTGGTATGAGCAAATCAAACTCTGGCTTTTCTCAACCAAATACAGATTAGGCCCAAATATTGTCCTCAGGAAGTCCCCAAATGTCCACCTTTGACCAGCACGGTTTTCAGGCCTTTGGTTTGGATGGAACCTGCTAGCTCTAAATACCTTTTTTTCAGGATACACAGACTTGAATCCAACAAAGCATCTCAGATAATCCCATGAATGCGAATTTCAAGAGAAAAACGTTCTAGAAGCCGTTCTATAAAGATGCACCGATGCATTTACACAAAACATCACGCCTCGAAAGATAGGAGAAATCATACAGACCGGTGGCCCCGTGCCGGATGAAAGCTGCGTCACATGCAACTTTAATCTCCTGCTGCCATTGTCATTCTAATGTCATTTTCTTCCTCCAACTGTGACTCGTTGTAAACTTGTAATATTTATTTGCATGAGTAAAGCTGGTCTTTGGCTGAATGAAAAGAAAGACTGGGGAGATTGAAGCCGCTCTGCAGAACATGCCACAATGTTCAACAAAAGTGCTTTGAAATTAAAAAGAATTTCTCCAGTAATATGCTAGCCAGGCTGAAAATACAGGTTGGCATGGGGTGAACACACGCCTATATAACTGTCTAGGGTATAAGGTCGAAATTAAGCTTATTGTCTGTGCAGAAAGACAGTGTGATGTGTTGGCATGAGGTGGTACCTCAGTATATGGTATAACACAGGAATGTTTTTTCTGGAATCAGATAGCACAGGAGGTTGGCAAAATCTATGAGGCATATTTTAAAAACAGAGCAGTGACAGCATAGAAAGGCCAACTGGGGCATCAGGTTTTTTATTTTGTTTTGTTTGTATTTGTTTTGTTTTTTTGCTAGTTTTTGTTTTAGTTTTTTTTTGTGTCTGAGTATAGGTCTATATTTGTCCTAGGCACGCTTAATTTCACTTAAAGGGGAGTTCCACCCAAAAATGGAACTTCCGCTTTAAGAGAAGGTGATCCCCTGACATGCCACATTTGTCATGTCATTTTTTTTGGGAGGAGGGGGAGCAGATACCCTCTTTTCAGAGTGTTCCAGCTCCCACTTCCTTCTGGCGCACCCTTGGAGCCGGAAGGAAGATCACCTCTCCCCCCTCTTTCTCGGCAATCATCTGGGACACGTCTCAGGTCCCAGAGGATTGCGCGGCCAGTCACGGCGTGCGGCGCAGCTTGCGCTGGCTCAATGGGTGCCTGGCTGTGACGCCACAGCCGGGTGCCCACAGTTACAATGCCGGTGCCGCCGAGCGGAGGGGGAGACGAGTGGGGCATCGATCCCCCGCATCGCTGGACCCTGGGACAGGTAAGTGTCAGATTATTAAAAGTCAGCAGCTGCAGTATTTGTAGCTGATGACTTTTAATTTTTTTTTTTAAGCGGAACTTTAATGTTAGACATGTGCAATTTGTTTCTGTCTGAATATAAATTCGGATGAATATTTGGTTATCGGAATCAGCCCCAAATGAAAGAGTAACAAATTGAGTTGACATTCGTTTAATTTAATTTCGTATATTTGTTTTCCAGTAAATTCCAAATCTTCGGAACAATTCTAATTCAGAGGTCAAGAAATGATAGACCAATTTGAATTCTGTGTGAAGAATAGCTGGTTGTGGAGGAGCGAGCCGATCGCTGCGTCCTTAACAACCGATGACTCATCAGGTGTCAGCGAGCTTCCCCACTGATAGCTGAAATGTAAACAAAAGAATGTCGGCAATGAAAAAATCAGAAACAAATCAGTTGGGGGGGGGGTCCTCCATCCATACCAGATCCTTAAAAAAAAAGGCATGAGGTCTTCCCCAAATCCATACCAGACCCTTATCCGAGTATGCAGCCCAGCAGGTCAGGAATGGGGGGGAAGAGCAAACAGCCCCATTCTCCTACACTATACCAGGCCACACGCCCTCAACATGGGGAAGGTGCTTTGGGGAGAGGGGGCTCTGCCCCCCCCGCCCCAAAGCACCTTGTGCCCATGTTGATGAAGACAATGGTCTCATCCCCACAACCCTGGCATAAGAGCTGGAGAAGGAGAAACAGGAGGACAGCACACTGAACTTCCCAGTGAATGGCTGGGCAGGGTGGGCTTCTTAGGACATCGTTGGAGGAGAGCACACTGAGTTCCCAGCATAGCAAGAGAACTGACTACACTGTGCTCTCCTGCTTAGTGTGGTCAGTTTTTAATAGGAAAGCAGAGGGACTGTCAGGAACACCAGGGATTTCACACAAAGGAAGCAAAACACAGAGAACAGGATATTTTTTTCATACAACTACATAGTACAGCAGGCACATATCAGGAATATGAAATGTTGGGTTTACATATACTTTAACAGCCATATAGTCCTCCTCTGCATACAGTTTAAATAGTTTAAATAGACAGTAGCATGTGCATCACCAGACCGACAGGCCCCAACACTAGCCGGTTTAAATTTGCTAATCAGGCTCCACATACCTTACAGCCATCTCCAGGGGGACCCCTCTCAGGAAAGTTACAGTGAGACTTTTATTGGTGCCATATATGCTCTTTGCAGTTTATGCTGTTGTTATCAATGCTGTGTATACCAGTTTAATTAGCTTTAGCCTTATTGTGGTTTAAGTTAATTCTCATATTTGAGGCTAGTATTCCTGTCAGTTAGTCTAAGGCATTCAAATATATTTTCTGGCCTGTTTGTTGGATTGAGCATTGTGTTTATGCTACCTTGCTATAATATACATATTCCTTATAACAGCCCTCAAAATTTCTACTCACCTGCTCACATTTGGCGAGTGTAAATTAGTGGAGGGCGTATGTGGAGCAGGGGCGGACTGGGCTGACATTTTCCTGGCTGATTGGAAGAGGTGTGGCCATCAGATCGGTCTGGAGGGGGGCTAGCTCTGATGCCCCTGTATAAAAGGCTGCACCGCTTCTGCCAGAAGAGATCAGCATAGAAACTGTCAGGAGGAGATCCGTCCGTATCACACAGAGCGGGGATCTCCCACTGTGACACAGATTGTATAGGAAACGCCGTCCACTGTCAAGCAAAGTCCTGCCTGATGGACTGGTGATAGACAGCACACTGGTTCAATGCTAGTCCAGGAGACGGGACTTTGTTTGATAGGAGCCGGCATTTTCTATACAAGCTGTGTCACAGTGGGAGATCCCCGCTCTGTGTGATCTTGACGGCTCTCTTCCTGATTCCTCCCTTCTGCATTGATGGGCACTGACGAGGCTGCACTTATGGCCACTGATAGGCTGCACTGATGGACACTGATAGACTGCACTGATGGGCTGCATTGATGGGCACTGATGAGCACTGACGAGGTTGCACTGATGGCCACTGATGAGGCTGCACTGTTGGGCACTGATAAGCTGGACTGATGAGCACTGCTAAGGCTGCACTGATGGGCACTGATAAGGCTGCACTGATGGGCACTGATGGGTTGCACTGATGGGCACTTGACATGGAAATTTATAGACAGGCAACCCCTATCCTCATATTGATTAGTGGTTCCAAATTAATAATAACTACTGCAGTAGGGAACAGACACAAAAGATACACTCCTCATCTTTCCTAATAAACAAAAGAATAGCGACAATTTAGAAAAAACACAATATTTTTTACTTTTTGCTAAAATAAATATCCAATTTTTTTTCTTAAACAAATTTTTTCCTCAGTTTAGGCCGATATGTATTCTTCTACATATTTTTGGTAAAAAAAAATTGCGATAAGCGTATATTGATTGGTTTGCGCAAAAGTTATAGCGTATACAAAATAGGGGATAGATTTATAGCATTTTTATTTATTTATTTATTTTTTACTAGTAATGGCGGCGATCTGCGATTTTATTTTTGTGACTGCGATATTGCAGCGGACATATCGGACACTTTTGACACATTTTTGGGACCATTCACATTTATACAGCGATCCGTGCTATAAAAAAGCATTGATTACTGTGTAAATGTGACTGGCAGGGAAGGGGTTAACACTAGGGGGCGATTGAGGGGTTAATGTGTGTCCTAGGGAGGTGATTCTAACTGTGGGGGGAGGGGACTCACTAGGGGAGGAGACCGATCGGTGTCCCTATGTACAAGGGACACACCATCGGTCTCCTCTCCTCTCTGACATGACGTGGATCTGTGTTTACATACACAGATCCACGGTCCTGCTCTGTTTCCCGGCAATTGCGGGTGGACATCGCAGCCGCCGGGCTCGCGCACTGGGTCCCGATCGACACAGCGCACCCCCTAGTGGCTCCAGAGGGCGATCACGTCATATGACGTCCGCCCAGAACAACAGCTGCCTCGTCCCGCCGTCAAAAGAATGCAAACATGTAATGAAAACATTATTAGTGCAGTGTGCACAGTGAGGACGGTGTGCAATACATACAAAATAGAATACAATTATATACAGAACTTACAAATTTCCTTTACAGTCTCCTCTCTTTTGATTAATATTTTGAGCACTAACCATACCTGCTATCACCTTTAATCTGGAACCTCCACATGCTTAGGTGATGTCAGTCCTGGTTGGGATCCAAGTGACTTTTCCTTCAAGTTTTGCACAACTGTA
Source organism: Lithobates clamitans (assembly GCA_037952925.1). Classification (NCBI taxonomy): domain Eukaryota; kingdom Metazoa; phylum Chordata; class Amphibia; order Anura; family Ranidae; genus Lithobates; species Lithobates clamitans. Next base: position 2,377,575 of record JBBGZY010000572.1, on the reverse strand, counting down.
CATGAAATAGATGCTGTATTGAGTCTCCAAACTTTTTCTTATATATATATGTCTCTTAACAATTCACAAGTCACCTGGCTTTAGTTTTAGATCCTTCCAAACTGTTAGGATCTGGAATTGGGGATAAAACACATAAATGAGTTTGTCAAAAACCTTAAAAGATCAGCAACATTCTTTGTGAGATCCGAATGGAGGACTTCAGCTGCTGAGACAAAATATAGACAAAATATAAGCAAGTGAGTAACACACTCCCAAACCAAATCTCATAGGGAGAGAATTCAACATAAGGATGAGCCCGATGTTCGAGTCGAATGTAAGCTCAACTCGAACATCAGGTGTTCGCCTGTTCGCCGAATAGAGAACAATTTGGGGTGTTCGCGGCAAATTCAAAAGCCGCGCAACACCCTTTAAAAGTCTGTGGAAGAAATCAAAACTGCTAATTTTAAAGGCTTATATGCATGATATTGTCATAAAAAGTGTTTGGGGACCTGGATCCTGCCCCAGGGGACATGTATCAATGAAAAAAAAAAGTTTTGAAATCGGCCGTTTTTTCGGGAGCAGTGATTTTTAATAATGCTTAAAGTGAAACAATAATAGTGTAATATTCCTTTAAATTTTGTACCTGGGGGTGTCTATAGTATGCCTGTAAAGTGGCGCATGTTTCCCGTGTTTAGAACAGTCTGAGACCAAATTGACATTTTTAAAGGAAAGAAAGTCATTTATAAGTACTCGCGGCTATAATGAATTGTCGGTCCCGGCATAAAATACACATAAAAGTTCATTGTTAAACATGGCATGGGATTCCCCCCACAGGGGAACCCCGAACCAAAATTTAAAAAAAAATGCATAGGGGTCCCCCCAAGTTCTATACCAGGCCCTTCAGGTCTGGTATGGATTTTAAGGGGAACCTAGTGGCAAAATTAAAAAAAAAATGGTGTGGGGTCCCCCCAAAAATCCAGAGAGAGTTAGCCCCCCAATGCACCTTGTACCCATGTTGATGGGGAGAAGGGCCTCATCCCCACAACCCTTGCCTGATGGTTGTGGGGGGCTTATCGGAATCTGGAAGCCCCCTTTAACAAGGGGACCCCCAGATCCCGCCCCCCACCCCGTGTGAAATGGTAACGGGGTACAAATGTTCCCTTACCATTTCACAAAAAATGTGTAAAAATGGTAAGAAAAAGACAATACACTCCTTGGGACAAGTCCTTTATTAAAAAAATAAAAAAATAAAACTGTCCCACAAAGTCTTCTTCTTCTTCTCTCGCTCCGACGTACCGAAAAAGAAAAAAAAAAAGCTGCACACCGCCTACGATCTGCCTCCATAGGAGGCACCCGCCGTAATGACCAGCCTCTCAGGTGACAGCTCTTTTATAACTGAGGGCGGGGCTGCATGATGATGTTGCCAGGTGACCCCGCCCCCTCTCAAGCACGGGGACATCCCTATGGCTTTCCCATAGCTTCAGAGGGGGCGGGGTCACTCGGTTACGTATATATGTTACATGTTAATCCTGCTCCTGCAGGATTAAACTCTACACCCCCAAATCTTTTTTCTCTGTAATTCTGGCTAACACTGTACCTTCAATATCGTACTCTATCACAGGATGATTTTTCCCTAAATGCATTATTTTGCATTTAGAAATACTGACAGTCTCCACTGCTTTGGCCGCTCTTCCAGCAATGCCATCCCTCAAAAACTGAGTCCCCTGCTTCTCTGATTGACTCTCTGATTTTTCTGTCTTACACAGAGCTTGAAGTCAAATTTCATGCATCCACTGTAGTAGAAGTTTCATTTTTGGTGAGTTACATTTAGAGCCCTGACATTAAAGAAATGATGTGACTGCTTCTTTTCTTTTTATAACAAGAAGGCTCAGACAGTGAAGATGAAGGTAAGCCCTCCTACTGAGTAGTCAGTTTAAGAAAAGGTCATGGTAACCCTTAAAATGATTTCTTCAGAACAATAGAAGGCAAGAATCATTAAAAAAAGATTGCAAAATTTCTTGAAATATATATTTATATAAATTACAATTCATGATGATTCAATTTATGCATCACTTTACATATTGTACACACCAGTGCCTGCCCTCAAGAAGCTTAAAAATCTAAGGTCCCTGATTCCCACACATACTGGGCCTGTTTAGAAAGGAGCCAATTAACCTGCCAGCATGTCTACATTACCTGGCTGAGATATTTTTTATTTATTAATTTTTTTATTTTAGTGTCTCCATAGAAATGGCTCTGCAAATGCAGACCCTCGTTGTGTCGCAGCTATGACTTACCAATAATTTTACAATGTTCTTTTTAACAAAGATTCCTTAATAAACCAGTTGGAATAGTGAGGGTTATCTAGCGGCCTGCCAACTTCATGCTGAACGCTAATAAATGTAATGAGGTCGTACAGAGAATGGCGGATATGAGAGCAGATAGAGCAGAGCAGACTCCATAGGTTGCCAAGATCTCAGTGCCAACATTTCACACTGGGTTTTATTCCCTCAAATCAATCACCTTTACAATCCCGGGCATCACAAAGGATGCCAAGCTGCCGGAGTGAGTTGGGAACATTGGCAAATCCAACAGGAGCTTTTCCCAGCAGGTGCTCAGACATACACTGCGCTGCGAAATTAAACATTTATCGCCACATATCACCTCCATCGCTGCTTTTGGTGACAGATGCCGCTTTCCCTGGTCCCTGCCCTGTCTGAATCATTCATTCTGTGTCCAGATGTGATGGCACCTGGACCCAAAACAATGTCAGATCCCTTCAACTCCAAATGCTTGGTACCTCCATAGCCTGTCATATCACATTTCGCATATGTCCAAATGAGCGCCATCGAAGATGGTTTTTGAATTCACAATTATCTGCCTGATGGTGTTTCGAGGCTCCTAAAAGTCCCACTGACAGTAGGTCCCGCTACATTACACCAAAATGGAGCCATTAATGATAAAAAAATCTCTATCTGTCGTTTTAAAAGCTGGCAGAGGTGCCATTGTGACAGCTACGGTATTTTAACTAAGCATCCAACTGCCAATTTCAAAGTCCTTTATCCCTAAAGAAGGACAATGGCTTGAAGAGATTCTATAGGTTTGCAACATACAGTCTTTGCTTAAAGAAGAATTTCAGGTATGGATATTTTATATACAGGCAGTCCCCGAGTTACATTCGACTCATACTTACAAACGGAGGGAGACAACAGGAAGTGAGAGGAAATCTACACCTAGGAAGGGAAATTTACTCCTGTAAGAGTTATCATGAGGAAAAGGTGTCTCCACTGAAGCTTTATCACCAATCCTTGCTTCCACGACAACCCAAAATTTTCAAAATCCAATTGTCACATAGACAGAGGTGAAATCTTCTGAACAGGGACACGGACAGCAAAATAATTTTTTGTTTTCAGTTAAAAAATGTACCTGTTACAACTTACATACAAACCCACGGAACCTGTCTTGTTTGTAACTCAAGGACTGCCTGTAGTTACATTGTTTCAACTTGGAGCAATGTAAGCATGTATATGCCATACCTGTGGGCTCCTCCAGAATAGTGGTCCCCAAACTGTGGCCTGGGGCCAGATGTGGCCCTTTGGTTGCTTTTATCTGGCTCATGGGGCACTATTTTGATCCATCGATACCAACAATGGGGCATAATTCCCCCCCCCCCCATGACACCAATGAAGTGCCAGAATTCCTCCCAATGACACCAAAGATGGGGCACAATTCCTCCCAATAACACTAACATTAGGGCCTGATGACACCAATGATGGGGCACAATTCCTCCCACTGACACCAACAATGGGGTGCTGTGGCAGACCCAACTGGGACAGAGGCTTTTGGAGGGGACGGCAGGCTAGCCTCTTGCCAACTGACTATGGCCCTGGCATTTTGGGGGGGCTATATTCTTGGGTAGTGTGTGCCTGGGGGATTAGTTTTACTTCAGATTCAAATCCATGTCTCCCTGAAACACACAAACCCTGAGAACTGGAGGACCCAGATACAGATTTGGGGCCTCTGTGTTTTGTTGGGGTATAGGTAGCAACGCTGTATCCTGGCCTAGGCCGACAAGGCCCAGGCCTAGGGCAGCACTTTGCAGGGGGGCAGCACGGAAAGAGTCCCGCTGGCTTACGTTACACTATTAGTGTAGCGTCAGTCTTATGGGGTGGACTGGGCTGAGAGGCAAATTAGTCTAGCACCCCCATAAAGCGGCCGCACTGCTTTCTGTATGCGGACGGCCGGCATTCCGCAATGGTGAGGGGGGGGCACCGCTTCTAATTTTGACTGTCCTATCATCCTGGACCACAAACCTTCCTCACTGTGCTATATGTTTTCTGCTGCACCATCGGCATGGTTATATCTTCTTAGTCTTCTCCATATAATTATCAGAAGTTTGTGCTTAAAGTATAACTATAGGCAACGCTTTTTTTTTTCATTTTGGATAGAATAAGGAAGGGTTATAGCCCCTGTCAGTTTATTTTTTACCATCCCTGTCCCATTGCAGAGATTTCACTTCCTGCCCCATAGCCAAACATGAAGTGAGAGGAAATCTATGCAAATTAAGGGAATGCATTGTCCCCCCCAGGTCCTCAGAATTAGTGTCCCCACTCGAAAGTTCAGGGTCTTAAACAGCAAGGGGTGTGGCCTTGACAGGAAGGGGTGGGTCATATTTAAATTAGGGGGTGCACGAGTTTAGTCAGGCCTAGGGCAGCACAAAACCTAAATACACTACTGATAGGTAGCCCAAACCAGCTTTGACTGCTTCAACTCTCTCCTAGACTCAAGGACTCTAAGCTGAAGATTATAATCAGCTCAAAAAAACTGATTCTGGGGTCTTCTGCTGTTATGTGTAATCTGTTTAGTAAGGTGTTATGTGTTTACTGATAAGTGTCTTTCTCCCATTGTTAATTGAGTAACCTATTGTTTCTGTCTGTTTGCTAATCTTCCTGGTGTGATTAGTCTTCTTTCAACTTTCCCTCGTTACCTAATCATTGTGGGATATTTACCCCAATATGTAATATTTGTGTTTATTGATCATGTGGTGGCTGCCCCTATTTTTGAAGTGTATAAAAACCTGTATTTCTGTTTAATAAAGTGATTCCTTCCTATATAGCTCAGCCTCAAAGATCAGGGTATAAAGCTCAGCCACACAGATCCGGCTATATAGCTCAGCCTCACAGATCAGGGTATATAGCTCAGCATTTTACAGATCAGGGTATACAGCTCAGCATTACAGATCAGGGTATATAGCTCAGCCTCACAGATCATGGTATATAGCTCAGCCTCACAGATCAGGGTATATAGCTCAGCATTACTGATCAGGGTATATAGCTCAGCCTCACAGATCAGGGTATATATAGCTCAGCATTACAGATCAGAGTATACAGCTCAACCTCACAGATCATGGTATATAGCTCAGCATTACAGATCAGGGTATATAGCTTAGCATTACAGATCAGGGTATATAGCTCTGCCTCACAGATCAGGGTATATCACTCTGCCCCACGGATCAGGGTATATAGCTCAGCATTAAAGATCAGGGTATATTGCTCAGCCTCACAGATCAGGGTATATAGCTCAGCATTACAGATCAGGGTATACAGCTCAGCTTTACAGATTAGGGTATATAGCTCAGCCTCACAGATCAGGGTATATACTGTAGCTCAGCATTACAGATCGGGGTATATAGCTCAGCATTACAGATCAGGGTATATAGCTCAGCCTCACAGATCAGAGTATATAGCTGTGCATCACAGATCAGGGTATATAGCTCAACCTTGCAGATCAGGGTATATAGCTCAGCCTCACAGATCAGAGTATGTAGCTCAGCCTCACAGATCAGGGTATATAGCTCAGCCTCACAGATCAGGGTATAAAGTTCAGCTTCACAGATCAGGGTATATAGCTCAGCCTCACAGATCAGGGTATACAGCTAAGCCTCCAGTGGATCGACCCTAATGCCCTGAGTAAGAGGAAGGAAGAGCTGGAACCTGGCCAGGCAGCACAGAGGAATGAGCCAGCTGGGCAGTCTCCTGTCAGTCCCTCAGAGTGTGTGATTAGTACAGGGCCACATGTCAGCCCGATCCCCAACATCACCCACACACTACAGTGATGATCCGACACTGCAGTCGGCAATGTGAGCAGTCAGTGAAGCCAATGCAAAAGCTTTGGTTGGTCGGATTACCCTGTACTGGAAGATCTGAGAGTTTCCTGTGTCAGCTGTCAGTCAGTGTGGATTCCCCCGTCCTAGGGACAGCAGGATGTCAGTGCTGGATGGGTGTTTATACCGGATTGTGTCAGGGGCATTTTTGTGCTTGTAGGAGGGAACGGCGCTCAGGCCTTCATGCATCGGTCACACAGTCAGACTCAGGCAGTCTCAGTCGGTTGGTCCGCTCCACACAACAGTGAGCCGGGAAACCAGAAGTGACGCAGCGGTGCCACAAAAAGCACCACCCACCGTCCTCCGGTCCCCTCCAATCAAAAAATAGGAAAGGAGGCCAGAGACAAATGAGTGTATAGTGAGAGTGTTTGCACCCCGAACACTCCCTAAACACGGGCAAATCAGCTTCCCAGTTGCAACCAGCTGATTGCAAGCTCGGAAACCTTCCCATAGACTGCTGTGTGTCTGGCGCCTGTACACTCTTAAAGGGCCCCCGTATTTTTGTGTTCCACAATGATGGGAAACTGACACCTTGGATGAAAGAACAGTGTCAAAGATCAATAACATACTGACACCTAAGTTAAAGAACAATGAGAATAATAACATTTTGACCAAAGAACAATAAACATACTGACACTTGGGCCAAAGAACAATGAACATACTGACACTTGGGCCAAAGAACAATGAACATACTGACACTTGGGCCAAAGAACAATGAACATACTGACACTTGGGCCAAAGAACAATGGACCTACTGACACTTAGGCCAAAAAACAATGGCATGCTGACATTTGAGGCAAAGAACAATGACATACTGTCACTTATGAATGGTGACCCAGGAGATTTGCCAAAACATCCTATGTTATTACTCTGTTGATGTAGTACCCTCTATGAGGTTCTGAAAGTTGCTTAGGGCTCAGTATATCACATTTTGTATGACAACTCTTCTCTGCATCGCCCCGTAATCAGTGCCATAAAACACTTATGTGTCCTTGCTCTGGAGGAAGAGCTCTCCGAAACAGCAATTAGCTGAATCCACCAACTGCTTCTTCGAAGGTAATTGGGAAGCGTCGTCTTTTTTTTCTATCTGTCATATCTGATTTTATTCACTGTTTATATTTTCTATCACGGATCTGGTACCTTTTCTCTACCGGCATGGCAGCCAAGCCTCATCAGAGGAAAATCATTTGGATTCGGTGCCCTCTAGCTCTGATTAAACACATAAAATATTGGTGGAAACAATTACACCAATCTCATTCATGCCCCTCTTGTAATTTCCCTTACAAAATTGGAGCAAGAACTTGCCTTGCATTCCGATATTCTGGGAATGGGCGTTGGAAGTGATTCATACTGCGCTGCCATGCGAACACTGCCCGGGCTAATTTACAGTCGCTTGTTCTCTGCAATTTGCAGTCCGTTGCCATCGCTCCGTGAAATGACCAAAGGGAATTTGTACAAGTTTTTTTTTTTTTTTTTTGTAAGTGGTCAGTTATGCTGTACGTAATCATCTGGCCTGCAGAATGTCGAAAGTTATGAGATCATTATTTAGTTTGCTCTGTAAAAAGATCTTTTAACCCGTGCAATGACACAGATGAAACCTTAAAGTGTAAGTCCATTTTTTTACACAATACACAAACCCAGTGTGAGTATCCATCATAATGCATTCAATGGCAGGTGCTCATTGGTCAGTGCATTCACTGAAAAGTGCTTCTTTCTTCTGGGACACCTTACTGGAAGGAGAAATCCTAGATGTGCTTTTCATTGGTCAGTGTGGTGAGTGTCATTAGTCAGCATGGTCCCGTGGCTGCGCTGACCAATGAGCGCTTGCTATTGGGATACTCTGGGCATGTGTATTGTGGTGTACGGTGTATGAGTCACTATGCCAGCATCTCAGCTGCTACCAGAGGGGTGGCCAGGATATTCAGAGTTAGTTAGCCTTTTCATTTTTGGTGAAAAGGTGAACTTACGCTTTAAAGTAAGGCCCGGAGCAAGAGAAATACAATGAAAGATAGTGCAGGGCCTGCATGACAGGGTGAGAAGGGGAAGTAACTATGGGGTTAAGGATTGTAGGTGGAGAATAGGGGAGAGGTAGGATTGGTTGGAGCAACAGGATGAGGAGTGGTTTGTTGGAGTTTATTTAAGGGATAGGTAGGGTCTCCTGGGCAGCAGAGAAGGAACAGGTGACAAGCAGGCAGTTTTCCACCCACCCTCCCTGTGTTTTTTTTGTTTGGTTGGTTTGTTCTTTGCAGGTGCAGTATGAGCAGCTGATCAAGTGGTGGTGGTTGGTCTTTTGATGGTGGAAGAAAATACGGTAGAGATGGAAGTGTGGGGGACGCATCGGTGGTATGTGCCCCTCTGATGTATTCAAGTTAACTAAGCTTAGCTGGAATACGGTAATGGTTGCACTGCGGGTGTGGGTTGTCTCCGAGCTGGTGTGGAGGCTGGAGGCCTAGTATGGTAAAAGGTCCCGCAGTGTTACAAATGGAACAAGTTGGAATTCTGGGTGTCGTCAAAGACCAACAGGCTGAGGATTGTTAGTTGTGTTTCAGATGTTGATGGAAAAATAATTTGTATTTTAAAAAAGTGTTTTTCTTAATAAAAAGGCTGCTATGGCCATTTGTACTCCAGTTCATGTGCAGTCTCATTAATTTAGGTAATTGCAAGGGGTATGGTGAGTACTAGGGATGAGCCGAACACCCCCCGGTTTGGTTCGCACCAGAACCCGCGAACGGACCGAAAGTTCGCACGAACGTTAGAACCCCATTGACGTCTATGGGACTCGAACGTTCGAAATCAAAAGTGCTCATTTTAAAGGCTAATTTGCATGGTATTGTCCTAAAAAGGGTTTGGGGACCCGGGTCCTACCCCAGGGGACATGTATCAATGCAAAAAAAACTTTTAAAAACGGCCGTTTTTTCGGGAGCAGTGATTTTAATGATGCTTAAAGTAAAAAAAAAAGTGAAATATTCCTTTAAATATCGTACCTGGGGGTGTCTATAGTATGCCTGTAAAGTGACGCGTGTTTCCCATGTTTAGAACAGTCCCTGCACCAAATGTCATTTTTAAAGGAAAAAATCTCATTTAAAACTGCTTGCGGGTTTAATGTAATGTCGGGTCATGGCAATATGGATGAAAATCAGTGAGACAAACGGCATGGGTACCCCCCAGTCCATTACCAGGCCCTTTGGGTCTTGTATGGATATTAAGGGGAACCCCGCACCCAAATTAAAATAAGGAAAGGTGTGGGGCCACCAGGCCCTATATACTCTGAACAGCAGTATACAGGCGGTGCAAACAAGACAGGGACTGTAGGTTTGTTGTTAAGTAGAATCTGTTTGTAATTTTGAACATTTTTAACGTGTTTAGCTCCAGCCAAAAAATCTTTTCTAAGCTTTTTGGAAAACATAGGGAAGGGTTATCACCCCTGTGACATTTGTTTTGCTGTCTTTCCTCTTCTTCAGAAGATTTCACCTCACTTTTTTGTCCCAATGAAAAATGTTTTTTGAAAATTTGGGTTTTTTTGTGGAACAAGGATTGGAAAGCATCAGTGGAAAGGAGAAATTGTTTTCCCATATTAACTCTTACAGGAGAGAATTTCCCTGTGGCCACAACACTGTAAGCCCTCACAGGGCCCTGCTGTGAAATATTAGATCAAGAATTGTAATTACATGCCCCTGTTGAACAGGAGCTGAAAAATTAGGCCTTAGGCACTGGTGCTGGTGCCACAACACTGCAACCCCTCACAGACACTCTAGTTGGAACGCAGGAACGAGCCCTGCTGCAAAGTATTGCTTCAAAAATTGTAATTACACGCCCCTGTTAGACAGGGGCAGATAAATTGGGCCTTAGGCACTGGTGCTGGTGCCACAACACTGCAACCCCTCACAGACACTCTAGTTGGAACGCAGGAACGAGCCCTGCTGCAAAGTATTGCATCAAAAATTGTAATTACACGCCCCTGTTAGACAGGGGCAGAAAAATTGGGCCTTAGGCACTGGTGCTGGTGCCACAACACTGCAACCCCTCACAGACACTCTAGTTGGAACGCAGGAACGAGCCCTGCTGGAAAGTATTGCATCAAAAATTGTAATTACACGCCCCTGTTAGACAGGGGCAGAAAAATTGGGCCTTAGGCACTGGTGCTGGTGCCACAACACTGCAACCCCTCACAGACACTCTAGTTGGAACGCAGGAACGAGCCCTGCTGCAAAGTATTTCATCAAAAATTGTAATTACACGCCCCTGTTAGACAGGGGCTGAAAAATTGTGCCTTAGGCACTGGTGGTGGCGCCCAGAACCAAAAATGTTCTTACAAGCTATCAGCGTGATGATTGAGGAGGAAGAGGATAATTACTCAGGGATAGTCACTCAGCATCAGCATAGGCAGTCTTTGAAGGGATCTGAGATTTCAAAAAAAATTATTCGGTTACATCAGCATCAGGTGCTTGGTAGCTGGTGGTGATCCAAGACTGATTCATTTTTATGAAGGTCAGCCGATCGACCGAGTCGGTGGACAGACGCACCCTGTGATCGGTTACCACGCCTCCAGCAGCACTGAATGTGCGTACCGAAAGAACGCTGGATGCAGGACAGGCCAGTAGCTCAATTGCATACTGTGCAAGCTCTGGCCAGTGATCCATCCTCAAGACCCAGTAACCCAGAGGATTTTCGGTGGGAAAGGTGTCCAAGTCTGATCTTGCCCCTAGGTATTCCTGCACCATGTAAAACAGACGCTGGCGATGGTTGCTGGAACCGATCATACCTTGGGGCTGCGGACCAAAAAATTGTCTGAACGCATCGGTCAGACGGCCACCTTCTCCACCGCTCCTTCTTTGACTGACCGAAGCCTCAGCAACACGTTGTCCACAAACAGGAGTTTGTAACCTCCCAGTCTCTGGGAACGCGTTGCACAGACCTTTCTGCAAGGCCTCCCGAAGATGTTTCATCCTCTGCTCCCTCTGCGATGGCAAGATAAGGTCCGCAACCTTACCCTTGTAACGTGGATCAAGGAGGGTTGCCAGTCAGTATTGGTCCTTCTCCTTGATACCACGAATACGAGGATCCTTACGCAGGCTTTGCAGGATCAGGGAGGCCATGCAGCGTAGGTTTGCTGAGGCATTCGGTCTGGAGTCCTCTGGGTCACTAAGGACAACAACGTCCGCAGCCACCTCCTCCCAGCCACGTACAAGTCCATGTGTTCCTTGGGACTGATCCCTTAAAGACTGCTGCTGATGCTGAGTGCCAGGCTCCACCTCCATACTGACACATCCTTCCTCCTCCTCCTCCTCCTCCTCCTCCTCTTCCTGTGTGATCGGCGGGCACGCAGGAACACTGTCTGGATAAAGGGGGCCTTGAGAGCTAAGGAAGTCCTCCTCTTCCTGCCTCTGTTCTGCCTTAAGTGCCCTGTCCATTATTCCACGCAGCGTGTGCTCCAACAGGTGGACAAGGGGGACAGTGTCACTGATGCATGCACTGTCAGTGCTCACCATCCTCGTGGCCTCCTCGAATGGTGACAGGACAGTGCATGCATCCCTGATCATGGCCCACTGGCGTGGGGAAAAAAAACCAAGCTCCCCTGACCCTGTCCTGGTGCCATAGTCGCACAGGTACTCATTGATGGCCCTCTGCTGCGTGTGCAGCCGCTGCAGCATGGCCAACGTTGAGTTCCACCTGGTGGGCATGTCACAGATTAGGCGGTTCTTGGGCAGGTTAAACTCCTTTTGGAGGTCCGTCAGCCGAGCACTGGCATTATATGACCGGCGGAAATGCACACAGACTTTCCTGGCCTGCCTCAGGACATCCTGTAAGCCCGGGTACCTGCCCAAGAACCGCTGCACCACCAAGTTAAGGACGTGAGCCAAACAGGGCACATGGGTCATTTGTCCCTGTCGGAGGGCAGAGAGGAGGTTGGTGCCATTGTCGCAAACCACCATTCCTGCCTTAAGTTGGCGTGGCGTCAACCACCTCTGAACCTGCCCCTGCAGAGCTGACAGAACCTCTGCCCCAGTGTGGCTCCTGTCCCCCAAGCACACCAGCTCAAGCACCGCATGGCATCTTTTGGCCTGCGTACTTGCGTAGCTCCTTGAACGCCTACGGAGCACCGCTGGTTCCGAGGAAGAGGCCATGGAGGAAGAAGAAGAGGAGGGGGTGGAGGAGAGAGGTGTGTCACAATCAGCATTTTGGAGGCGTGGTGGCGGAACAACCTCCAACACTACTGCACCTTGTCCTGCATCCTTCCCAGCTGCCAGCAGAGTCACCCAATGCGCCGTGAAACTTAGGTAACGTCCCTGTCCATGCCTGCTGGACCATGAGTCAGCGGTAATATGCACCTTACCGCTGACCGCCCTGTCCAGCGAGGCATGGACATTGCCTTCCACATGCCGGTAGAGAGCCGGAATCGCCTTCCGTGAGAAAAAGTGGCGTTTGGGTACCTGCCACTGAGGAACCGCACATTCCACAAACTCACAGAAGGGGGCAGAGTCTACCAACTGAAAAGGCAGCAGTTGAAGTGCTAGCAATTTTGCCAAGCTAGCATTCAACCGCTGGGCATGTGGATGGCTGGGAGCAAACTTCTTTCAGCGGTGCAGCAGCTGGGGCAGGGAAATTTGCCTGGTACAATCTGACGTCGGTGTACCAAAAGCAGATTGCCCACAAGTACTTGGCTGTGACACACCTAATTCTACACCTTCATTCCTCTCAGTGCAGGTCTCAGAGAGGACTGAAGGTCTAGTGGGGTTGGAAATCTCAGCTGATGAGGAGCAAGGAGAGATCCTCTTTGTTCTTTGGTGTGGGTCTTTTAGATACGCTTGCCAACGAACTGCATGGCAGGTCAACATATGTCTGGTCAAGCATGTGGTACCCAAGCGGGAGATGTTTTGGCCACGCGAGATACGCTTGAGACATATGTTGCAAATAGCAGCGGTGCGATCTGATGCACTCGTCTCAAAAAAGGCCCACACCAAAGAACTTTTTGAATAACGTGCAGAGACTGCAGCGCCCTGCACATGTGGAGCTTTGGGGTGTGATGCAGTCAATGTGCTGCCCTTAGGCTGGCCCCTGGAGGGCATCCTGCCTCGTTGGTGATGTGCCGCCTCCTCCTCCTCCTCCTCCTCCTCCTCTCTCCTATCAGGCACCCACGTTGAGTCAGTGACCTCATCATCCCCTCCCTCCTCATCACTGGAGCAAACCTGGCAGTATGCTGCAGCAGGGGGAGCATGACTGCCAGATTGCTGTCCTTCTTGGGCACCCCCTCTGTCCGTGCTCATGTTACTGCCTTCATCGAGCTCAGTATCATCATCAGAGCCTTCCAAACGCTGGGCATCCTCCTGGAGCATGTACCCAACACTGTGGTCAAACAGTTCGAGGGAATCCTCATGAGGACATGGTGGAGCTAGGGAAGGAGTCATTGATGACATTGAGCTGAGGGAAGAGGCCGCTGCTTTGCCAGACAAAACACCCTGGGCATGGGTGAGAGAGGATGAGGACGGCTTGGTCATCCACTCGACCAAGTCTTCCGCATGTTGCGGCTCAACACGGCCAGCTGCCGAAAAAAAGGCCAAGCGTGTCCCATGGCCACGTGCTGATGAGGATGCACCGTCTCCACGACCAGCACTAGACACAGAGCCTGCTTGCCCTCTCTTATTGGCTTGTGACTGTCTGCCTCTCCTTCTTGGCCTTCCAGACATACTAATGGCCTGTAGCTGCACTAAGCTGGGATAGAACACCTGTAATTTTCTTCAGGTAGCTTTATATACTGTAACCAGACAAGCCTGCCTGTCAATAGGAAGATAACAGGAACGGATCTAGCTGAACACTGTGAGCAGGACCCACTGTACTAAATGTAAATAGTCTAGCTGCCTGACCGTGGTACTAATAGGATCAAATAGAACACCTGTAATTTTCTTCAGGTAGCTTTATATACTGTAACCAGACAAGCCTGCCTGTCAGTAGGAAGATAACAGGAACGGATCTAGCTGAACACTGTGAGCAGGACGCACTGCACTAAATGTAAATAGTCTAGCTGCCTGACCGTGGTACTAAAAGGATCAAATAGAACACCTGTAATTTTCTTCAGGTAGCTTTATATACTGTAACCAGACAAGCCTGCCTGTCAGTAGGAAGATAACAGGAACGGATCTAGCTGAACACTGTGAGCAGGACGCACTGCACTAAATGTAAATAGTCTAGCTGCCTGACCGTGGTACTAATAGGATCAAATAGAACACCTGTAATTTTCTTCAGGTAGCTTTATATACTGTAACCAGCTAAGCCTACCTGTCAGTAGGAAGATAACAGGAACGGATCTAGCTGAACACTGTGAGCAGGACGCACTGCACTAAATGTAAATAGTCTAGAAGATAACAGGAACGGATCTAGCTGAACACTGTGAGCAGGACGCACTGCACTAAATGTAAATAGTCTAGAAGATAACAGGAACGGATCTAGCTGAACACTGTGAGCAGGACGCACTGCACTAAATGTAAATAGTCTAGAAGATAACAGGAACGGATCTAGCTGAACACTGTGAGCAGGACGCACTGCACTAAATGTAAATAGTCTAGAAGATAACAGGAACGGATCTAGCTGAACACTGTTAGCAGGACGCACTGCACTAAATGTAAATAGCAGGAACGGATCTAGCTGAACACTGTGAGCAGGACGCACTGCACTAAATGTAAATAGCAGGAACGGATCTAGCTGAACACTGTGAGCAGGACGCACTGCACTAAATGTAAATAGCAGGAACGGATCTAGCTGAACACTGTGAGCTGGACGCACTGCACTAAATGTAAATAGCAGGAACGGATCTAGCTGAACACTGTGAGCAGGACGCACTGCACTAAATGTAAATAGCAGGAACGGATCTAGCTGAACACTGTGAGCAGGACGCACTGCACTAAATGTAAATAACAGGAACGGATCTAGCTGAACACTGTGAGCAGGACGCACTGCACTAAATGTAAATAGTCTAGAAGATAACAGGAACGGATCTAGCTGAACACTGTGAGCAGGACGCACTGCACTAAATGTAAATAGTCTAGAAGATAACAGGAATGGATCTAGCTGAACACTGTGAGCAGGACGCACTGCACTAAATGTAAATAGTCTAGAAGATAACAGGAACGGATCTAGCTGAACACTGGTCATCCACTCGACCAAGTCTTCCGCATGTTGCGGCTCAACACGGCCAGCTGCCGAAAAAAAGGCCAAGCGTGTCCCATGGCCACGTGCTGATGAGGATGCACCGTCTCCACGACCAGCACTAGACACAGAGCCTGCTTGCCCTCTCTTATTGGCTTGTGACTGTCTGCCTCTCCTTCTTGGCCTTCCAGACATACTAATGGCCTGTAGCTGCACTAAGCTGGGATAGAACACCTGTAATTTTCTTCAGGTAGCTTTATATACTGTAACCAGACAAGCCTGCCTGTCAATAGGAAGATAACAGGAACGGATCTAGCTGAACACTGTGAGCAGGACCCACTGTACTAAATGTAAATAGTCTAGCTGCCTGACCGTGGTACTAATAGGATCAAATAGAACACCTGTAATTTTCTTCAGGTAGCTTTATATACTGTAACCAGACAAGCCTGCCTGTCAGTAGGAAGATAACAGGAACGGATCTAGCTGAACACTGTGAGCAGGACGCACTGCACTAAATGTAAATAGTCTAGCTGCCTGACCGTGGTACTAAAAGGATCAAATAGAACACCTGTAATTTTCTTCAGGTAGCTTTATATACTGTAACCAGACAAGCCTGCCTGTCAGTAGGAAGATAACAGGAACGGATCTAGCTGAACACTGTGAGCAGGACGCACTGCACTAAATGTAAATAGTCTAGCTGCCTGACCGTGGTACTAATAGGATCAAATAGAACACCTGTAATTTTCTTCAGGTAGCTTTATATACTGTAACCAGCTAAGCCTACCTGTCAGTAGGAAGATAACAGGAACGGATCTAGCTGAACACTGTGAGCAGGACGCACTGCACTAAATGTAAATAGTCTAGAAGATAACAGGAACGGATCTAGCTGAACACTGTGAGCAGGACGCACTGCACTAAATGTAAATAGTCTAGAAGATAACAGGAACGGATCTAGCTGAACACTGTGAGCAGGACGCACTGCACTAAATGTAAATAGTCTAGAAGATAACAGGAACGGATCTAGCTGAACACTGTGAGCAGGACGCACTGCACTAAATGTAAATAGTCTAGAAGATAACAGGAACGGATCTAGCTGAACACTGTTAGCAGGACGCACTGCACTAAATGTAAATAGCAGGAACGGATCTAGCTGAACACTGTGAGCAGGACGCACTGCACTAAATGTAAATAGCAGGAACGGATCTAGCTGAACACTGTGAGCAGGACGCACTGCACTAAATGTAAATAGCAGGAACGGATCTAGCTGAACACTGTGAGCTGGACGCACTGCACTAAATGTAAATAGCAGGAACGGATCTAGCTGAACACTGTGAGCAGGACGCACTGCACTAAATGTAAATAGCAGGAACGGATCTAGCTGAACACTGTGAGCAGGACGCACTGCACTAAATGTAAATAACAGGAACGGATCTAGCTGAACACTGTGAGCAGGACGCACTGCACTAAATGTAAATAGTCTAGAAGATAACAGGAACGGATCTAGCTGAACACTGTGAGCAGGACGCACTGCACTAAATGTAAATAGTCTAGAAGATAACAGGAATGGATCTAGCTAAACTGAATACAGTGTATATATATATATGCAACACCTGGGATGCATATATATACACAATACACTGTAAGTGCAGCTAACTGACTGACTGTTCTGCCTAATCTATCTAACTCAAATCAAATGACACTGTCTCTCTCTCTCTCTCTATCTCTCAGCACACCGGAACACACACTACACAGGGCCGCCGTGCAGGCGGCCTTATATAGTGTGGGGTGTGTACTAAATCCCCTGAGCCATAATTGGCCAAAGCCACCCTGGCTTTGGCCAATTACAGCTCTCTCTACTGACGGCGCTGTGATTGGCCAAGCATGCGGGTCATAGTGCATGCTTGGCCAATCATCAGCCAGCAATGCACTGCGATGCCGCAGTGAATTATGGGCCGTGACGCGCCACACGAATTTGGCGCGAACGGCCCATATCGTTCGCAATTCGGCGAACGACCGAACAGCCGATGTTCGAGTCGAACATGGGTTCGACTCGAACACAAAGCTCATCCCTAGTGAGTACCACTGGTCAAGCTTAAATCCAGGTTGGGCACCCCTGGTTCTCTAACATTACTCCTTGTCCCCACATTTGCAGCTCTCTTCCCTCCCCCATTACAAATGATGCAAGTGTTCTCTTCATTTTCTAATCGTCTCATCATCATTCTTCTGTGAATCCAGGGCAGCTTAATGATGCACTCCAAGAGAGGAAATCTTCCAATGTGGACACTAGTCCTGGTGACCCTGTTGACAGCCAAGGATTCCCTCAAAAAAATTTAAAAAGTTTTGCCTTTAGCTTGGCTGCATTCACACCTGAGCATTTTACCCTCGTAAAACGCCTGAAAAACGCCCAACAAGCAAAATCCCATTCATTTCAATGGCACCTGTTCACATCTGAGCGTTTTGTCACCTGAAACAAAACACCTGAAAAGCGCCTTAAGCTCAAAAAAGAACATGAGCTTCTTTGGGCAGATTACAGGCATTTTTCTGCTGTTTACATTGGTGACCTATAGAAATTTGCGGCAAAAACCGCTCAGATGTGAATGCAGCCTTATAGGGCGTACACACAGTCGGACTTTGTTCGGACATTCCGACAACAAAATCCTAGGATTTTTTCCGACGGATGTTGGCTCAAACTTGTCTTGTCTACACACGGTCGCACAAAGTTGTCGGAAAATCCGATCGTTCTAAACGCGGTGACGTAAAACACGTACGTCGGGACTATAAACGGGGCAGTGGCCAATGGCTTTCATCTCTTTATTTATTCTGAGCATGCGTGGCACTTTGTCCGTCGGATTTGTGTACACACGATCGGAATTTCCGACAACAGATTTTGTTGTCGGAAAATTTTATCTCCTGCTCTCCAACTTTGTGTGTCGGAAAATCCGATGGAAAATGTCCGATGGAGCCCACACGCGGTCGGAATTTCTGACAACACGCTCCGATCGGACATTTTCCATCGGAAAATCCGACCGTGTGTACGGGGCATTACTGTTTGGTTTTTATTTTGATCTGTGTTCCCATTGGAGAAATTTCTTTAATTTCCTGTCCTGACAAGTAGTGAGGGTAAATTTCCCCAAGAGGGAAACAGACAGCAATAGAAGCACAGCAACCTTTTTGCTTTAGCCAAAACTTAGGTTTTGGCTTAAGTTGGACTTAACATATTTATTATACTATTAACATCTTGGTCATTATAAAATTGAAAAGAAAAAAAAAATTGCATAAATATGATGCAGATTTTCTGACATTATTATTCGGATGCGCATTTTTACTTTGAATCAAAAAAAAAAAAAGTCTTGGTGAAATTATTTTTTAGATTGCCTCTTTCTTTCTTTTTTAGCTATTGCAGTTCAGGTTTCCCATCCTTGTGAAGACACAATGCCCAGCTCTTCCCTTCCTCCTCTACATCCATTTTATTTTGTTTATCTGCTCTCTGTCTGCTAAAGGTCTCCTTATTGCCATCTTCACAGATCTTGCTCCATGCAATATTATTCATTTGAGCTATCAAAATTCAATAAGCGTTGACAGCGGCTAAATTGTGGATATGTTAAAGTCCCATTTGCCTCCGTGGCATGGTGTTCCATGGATAACGCATGCCTCTGATTATTATTCATTGTGTACAGCGGCAGTCTTCTTGTTGATGGATTCTATTGTATACGCCAGATCAAAGAGAAAGTGCCGGGTAAGGACTTCGAATCAATTAACAGAGGCAAGATTTTAACCCCGGCATGAGACGAGCCAACTGACTCCTTCTGCAATAGGCCGTAGGAAGCCAGGCACCTCCAAGGCATGAGAAGTGTTAAACGATATTCTGAATTATTATTTTCAGCATGACTTTTAACTTTTCAGCTCTTTTGAATTCATTTTTTTTATCATGGGTTGAACCTTTTGAATTTGCTTTAATGAGACCCTCCAGTAAAACAACAAAGCCTATTTTTTAAGTAATTATAAGGTACATTGCATATCTGTAGTAGCCTGCCTGTGCCACCTGCCGTTGCTCCTATAAATGTCTTCCATGCTATATTTCTGGTGCATTCTGACACCTGAGACTCCCATTTTCTAAAGCTACCTGGAAGTTATATTATATTATAAGACCTGGGGTACTCATGGGCATCTTTTGCAGGGAAAAGGCTGCAGCTGTAGGGTTTGCCGGTTTCATGTCCTGTTCTGAAAGTGAAGCTTTTATGTGACTTCAGCTATGGCAGCCACCTTTCCCTTAAGGCTATTTTGTCTCTTTTACTTAGATGCCCCCAGGAATTAGGCCACCCGAAAGAGAGAGAGAAAGTTTACATACTATGTCAGATAGTTGAGAATGCAGAATGGTTCAAAGCAGGCACATTAGGCAGGAGTAACAAGAACCAGTGACTGACTGGACACCAAGCTTGCAGGGGTCAGTGCAGGCAGTAGACAATAGTGAAGTCCATTATTTAAGCAAGGTTCAAGGCAGGAGGCAGTCAGTAGCTCAATCATTATTCAGGCAAGGGTCATGGCAGGCATCAATCAGTAGCATATCCTTTACCCAGATAAGGAACAGGGTAGAATGCCTCTAGTAACGTAGCCATTATTCAGACAAGGGTCAAGGCAGGCAGCAATTGGTATTCTTTTCCCCAGGTAAGGATCGGAGTAGGAGGCAGTCAGTAGGATATCCATTATTCAGGCAAGGGTCAGGACAGGTGGCAATCAGTAGCGTACCCTTTACCTAGGAAGGGGGCAGGGTAGGTGGCAAACAGTACTGTGACAAACCCAACTGGGACAGGGGCTTTTGGAGGGGACTAGGGGCTAGTCTTTTACCCACATATTATGGCCCATGGAGGAGACCCAGGATTTTGTCTGCTGAGCATGGAAAAGAGCTCAGTTCAGCCTCTGATACCATGGAGGGAGCAGATCATTCTTTAATGATGGACAACAATGTGAGGAATGCTGAGAGCGAGGCTTGGATTAACTCTCTGAATAAAGACAATAAAGCTTCCCTTCTGGAGTGGATGGAAAGGTGTAATATTAATCTTGTACAGGTTAATGGTCAGAGGAAATATGGTGGCCCTTCTGCAGACTGGGTTGGAGAAGCTCCTCCATTAGGGACAGAAATATTTATCAACAATATCCCTCAGGAAATCTAGGAAGATAAATTAATTCCACTTTTTCAGACTGTTGGAAAATTGTATGAGTTTTGTCTTATGATAACTTTTGTAGTGGACAAATTACACAAGTAAAAGCCAAACACCTGACGGACAGCATGTACTTGTGGGCGTGGTGCTGGATTGTCTGGGGAGGACACTCCCAGGCTAATCAAAGTTTTGATACCTGGCCGTTGATTAGCTCACTATTTTTTATCATTTTGTTTCCACAAATAGAGCTTTTTTTGGTGGTATTTAATCACTGCTGGGGTTTTTATTTTGTGTGCAACAAATAAAAAATGACCAAAAATTTTGGTTATAAAAGTACGTTTTCCCTTTCACTGATGGGCACTGATGAGGCTGCACTAACGGGCACTGATAAGGCGGCAATGATTTGCACTGATGAGGTGGCACAAATGAGGTGGCACTGAGGAGGCTGCACTGACGGGCACTGTTAAGGCGGCACAGATGAGGTGACAGCAATGAGATGGCACTGATGAGGTGGCACTGAGGGGCATTGATAGACGCACTGATGGGCACTGATAGGTGGCACTGGTATGCAGCAATGATGGGCATTGATACGCAGCACTAATGGGCACTGATATGCGGCATTAAAGGGCACTGAAATGCTGCACTGATGGGTACTTATCGGTGGCACTGATAGGTGGCATGGATGGGCACTGATAGGTGGCACTGATGGACCCTGATGGGTGGTACTGATGGACACTGATGGGTGGTACTGATGGGCATCATTGATAAGGAGACATCTGGCAGGCATTAGTAATGGGCACTGACTGGCACCATTTGTGGGCACTGATTGGCATATTTTTGGCACTGTGTGGCATCCCTGGTGGCCATGGGTGGCATTATCATCAAAGAAAGTTCTGGACAGCCTCACTCCAAAAGAATTTGCCTTTATTTAATAAGGTGTCATCCAAGATACAGGTCACAGCAAAGTGGATCAAAGCTTACGCGTTTCGCACTATGAGGAGTGCTTAGTCATAGATAGGCCATGGGTGGCATACCTGGTCATCCATCCGTGGTGGCCATCCCTGGTGGTCCTGGTGGCATCACTGGTGGTCCAGTGGGGGCATCTGTGGGGGGGGGCTGCGCTGATAGTTAATCAGCGTAGACCCCCCTGTCAGGAGAGCCACCAATCGGCTCTCCTCTACTCATGTCTGCCAGACGCGAGTGAGGAAAAGCCGATACACGTCTTTTCCTGTTTACACTGTGATCAACCGTGATTGGACATGGCTAATCACGTGGTAAAGAGCCTCCATCAGAGGCTCTTTACCTGAGATCGGTGTATCGGTGTGTCAGACTGACACGCCGCACCACCGATCGCTGCGCTGCCTGCCCCCAGCCGGCAGTTATTCTGAAAGACGTCATATGGTGGGAAGTGGTTAAAGTTTGCATTTTTTAGGATAATGTGATCAAGCTCTTATCTGATTTTGTTTGGTATATATTCTGTGTGAGCCAGCTGATGCCTACTAATAGGGATACTTTCTGCCACCGATTCAGTGAGAGTGGGGGATTTTGTGCAGGACCCATTACTTAGCAACCACTGATGCTCAAGCCAGGAAGAAAGGGTGGTTGAGAGTCGACTGCAGCCAGAAGGAGCAACTACTTTTGGTAAGGGCCTCAAAAGGTGCAGGCTTATCGGGATGAAAGTGAAACTTCTTACCAGATGAATAGCATGCATGGAGAAGGCTGGCACCAAACAGTGTTCCTCAGTGCTGAAACCATTGCAACAGATGAGGTACTGGAGTGGGTTCTAAATCTCCCTGGAGTCTAAGATGGCCTCTACCTTAGACTTCTTGCATCTTCTGGAAAGGGCTTCCAAGGTGCAGGCTTATCAAGATGAAGGTGATGGAAACTTCTTGCCAGACGATCAGCATGAATGGAGAGGGATGGCATCTAACAGTGTTCCTCAGGGCTGAAACCCTTCCAGTAGATGAGGTACTGGAGTGAGTTCTGAAACTAGTTTTGGAGGAGAGGATGGTTTCCTGAGTTGACTGGTCTCAGCAAAGAAACATAAAAGGAATTGGGTATCCTCATGGAGTTTTAGACAGAAACAAGCAGGGTTGATTTCTTTAATGATTCTGAAAGGTCCAATGAATTCTGACACTTGGCAAGGCAGTAGGTACAGAAGCCTGGGCTTGTGATGCTCAAAAAGGGTGCCACAGCCCCTCTGGCCAATCAGAACAGTGTGGGTGAAGCAGGCAGCATGGAGCCGCTGTCAAGAAATGGGGGAACCTCCTGCAGCTAAGCCATAGAGAGCGGAGGGTACAGGGCCCACTCGACAGATCAGTAGGGTCACTTGAAGCAGGGTCACACCTGACCTACAGTATGTAGACTTACATTGGGAAAAAGAAGAAATATTTCACTCTATGCGTTTTTACTAAGCAAAGGCAAAGTCTACATATGAGCAATAAGTAGCTATGGCTACCTCCATGTACCTAGATAAATATACACAAAATATACACAGAAACAAAGTTTTTAAAACTTTCACACATGTTGATAAGGCACTATACAATACATTGACCTCATTTGTGTGGGTGTCAAATTAAAAATTAAAAGATAATAGCATCACTTTAAGTGACAGGCACACTTTAAAATAATGTTCAAAACATCACTGTTACTTTGTGCGGTAATTCCACAGCTGCCCTCATCTGACATTCAATCCATGATTAGATTCCTGTAAGACTTTATGCCTGAACTTCCATTTTTAAAAAAAATAATGAGACTGACAGGACCTCTTCCAGGGGGTAAATGTTTCAGTCTCCTTATTTTTTACCAGCGCTGCTCATCCGACATAGCCTGATGGTGAATATTGGAGCATCTCTCCCCATCCCTGTCAGTATTATGGTAATGCAGGGAATCCTATCTACTCCTCATCAATGTTAAGTGCTCAGGAGGTCACGGGCAATAAACCTTGCTGCCACTCACAGCTTCGGGTGGGATTCTCCGGCAGCTGGGCTAAATTTCCGAAGCTCTCCCCTTAGCCTGCTACTAAATTGACAAATCCAATTGCATATCCCCCCTCCCCACCATTCCTCTTTTTCTGCAGACTGGCTTGCACCTTCTTGGAGGTAGTGTCATTTATTTCAATTTGCCATGCTTTCTGTCCATTCCTCATTATTTAAGGAAGAAAAACAATTCTGCAAAACCAAATTTAAATGCAAAATGAAGTGCACAGGTAAAGGGAGCTGGTGGAGCACGGTGAAGTGTGCTGGAATGCTGGTTTACCTTGTTAGTGGGACTATTAATGTAAGTCTAGTGTGGTGTCCTATTTACAACGTGGCAGCTTATTAGATATAAAATATGGACTTAAAGTGGACTTTCGCTTCCAAAAGCGGGTTTTGCTCCCTGCAACCCCCCACCCCCATTCTCTGCAATACAAAAAGGCAGTTTTTTCTTTTTTTGTATATATATATATATATATATATATATATATATATATATGTATATATTCATATATTCAGATTCATTTCTTATATTTGTTATTTTCAGATTGATTCAAAAATTTCAGGAGAGGACTATATTCATCCTATTCTATTCTTATTTATTTTCTATTCTATTTTCTTTTTTATACTAGTCTATTCATTTATACTATTATTTTCTATTCTATTTTATTCTTTTCTATTCTTTTCTGTTCTATTCGATTCTATTCTATTCTATTCTTTTCTTTTCTATTCTATTTTATTTTGATCTATTTTAATTTTTATTAAAACATTGAGTTTTTATTTGTATTTCAGTATAATACAGAAGGGTATGCAGTATGAGACTGAAATGCATTTAGTCAAGTGCAACGTTAAGGTTCGGGGAGACGAAAAGAGGAATGTACACAATATGGAGATAACCACAATCATTACATAGTTTGGTAACAAATTTATGGGGGCATAGCACAGTGTTAACGGCAGGTTCTAACAGTATCTGTATCAAAAAGAATAGTAGTGGTATAACACACATACTTTGTGTAAATCAGCGAGTGATAGAGTGCAGTAAGCGCATGCCAGAGGGGCCTAAGTGGTGGCTATAGGCCATATTTCCAAGTTTTTGTTAAATGTAGTACCAGTAAGGTAATTTATAGCTAGAAGGTGTTCATAAGTATATCTTTGTTGGACCGTCACTTCAGTAACGTTTGGGGAGGCACCTGATCTCCATTTACTACTAGATGGGCCGCTAGTAAAATATGAGTGATCACCATCCTGGAGGAATGCGGATATGAGTCAATCCCAATGCTTAGGAGTGCTAGGTTTGGACATGGAGGGTAGAGTTCCTTTCCCCTTTCCCCTTTCCCCTTTCCCTTTTCCTTTTCCCTTTCCTTTCACTTTTATACCTTACTGTATTTATTGCAATATGTTTCCATTTCAAATTCAAATCCATTTTCAAATTGGAATTTAAATTGATTTTCAAATTAATTTTCAAATTCAAATAATGTATTTCTTTATAATTTATTTCGCATTTGTTGAAATTCATTACTATTTTGTTTTGGAAATTCGAATGCATCCGATTCTCCGAATAACAAAATTTTCATCCGAATTTCAATTCGTAAGGAAATGAATCACACATGTCTACTAGGCAAGAATGACTTACTTACATACTTCATGAAAAGAGAAATGATGGAGGGACGGTGTGGCTCTAGTTTTGGGTGGATGTTATATGACGACGCGCCTGAATGCCCGCTCTCGCACGCCCCAGGGGGCGCACAGCGTGGTGATCGTGGCCGCGCCGTATTGCTGGGACACGGCTCGACCCCAATCTCTGTAAAGAGCCGCTAGCGCGGCTCTTTAACCATGTGATCAGCTGTGTCCAATCAAAGCCGGTCACACGTAAATACAGGAAGTGGGGTGATCAGCTCTTATCGCCTCTAATGCCATTAGCGTTGGTGATTATGGGGGAAAGAAGGAAACAGAGAGGGCAAAATTAAGCAGACTAAACTTCAGTTTTAACCCTTTTTTACAACTTCCCGCCAAATCATTTACCAGATATGTCATTTGACTTCAAGTGGTTGTACCGGACGGTCAGCTCTCTTGTAATAGCAACCGGAGCGGCTAATCAGCCATTCGAATACTATTACAAGCAGTGGCCTTCTGGGGCTCTTTCAGGCTCTCCCATTCCAAAGGGAGACCTGAGCTACTGGCCTACACATCCGCCAGCTAGTCGGAGATCCATAAAAAGCCGGAACCGGCTTTGATCGGTTCTCTGCTATGGTAACCTAGAAGCGATGACATCACTTCCGGTTTACCGAGATGTCAGCGGCGCCACTTTTTGAACATCGAAAGTATTGGCATTTTGAATGCCTTCAAGTGCAAATGAGGGATTTGGAATCTTATTGACCCCAGATCTCCCCATAAAGAGTACCTGTCACATGCCTATTGCTTTCACAAGGATGTTTATATTCCTTGTGACAGCAATAAAAGTGATAAAATAAATGTAAAGCAACAGTGTAAAAACAAAAAAAATAAATAAATAAATGAATAATTAAAAAAAACATTTTGAAGTACTCCCTGTCCCCCAATACTAGTATGCAAAGGCGAGCCCTCACTCTTGCAAACAGCGATCGTCCCACACAGCGACCGCGCCACGCATGTGAGGTTGTGTATTGTGTTTTTTGCATTACAATTTAGGAACGTGTATTTTTCCCCAAGGATTGCATTTGAAAAACCACTGCACAAATACCGTGTGTCATAAAAAATTGCAAAACCCACCAATGTATTCTCTAGGGCCTCTGCTTTAAAAAATATATAATGTTTGGAGGTTCTAAGTAATTTTCTAGCAAAAAGAATGATTTTCACATGTAAACAAAATGTGCCAGAAAATGCCTGGTCTTCAAGTGGTTAAGGGCAAGGATAGTGATAGTCGACATCTCCTATAATGGGCAGAATTTGCCCATGCAATGAAAGGGAATAAAATAAATTACATTTCAAAGTATCCTAGAAAGACAAGAGACCCTTGAGCTAGGGTATGTTCCCTATTGCTGACAAGAATGCTCCTACATTGTCAAGATACTCATAGGTGCTTGCGTGGGTGTTCTAAGGCCCGATGCAGACAGTCACACGGCCAACCCTACACCTCTACACCTCTTGGCTAGGTTGCTGTTTTTCCTGCATAATGTTTCCTTGACAGCTACAGAAAGGTTAGTTTGCTCCTTTTCAGCATAAAATACACAACACGCAATGTTCTCTTCTATTAGAATGATGTTCGCGGTGACCTTATTAGAAGCGCCGCTGACTTTTTTTGACTGGAGGCTCTTATTTAAGAATACTAAGCAAAAGTGTACCGCAGTGCAGCATTTGATCTAACACACGCAGACGGGCCGAAGTTCTGCCCTTTTCAAGCTCTCAAGCCCTGTCAGTCTTGCCCACGCCACTGCCGGTCTCTACTACAGTGGAGTAGAAAAAAAATTGAAAAATTCCAGCCGCTCACCTCGGCTCATAGCGTTCAAGAGCCGTATCAGCCCCACATGCCCAGGTCAGGGAGAATTTGTGATATTCAGAAATATATCAAAGGCCAATCTACAGATCAGCTCCGGAAAATGAAATAAAGTGTTAAAGTCTGCAGTCAAACCTGAAAATTTTACATTGAAAGACAAACAGCTAAATGCACAGTTGAAATGTCAACTGGTATACATTTACTGCCTTCCAAAGGAGCTGTAGTTCTCTTCAGAGATCCTTGTGATCCAGAAACCAATGCCAGACAGCACAGGCAAGTTGGTGACCACACTTTTCTCCACTGGAGTTAAGCAACACAGCTTGGTCACCAACCCATCCCCAGTCTGCCAACCAGACGATGGAAAGAGCATCAACAGAGTGATTTCATAACTCAGCTCTCTTCTGCTTTCCGTAATGGATGGACAGTTCTATTTTATAAAGAGGCACCTGATTAGCAAACACTACTGTCCCTCTCACTCCCAGTGCATTCATTTATTTAATATATAACTGGATCAGCTTGGATATCTGGTTTGAATTGATTCAGGAAAGGAAACATACCAGCTTTACTTTCTGAACTTTGGCACAAAAAGATGACACAAATACCACAACAACTGTTGAGCCCTCCAAAGAGGATTAGACATCAGTTTAACATCTAATTATCCTCATGCAGACACCGTAATCAAAGCCTGATTATGTACACTAGTCATTCACAACCAGAGTTCCTTGGAACCTTCGGGTTCCTCCAGAAGTTTCTAGGGGTTCCTTGAGCTGTGGATGATTAACCTTCCATTTGATGGCATTTGCATGGTTTTGGAGGCTAATGCCACTTGGTGGGGCCAACTGACACCTATGATCTTTTTAGCTGTCTGCAAGGTTGGCATTCTAACGATTCTGGCATTCTCACCACCACTGTAAGGGGGGCATTCTTCACCCTCTGGCCACAAATTTAAGGAGCATTTTTCCACTGACTCCCAATTTATTGGTTTTAGCAGGGGATCTCCAAGACCTCAAAATGATTTCAAGTATTCCTCTGGCTTAAAGAGGTTGAAAAAGGCTGACTAATGCCGCGTACACACGAGCGGACTTTACGGTGGACTTTGCCCGGCGGACTTTTCAACGTACTTTCCGACGGACTTTCTGAATGAACGGACTTGCCTACACACAATCCACCAAAGTCCGTCGAATTCGTACGTGATGACGTACGACCGGACTAAAACAAGGAAGTTCATAGCCAGTAGCCAATAGCTGCCCTAGCGTGGCTTTTTGTCCGTCGAACTAGCATACAGACGAGCGGACTTTTCGACCGGACTCGATTTCAACGGATAAATTTGAAACAAGTTTCAAATCTAAGTCCGTCCAACTTTTGAGAAAACAAAGTCCGCTGGAGCCCACACACATCGAATTGTCCGACGAAATCCAGTCCGCCGGGCAAAGTCTGCCGTAAAGTCCGCTCGTGTGTACGCAGCATTAGCCATACTGGAACTTTCCCACTCCTGAATAATGACCAGCCTTTTTGTAAGCTACTTTTTACTACTGAAAGATGCATGCAGAGCTATGTTATAACTGTAGCAACCCCAAACAAAATACAGAACAGGTGGTTACTTTAAGAGAGTTCTGATTCCTCTAAATATTTCTGTACTTCCTTCTCCATGTTAGCCATACTTGGCAGTGGGAGACCTTCATTGTCAAGCCTGTAGGACCATAGATGAAGCGAAGGGGAAATCTTATAAGGGGGATCTTATTAACATATATCTTCAGACACACACACAGTAACACCAGGAGCTTCTGGAACCATATACTCAATCCCTATGTCCTCCAGCATTGAAAAAGACAAACCAACCTTCATCCCTGGGTCTCGCAACTCAATTTCCAGGAGCCCAATTCTCTCTGACTCCTTCCCAGGGTGTATAACCAGGGAGACATCTTTCCTTTTTCCAATCTGACTACCCTTATGCAACCTCTTCCCACTGCCCCCAGTGCCCACACTTTTACGCACCTCAACCACTGCTCCTTTTAATTCCCAAACGACAAATTATTTTAATAGAACTATTGGGTACCCACTCCTTTGCATGCTTGGGAACGTCCTCTGAAAATTCAAAAATAATACCCCTTAAAACATCTTGCTCCTTTTTTCAGCTTCTCATTACAATGACAATACTGTTGCTCATAGCTTGTACTGTATGCAGGTGAAGGTGGTGCTCAGCCGCAGCGGCAATACAGAGGGGGAGGAAGTCAAAAGGAACATGGTCCCTCTATTGTTTCCTGGGTCACTGGGGCAGCGATCCTGTTGGATGCTGATAGCCCATGTGACTCTGGCGGCCATCACAAGTCAGGCAGAGTTTAGGTTTATTTAAGACCCTAGCTCCTAAGTTTGGAGTGCATTTTAGCTTGTGGGTAGTGTAGGGACAGGTCACCTGTCTGTCAGGGACAGCGACAGGGAAAGGTTCCAGTTGAGAAGGGAAAGCCTAATGCCCTGCACACATGATCGGAAATTCCGCCAGCAAAAGTCTGATGTGAGCTTTTGGTTGGAAATTCCGACCGTGTGTATGCTCCTTTGGACTTTGGCTGGCGGAATTTCTGCCAACAAAAGATTGAGAGCAGGTTCTCTATTTTTCCGATGGAAAAAGCTCCTATCGGAAATTCCGATCGTCTGTAGTAATTCCGACGCGCAAAATTCCTACACATGCTCGGAAACAATTTGAAACATGCTCGGAAGCATTGAACTTCATTTTCTCGGCTCGTCGTAGTGTTGTACGTCACCGCGTTCTTGACGTAAGTTCAGA
This sequence comes from Lithobates clamitans, assembly GCA_037952925.1. NCBI lineage: Eukaryota > Metazoa > Chordata > Amphibia > Anura > Ranidae > Lithobates > Lithobates clamitans. Next base: position 2,347,904 of record JBBGZY010000572.1, on the reverse strand, counting down.
GAACTTTTGTGTGACTGTGTATGCAAGGCAAACTTAGACAGAATTCCGTCGGAAAAACCGTCCAGGGTTTTTCCGACAGAAATTCCGATCGTGTGTACGGGGCATAAGGATCTGCATCTCTTCCTGGAAACCTCCCCACTTGGGCATGGAATGGCCAGGCCACATTCCACCACTTAAGACAGGCTCTGTTATTCGGCTGAGATCTGCTCTACTACAATCTACTGTTCATCCGTGAGTGTTTCCGGTCTTGATTCTTTGTCGGTGGGCTTGTTGTGCACTGACTACAATACAAGTTCTTTCTATTGCCTCTGGCCTTTGTGTGTGTTACTGCCGTTGCACCACCCTGCACCCACCCACAAGCTGCTTGAAGAACTCCCTTCCTATTTGACTGTCCCAACTTTCACCCTTCCTCACACCACTCACCAGTCCCTTGCATACTTCCATAATCTCTGGATGTCCCCAGGGGAAGGCAATAACAACCCTATGCTCTTACAGGACATGGGAATGCCTCCTCGACTCACATGGCAGGCCCACGTCACCATTCACCATTAACAAAGCAACGTTACTAGTTTTCTACCATAGTTCCACCTTCGCACCTTTGCAACATGCACCCTCTCTGGTGACTGGGAACAGTTCCAGTAAAAACCACGTGGATGGGTGCAGCATGATACGACGGTAATAATACACACACAGCCTAGGTACAATTAGTAGATCTTGTATTGTAGCAAAGGCAACTGTTGTAGCAACAGTTCACAACAAACCCAGTGGGAGATGGCCCAACCGGGAGCACTCAAAAATGCCAACAGCAAGCAGCTGAGCAGGTATCAGTTGAACTGACAGCGTCTGACTGGAGGAGCAAAATGAGGCCTGGCCATTTCATGCCATAACAGAAAGATGGCCAAGGAAGTTGCGAGCCCTACACTTTCCCTTCTCGTCTGAAACCTTTCCCTGCCGCTAATACTGTTCTGACAGATGGGTGACCTGTTCCTACAATACCTGGGAGCAGGGACTGCCTCAAGGAACCAGGAAACCACAAAGGAACTGAGTTTCTCCTGACTTCCTCTCCAAGCTGTGATGCCGCTCTGGTCCAGGGCCACCTACAGCGGAGGGAGCAGACTGCACCTGCCTACAAAAGTGTTGCACCTTCATACACCCTTACAGTTATTTTGATGAATGTAGCCACACATGTCCAGAGGTGGCCAGAAACAAAATAAAGAAACTGCAATCACAACTTGAACTTGGTTAACTTGTTTACGTGTACCATCATGGTAGATACAACCCTACCTACAGTGGACTGTGTTGTTGGGAATGGCACACATCCTGTGCCGATTTTGCTGAGCATTCCAGGGTCTTGGAAAGGATTCGATACTTGGAAAAGACCAAATGCAGTCAGCAACATCTGGCTAACTGTGAAGCAGCATCTGTCCCTGACAGACGGGTGACCTGTCCTTACAATACCCACACGCGTATATGCGCAAAAACCTGGGACAGGGGCTTATAAAGATTCTGCTGACCGAAGATGGCCGCCAAGGATTACCTGGATGTTTCACAGCCAGCAGGAACGCTGCCTCTAGGAACCAGGTAACCACAGAGGAACCAAGTTTCCCTTGACTTCCTCTCCAAGCTGTGATGCCACTCCGGTCCAGCGCCACCTACAGCAGAGGGAGCAGACTTGGTTAACTTGTTTATGTGTACCTTGGTAAATACAACCCTACCTACTGTGGACTGTATTGTTGGGAACAGACCACATGCTCTGCCGATATTGTCAAACATTCCAGGGTCTTGGAAAGGATTCGATACTTGGAAAAGACCAAACACAGTCAACAACATCTGGCCAACTGTGTAACAGCATCAATAATAATAATAATTAGTGATCTTGCTTTACTGGTCCTTTAATAGCCATTTCATACGGCTGCAAAGCAGTTTATCACAAGCTATGCAGTCTGTTTTCAGTAGTTACATATTTGAGGCAGTCTGGGACTGTTGCGCGCTGATGAATATGTATGTACACTAATAATTTGTGCGTACAGCTAATTCTGCCCACAATTAGCAGCACTCCAGGAATTTTAAAAGCTTTTTGTAGCGGCGCTTGCCAAGACTTCTGGCACTCGGAAAGCAGAAATCACAGAGGGGGACTCTGAGCTGGGATGTGGAGATGCTGCTACTGACCCTTGGGGGGGGGAGGGGGGGGACAAAGACAGACGCAGGAAAGGCCAAACAAAGACACCTTGGTGGATGCGTGCTGAAAGTCTCCGAGCTTTGCTGCCAGGTAACTGGTTGGCAGAGTTGATGGAGGTCTTGGAGAAAGTTATTTTTATAGCTGGCTTTGATTTTGAAAATATGTAGCAGGAGTGATAGGTGTGAGGATGACTGCGCCAAGCAAATGCCAATTCCCAAATTTAAGTTTAGTGAAACAGAACAGACTAAAAGCTTGTGATGAGCAAAATCAGCATGCTTTCAAGAGTGAGAAAAGGAAAAACGAACCGTGCTCCAGGATAAAAGTTGCTAGTAAGATTCAATAAAGTGATTGTAAAGGCTGAAGGTTTTTTACCTTCATGCATTCTATGCATGAAGGTAAAAACATACTGTGTGCTGCTCCCCCCCCACAGAACTCCAATGTTCACCTGAGCCCCCTCTTGATCTAGCGTTATGTACGAGAGCCTTGGCTGTCCCGGGTCTCTCTCTCCTCATTGGCTGAGACACAGCAGCGGGAGCAATTGGCTCCCACTGCTGTCAATCACAACCAGTGAGCCAATGAGGAGAGAGCAGCGGGTGGGGCCAAGCTGTGGCTCTATATGTCTTATGGACGCATAGAGCAGGGCTTGGGAGCGAGCACCGACCAGTGCCCCATAACAAACGGCTTGTTATTGGGGGCACTGGTCAAGGGGGAGGAGCCAGGAGCGCTGGTGGGGGACTACGAAGAAGAGGAGGATCAGGGCTGCTCTGTGCAAAACCACTGCACAGAGCAGGTAAGTATGACTTTTTTTTTTTTTTTTTAAAGCCGAACCTTTAAAGTGATTGTAAAGTCTCACGGTTTTTCACCTTAAAGTGGGGTTCCACCCAAAAAAACAAAAATACATAAAAAATCCTAAAAAAAAAAACAAAAAAACATTTGGATATTTTTTTTTTTAACTTACCTCTAAATGCCTGTTGCTAGGTGGTCCCTCGTAGTCTGCCCCTTCCTTTGCCTGGGCTGGTGACATCACTTCCCCCTTGGCACAGGAAGGGCTCCGCTTTGCTCCCTCCCTCCTGTCAATCATCTGGGACCCATTACAGGTCCCAGGTGACTGAGCGGCCAATCACGGCGTTTGCACATGCGCAGTGGGTGCCAGGCTGTGAAGCCACAGCCCGGCGCCCACAGTTGCAATGCCGGCGCCGCTGAACGGAGTGGGAGACGAGCGGGGCTTCAATCCCCCACTTCGCTGGACTCCAGGACAGGTAAGTGTCCAATTAAAAGTCAGCAGCTGCAGTATTTGCAGCTGCTGACTTTTCATTTTTTTTTTTTTATGGCCCCCCTGGGTGGAACTCCTCTTTAATGCATTCTATGCATTAAGGTGAAAAACCTTCTTTGCTGCAGCTGCCCCCCAGTAGCCCCTCCCTTTTTTTTTTTTACCTGAGCCCATCCGATCCAGCGATTTGCATGACCCCACTGGCTCCAGCCGCTATCTCTGTCCTCATTGGACAGATTGATAGCAGCGGGAACCATTGGCAGCCGAGTCCTGCTGTCTGTGTCAATAGAGGCAGCAGCGGGTGCCCCTTAATGCCCCTATGGAAAGCAGCTATCCGTGGGGGCACCCGATGAAGGGGAGGAGCCAGGAGCGCAGGCAGGGAACCCCAAAAGAGGAGGCTCGGGGCAGCTCTGCGCAAAAAACACTGCACAGAGCAGGTAAGTATGCCATGTTTGTTATTTGTATTAAAAAAAAAGCAAACCTATAGGGGCTGTCCTAGTAAGTATGATAAAGTGTGGCAAAGGGGCTGGACAAACCGCATACAGCATCCAATGTCCATGGGGGCCATTGTTCATAATAGATGTGCTCCCATATGAGAAATGTTTGGGGTCATTGAGGAAAGAAGGAACTAATTACTTTACTTTAAACAAAAACAAAAAAAGGAAATTTTTTATTTATTTTTATTTTTTTTATTTCTCTTTTTCTTTTTCCTTTTGGATTCATAATTGATATATTGGATTTTGAAATTGTATTATTACATTTTTGGTTCAGTGTGTATGATGTCTTGTCATGTTTTGTTTTGTTTGTCTGTTAAGAAATGTAATAAAAAGATTTAATTAAAAAAAAAAAGCAAACCTTTACAATCACTGGAATTTAAAGTAGTAGTAAACTGCTGTTGTTTTTTTTTTTATATATATTCCTGCAAGGTAAAGCCATAGTATGCATTGCATACTAGCACATTATGGACTCTGAAGGAGCACACAGGACTCTAAAGGAAGGGCACGTATGCCGTTCCTTCTGAGCGAATGAGCCAGTGATGTCACCGGCTACATCAAAAATAAATATCTCCTAAACAATGCACGTTTAGAAGATGTTTACTGTACCTATAGGTAAGCTTTATTATAGGCTTAACTATAGGTAAAAGTCATGCAGTGGAGTTCACCTGGTGATCTGACCAGTAACAGACCTGTATTAGAACGCCCCCACTCTGGATGAAAGAGCACAGGAGCACAGCAGACAGCAGCATTGTCAGTCTGGAGGAAGGGAAGTGTTATGCCCTGTACACACAACTGGTTTTGCCATCGGAATAAACTCTGAAGGTTTTTCCGACGGAGTTCAGACGGAATTCCGCTCAAGTTGTCTTGCATACACACGGTCACACCAAATTCCGACCGTCCAGAACTCAGTGACGTACAACACGTACGACGGCACTAGAAAACGGAAGTTCAATAGCCAGTAGCCAATAGCTTCCGTCTCGTACTTGCTTCAGAGCATGCGTCGTTTTTGGTGCGTCAGAACAGCATACAGACGAGCGGTTTTTCCGATAGTAATTTGTTCCGTCGGGAAAATATAGAACATGTTCACTATCTAAGTCCGTCTGAATTTTCGACAGAAAAAGTCAGATGGGGCATACATATGATCGGAATATACGATGAATAGCTCCCATCAGGAATTCCGCTAGTGTGGCATAAGATGGACTAGCAGATTTAACAAATTGAAGATGAACTCCATCTCACACTGCCGTTAAAGGTAACAGCTGAATGTAAAAAAAAAGAATTGCCAACAAAAAAAATTGGGGAAAAAATGGCGTTGGGACCCTTTTCAGTTTGGGTCTGGTATGGATTTGGAGGGGAACCCCATGTTAAAATCCATACCAGACTCTTATTCGAGCTTGCAGCCTGGCAGGTCAGGAAAGGGGGCGGACAAGCGAGCCTCTGACTCCTGAACCATACCAGGATGCATGCCTTCAACATTGGTGGGGGGGGGGTGCTTTGGGGAAGGCTCCCCCCCACCTCTAAAGCACCTTGTCCCCATGGTGAGGGCCTCTTCCCCACAACCCTGGGTGGTGGTTGTGGGGGTCTGTGGGCGGGGGGCTTATCGGAATCTGGAAGCCCCCTTTAACAACGGGGCCCCCAGATCCCGGCCCCTCCCCTATGTGAATGAGTATGGGGTACATAGTACCCCATACTCATTCACCAAAAAAGTCTCAAAAAGAAATAAAAACACACACATACTTTTTGACAATTCCTTTATTAAAAATAAAAAAAATCTCCCGATGTAGATCCATCTCACGCCGCCCATCGCACCGCCAGACCCACAAAAAAAAAAGCTCCGCCCGCAACAAAGGCTAACTGCTGACTGCCTGGTCCTCTGCCTGACAGTTCTTAAATAGGTAAGTGGCGAGGCCACCCAGCGACGTCACCTGGTGGCACCCCCCTGTAACGTTAGCGGCCAAACATGTACCGGTCGCTCCTTAGTAACCAGCTATACCCCCAAAACGCATCAAAAACAAACTTGAGTTTTTGGTGCGGCTCCATTGAAGTCTATAACACGCAAAACGCAATCTGCTACGGGAAAAAAGTCCCTGACCCTTTCCAAATTCTGTGTGAAGAATATTGTTAAGGAGGGGCCGGGAAGCCGGCATCCACGTCCTTAACAACTAGACATGTGCAGTTTGTTGCGTTCCGAACTGAAATTAAATTAAATAAAAGAATAGAAAAAAAGAATAGAATAGAATAGACTATAAAAGTTAAGAAAAGAATAGAATTTGAAAAACAATAGCATAGACTAGAATAGAAAGAATATAACCATTTTCCAAAATTCAACTAGAATCAATTTGAATTTGAATAGAATAGAAAAGAATAGATTAGAATAGAAAATAACAGAAAACTATAGAAAAAAACAACAGAATAGAATAGAATAGAAATAATATCCAAAATTCAAATTTTGAATAGAATAAATTTGAATTTGAATAGAAAAAATACAATAGAATAGAAATTAATATAATAGAATAGAAAATAAAATAATAGAATAGAAAACAATAGATTAGAATAGGAAGATCGTTATATTCTTTCTATTTTATTCTATTCATTCATATGTTATTGTATTTCATTCTATTCTGTTCTTTTTACTTGCATTTACTTGCAATTTTTCAATTTTTCTCCTTGCGATTTATAATCGCTCGAAGAAAACACACACACTTTTTGTTTTTTTTTGTTTAATAAATTTTTATTGAATTTTTATGAAAGAAAATACTTACAAAAAGAAACAGTTATGTCACAAACTGGGTTCAAACATTAAGGGAAGCAAAATCAGTTTCAATGCTCGGATATATACAGTGGGTATCAAGAAGCCTGAGATACATTAAACAATTCTATATATTCAGAAAGGAGGATGAGAGTCAATGTATCAATTGGGTAGAAAAAAGACTTCTGTCATTGTAAACATAGAAATCAAAATGTAAAAACAAGATGAAAAACCTTGCTTCAGTTAGGTAAGAGAAGTGTAATAAAGCGACCAGAAAACATGAGATACAGAAAACTTAATAATAGAAAAGAAAATGAAAAGAGAAAAAGGGGGGGATAGTAAATAGGATAGGGGGTAAGATGGGAGGGAAGAGGGTGAGGGGGAGTGCTGGCATACATGTGCGAAATGTTGAGTGATCAAAAATTTTTTTTTTATGGCGATATATAAGTAGTGAATTTATGAGATCTGTACAATAATATCCTTATATGAAGAGGTGGACTGAAAATTTACCCAAGGAGCCCAAGTGGCTGAGTGTTTTTCTGAAGTCCCTTTGATGTTATGGGTAATACTCTCCATGAGTTGAACTTCATCAACCCTCTGCAACCAGGTCCTAATAGGCGGAATTGCCGCTTGGCCCCAGAAGGCGGGTATTAAAGCTTTGGCTGTGTTCAAAAGGTGAGGAATGAGTGAACGCTTATATGGGCCTATGGAGGTTGCAGAGGCATGAAAAAGGACAGTCCACGGGTCCATGGGTAAATTGACCTCCGAAATCTGTGAAATCAAGTTGCAGATGGCCATCCAATAGGGGCGAATGAGTGGGCAAAACCACCAGATATGTGCATGAGTGGCTTCGTTCCCACAGTTCCTCCAGCACAATGGGGAACTGGCGGGGAACATTTGGTGAAGTCTAACGGGAGTATAATGCCACCTAGTGAGTAGTTTATAATTGACCTCTGCCATCTTAGAAGCTAGGGAGGAGGTGTGGGCCAATTGTAAGATACTATCCTTTAGATTGTCTGAGATGGGAGAACCCAGATCAGTTTCCCATTTTGCTAAAAAGGGTGGAAACTCAGGATTTTGAAGGGCAATAATAGCTCTATAAAATAGAGAAATACTATGTAAGGGAGGGTCTTTTGGGTAGAATATACACACTTTTTGTTAAAAGCTTTTTTCTGTTTTCACGAGAGATAAGTCCCTGTGGACCTTCTCTCCTTTTATACACGGTTTCTATGTATTTTTATACACATTACATATTGCATCATTTATTAGCGCTACACTTTATTTTTCATTTGTATAACAATTAGTCCAATTGTTGTGTTGGCTGCTTATCACCCTATAGGGTGGTGCAGTATCACTTATATATTCTGTTCTTTTACTTTCAGTTCTATTTTGTTCTGTTTTACTCTATTATATCCTATTCTTTTATTTTCTGTTATTTTTATTTCTATTCTATTCCTTTATTTTATATATTATTTTATTCTCTTTGCTAATTGGTAAACTATTTGAATTTGAAAACTATTCAAATTCGAAAACTTTTCAAATTCGAATTTGAAAAACTATTCGGATTTGAAAACTTTTCGAATCTGAATTTGAAAACTATACAGGTCGAAACACGTAGGGATATCATGTGAAACTATATCTAAGTTTGATGTTTTTAAGTATGAATTGATTTCATGTGTGATTTTCCCATGTTGATGAGATGAGTTTTATATGTAAAGACTTGAATTGCTTTTTACGACTCCCTTGTATTTATGCCATATATCCCCCTTTTTTTGATACCATGATATAAATAAAGAATTATCAATTTTTAAGAAAATCATTGTCACTTGCCTTGAATACTACACTTGCTGCTAAAAAACCCCCTGAGGGAATTTCTATTCAATTTAAGGTGAACCCCCAAGCCAAAATGTAAAAAAAAAAAAACAGCGTCGGCCCCCCCGACCCCCAAAATCCATATCAAACACTTATCCAAGCATGCAGCCCGGCAGGCCAGGAAAAGGGAGGGACCAGTGAGCCCCAAACCATACCAGGCCATGTGCCCTCAACATGGGGGGGGTACACCCTAAAGCACCATCTGGTGACACCGCCCCCTTGTGACGTCAATGACCCAGCATGCCTCGACCGATGATGTCACAAGGAGGTGGGGCCTTAGCAAAGCTGTGGGAGGAACCCACTACAGGCTGCTTACAGAAAACTACAGCAGGGGGCGGAGTCAAGACCAGTCACCCTGCACAAGGAGAGAGAGCAGCAGTGAGCGGTCTTTATTACAGGAAGTCTCACACTGGATTACTGCACAGATCTGGAAGAAATACACAAAGCACATCAAGATTCACGTAAGAAGAATAGACATGGCTCCTGTATTTAGACAACATTTGCTCATCCCGGAGTTCTACTTTATGAATAGGGCTTACATACACTGCAGCAGCTGACGGACACCCATTTATCCGCACACAAACAATATTACTGATCCTATCACCTGACGCCGTAGGTATTGCTACATTTACATTATCTTATGTCTGCCGCTAAATGATGTTTTGATTGTATTATGGTAGAGCTATGGAGTGTTTAATGCATGTAATTGTAGGTGTGTAGTTGTTATTTTATGCAAAGGGTAAATTCAGTATTGTCTTCTGACAGGCTGTATAATTAGTACTTAGAGTCTGAGTGGTGCGTTATATACATGAAGTATAATACGGTATCTATTTACAGTATAGTGCCTGGGAGAGGGAATATTACTATTCTGACAGGTATAGTGCCGCGGACATTTCAAATAAATGCAACCTTTATGCTAAACATCGGCTAATAAAAATATCTTACTGATTTTGTTTTCTGCTGTGAATAAATAATGGGCACTGTATGTTACCTTAGTATTGTGTCCTAGAAATGGAAGTACTTACAGCAGAGCTACACTGCATCTGAGCCCCACAAACTGAAAACTCACCCATCCATCCATCCATCCATCCATTCATCCATGTTTCCATGCTTTATTTTGTTGAGAAATCACTTTAACCACTTGCCTTAAACCCCCCTCCTGCCCAGACCAATATTCAGCTTTCAGCGCTGACGATCTTTGAATGACAGTTGCGTGGTCATGCAACACTGCACCCAAATTACATTTTGATTATTTTTTTCACACAAATGGTGCATTCTTTTGGTGGTATTTATTCACAGCTGGGGTTTGGGTTTTTTTGCTAAATAAAAAGATGGAAAATTTTGAAAAAAAAAATCATGTTTCATAGTTTGTTAAAAAAAATTTGCAAACAGGTAATTTTTCGTCTTCATTGATATGTGCTGATGAGGCGGCACTGGTGGGCACTGATAGGCTGCACTGATGGGTACTGATAGGCACAGATAAGGTGGCACTGATAGGCACAGATAAGGCGGCACTGATAGGCACAGATAAGGCGGCACTGATAGGCACAGATAAGGCGGCACTGATGGGGACAGATAAGGCAGTACTGATGGGCACAGACAAGGCGGCACTGATGGGGACAGATAAGGCGGCACAGATGAGGACAGATAAGACGACACAGATCGGGACAGATAAGGCAATACTGATGGGCACAGATAAGGCGGCACTGATGGGGACAGATAAGGCGGCACTGATGGGTACAGATAAGGCGGCACAGATGGGGACAGATAAGGCAGTACTGATGGGAACGGATAAGGCGGCACTGATGGGGACAGATAAGGCAGTACTGATGGGCACAGATAAGGAGGTACTGATGGGCACAGATAAGGCGGCACTGATGGCCACTGATAAGATGGCACTGATGGGTGGCACTGATGGGCACTGATAGGTGTTACTAAAAGGTACCACTGATAGATGGCATTGATTGGCACTGATAGGTGGCACTGAAGGGTGTCATTGATAGGTGACACTGATGGGCACTGGTAGGTGACACTGATGGGCAGCAATGTTGATGAGGCACTGATTGGTGACACTGATACGTGGCACTGTGGGCACTGATAGGTGGCACTGTGGGCACTGATGGGTGGCACTGTGGGCACTGGTAGGTGGCGCTGGTGGGCACTGGTAGGCGGCGCTGTTGTGCACTGGCAGGTGGCACAGGTGGGCACAGAGGAACAGCGATCTCTCTCTTTGTCTAGTGCCAGCATTCCCCCCCCACACAGTAAGAAAGCACACACAGGGAGCCCTTTGATTGCCCCGATGTTAATTGCTTCCCTGCCAGTGTCAATTACAGTGTCTTGAAAAAGTATTCATACCCCTTGAAATTTTCCATATTTTGTCATGTTACAACCAAAAACATAAATGTGTTTTATTGGGATTTTATGTGATAGACCAACACAAAGCGGCACATAATTGTGAAGTGGAAGGAAAATGATAAATGTTTTTCAAAATTATTTTAAAAATAAATATGTGAAAAGTGTGGGGTACATTTGTATGGCGCCCCCCTGAGGCAATACTTTGTAGAACCGCCTTTCGCTGCAATTACAACTGCAAGTCTTTTTGGGGATGTCTCTACCAGATTTGCACATCTAGAGAGTGACATTTTTGCTCATTCTTCTTTGCAAAATAGCTCAAGCTCTGTCAGATTGGATGGAGAGCGTCTGTGAACAGCAATTTTTAAGTCTTGCCACAGATTCTCAACTGGATTTAGGTCTGGACTTTGACTGGGCCATTCAAACACATGAATATGCTTTGATCTAAACCAGGGGTCTCCAAACTGCGGCCTGAGGGCCAGATGTGGCCCTTTGCTAGCCGTTATCTGGCCCCTGGGGCACTATTACTCCCGCTGACACCAGCAATGGGGCAATATTTCTCACCTATACAAATGATGGGATACTATTCCTCTTATTGGCCACCAACCCTGAGGCCATATTTATTCTCACTGATGCCGGGCCCGGGACATTTTTTGCCCCCCACTGGCCACAAAGTTTGAAGGGCAATAAACTGGCCCGTTGTTTAAAAAGTTTGGAGACCCCTGATCTAAATCATTCCATTGTAGCTCTGGCTGTATGTTTAGGGTCGTTGTCCTGCTGGAAGGTGAACCTCCACCCCAGTCTCAAGTCTTTTGCAGACTCCCAACAGGTTTTCTTCTAATATTGCCCTGTATTTGGCTCCATACATCTTCCCATCAACTCTGACCAGCTTCCCTGTCCCTGCTGAAGAAAATCATCCACACAAAATGATGCTGTCACCACCATGTTTCACGGTGGGGATGGTGTGTTCAGAGTGATGTGCAGTGTTAGTTTTCCACCACACATAGCTTTTTGTTTTTAGGCCAAAAAGTTCATTTTGGTCTTATCTGACCAGAGCACCTTTTTCCACATGTTTGCTGTGTCCCCCACATGGCTCCTCGCAAACTGCAAACGGAACTTCTTATGACTTTCTTTTAACAATGGCTTTCTTCTTGTCACTCTTCCATAAAGGCCAGATTTCTGAAATGCACAACTCATACCTGAACTGTGGATCTCTGCAGATCCTCCAGAGTTCCCATGGGCCTCTTGGCTGCTTCTCTGATTAATGCTCTCCTTGCCCGGCCGGTCAGCTTAGGTGGACGGCCATGTCTTGGAAGGTTTGCAGTTGTGCCATACTCTTTTCATTTTCGGATGATGGATTGAACATGATTTGCTGTGTCCCACACATGGCTTCTCACAAACTGCAAACGGGACTTCTTATGGCTTTCTTTTAACAACGGCGTTCTTCTTGTCACTCTTCCATAAAGATCAGATTTGTGGAGAACATGACTAATAGTTGTCCTGTGGACAGATTCTCCCACCTGAGCTGTGGATCTCTGCAGCTCCTCCAGAGTTACCATGGACCTCTTGGCTGCTTCTTTGATGAATGCTCTCCTTGCTGGTTTAGGTGGACGGCCATGTCTTGGTAGATTTGCAGTTGTGCCATACTTTTTCAATTTTCGGATAATGGATTGAACAGTGCTCCATCAGACGTTAAAAGCTTGGGATATTTTTTTATAACCTAATCCTGTTTTAAACGTGTCCACAGTGTTATCCCTGACCTGCCTGGTGTGTTCCTTGGCCTTCATTATGCTGTTTGTTCACTAAGGTTCTCTAACAATCCTTTGAGGGCTTCACAGAACAGCTCTATTTATGCTGAGATTAAATTACACAGAGGTGGTCTCTATTTACTAATTAGGTGACTTCTGAAGGCAATTGGTTCCACTAGATTTTAGTTAGGGGTATCAAAGTAAAGGGGACTGAAAACAAATACACCCCCGCACTTTTCACATATTTATTTGTAAAAAAAAAAAATTAAAACCATTTATCATTTTCCTTCCACTTCACAATTATGTGCCACTTTGTGTTGATCTATCACATAAAATCCCAATAAACACATTTACATTTTTGGTTGTAACATGACAAAATGTGGAAAATTTCAAGGGGTATGAATACTTTTTCAAGGCACTGTATACAGTGTCAGTGCATATTCTTTAGCACCGATCACTGTATTGGTGTCACTGGTTCCCAAAAAGGGTCACTTAGTGTCCAATTTATCCGCCGCAATGTCGCAGTTCCGCTACAAATCACTGATCGCCGCCAGTACTAGTAAAAAAAAAAAAAAGTCCCTAAATCTATCCCATAGTTTGTAGACGCGATAAGTTTTGCGCAAACCAATCTATATACGCTAAATTGTTTTTTTTTTTTTTTAACCAAAAATATGTAGCAGAATACAAATTGGCCTAAATTGAATATGCTTTATAGCAGAAAGTAAGAAATATTGGGGGTTTTTTTTCAAAATTGTTGGTCTCTTTTTGTTTATAGCGCAAAAAATCAAAACCGCAGAGGTGATCAAATACCACCAAAACAAAAATCTATTTGTGGGGGAAAAAAAAGACATCAATTTTATTTGGGTACCGCGTTGCACGGCATCAGGAAGGAACAAGGAAAAGCATACCTTCTAACTTTTTGACATGAGAATGAGGGACACCTATCAGCAAAAGTATGCAGGAATATGACACACCCCTTGCCACACCCCCTTAAAGGGGAATTGTACAAAAAACTAAACTGGTTAAACCTACAAGTGCTTTTTTACCACTACTATTCCTTTATCTTGGCTTTTGGAATTTACAAATGCAGCAATTTAGAAATCAGATGAAAGGTTTAGCGCTGTATAACCCTTTTTGATAGATAAAAAGTGCATTTTATATACAACTATATAGATCGGGACAAATGAGGAGGAATGAGGGACAGAGGGACATTGCTCCAAATCAGGGACAGTCCCTCGAAATCAGGGACAGTTGGGAGCTATGGAAAAAGGGTCCCACTGCAGGAAAATGGCCCCACTGATCCCCAGGACTGGTGGGAAGGGCCCCAAGACCAGAGAAAAGGGATCGATGGATAGGGTCCTGTGGTCAGAGTGGCCCTTCATGGTTTCTTTCACCAGTGCCCTGAAAGTTCTAGTTAGGCCTCTGGTGCATGCAGCATTTTTGCCAGTGCACCACAACTGCCACTGTTGCATGTTGGGTTGTGCGGCCCCACAAGTGCCCTGAGATGCCATTGAGAATGAATAGCACCACAACACACCAATTCTTGTAACATGAATTGTAACACGCGTGGAAACCCATTGCAATGCAAGAGTGCAAATGGGCCTTTAGCCTAGGTTTCCACTATTGTAACCTGAAAGTTGCGTGTTTTTTTCGCAATTTTTTGCCGCGATTTTGATGTGACTTGAAGCAATGCCTGTGTATTCTTGAGGTCTATGGACCTTAAGTCGCATCAAAGTGGGATCAAAGAAGTGCAGGGGCTACTTTGAAGTCGCACACAGATATGAACAGTAGTCATTGGAAATCATGGGGTATGACTTGTCGTGCGACTTTGCAGTCCCAAGTCGCATGACAAGTCCCACTAGTGGAAACGCACCCTAAAAGGGAGCATGTATTCACCAGATCTGACGCCTCCTATATACATGTTTCAATGGTATATTCATTCGTTCAGCTAGAGTTGCCCCTTAACCTCCGTCTTTGTGGTTCTGCACGCCTTACGTTCTCTTCAGAAGCGGAAAGGGTTACGCACACTTGCCTTCACCCCGCCAGATTCGGAGCTGTACAAGTCTCTTCACACTTCTTATTACAGTTTATGATTATTCAGAAAACATGTTTTGGAATAAATTACCTTATCGCTGCAAAAGAATTAATTCGTGCCCTAGAAGGAGTAGTTAAGCGGCAGACAGCGAGGCGAGGATGATAAGGGCAGCCTGGGAAGACTCAGACGCCGGGAAACAGACACCTTTCCAGGCCAGAAATGCCGAAAAAGGTTAAAGACAAATTCTGTGCCCTTTAGAAGGGATTGGAGGCGTCAGACCATTGAGGGGGACTAATTCCTCTGTACACACAGACATGGCGGGCCGGGTCAGGCTTTGAAATTGGATATATACAATATTAAAGGAAATGATACATGATATGATTTTGAAGAAAATTTCAGAACATAAAGGAAGAATTAAAGGGTCACTCTGCTTTTTAAAGGGAAGATATGGAAACAGTCAGCTTTGTAAATTGTGTTCAGTACCTGTATTGTCTCCTAAAGTCTTCAAGGGACCCATTGAGACCTTCATTGTATTCAAAGGGAAATGTTCAGTGTTGCTTATTACCATCTACAGCGTAACTTCCACCCTTCTTAGTTGTAACAACTTGTAACGTACTGCAGAGAGTCTTGTGTTTACCCCACTCATCTCTATGCTACGAAGTGCGGTTTCTTTTCAAGATCTGCACTGTCCATTGCTCCATCATCTACAAACTCCCAATAGTAATGCATCTCTGTATTTTATCCTTCATATGCAAATTTTGTGTGTAAGGACTATATAACACTGTGTTAGGACTACATAGCACCTCCTTCTCTTCTCCTATGGGGAGGGCATGTTTTGCAGTCCAAAGAGATAGCAGGGAACAATGATCTATATTAGTGATGGCGAACCTTGGCACCCCAGAGGTTTTGGAACTACATTTCCGATGATGCTCAACCACACTGCAGAGTGCATGAGCATCATGGGAAATGTAGTTCCAAAACCTCTGGGGTGCCAAGGTTCGCCATCACTGCTCTCTCTCTCTCTATATATATATATATACAATTGTCAGAAACCATGAAATCAGACCGAGACAAAAGTACAGTTAAATCGCACTTGTTTAATAATAAAAGTAAATAGAACAAACATAGTCAAAACATAGCTAGAGTTCAGAAACCGGAACGGATAGTCAGACAAGCCAAAATGTCAGGGAGTCGGAGATGAGCGTAGTAAAACAGCAAGCAGGATCTGGAGCCAGAAGGGATGTCAGCCAGGCAAGTCTTTTAACAGGAATGCAGGAGATAGTCTCTGTGATGTTGACTAAGGCGAAGGCAGAGATCCTCTGGGCTGGACGGCTTAAGAAGGCAGAACTGACGAGTAGGATATCATCAACAGCTGAGTACCTGTGGAGAGATAGGAGCTGGCAATAAGCCGACAGCTGAGCCAGAGAAGGAAAGGCTGACCACAGCCCTGACAACAATGCTGTGAAAAAGTATTTGCCCCCTTTCTGATTTTTTTTTTTTGCATATCTGTCACACTTAAATGGCTCAGATCATCAAACAATTGTATTATTACACAAAGCTTTCCTTCTTGTGGGGCTCCTCACATCCAAAAGTGAAATTTAAAATGCTTCAGAGGCTTCAGACGGGGGGCCGCCTGCCAGGATCTTTATGCTATATTGCGACGCTGCTTACCCATGCCTATAAATAATTGACTAATAGCAGACGAGACCAATGCAGCTGTGGTGCTGGAAGCGGCTTCCTTGAGGTCCTATGAGGCGCTTCGTAATTTATAGTATCGCGGAACCATGGTGCCACTTTCTCTCACTCACTCCATGAGGGCACTCATTAACCACTTAAGCCCCGGAAGATTTGGCTGCTGAATGACCGGGCCAGTTTTTGCGATTCGGCACTGCGTCACCTTAACTTACAATTGCGCGGTCGTGCGTCGTTGCACTCAAAAAAAAAATTCCCACAAATAGAGCTTTCTTTTGGTGGTATTTAATCGCCTCTGCTGTTTTTATTTTTTGCTCTATAAACAAAATAAGAGCGACAATTTTGAAAAAAACACAATATTTTGTACAGTACTTTTTGCTATAGAAAATATCCGCATTTTTTTTAAAAAAAAGCTAATTTTTCTCAGTTTAGGCCGATATGTATTCTTCTACATATTTTTGGTAAAAAAAAAAATCGCAATAAGGGTATATTGATTGGTTTGCGCAAAAGTTACAGCGTCTACAAAATAGGGGCTAGAGTTATGCCGCGTACACACGGTCAGACTTTTCGACCGGACTGGTCCGACAGACTTTCCAGCGGACTTTCGACGGACTTCCGACAGACTTTTTAATGAAAGGACTTGCCTACACACGATCACACCAAAGTCCGACGGATTCGTACGTGGACGACACCGGACTAAAATAAGGAAGTTGGTAGCCAGTAGCCAATAGCTGCCCTAGTGTCGGTTTTTGTCCGTTGGACTAGCATACAGACGAGTGGATTTCTGGGTCCGGCGGAGTTGCGACGTAAAGATTTGAAGCATGTTCCAAATCTAAAGTCCGTCATATTTGCGACTGGAAAAGTCCGCTGAAGGTCCGGTGAAGCCCACACACGATTGGATTGTCCGCCGGATTTGGTCCATCGGCGTCCGTCGGACCAGTCCGGTCGAAAAGTTCGACCATGTGTACGCGGCATAATAGTATTTTTATTATTATTTTTTTTACTAGCAATTGCAGCGATCTGCGATTTTTATCGGGACTGCGACATTATGGCGGACACATCGGACACTTTTGACACATTTTTGGGACCATTGGCATTTATACAGCGATCAGTGCTATAACAATGCACTGATTACTGTAAAAATGTCACTGGCATGGAAGGGGGATAACTGTGTTTCCTTTAGTGTGTTTCTAATTGTAGGGAGAGGGGACTGACCTAGAGGAAATGACAGATCATGGTTCTTAGCTATTAGGAACTCACAATCTGTCACTCCTCACAGAACAGAACAGGGATGTGTGTGTTTACACACACACACATCCCTGTTCTGCCTCTCAAGACCGGCGGTCATTGCGACCATCGGCCACGAGCATCGGCACCCTGCAGTGCAGCGGGCATGTACACGCGTCTGATATCCCGCGAGCCGATGTATAGCTACGAAGGCTCGTGGGATCGTGCCGACCTGCCGCAGTATAATGATGGCGTCTGGTCGGCAAGAGGTTAAAGCTTGGGGTCTCCGGAACCCTAGGTCCCCTCATAAATGGTTCCTCCCAAACACCATTTTGATACAATCCTAATCTCGCTGAATTTTTCATTTTTTCAGGACCCAGGGGTATGGGCTAGTAGAGGGATCAAGTATCCCAGCCAAATCTGTGACAATGGCATCCTTAGGACTTTCGGCTCTCTGAAAACTCAATTTGAATTGCCAAATTGCTAGCTATTCCGTTATCTCCAGCTGTGCCACGCCTTTCAAATGCAATTTTCATGGCCACCAGCTTAAATTTGAGGAATCTGACCTGGAGAGCCTATTACGTGATGATTCCTTAAAAAAACCTTTGTCAAATGTATACAAGCCTCTACCCCCATCTTTTCATGCTGGCTTGGAGAGGTTGCTGGCTGGTTGGAAAGCCGAGGCTCCGGGCATGGACACTGAGGACTGGGAAGATGTTTAGGATTATCCTATGCAACAACTGGTCTCATCTAAAGACAAATTAATTTAATTCAAGATACTTCATAGGGTTTATATTACACCTCCAAAGTTGCGTAGGTTCTACCCAACAATCCTGGCCACGTATTGGCGCTGTCCAGATGGACCCGCCACCCTTTATCCATGTTCTCTGGCTGTGCCCGAGGGTCCAGTCCTTTTGGAAGGAAGTCTCTGAGTGTGTACACAAATGTGCATTAATATCTGTGCCACTGATGGTGGATGTCTGCATTCTTGGCTTAGTACACTTATTGGCCATGTCCAAGGCAATGAGAACGCTAATAGGCATATTGTTATTTTATGCTTGCAAAACCATTCTTTTGGAAAAATCTGGTTAATTCAGCTGTACCTTTGAACAAATACACTTATGCCGCGTACACACGAGCGGACTTTACGGCAGACTTTGCCGGGCGGACTTTTCGACGTACTTTTACGACGGACTTTCTGAATGAACGGACTTGCCTACACACAATCCACCAAAGTCCGTCGAATTGGTACGTGATGATGTACGACCGGACTAAAACAAGGAAGTTCATAGCCAGTAGCCAATAGCTGCCCTAGCGTGGCTTTTTGTCCGTCGAACTAGCATACAGACGAGCGGACTTTTCGACCGGGCTCGATTTCGACGGATTGATTTAAAACATGTTTCAAATCTAAGTCCGTCCAACTTTTGAGAAAACAAAGTCCGCTGGAGCCCACACACGATTGAATTGTCCGACCAAATCCCGTCCGCCGGGCAAAGTCTGCCGTAAAGTCCGCTCGTGTGTACGCGGCATTATAAGTCCAATGCCCCGTACACACGATGGGAATTTCCGACAACAAAACTGTGGAATTTTGTTCGAAGGATGTTGACTCCAACTTGTCTTACATACACACAGTCACACAAATGTTGGCCAACAATTACGAACGTAGTGACGTACAAGACGTAGGAAGTTCAATAGTCATGTGATATCTCCATTATGAACCCTAGTTTTACAAGACGAGCGCTTCCGGCTCGTACTTGAGTCCGAGCATGCGTGGACTTTTGTGCGATAGACTTGTGTACACGCGATCGGAAAGTCCGGCAACAAAATTTTTTTGGCGGAAAATTTGAGAACCTGCTAGCCAACATTTGTTGGCGGAAAGTCCGCCAACAAATGTTCGATGGAGCATACACATGGTCGGACTTTCAGCCAACAAGCTCACATCCAACATTTCCCGTTGGAAAGTCTGATCGTGTGTACGGGGCATAAGGGTTGTCCACAAAAGTTTTCCAAAACATGGGCTATCTGCATTGATTCTTCCACAACTGCCCCCCCCACAGGTGACGCTTCTGGATGACTTGCCTCATACCATTTTTACTCTTTACTTGACCCTAGAGTTTGGCCTACTTTGTGGAGTAAGCCTGCCCATTATCCTTTCTGAATCCATAGTTACTTATAAGCAGTACTTCGGATGAACATTGGTTGCCAACAATTGCCTTGTTGTTTTGTTTGCTTTTGTTGTTTATTTTCTATGTAGCTGTATATGCCTGGGTATGCCCAACAGGCTTTGTTTTGTACCTTTCAATACAAAAGCTAAATAAAGAGAATTAAAAAAAAAAAAAATTGTAGTGGAGAAAAGCGTGTTTTGGCCTGGTTGTACTGTCTGGCAGGAGCGCCCGAATCACAACACTTGCTAATCAGTTAGCTGTTTGTTTGGATTTTAGCTTCCAAAGGCAGTCTGAGGCTGTCCCTTGTAGCCCGTCCATTCAGCCAACCATTTATTTATCTCACGTGAAATTGCTTTCTTGCACACCTCAGGTTAAAAAAAAAAAAAAAAAAACAAGCCGAAAATTAATTTACAGTCTTTTTAATTTACTGCACGACACCCCTAAGAATTGGAATGTTAATATACCAACCTGAAGCAGACACAAATGATTCAGTAAGGGCCGA
Source organism: Lithobates clamitans (assembly GCA_037952925.1). Lineage (NCBI taxonomy): Eukaryota > Metazoa > Chordata > Amphibia > Anura > Ranidae > Lithobates > Lithobates clamitans. The sequence goes on along the minus strand of JBBGZY010000572.1, from coordinate 2,327,616 downwards.
AATACTGAGTTTAGTCGATATAGGGTTCCCAGGTGGGCTCACACTGCCAGGGCATGCATGGTCCACAATGTTGTGTCAGCAATGTGAGCTCATTATAAGTCTGTGGCGCAGCAGACTCCATTTGCATGGAGGAAGCGTGAGCGGAGGAGATAAAGAATTCAGAAGCTACAAGGATGGAAGGACTCGCTACAATCAGATAAAAGGCACTGCACCTCCGCAGCACTGAGAACATTCGTATCAAGAGATGTAGTTCATTAAGAAAGTCTGAGAAAGATCAATGGCGCGGCTTTGTCCTTAATGATGCTGAGACTTAGCATTGTCCTTGGTTTTCCTAATGACACGAAGCAAGGGAGCCATCACAGGAGGCAGGGTGTATGCCGGGAGGAAGAATGAAGGGGAGATAAGCGCTATTGATGCCTGTGACAAATATTCGAAGATTACGGCAATCTTGTGTAAAAGTTCCGTTTTGTTTAAAAGAAGGAAAAGATGCAAAGATTTTTTTTTTTAGAAAACTTTATTTTAGAACCCTACCTGTTTCTTTTCTGAAGATATAACGTGGGACCTTTTTCCTTATGATTTTCTTAGGCTGCATTTACACCTAAGCGTAGCATCTTTGAGCGCTTTTCCGGCATTTTTTAGCGCAATTTTTTCGTGACTTTGCACGTTTATATGCAGCGTTTTCGTGCTTTGCCTTTTTTTTATTAGCCAATAGATAAAACTGTTATCTGTTGCATCATTTGTTGCTACCCTGTTTCCCCGAAAATAAGACCTAGTGTGATTGTCAGTGATGGCTTCAATATAAGCCCTACCCCCCAAATAAGCCCTACCCTGTTTCCCCGAAAAAAAGGCCTACCATGAAAATAAGACCTACAAGGACTTTAACTAGGGCTTATTTGGGGGGTAGGGCTTATATTGCAGCCATCACCGACAATCACGCTAGGTCTTATTTTCGGGGAAACAGGGTAGGTATTTCAGCTGTTTAAGCTTTTCCATTAGCTTTTATTTCTTCTTTTATTATTATTCATTTATTATAATGTTTTTTCGTTAGGGTAATGCCATGTACACACGGTTGGACTTTCTGGCAGAAAAAGTCCGATGGGAGCTTTTCATCGGACATTCTGACAATGTGTATGCCCCATCGGATTTATTCTATTATTATTTCCGACGGACTTAGAAATGGAGCCTGTTTTACATTTTTCCGTCGGAGATGCCGATGGAGTTTTGCCCGATGCAAAGCCAGGCCGTGTGTACGCAGCATAAGGGGTTCTAGTTCAGTTTAGGTTAGGGTTAGGATTAGGAGTTGGGGATAGGGTTGTTTATTATTATTTTATTTATTTTTTATTTTATTTATTACTATGCCAATAATAATAAATGAATAAATAAATGTAAAATAAATACACAAATAAATTAAAATCATAAATAAAATTTAAAAAAATCAATAAATTAATACTAAGTAACAATAAAAAAATAATTAACCCTTAACTTTAACCCTTACCCTTAAAAAATAATAATAAATAACTAAACACCCTAACACAAAATTAATTATTATTATTATTATTATTATTATTATTAATAATGTAATTTTTTTTTTTTACAAAGGGGGGTTAGATAGGGATTATAACGGTGCCCAATGTATAGAAGCTACAGTTTTTACTTAAAAAATATCAATTTTATTACATAAATATACAGCGAACAACAAACATAGGGTGCGTAAACATAAGCAGAGTAATATACAAACAGTGGTACTGGCCAAAGTATCCATATGCATGGCATGGTCACTGATGCATTTTAAGTCCCTACATGTTTCGCCAAACAATGGCTTCTTCAGGGGATTATGTAGTCACCAGTATTTAACAGTGGTTCTGATAATAATAAACATATCATCAATATTACAAAATCAAAAAATGGAAATAATATTATGACAAAATTACAAAAAAATCACACAAATCGAATGTCATGGCTCATAGACTCTCCCACCCCACAAATCCCACCCAACTTACCAAAGGGACCCCCACAATAGGGCACAAAACCAGGCAGCCCAACAATCACGGCAAAGGGAGGTTTGGTTTGTGTGACCACAGGGGGCATACAGGGGCCAGGCTATAATAAAATTAAGGAAATAGTAATAGAAAGAGTGATGTACATTATTGGACATTGCACAGTCCAATATGATGGGCTAACATAGCCTCAGTTAGTACTTACATATACTTTGCTAAGAAAAAGTATGTGTACAGGGGCGCTAGGAAAGCCAAACAGCACTGTAAAGTTGTAACTTCACCATATATAACCCACTTTAAGTTAAAAGGAGGAAGAAATACAGATAAGGGTAAGGGAATCAAATGTATTTTGATAGAACAAGGAATATAAAAAATATATATTGAAGCTAAATAAAATATAATGGTGAAGGATATATAATACAGAGACGCTAGAATGTGGCTAAGTATACTGAACCCTGCAGGGGAGGGAAGGAAGGGACATACTGCACAGTCAATACCTGAGGAATTCCCTGTTAACCGTTTTGGAGTAGGGGTGGTGGTGGTTCACTGACAGCTGGTGACCACAATTGGTTCCCCCACTGCATCTGCCTCATCACTTGGGCACCTGTTTAGCATAGGCCCCTAGGTGTGGGGTGGGAGCACCTAGAAACTAAACCAGGATCCATGGGTATACCAAGTATAAAGTGCCTAGACCTAGGGTGATGAACAAATGGAACAGCTTCTGCTAAGCTGTTACACCAAGGGCCCACATACAGGAATTGACTGAACAACCCGAGCAGCAGGGGGCCCTCTAACAAGCACACTTGAGAGCCAGGACCAAAATAGGACTTTTGGAGCATCAGTAGCCAACTGGAGACAGACACGAGCTTAGTCAAACACACCTTCCGGGTGGGAAACTGGAAAGTAGAAAAAGTTGAGAACAATCAGAAGATGCAAATACGGTACATGTGTTTTTGGCTCTTGCACATGCACATATGTCCTTCAGATTGCAGTGGAGGCCAACCACATCTTTTCCTCTTACGCTATTGGGCCTCGGACAGTCATAGAGGAGCACTGCAGGTTAATTTTTCCTTATCTTTCCTCTAATACTAAGTGCGTTATTTTGTCAGTGAAATAAATAAATAGGAAATAAATACTATCGCTAAACGAAATAGCCAGCTCCTTGGAGAAAAAGGCAAAGCAAACTAATTAGAGGAAATGGATGTAAGTGGACAGGAATGCTGAGAAATAAATTGCACTCAGACTAAGTGGAAGACTCCATAATCTCAGGTGTGCATTTAAAGCCTTTCTCAGTTTAATAAAACCCAGCTTCACAGACCCAGTTTTCTCAGTTTTGTTGCTGGAATTAGCAATATAGTAACATAATAAAATCATTGTAAAAAAAGAAAAAGTATGGGCACCAGCTCAGATCTTTTGCTTTATGCTTACCCTCTGGTACTTGGATTCAGTGGATTAAAGAGTCTGGGTGCCTAATGGCTAGCAGTTAGCCCAATGAACATCCTAAAGAGTCCTTTCTCAAACCTTTTTTTTTTTGTTTTACTACGGAAGAACCCTCAAAATAATTTTTGAGTCTCAAGGAACCCCTGCTAGAACCAATTTATTGGGGTCAGTGGAAAAAATGCTCCTTACATTGATGGGCAATGGGAAGAAAGCTCCCTTACATTGGTTGTCAGAGGAAAAAATGCTCCTTACATTTATGGGCAATGGGAAGAAAGCTCCCTTACATTGGTTGTCAGTGAGAAGAATGCTCCTTACTTTGGTGGTCAATGGGAAGAATGCTCCTTACATTGGTGGTCAGTGGGAAGAATGCTCCTTACATTGGTGGTCAATGGGAAGAATGTACCCCTTACATTATTGGTCATTGGGAAGAATGCTTCTTATGCCCCGTACACACGGTCGGACTTTGTTCGGACATTCCGACAACAAAATCCTAGGATTTTTTCCGTCGGATGTTGGCTCAAACTTGTCTTGCATACACACGGTCACACAAAGTTGTCGGAAAATCCGATCGTTCTAAACGCGGTGACGTAAAACACGTACGTCGGGACTATAAACGGGGCAGTGGCCAATAGCTTTCATCTCTTTATTTATTCTGAGCATGCGTGGCACTTTGTCCGTCGGTTTCGTGTACACACGATCGGAATTTCCGACAACGGATTTTGTTGTCGGAAAATTTTATCTCCTGCTGTCCAACTTTGTGTGTCGGAAAATCCGATGGAAAATGTCCGATGGAGCCCACACACGGTCGTAATTTCCGACAACACGCTCCGATCGGACATTTTCCATCGGAAAATCCGACCGTGTGTACGGGGCATTACATTAAACAGTGGGATGAATGTCCCTGTCAGGACCTTAATCGCCTGCTGGTGGCACTGTGGTTCCCTGGGTGGAGGGTTGTAGTTCCAATGTCTACCAGCGGGTGTCTACCACCAGGTGTCTACCAGCAGCCCTTTTTTAAATAATCAGTCTCCACATGATGTTGGCTGCTGGGAGGATATTTAGTTTGTCTCTTTTGGTGACTCTGGGTTCAGTGTTTTGCTGCTGCAAGATCTTGTTGCCAGTACTCCTGATCCTGCTCCTGCCCTGTACCTTGTATCCAATACCCTGCTGTCTTGTTCCTTTTCCCATCTGCCTTCTGCACCTCCCAGTTTTAACTGCCTTTCTGTGTTTCCCATTTTGTATATTTTGTATATAGTTAGTTGTAGTTAGGCTTTCTGTGTGTTAGATTTATTAGTCAGGTATTCTATCACTGGGTTTTTGGATCACTTGTATTTTGATGTTTGCTGTGTGCTAGGTGATTGGATGGACTTTGTTTCACTGTAAATAAATCTCACTTAAAGGGGTTGTAAACCCTTGCAGTTTTTCACTTCAATGCATTCTATGCATTGAGGTGAAAAAACTCTTGTAGTGCACCAGCCCCCCAGAGCCCCCTTTTTAATTACCTGAGCCCAATCATTTCTGCGCCGGGGACGAGTACACCTGCTCCAGCCAGTGTCTCGGGTCCTGATTGGATAGATTGATAGCATCACAGCCATTGGCTCCCACTGTTGTCAATCAAATCCAATGACGCAGGGGGGGGCAGAGTCCTGCTGTCTGTATCAATGGACGCAGCAGCAGGACACAGGAGCGTGCCCGGACGGGTGTCCCCTGAGGGACAGCGCTTCTCCGGCGGGGCACTCGAGAAGTGAAGGAGCCAGGAGTGCCACTGAGGGACCCCGGACGAGGAGGCTCGGGGCCACTCTGTGCAAAACCAACTGTACAGAGGAGGTTAGTATGACATGTTTGTTTTTTGTTTGTTTTTTAAACTACAAACGTTTACATATCCTTTAAAGCAGTGGTTCTCAACACCAGTCCTCAGGACCCACCAACAGGCCAGGTTTGCAAGATAACTGAAATACATTACAGGTGATATCACTTGCTGCTCAGTGATTGCAGTATTCTAGTCTGCAACTCCCCAAGGTAATCCTTAAAATCTGACCTGTTGGTGGGTCCCGAGGACTGGAGTTGAGAACCACTGCTTTAAAGCATGCACAGTTTGGTCCCAGTCTCCTGAGTGTAGCCACGCAGATCTGCCCATCTCTGCTGCTGAGTTGTGACAGTCCCTTATATTGGTGGCTAGTGGGTAGTAGAATTCTCCATATATTGGTGGTCAGTGGAAGGCTTGACTCTCCTTACAGCGTTGGTTAGCATACTGTATTTATTGGCATATAACAAGCCCCTTTTCACCCTGAAAATCGAGTGCAAATAGCCTGTGCAATACTTGAATTTTAGCTGCCTTGGAGGGGACAGGGAGGGGGGCGGGAGGAGCGCCGTCAGATTACATACAGTGAGAATCTCCTGTTTACTTGGCGGCCTCTGTAATAGGAAGTCCCGTCTCCTGGGCCGCCATTGGACCACTGTTCTGTCTATCATAGGAGATTCTCACTCTATGTAATCTGTCGGCTCTCGTCCCGCCCCCCCCCCCTCCCTGTCCCCTCTAGGCTACAGGTGGACATCGATCAGGCTGTACTGATGGCAATGGTGAGGCTGCTGCATTGATGGCAATGGTGAGGCTGCTGCATTGATGGCAATGGTGAGGCTGCATTGATGGGGACTGATGAGGCTGCATTGATGACACTTGTGAGGCTGCAGATGAGCACTGACCCTTATTTTTCTTCAAAGTTCCTTATTTAAAATTTAAGTTTTTTTCCTGAAACGTCCCTCTTAAAATGAATGTGCGTGTTATACGCCGATAAATACGGTACTTATAGCTTATTATTTATAGCACATAGCATTATTTATCAATGCATTTTATTGATAACTTATAGTATATCACAATATTTATCAATATTTAATTTTTTTTTTTGCATGTCATTTTTATGATCTCATATTTTACTACTCCACTTTCTAGTTGTCTTGCAATGCGCCTTCTTAGGCCTCATTCTCACTGGGTGTTTTTTATATCTAGTAGGAGAAAAAAACGCGCTAAGTCAAATACTAACGAACATTGAAATACATATTGAAAAAGATTTTGATTTACACAGCAACTGTAAAAATTATAAATTAAAAAATGTCCAAAAGCAGCAGCTCACAATGTGAAAACACAAATAAACAGTATAATCGGGGAAAAAAAAGGCTGCGCTCCAAATGGAAAGTCCATATAGTGGTTCTTAGATGGACGATAATGGTTCAATCAAGTGACAATCATCCAGGTGAATAGGGAAAAACAAACGTGCCACCACCTGAAGAAAAACCTGCCTACCAGCTAGCAGGCAAATCGGGCAATTGGCTTAAACCCAGCCGGGGCCTTTTCCTCACAGGGGAGATCCGCTTGACGGACTGGCGAGCAGGTTAGATGCAGGAAGCTATAGATGCAAATTTCAAACTCCTCCCGGCAGTATAAGACTTTAACAACATCTGGTTTTGAATCTGGACCGGAAGTGACGTCACCTGGCTCCGTCCGACATGTTGCGTCATAGATCACATGACTTCTTCAGAATATGGGGCAGGGATGTAGTCTCACACAGGGCAGACAGCTTTTCAGACACAGGTCTGTCTTGATGCAGCAGCAGCAAGCTGCACACCCTCCACCTTCCTTTTATACCTGCTGTTTTGGTCGTCAGACGTTGTTTTTTAACTGCCTTTTACGCTCCCCAGCGTATTATTCTATGTGTTCATGCACACATAGGCTTTCATCAACGTTTTTTGCCAGGAGAGTTTAGTGGCAGATGAAAACCCCTCTGCCAGCTCGTTCTGGAGCAGCAGAGCTTTGGCAGAAAAAGACACTGACAGCTCCTAAACTCTACTAAGCTCTGCTAAATGCCAGTGTCCTGTGTTTAGCAGCGTTTTTTTCTTCTTTAAAGCGAAGGCCGCCAGCGTCCTTAACAACCAGTGATTAGCAGGCCAGGAAGCCGGCCGCCGCATATTTAACAAAAGATGGGCACCTCATCCCATTTGACGAAATTGAAAATGTAGAGGAAATAGGATTATATAATTTCTTTTTATTGAATACAAAAGAATAAGGACAAGGATAAACAGGGGATATAGAAATAGTTAAAATCAAAGATAGAGCACATACAATTCACGTATTGGGTTGCTGGTGACCTAAGAGGGAAGGGAAAAGTGGTCTCAGATGGGTGTTGAATCCCAACATGTTTCGCCAGTAATGGCTTCCTCAGGGGATAGTGTGGACCACCACAATAATCCAGCTCTAACATAAAAAGCAAAAATATACATGAATACATGATACACACAAAAAAATATACATAGACATTGTCATGACCTCAGGAAGATGCACAGCACATACCTCTGACAGTCCGAAACCAGAAGATGGACAAATTTGTTGATGGGTTACCTCCCCCAAAAAACCAGGGGGACAAAGGCAGTTGTCAATGCTGCTTATTTTAATAAAGTAATTTTTACTTGATACAGACCTCAGCGCCCTGCTGTTTGCATTCTTTCCCAGTGCTAAACCTTTCATCCAATTTCTAAATTGCTGCATTTGTAAATGTCAAAAGCCAGTATAAAGTAATAGTAGTGGTAAAAAAAAGCACCTGTGGGTTTAAAGTGGTTGTAAAGGCACAAGCTTTTTTACCTTCTATGCATGAAGGTAAAAAACCTCCTGTGTGCAGCAGCCCCCGTAATACTTAACCATTTGGAGGACATTTGACGCAGTGAGGATATGATTTGTCGCCCTACTCGAGATCTGTTGTGGCAACTACTATGTTAAGGCCTGCTCCAGACTCTGCTCTTTTTCCCTACTCTGGGATTTGACCCAGGTGGCAATCATGAAAGCCCATCCTCACTCTACTGGACCACAATGTCCATACACAATGAGATCCTTGGCTCTCTGGGGACTCTCACTCCTGATTGGATTTTGGCTGTCAATCACAGCCAGTGAGCCAATCAGGAGACAGAGGGGGGCGGGCTGAGTGGCGGCTCCATTTGTGAATGGACACACAGACCGCGGGCTGCTTGCTGTGGGGGGGGGGGGGGGGACCTGAGAGGAGGAGAATCCAGGTTGCTCTGTTCAAAACCATTACACAGAGCAGGTCAGTATAACATGTTTGTTATTTTAAACAAAAAAAACAAAAAACAAAAAACAAGACTTTAAAATCCCTTTAGCTGATCTTATTTTTAATTCTCCTTTAACCCCTTGACGTCCGCACTATAGCCGAAAAACGGCTACAGCACAGACCTCAAATGCCGCTAGGGCGTCCATGTACCTCCTCCCGTTCTTGCGCCGCCTTCGGACTCAGCTAATCACAGAGCAAGGTAAAGGGCCAATCACACAGGGCCCTTTACCAGGTGATCAGCTGCCAGCCATCACAGAAGTAAACAGAAGCTGGTTTCCGACTTTTTTTTTTTTTCCTACCCTGCTGTTAGTGTGAAGAAAAGAGGGACATCGATCCCCTAAGTGCCAACCAGTACTATTAATAAGTGCCATCTAGTGTTTTAAATCCGAGCCCACCAAGGCCATCTATCAGTGCCCATCACTGCTGCTGATCAGTGCCCACCAGTACCTCCTGATCAGTGCCCATCGGTGCCTCCTGATCAGTGCCACCAGTGCCACCTATTAGTGCCCATCAGTGCCACCCCTCTGTGCCACCTATCAGTGCCCACCAGTGCCACCTCATCAGTGCCACCTATCAGTGCTGCCTATCAGTGCCCATCAGTGCAGGCTATCAGTGCCCATCAGTGCCACCTCATCAGTGCCCATCAGTGAATGAGAAATATTACCTGTTTGCAAAATTTTATGACTAAAAAATATGAAAAAGTGTTTCCTTTGTTTAATGTCCTGTCTTTTTTTGTTTGTTTAGCAAAAAATAAAAAACTCAGTGGTGATTAAATACCACCAAAAGAAAGCTCATATGGGTACATGGATACAGTGTTGCATGACTGCGTAATTGTCATTCAAAGAGTGACAGCGCTGAAAGCGCTGGCCTGGTCAGAAAGGGGGTATAAGTGTCCAGGAAGCAAGTGGTTAAGGGGGCGTGGCAGGGGGTGGGTCCTATGCCTACGTAGCACTAACTCTCGATGGAGCTGCTGGTTTAAAGTGGGCTGTTACCTTCACTCTCGATACCTCTGTTTCACCGACACCGGGTCTAGGGTCCCGTTAAGTTTTCCTCTGGACGATATAAGCACCGAACACTTGAGTATATTTTCCAATGCTTTAATGAACAAGTAATAAAGGAAGTAGCAGGAAAGAGGCAGAAGGAACGTTGCAGGGAAGCTCAAATACCTTTCCTTAGTATTCTTTAGAACATTCTTTGGAATTGAACACTTGCGGTTGAATGCACTCCCCTTGTGGGATTCAATCTTTGCCCGCCTGGATAGACCTCTCTCACTTGCCTAGCAGCCAGTACGCAGCACGAACAAAAGTCTCTGCCACAGACTTGTTTGGAATAAAACCCGTACGATCCTCTGCCACAGGATGTATTGGTTTGCGATGAATGTCAGACACAGTACTTGAACCTTTAAGCCAACCCGGCAGTACTATACTGTAAGATTACTTCAGGATACGTCCTCCAACCGAGTCACCAGGCCCCTCTCCAGACCAGCACTCTGCATGATCCTTCCATGATGGGTCCTCCCCTGGGATCTTCTCGGTTGTCCATCTTCTTCACTCAGGATAGACAGCTCAAGACCATTCCTCTGCTGCTGTGGTAGGCCCCAGACAAGCTTCTGGGCCCACCCACATGCCACAGCGACGTGGGCCTCCGGACCGGAGGACCACGAGGTGGTCCTCCTAACGCATACCTGTCGGCCAGGAGGGCCAGCAGGTGGCTGAAAACGAACCCCTAAACATGGCGTCTGTCCCATAAATACCCTCTCCCAGAATGCAACTCGGAGGACCACCTCCACCGAGTTGTCTCCGGGACAGAAGAGCACTCATACGCTTCAACACGTTGCCTTTCCAACACCAGCCCATGGCGACAACGACACCCACCGGCACAGTGTGGAACTACACGCAACTCAGCCAAGCTGGAACAGAGGCAAATCTAACTTCACCTAACAAGTAACCCACAAGATTTACCTATCAGCGGTAGATTGAAAATCTACCAGCGCTACACCTACATCTCGAAAAATTGGGAGGTCCGTGTATTTAGACACCTGTCTACATCAGGAGAAGCCTGGAGTATGTTTATTTAAACGTCCCCACATACAAAAGAGGGATAAAAGCTGATCACACAGCACAGAAGTCTTAAGACCATAGTCCCGCCCAGAAGCTCTGTGAAAGCCCTGCTAAATCTGGATTAAAAAAAAAAAAAAAAAAAAAGAAAGCTAAATGGACTTTCTGACTTTGCAATGCCTCCAGGATGCCATTATTGGCGTGCGTTGGCAGTTTCTCTTGGAGTCGCTTTTTTCGCTGCCGTATTAAACTTTTATTTCCTCCCTCTCCTCTCACTCTCTCTGTCTCTCCTGCCGCTCTGATGGATGGAACCATTAGTGGAATCACTGTAAATAATGTGTTAAGTTAGAATGTACAAGAGGATACCTCATTAAAAAAGGGTTTCACAATTCCTACTTCCCAATTAATGTTAAAGGCTTAGCTGGAACACAGAAGTGTCACAAGATGTCAGCGTGTCAGCCAACGGAACGCTAATAACGCAGCGGACCTTAAAGAACGCGCTCAATGTCATTTTTTTTTTTTTTCTGAGCGGTAAATAACATATTTCACTGAATTTTTTTTTCCCCCCCGTTCTTTGATGGCAGCTTTGACTTCACTTCTTGCTGTTTCGAGACGGGGATTTGTTTTTTTCTCTTTCCCGCAATAACATCATTATCTTATAGAAGTTTAATTGCTCCCTGGAAGGAGTGGGATAATCTGGAGATTTAAAGCCGGCTGCTGGAGAGAAATGAAAGTAAAAAAAAAATCATAATGATATGTATTGATGAGCTGGAAGCCGAAAGAGAAACATTGAGATTACCGGGAGAGATAAAATGCAAAGTGACGTTCTGCAGGTAAACAGCGGCGGAGGAAATGATTCGCCGGCCAAGAATTAACGATAATCAGCTGGACTAATAGAATGCGTCTGCAAAGAAGCAGAACTGGAAACGTCGTCGTTTTTTTTTTTTTTTGTACAAAGTTTTAAAAAAAGTTTGCATGTGCTTCCCTTGCGGTATTGAATCCAAAAGCAAACATTTATTATATTGCAGTTTATCGATTCTTGCATGTAAGGGCTGCATTACTTTTCTTTTTTTAGGCTTTCTTTCTTCTATTTTCATCTGGTGATCCAGCCAGCGAGTCTGTTGTTTTTCAAAAGCACAAACTCTCCAGCAAAATGGAAAAGTACCTGAGTTTTTTTTTTTTTCAGGTAGAATTCAGCTTTTTTGGCCCTATAGACTTTAATCAGAGTGCCTGCTAAATACACGCAAAAAAATGCAAGTGTTACGCTTATTCACAGCTGATTGCTCAGTCAATTGTAGCTCAACGCCGGTCACTCGTAAAAGGTCACGTAGCGCCCATGACGAGTCGTGCTGTTTGTCCCAAGTTCTATTGCGGAGTGGCAGCAAGCAGCCAGGCATGCGGTAGCTTACCAGTCTCTCTACACAAGAACCAGGCAGGTATTTTTTAGATTTATTTCTTGAAGAACTGGGTTAGGGTACAGGGTGAGCCTGTGAATAATCCAAATTTAATGCAAATTTAATGGAGGACGCTCTCTGACCAGGGGCGGACTGACCATTCGGGCACTCGGGCACTGCCCGAGGGCCCCATGCCACTAAGGGGCTCCATCAGGGTTGCCAGCCTCAATAAAACCAGGGACAGTATGTAAAAATCTGTGTTTTTTTTAAAATCCCAAGATTATAGCTGCCCCGCCTCTCCAGTACCCTTTCAGTGCGTGTATGGGTATTCTGTGTGTGTATACTGTGTGTGTATACTGTATGTGTGTGTGTGTGTATACTGTGTGGCCCCATAATCTCCTATTGCCTGGGGGGCCCATAATCTCCTATTGCCTGGGGGCCCCATAATCTCCTATTGCCTGGGGGCCCCATAATCTCCGATTGCCCGGGGGCCCCATAATCTTCTCCTATTGCCCGGGGGCCCCATAATCTTCTCCTATTGCCCGGGGGCCCCATGAGTTGTCAGTCCGCCCCTGTCTCTGACTATGGCTGTCTCTTCAGGGGCAAACCCCTCTTGAGGCTAGTGATGAGTGAACTACAGTTCAGAGAACTCCAACACAAGAGCAACCCTGAACCAGCAAATATGGAGCAGTCTCTCCAAGAGTTTCCCAGGACAGTCTCTAGGATCTCTTTCAGACAGCTACTGTACTGTGTGCCTCCTGGTCAAAACCTTCTGTGGACTTCCTTCAAACTTCTCCCAGCAACTTTAGACATGGATCTCTCAGCTCTCCCACAGCTGAGACCCCTATGGCATCCTCCAAACTTCAGCTAAGTTACCCAGAGGGCCACAGTCATCAGGCTGGGTCTTCTCCACCAGGACAAGGACCCTGTCGTTCCAGACCCCAACCTATTTATACACACCTAAGCCCACTACTGGTCATTCTTCCCACCAGAGATTAGCTGAGGCTGTATAAATATGTAAGTTGAGGACTTGCTTCTTCCAACCTACTAAATTCTTCAACTTACCAGAAATCAGGGGGAAGCAGTGGAACCTGCAACCCTGTAGAAACCAGAACAGCCAGAAGCAATCAAACTTCACTCCACTGGCTACAGAGGAGCTAAAAACTAAATTTGCCTCAATGCCACTAGCAACCTAACTAGGAGAGAGCTACATAAATGAGCATTTTTTTCCAGGCACAATGCAGAGTCTTTAGTCCCATATGTCGCGTACATATGATCGGAATTTCGGCCCGCAAAAGACCGATGAGAGTTTCTCGTCGGAAAAATGCGACCGTGTGTATGCTCCATCGGTCTTTTGCTGGCCGAATTCCAGCCAGCAAAAGATTGAGAGCATGCTCTTAATTTTTCGGTGGGGAAAAGTTCTATCCGAAAATGCGATCGTCTGTGGCAATTCCGACGCACAAAATCCCTACGCATGCTCGGAGACAATTCGACGCATGAGCGGAAGCATTGAAATTAATTTTCTCGGCTCGTCGTAAAATTCTGTAGGGCCAAAATATATGAGATCCTGCCATTGTTTGATATTATGCCTGTGCACATCTGAGTACTCAGCTGCTTGTAGCTTGACACCTGCCGCTCGAAAAAGTACATGCGTCACTTATTTTAGGCAGAATCCAGCCCTTTGGGCCTATAGACATTAATAGGAGTGACTGCAAAAACACACAAAAAATAATACACAAAAACAAAAACACACAAAAAAATGCACAAAGTCGAGCGCTATGCTTATTCACACTAAGTCATTTATAGCACCTGTCATTTGAAAAAGTACATGAGTGTTCTTTCAGGCATAATTGAAAGTTTTTAGTTCCATTGAATTTAATGGGAGTGTATAGAAAACATGCGAAAAAAGGTTTTTTTTATCTTTAAAAAAAAGTCTATAGGGCCAAAAAGACAAGATCCTGCCATTGTTTGTAATTATGCAATTTCACATCTGAGCATCTTGCCGCTTATAGCTCAGAAAAAAAAAGTGTGAATCTCATAATGCAATTCTGGACTGCGCATGTGTTGTGATGTCACAACTCCTGGTTCAGCCCTCAGCCCACGTTTCGTCACAAATGACGTCATCAGGGGCCCAGAAGAGCTGTGACCCGTCACCACGCAATATATACGCAACCTTAATGACTGGAAGGAGACCAACCTGGATCCCTCAAGAGAGCATGCACAATATCAAGCCATCTTGTGGCCACATATTAGACTGCATCAGATATTATTTATTTATTCATTTATTTACATTTAACACTTTTCTATTAGTGCGGCATGCTGTTGATAGAGATTGTTTGAAATTATGCAAGTTAACATCTTAGCACACCTGTAACTGTTACCTCGGTAACAGTTACCCTAAAAAATACATGATCATACATGAGATATACCTCCACCCCATCTCCACCCACAGGACCTGTTTAAATCTATAAAAGGAAAGATAGAGCATCCTCCCCCCATTCTCTGTAAAAATACAAGATCAAAAAAGGGAGGTTTCGTATGCTGCTATGGATTGGTATCAGGAAAAGATAATGACTGTAAGTATTTGATGCAATTTTCTGTTTTCTTGACACCAACATGGCAGCATATATGTGATAAATAACAAGCTAAATAACTAATAGCCAATAATACTGCAAAATCAATGTTAATTAATAATAAACATGGAGGCCTGAATTGTCTTCTTCCCAAAATCCACTGTTGTAGGAGCTCCTAGGTCCACCCTGTAGTGCCTTAGGAAGGTGTGCTGTGATGGCCAACTTACTGCTTTGCAGATAGTCCCTATGGACACTCTAGCCTGCACTGCCTAGGAGGTAGAGGAAGACCTGTTGGAATGAGCCCTCACTGCTCTCAGAGGATCTTGTCCAGTTCGCTCTATACTCCCTCTGGATAATCTTGACTATCCAGGATGATAAAGTTCTGGCTGTGGCTTCCTTCCCCTTAGATTCTCCTGATGGGAGAATGAACAGTCTGTCAGAGGCCCTAAACAAGGAGGTGGCTCGAGGATTTGTGCTCAGGACTTTTGGGACATCCAACTCTTGTAGATCAGGATCCGTCTCTGCTGGGAGGGACATCTGCACCCATCCTTGGTGGGGTGAAAGAAGGAAGCCACCATAAGAACAAAGTGCTCAAGGGCTCTTGTGAGTGTTTTGAGGACAAAAATGAGACTGGGGGAAGATGCTCTAGCTTTCCTTTTATAAATTTAAACAGGTCCTCTGGGTGGAGATGGGGGTGGAGCTATATCACATGTATGCTGCCATGTTTGCATCAGAAAAAGTACATTAGCTTTTTTTTCAGGCAAAATCAAGCATTTTTGGTCCCATTAACTTTAAAAGGAGTGCCTGAAAAACATTTTAAAAATGTGTAAAAACGCACATTTTTCAGGCGCTCCTATAATAAATGTCCGAAGGCCAAAAACGCGCAATCCTGCCCCAACGAAGCTCCTGTACGGCTCCATAAAAAGTAAAAAAATTCTCACAAATGCCTAAATACACTACAATAAAGTGTGAATGGAACCCCTATTCACACTTGAGCAATCTGAAGGACATTTCCAGAAACATTTCAATGCTTGGCATGATCATGCATTTTTGACCCTTGGGGCGCTTTCACATGGCCCACGCTGCAGTTTGGCGCAGTGTACCTGTAGTTGTTGTGCAGGTTGGCCGTGCTTTCCCATAGACTTCTATTAGATCAGGCGATTTTGGTGCCTTTTTCTGAAAGTGCCCTAAAAGTCCTGCATGCTGCATCTTTGATGCACTTTCAGAAATCTATGGAATACCACAGGTAACCCACACGAAAACTGTGGGTACACTGCGCCATGCCCGCTCTGCAGCCGAATCGCAGCACGGCAGTGTGAAAGCACCCTAATACGTTTCAATGGGAGCGCCTGAAAAATGCGGCTAACAACTGTCTCTTTTTCTTAGTAACTAACTTCCCACAAAATGTCTGTGCTAACATATAGGAAAGCAAAAAAAAAATAAAAGATGCCAAAGATCGAGTGTGAATGTAGAGCAAATATAACTGACTAACTTGGTCAGTTAGAGAGAAACGATGGCAGTTATATAATAAAAAAAAATTAAAAAGCCCCTGAAGAAGCCTAATGATGAAACACATAGAAGTAAATTGATACCAAACATGTCAAGCCTTAAAGCTGAAGTTCAGTAAAAAAATGATCAAAGATGCCAAAAGATCAAGTGTGAATTTAGAACAAATATACTGATCAGTTAGGGGAAATGATGGTTTGAGAGCAATTATATTAACCCTTTTGAGCCGCGCCTCCCGGCCATTTAAGGGGTTTAGGATGCCGGGAGGTGGGGCGGGGTTGATTATCATGTGACCGCCATAATTGGCTGTCCCGGTGGTCACATGATCGGAAAGCTCCCAATCTCAAGCAGTGATCGTGAGCTTTCCGTTAGTCGCCAGGAGCATGCAGGACGTGCGCTTTTGGAACAACTGTATGCCACCAATTCACGGAAATGTGCAGCCGCTCGGCTCCAAGGCCCACCGCCAAGTGGCTGCATATTTGTGTGCGGCCAGCGCCAATGGGTTTAAAAAAATGATAAAACTAACCCCCTGAGGAAGCCTAATGATGAAACACGTAGAAAAATTGCACCAAGTGAATTGATACCAAACATGTCAAGCCTTAAAGCTGAAGTTCAGTAAAGTAAAATGATCAAAAATGCCAAAGATCGAGTGTGAACTTAGAACAAATATACTGGTCATCTAGAGAGAAACGATGGTCTGGCAATTATATAAAATTAATCCCCTGATAAAGCCTAATGATGAAACACATAGGAATAATGCACTGCGTAAATAGATCCCAAACATGCCAAGCCTTAGAGTTGAAGTTCAGTAAAAAAAAAGAATAAAGATCAAGTGTGAATGTAGAAGAAATATACTGATCAGTTAGAGAGAAACAATGGTTTCAGGGCAATTATATTAAAAAATATATAACATGAACCACCTGAGGAAGCCTAATGATGAAACGTGTAGGAAGGAGCCTATGGACACCATTACATTTTAACAGAGATCATACTCCTACTGCAAGCCTTACTTTCAGGCAGTGTGTAGCATTTTATTTTTAAAAACAGATTTTAGTAAATTTCACTTTTTGTACTGAACCCCAGGCCTGGACTGGCCATAGGGCCACACTGTACCCACCAGAGAACGAGTGCCACGCTGTGCCCACACCACCAGAGAGAGCCACGCTGTACCCACACCACCAGAGAAAGCCACGCTGTACCCACACCACCAGATAGAGAGAGCCATGCTGTACCCACACCACCAGAGAGAGAGAGAGCCACGCTGTACCAGCACCACCAGAGAGAGCCACGCTGTACCCACACCACCAGAGAGAGAGAGAGCCACGCTGTACCAGCACCACCAGAGAGAGCCACGCTGTACCAGCACCACCAGAGAGAGCCACGCTGTACCCGCACCACCAGAGAGAGCCACGCTGTGCGCACCACCAGAAAGAGAGCCACGCTGTCCAGCACCACCAGAGAGAGAGAGCAGGTCAGTGTCACTGGGCAGTGTGGGCACAATAGGAGACAGACAGTACTAGCATTGTATGGCCACAATAGGACTGAGACACTGTACTATAAAGGGGGCTGCACTGTAAAGGGGCACTGTAATCATTGCAGTGCCCCTTTACAGTGCAGTCCCCTTTATATCACAGTGTCCCTGCACATTACAGTGTGGAGGACCGACAACAGGCACCCCCCGCGAATGTCTACCAACACCGAAAAGTTGGCTGCTCAGTCCAAAATGCCTGGGCCTATTTTTTGCCCCAGTCTGGGCCTGCTGAACCCGGATCACCTAAGACGTTAAAAGAAATACATACATGAACTACAGGGCAGGGGACGAGGTCACCACCACAACTTGATCTGAGCCATGGCCTGGCCTTCAAAACATCTCCATTAGTGTGATGACAAATAGCTCTCGGATGTCACCTCGCAGACAATTCAATGCTCTGATCCCGGCTCAGTAAACTGGATGATAAACGGTTTATGCTAATAATGCGCACGGACAAAAGTGTCTCTTCTATTAATAATCAGGGTGACACAGTCATTTGCATCCAAGTTTACAATATATGGATTAATGACGGTATAATGACAGGCGCCATAGAATCGGAGAGAAGAGTTCTCTGTGTATGTGACACGAAGACACAAAATCCATACAACAGCCAATATGACGGAGCGGGGATTTAGTAAGTACTCGATCATGGCACTCCAGGTTAAATGAAGGAGCTCACGATACAATCATCATACTAGATACTAGATAAAGTACATGTAAGCGTAATCCCATAGAAGATTTAGCAAAATTATATGATTTTAAGAGTAACACTTTTGTTGAGAAAAAAAAATATTCCTCTCTGGATGATCTACTTTGTTGCAGATTACAACTTTTTGTTACCCTACATTCACACCTATGCCTTATTTTGTGCATTTTGTGTTTTGCAGAAACACACTACCATCCATTTAACATGGTTTCCTATGGATGTAGTTCACATCTATGTGTTTTGTGGAAAGGGTCAGGGACTTTTTTTTTCCGCAGCAGATTGCGTTTGTGTGTAAAAGACTTCAAGTGTTGCATATTTTTTGATGCGTTGATGCGTTTTTTTCTCTTTAACACTGTATATAGCTGGTTGCTAAGGGGTGGGCTGGGAAGCCGGCTGCAGTGTCCTCAGCAACTGATGAGTCATCAGCTGTCAGTGGGGTTCCCCGCTGACAGCTGAATGTAAAAATAAAAGTATTGCCAGCAACAAAAAACGATGTGGGGTCCCCCCCCCAAAATTCATATCAGGCCCTTGGGGTCTGGTATGTATTTGGAGGAGCACCCCATGACAATTTTATTTTTTTAAATGGCATGGGGTCCCCCCGCAAAATTCATACCAGACCCTTATCCGAGCATGCAGCCCGGCAGGTCAGGAAAGGGAAAGGACGAGTGAGCACCCCCCTCCTCCTGAACCATACCAGGCTGCATGCCCTCAACATGGTGCCCCAAAGCACCTTGTCCCCATGTCGCTGGGAACAAGGGCCTCTTCCCCACAACCCTGGGCATTGGTTGTCGGGGTCTGCGTCAGGGGGCTTATCGGGATCTGGAAGCCCCCTTTAACAAGAGGGCCCCCAGATCCCGCCCCCTATGTGAATGAGTATGGGGTACATTGTACCCCTACTCATTCACTCAAGTAAAGTGTCAAAAAGAAATAAAAACATTCAGAAATAAAAACATTCCTTTATTGAAAATATAAAAAAAACAATGTCCCCCCGATGTACAGTAGATCAATCACCAATCACACTGCCCATCGCACTGCCGGACCCCACAAAAAAGGCTCCGCCTACGACGAAGGCTAACCACTGACTGCCTGCTCCTCTGTCTGACAGTTCTTAAATCGTTAAGGGCCGGGGCCACCCGGCGACGTCACCAGGTGGCACCGCCCCCTGTGATGTCATCGACCAGTGCATGCTGGACCGTACAGATGGTCCAACTTGGACACGCCCCTTCTTCCCTCCTCCATCGAGGGAGTGCTTTCATAGATTGTAAATGGGGGAGAGAATCCTGTGACTGATCAGACTCGCCTCTTTATTCTCCTCTATGACCAGTCGGCCGATGAAGCTGCGGAAGGCGACGGGAGGGGGCAACATCCCCTCCTGCTGCTGGTAAAAGCAATCCAGTGGCTAGTAAATGGCACAGGATGCCGTTCCTTTAGAGAGCATGCGCCAGTGACATCACCAGCTGCTGCTCCATGAAATATCTCCTAAACGGTGCACATTTAGGAGATACTCATTTTACCTACAGGTAATCTTTATTATATGCTTACCTGTAGGTAAAAATTGTGGCTGACAAGACTTTACTACCACTTTAAGGCTTGACATGTTTGGTATGGTTTTACTCTGTGCAATCTCATCCTTCAGATTGGGTATAGTATGGTATTTATGTGTACTAAAATGGATTAAAGTTGTTTTTTCTACCATCATTTTATTCTCCTTGTTCTCTGCTTTCAGAAAATACACTAAAATGTCAAAAGTATTGGTACGCCTACCTTTACACGCACATGAACTTTAATGGCATCCCAGTCTTAGTCCATAGAGTTCAATATTGAGTTGGCCCTCCCTTTGAACCATTAACATCTTCAACTCTTCTGGGAAGGCTGTTCTCAAGATTTAGGAGTGTGTCTATGGGAATCAAGGGCAGCCCGTCTATAGAGGCGCCGCCCCCCCTATCCATGTGTCCAGCCCCCTGATCTACATATCAGGGTGCCAGACTATGGATTCCAATGGCGGGGGGTGTTTTTTTTAAGCACCTGATTAGAGCCAAAGACTCTAATCGGCTTCCAAAAAGGGTGGCCTCGGAGCGCAGAGCATTGCGCTCCGATCCCACCCTGTTGTGTGACGATAGCAAATGCATTTTTGCTATTTTCACACTAAAGCTCCTCCCCGCCAATCAGGAGGCAGGTCGTGAGACCTGTTTCCTCACTGGCCAAAGCGTCTGGCGATCCTATTGGATGCCTAGAGATTTGGCGGAAGAGGAGACACACGGCGGAGGAAGCTTGAGGAGCGGACACTGGAGCCGACGCTGCCCGCACTCCGTGTTGTTTGTTTGCTGCCCCCCCAAAAAATAACCCACCAGCCTCTACAGATGGGAATGTTTGACCATTCTTCCAGGAGCGCATTTGTGAGGTCAGGCACTAATATTGGAGGAGGAGGCCTGGCTCACAGTCTCCGTTCTAATTCATCCCAAAAGTGTTCTATTGGGTTGAGGTCAGGACTTTGTGCAGACCAGTCAAGTTCTTCCACCCCAAACTTGCTCATCCATGTCTTTATGGACCTTGCTTTGTGCACTGTTGTGCAGTCATGTTGGAACAAATTGGGAGCATGAAATTGTCCAAAATGTCTTGGTATGTTGATGCCTTAAGAGTTCCCTTCACTGGAACTAAGGGGCCAAACCCAACTCCTGAAAAACAACCCCCCCACCATAACCCCCCCTCCACCAAATGATTTAGACCAGTGCACAAAGCAAGGTCCATAGAACATGGATTAGCGAGTTTGGGGTGGAGGAACTTGACTGTCCCGACCTCAACCCAATAGAACATCTTTGGGATGAATAATGCCCCGTACACACGGTCGGACATTGATCGGACATTCCGACAACAAAATCCATGGATTTTTTCTGACGGATGTTGGCTCAAACTTGTCTTGCATACACACGGTCAAACAAAGTTGTCGGAAAATCCGATCGTTCTGAACGCGGTGACGTAAAACATGTACGTCGGGACTATAAACGGGGCAGTAGCCAATACCTTTCGTCTCTTAATTTATTCTGAGCATGCGTGGCACTTTGTGCGTCGGGTTTGTGTACACACGATCGGAATTTCCGACAACGGATTTTGTCGGAAAATTTTATAGCCTGCTCTCAAACTTTGTGTGTCGGAAATTCCGATGGAAAATGCGTGATGGAGCCCACACACGGTCGGAATTTCCGACAACAAGGTCCTATCACACATTTTCCGTCGGAAAATCTGACCGTGTGTACGGGGCATTAGAGTGGAGACTGCGAGCCAGGCCTTCATGTCCAACATCAGTGCCTGACCTGACAAATGCGCTTCTGGAAGGATGGTCAAACATTCCCATAGACACACTCCTAAACCTTGTGGACAGCCTTCCCAGAAGCGTTGAAGCTGTTATAGCCGCAAAGGGTGGGCCAACTCCTACGGACTAATACTGGGATGCCATTAAGTTCATGTGTGTGTAAAGGTAAGTGTCCCAAAACTTTTGACAATGCAGTGTATATAATATTTGGGGGTTTTCACTAATCTTCGGGCCTAAAATGTTCATTTTAATATGTGTGCAAAATGCAAAAGGAAAGGCTGGAACCCACATCAGGCAGTCAAAGTCATTATTTGGGGTATATAAATGCAGAAATAAAAACTGACAAATCCCTCATTCTCGTTTAGTTAGGTGTACTTTAGAGCATCAAAAATAAAATAAAAAGTTATCGGAGACTCTAAGGTTACATTTTAACAAACCACTGGATACCAATTACCGGAATCATAACCTGAACTGCCCTTTGTTTTCATTAGCAACAAATCATTTTCCTTTGCTGGTTTCTTCTTCCCTTGTCCCCCCTCATCTTGGGGACCCGCCATGCTATTCTGCCGAGCTTTGAAGACTGCGTTACTCTGTGAGTCACGGCACCTCCGCGGGTGGTGATCCTACGAACGCTCCTGGTTAGCTTTCCTAAATGATACTTTTATTTTGTTTTGTTTTTTTTTTGTTTTTTTTTTTCTTTTTAATTCTCATTTTCTCTCCATCTCTGCAATGTTCCAAGACACATGGGAACCCGCTGAGTGAGGCGAGAAGTGAATTCTATTTGCCCGAGTGTGACATTGCAGCCATGAAATAGAAGTCTAGGAAGCGGCAGGTGGTTATATCAAAAAAACGAGAAAGGAATCAGAAGTAATTACAGCCATTTATGCATTAAATCCATTGCGCTGTTTACCTGAGTCGGGAACAGAACTGAAAGAGCTGTGATTTTTTCTCCCGGCACGGGAATTATCCAGCACATAATATTCAGGTTTACATTCCACAGCGGAAGAATGACTGGCGCACAATGGCCCTTCTGTATAGGATCCGTACCTCTCCCCAACTCAGACCTGGGCATTATAGTGGACCTTCACCCTAAAATACATCTTTGCCCCATTGTATTCCTCCACCTTCATTAATCTACAAAAGTGACCTTTTTTTTTTAAGTAATTTTTTTGTAATTTAAGGTTGGTCCACCATGCCACCTGCCACTATTCTCACCTAGATGAGAATGTTGTAAACCAGGGGTCCCCAAGCCCCTGGGCCACAGACTGGTGGTGGCCAAACAAAGACCAGGCTTGGTTGGCAGAGATCAGGCTTGGTTGTATCACCACCCGCAACACCACTCCCATCATGGCTGTTCGGTACAGTGGCAGGCTTCATCTGGTGGCGGGGTACAGTGACAGGCTGCATCTGGTGTCCAGGGACAGTGACAGGCTGCATCTGGTGGCCGGGTACAGTGACAGGCTGCATCTGGTGTCCGGGTACAGTGGCAGGCTGCATCTGATGGCAGGGTACAGTGACAGGCTGCATCTGGTGGCAGGGTGCAGTGACAAAATTTTTACAAATATGTGAAAAGTGTGGTGTGCATTTGTATAGCCCCCCCCCCCCCCCCCCGAGTCAATACTTTGTAGAACCACTTTCACTGCAATTACAGCTGCAAGTCTTTTTGGGGATGTTTTCTACCAGCTTTGCACATCTAGAGAGCAAAATATTTGCCCATTATTCTTTGCAAAATAGCGCAAGCTCTGTCAGATTGGATGGAGAGCGTCTGTGAACAGCATTTTTCAAGTCTTGCCACAGATTATCAATTGGATTTAGGTCTGGACTGGGCCATTCTAACACATGAATATGCTTTGATGGAAACCATTCCATTGTAGCTCTGGCTGTATGTTTAGGGTCGTTGTCCTGCTGGAAGGTGAACCTCCTCCCCAGTCTCAAGTCTTTTGCAGACTCTAACAGGCTCCATACATCTTCCCATCAACTCTGACCACCTTCCCTGTCCCTGCTGAAGAAAAGCATCCCCACAAAATGATGCTGCCACCACCATGTTTCACGGTGGGGATGGTGTGTTCAGGGTGATGTGGAGTGTTAGTTTTCCGCCACACATAGCGTTTTGCTTTTAGGCCAAAAAGTTCAATTTTGGTCTCATCTGACCAGAGCACCTTCTTCCACATGTTTGTTGTGTCCAACAACATGGCTTTTCGCAAACTGCAACAGGACTTCTTTTGGCTTTCTTTCAACAACGGCTTTCTTCTTGTCACTCTTCCATAAAGACCAGATTTGTGGAGAGCACGACTAATATTTTTCTTTGATCACTGTACTGGTGTCATTTGTGACGCTAATCAGCATTAGTGTACTTAGTAGTAGCACCAGATAGGTCTAGGAACCCCTCCTAAACCCCCACAATAAAGGTTTAACCCCTTGATCACCCCCTGTCACCAGTGATCACAGTTTTAGTGTTAAGGGTGACGCTGGTTAGCTAGTTATTTTTTTTATAGCGTCAGGGCACCCGCCATATATTACCCAATAAAGATTTAACCCCCTGATCACCCAGCAGGTGACATCAGTTAGGTTTTAGCGTCAGTCAGGGTCTGCGTCGCCCCAGATTAGTGCCAGTAGTGCTAACACCCATGCACGCCCCATACACCTCCCTTAGTAGTATAGTGTCTGGATCGATATCGGTATCTGGATCGATATCTTTAATCTGACCAGAACTATATTAGTGTCCCCAGTAGTTTAGGGTTCCCAAAAATGCAGCGTTAGCGGGATCAGCCCAGATACCTGCTAGCACCTGCGTTTAGCCCCTCTGCCCAGCCCACCCAAGTGCAGTATCAATTGATCATTGTCACTTACAAAATACTAAACACATAACTGCAGCATTTGCAGAGTCAGGCCTGATCCCTGGGAACGCTAACAGTTTTTTTTGGTAGTGTTTGAAGCGGTCGCTGACAGTCAGGTGCTTTTTTCTCCTGTGAGTCTCACTAGTGTACCAGTAAATTTAGAGGCCAAAATGTCCAATCGAAGGTACACTAGTGAAGAGGCCTACACAATTCTGAGCATGACAGATAGTGAAGAGGAAGTCACTCATCTGTCAGATTGGGGCTCAGAATACGAACCTGTGGACAGCAGCGGCACCCTGACAGATAGCTCTGATGACGGAGTAGTGGTCCCTGCCAAGGTCAGGCGTGCCCGACGCCATTCTTCTGCTGTTGTTGAGGTGCAAGAACTGCAGGGCTCTCGTATGGAGCAGAGAGTCAGTACTAGTGCCGCTCATGCTTCTGGTGAACTGGCAAGCACTAGTAACCTAGTACACCCTGGTCGTACATCCACCACTGCAGCATCATGTGGTGACATAGCGAGTCCCATAAGTACAGTTCAAGCTGGTGAGGTGGTTAGCACAACTAGTGTCCCGCAGCCACCAAGAAGACAAAGACAGGTCCGTCGAGCCCATAGTGCCCTTCCTGCTGCATTTGCCAATCCTAATTGGGAGCCCACCACTTCTGCAGCACCCGTATTTCCCCCCACCCTGGCCGGAAGATCACTATAGATGTATTGTGGACCAAAGCAATTTGTATGCTGGTCAATTCATCTCCGCTAATCCCCAGTTGACCATTGCCAGAGATTGGAGACCTATTATGGTCTCCGAATTTAAGACCTTCCTGGGCCTATCCCTCCTCATGGGCATAACTAAAAAAAGTGAGCTGCGGTCATATTGGTCCACTGACCCAATTCACCATATGCCCGTGTTCCCTTCCTCCATGACCAGGACACAATACGAGCAGATCTTGCGGTTCATGTATTTCAATGACAATGAACTCGTCCTCGGGGTGACCCTGAATACGATCGGCTCTACAAAATTCGGCCCCTCATAAACCACTTCAACCAGCAGTTTGCAGCCCTGTTTACTTCCGATCAAGTTGTCTGCATTGATGAGTCCCTGAGTATGTTTTCTGGCCGCTTGTCTTTCAAACAGTATCTTCCCAGCAAGCGTGCCAGATACGGGGTCAAGATGTATAAGTTCTGTGACAGGACAACAGGCTATACATGTAGTTTTATGGTTTACGATTGAAGAGATAGTTACGTAGAGCCGGAGAACTGCCCTGACTACATAGGAAGCGCTGGTAGGATAGTGTGGGACTTGGTGTCACCCTTATTCGGAAAGGGGTACCACTTGTATGTGGACAATTATTACACAAGCGTGCCACTTTTTAGTCACTTGTTTGATCATGGAATTGGCGCATGTGGCACCGTGCGATCTAATCGTCGGGGCTTACCCCAGCGGCTTGTAGATTCCCGTCTTAGGCTGGGGGAGAGAGCCTGCTTGAAGTATAATAATTTGCTCGCTATGAAGTGGAGGGATAATAAGAATGTTTTCATTCTGTCCTCCCTTCGTGCAGACACAACGGTCCAAATTCCTACGGCGACTGGTGTTGTGGAGAAACCCCTCTATGTCTATGAACACAACCTTAACATGATAGCACAACCACCCCCCCCAAATGACCCCATTTTGGAAAGTAGACACCCCAAGGTATTTGATATGAGGCATGGTGAGTGTTTTGCAGCTCTCATTTGTTTTTGAAAATGAAGAAAAAAAAATGTATTTTCTTTTTTCAATTTTCAAAACTTTGTGACAAAAAGTGAGATCTGCAAAATACTCAACATGCCTCTCAGCAAATAGCTTGGGGTGTCTCCTTTCCAAAATGGGGTCAATTGTGGGGGGAGGGGGGGGGTTGTGCTATCTGGGCATTCCATGGCCTCCGAAACTGTGATAGACAGTGAGGAGTGAAATAAAAAATTTACGCCCTTAGAAATCCTGAAGGCGGTGATTGGTTTTCGGGGCCCCGTACGTGGCTAGGCTCCCAAAAAGCCTCACACATGTGGTATCCCCATACTCAGGAGAAGCAACAGAATGTATTTTGGGGTGCAATTCCACATATAACCATGGCATGTGTGAGCAATATATCATTTAGTGAGAACTTTGTGCGAAAAAAATATAAAATATTCCATGGACTCAACATGCCTCTCAGCAAATAGCTTGGGGTGTCTACTTTCCAAAATGGGGTCAGTTGGGGGGGGGGGGGTTTGCGCTATCTTGGCATTTTATGGCCTTCGAAACTGTGATAGGTAGTGAGAAGTGAAATAAAAAATTTACGTCCTTAGAAATCCTGAAGGCGGTGATTGGTTTTCGGGGCCCCGTACGCGGCTAGGCTCCCAAAAAGTCCCACACATGTGGTATCCCCATACTCAGGAGAAGCAGCTAAATGTATTTTGGGGTGCAATTCCACATATACCCATGGCCTGTGTGAGCAATATATCATTTAGTGACAACTTTGTGAATTTTTTTTTATTTTTCAATCACTTGTGACAAAAAAAAATGATATTCAATGGGCTCAACATGCCTCTCAGCAATTTCCTTGGGGTGTCTACTTTCCAAAATGGGGTCATTGGGGGGGTTTTGTACCGCTCTGCCTTTTTAGCACCTCAAGAAATTAGGCAGTCATAAACTAAAACCTGCGTAAATTTCAGAAAATGTACCCTAGTTTTTAGACGCTATAACTTTTGCGCAAACCAATAAATTTACGCTTACTTATTTTTTTTTTTTACCAAAGACATGTGGCCGAATACATTTACACCGCAAAAAATAAAAATCGCAGAGGCAATCAAATACCATCAAAAGAAAGCTCTATTTGTGGGAAAAAAAGGACGCAGATTTCGTTTGGGTACAACATTGCATGACCACGCAATTACCAGTTAAAGCAGCGCAGTGCCAAATTGTAAAAAGTGCTCCGGTCATTGAGCAGCCAAATCTTCCGGGGCTGAAGTGGTCAAAGCTTGGGATATTGTTTTATTACCTAGGCTTGCTTTAAACTTGTCCACAACTTTATCCCTGACCTGTCTGGTGTGTTCCTTGGCCTTCATGATGCTGTTTGTTCACTAAGGCTCTCTAACAAACCTCTGAGGGCTTCACAGAACAGCTGTATTTATACTGAGATTAAATTACACACAGGTGGACTCTATTTAGTAATCAGGTGACTTCTGAAGGCAATTGGTTCCACTAGATTTTAGTTTGGGGTATCAGAGTAAAGGGGGCTGAATACAAATACACCCCACACTCTTTACATATTTATTTGTAAAAAAATTTTGAAAACCATTTATCATTTTCTTTCCACTTCACAATTATGTGCCACTTTGTGTTGATCTATCACATAAAATTGCAATAAAATACATTTACATTTTTGGTTGTAACATGACAAAATGTGGAAAATGTCAAGGGGTATGAATACTTTTTCAAGGCACTGTATGTACTGCAGGGACAACTCCAGATTGAAGGTGAGTATTGCAGCAAAATATTTCTTTTTCAACCTCATAATAGGGTTGGATGATTTTGCCCATTATGCAACATGAAAGGCTGAAGACATCTAATGGAGAAGAATATGGACTGCAGGGACAACTCCAGAATGAAGAAGAGTATTGCAGCAAAAGCTTTCTTTTTTTGTCTTTTGGTAGGCTGTTCTTTCCTGCCTTATTCTTGACTGGAGGTCTGATTTATCTACATATATTTTGTTTAACAAAGCAGAGTTTGAGCTTACAATCAGCTATATTGGACTGACAGGGGACATTCTGATAGGAGCATGCTGATGCTTTACTGCCGCGTTAGAGGCTGGGGGCGGGTCCATGACAGCCGAGTTACAGGCTGGGGGCGGGTCCATGACAATCAGAGCTCAGAGGAAGTGGATTGGATAGCAGTGGCCGTCATTCTGCATTAAAGACTGAAGACATCTAGTGAAAGAAAATAAGTCCTGTAGGGACAACTCTAGAATGAAGTTGAGTATTGCAGAAAAAGTCTTTTTTTTTTTCAATTTTTTAATCGGGTTGGATGATGCTGGCCATCATGTAACATTGAAAACTAAGGACATCTAATATGGGAAATACTGTATGTACTGCAGGGACAACTCCAGGAATGAAGGTGAGTATTGCAGCAAATTTTTATTTTTTTATTCATTGTTTTGATAATAGGGTTGGGTGAGGAGGAAAATATTGTGAAGGGACAACTCCAGAAAGAAAGTTAGTATTCCAGAAAAAACTTTATTTTCTATCTTTTAATTTTTTTATTTTTTTTTTTGCTGCTCTTGACTGGAGGTCTGATTTAAACAAATACATGAAATTGGTGTTTATCAAAGCGGAGACTTCATTGGGATGAGACAAGTGCCCAAACACCCACCGAAACAAAAAACTGACTTAATACTTTTCCTTGTCAAAAGAAGTTTATTGAGTATACAATATTATAAAGATACATAAAGTAAGTTTACAAGGATCGACTTAATACTTTTAATTATAGATAAAGTTGACATTTCTGAGGCTTAATAGCCGATCATGTGACCCATATTGTTCTTTGATTGACCGCATCTTCCAGCTGCTGCAGATCAACATTTAGCACCATAGGGAGCGCTATAGGAGGCTCGCAGCAATAATACCAATTCATTTCAGCTTGTAAAGTACACCTAAAAGACTAGTCATTTTTCTTTCGAAGAGTCGCAACACAGTGTACTATAGAAATTACAGAACGAAAAGCTGCTTGACATAAATTGCAAGTTGGTTTATTTGAAACATTATAATAACAATTATTGAATATTCTAGAACATTTTTTTTAATATAATCATAATACCCAAATATAAGTAAAATTGTATTTTATTTATGGTTCTTCCATGTGCACAAAATCCATATATTTTAGTACACATTTCACCCTCTTAATACCCCCCCCCCAACCTCATTCTGCACCCCGCCACACTTCATTCTGCCCCTCTACACACTCCATTCTGCACCATTCCACACCCCTTTCTGCCCCCCTGCACACCTCTTTTTTCCCCTTTGCACACCTCATTCTGTCCCCATGCACATCTCATTCTGCCTCCCTCCACACCTCATTCTGCCCCCCTGCACACATCTTTCTGCCCCCCTTCCACACCCCTTTCTACCCCCTCCACACCTCATTTTGCCTCTCTCCACACCCCATTTTGCCCCTTCCACATCTCATTCTGCCCCCTCTCCACATCTCATTCTGCCCCCTCTCCACATCTCATTCTGCCCCCTCTCCACATCTCATTCTGCCCCCTCTCCACATCTCATTCTGCCCCCCCTGCACACCTCATCCTGTCCCCCCCTCCATATCTCATTCTTCCTCCCTCTCCACCTCATTCTGCCCCCCTGCACATCTCATTCTGCCCCCCCTCTCCATATCTCATTCTGCTCCCCTCCACATCTCATTCTGCTCCCCCCCCCTCCATACCTCATTCTGCCCCCTTCCACACCCTTTCCGCCCCCCTCCACACCTCATTCTGCCCCTCTCCACACCCCATTTTGCCCCTTCCACATCTCATTCTGCCTCCTCTCCACATCTCATTCTGCCCCTCTCCACACCTCATTCTGCCCCCCTCCACACCTCATTCTGCCCCTCTCCACAACCCATTCTGCCCCCCTCCACACCTCATTCTGCCCCCTCCACACCTCATTTTTTCCTCCTGCATATCTCATTCTGCCCCCCTCCACACCTCATTCTGCCCCCCTCCACACCACATTCTGCCCCTCTCCACAACCCATTCTGCCCCCCTCCACACCTCATTCTGCTCCCCTCCACACCTCATTCTGCCCCCTCCACACCTCATTTTTTCCTCCTGCATATCTCATTCTGCCCCCCTCCACACCTCATTCTGCCCCCCTCCACACCTCATTCTGCCCCTCTCCACAACCCATTCTGCCCCCCTCCACACCTCATTCTGCCCCCTCCACACCTCATTCTGCCCCCTACACATCTCATTCTGCCCCCCTCCACACCTCATTCTGCCCCCCTGCACATCTCATTCTGCCCCTCTCCACACCCCATTCTGCCCCCCCTGCACACCTCTTTCTGCCCCCCTGCACACCTCATTTTTTCCTCCTGCATATCTCATTCTGCCCCCATCTCCACCTCATTCTGCCTCCTGCACATCCCTTTCTGCTCCCTTCCACACCCCTTTCTGCCCCCCTCCACACCTCATTCTGACCCCCTCCACACCTCATTCTGACCCCCTCCACACCTCATTCTGACCCCCTCCACATCTCATTCTCCCCCCTCTCCACACCCCACTGTGCCCCCTCCACATCTCATTCTGCCCTCCCTGCACACCTCTTTCTGTCCCCCTGCACATCTCATTCTGCCCCCCTCCACACCTCATTCTGCCCCCCTCCACATCTCATTCTGCCCCCTCCACATCTCATTCTGCCTCCTCCATACCTCATTCTGCCCCCTCCACATCTCATTCTGCCCCCTCCACATCTCATTCTGCCCCCTCCACATCTCATTCTGCCCCCTCCACATCTCATTCTCCCCCTCTCCACACCCCATTCTGCCCCCTCCACATCTCATTCTGCCCCCCCTGCACACCTCTTTCTGCCCCCTCCACATCTCATTCTCCCCCTCTCCACACCCCATTCTGCCCCCTCCACACCTCATTCTGCCCCCCCTGCACACCTCTTTCTGCCCCCTCCACACCCCATTCTGCCCCCTCCACACCTCATTCTGCCCCCCCTCCACACCTCTTTCTGCCCCCTCCACACCTCATTCTGCCCCCCTCCACATCTCATTCTGCCCCCCTCCACAACTCAATCTGCTCCCCTCCACACCTCAATCTGCTCCCCTCCACATCTCCGCCGGTCGCTCTTTTTTGTGGCTCCTTCCCAAACTTTTAATACAGGTTACATATTCACTGCAGTCAGAGATCTAGAGTCTGCGGTGTTCTCCGTTCACATTAATTAGGAGATGTGTTTTCATAATTCCTACCCAGGAAAAATGCATTACAGTCAGCGTCTCGCTAATATACAATGACATCATTAAAAATGGCTTCCAATTAGGCACCCTGCCCGCCGGCATCTTGGCTCCTCGGTGCCGGCACAGAGTTTGATAATCATTTTGAAATAGATAAGATGAATTCAAGCTAAGAGGATCCCGGACAGTAAATCTGAGCCTGTGTCAGTTACTTGCGGTATCATTAATACAGAATTATTGAAGTGGCTGAAAAAAGTGTCGCTAGTCTTGGGCTCCCGCCATCTCCCTCCTGCACTGTGGTCACTTGGAGACTCCCATTTTCTGAGGCTGTAGTTATTTCTTCACTGCCTTCTGACGCAAGTCCAGAACTTTGCCTGAATTATACATGTTGCTTTAAAGAGTCCCTGTCACCAACTTAAAGTGGTTGTAGAGGCTGAAGGTTGCATTCTATGCATGAAGGTAAAAAAAAAACCTTCCCCCACAGCCCCCCTAATACTCACCTGAGCCCCCTCCCTATCCAGCGATGTACATGAAAGCCTCAGCTGTCCCAGAACTCCCTCTCCTCATTGGCTGAGCCATTGGCTCCCACTGCTGTCAATCACAGCCAGTGAGCCAATGAGGAGAGAGCGGAGGTGGGGCCGAGCCGCGCCTCTATGTGTCTTGCCATTGGGGGGCACTGGTCAAGGGGGAGGAGCGAGGAGCGCCTGCGGGGGAACTGAGAAGAAGAGAATCGGGGCTGCTCTGTGCAAAAACCACAAGTATAATATGTTTGTTATATATTTTTATTTTTTTTAAAGCTGAACCTTTAATACTACTTAAAAATAAGAAACGCAAAACACAGAAAAGTCAAATTCTAAAAGATTTATTGCAGTGGTTTTCCTTTCCATTTTTTAGAAAATGTGACTACTTCAGAAGAGTCAGTTCCCTTACTCTTTTGCATCTCATAACTGTCTCTTCTTTTGGAATTGTCTAATTACTGTCTGTGCTGGGCCAGCTCCTCCACCCATCCCCTTGCCTCCCTACATAACCTTTTATGTAGCTGTCGGGTAAAGATCAAAGGGGGGTTCTGTAGAGTTCCACTTGAGTCTGCAGGGACTGCTGTCATCACATCCAAGATGGCGGCACCCAGCCGCAGTCTCAAGGTATTTTGGATGTCCTCACAAGAAAAAAAATATGTTGAATGCATATACACTATATTACCAAAGGTATTGGGACGCCTGCCTTTACACGCACATGAACTTTAATGGCATCCCAGGCCTTAGTCCGTAGGGTTCGATGTTGAGTTGGCCCACCCTTTGCAGCTATAACAGCTTCAACTCTTCTGGGAAGGCCGTCCACAAGGTTTAGGAGGGTGTCTATGGGAATGTTTGACTATTCTTCCAGTAGTGCATTTGTGAGGTCAGGCACTGATGTTGGACGAGAAGGCCTGGCTCGCAGTCTCCGCTCTAATTCATCCCAAAGGTGTTCTATCGGGTTGAGGTCAGGACTCTGTGCAGGCCAGTCAAGTTCCTCCACCCCAAACTCGCTCATCCATGTCTTTATGGACCTTGCTTTGTGCACTGGTGTGCAGTCATGTTGGAACAGGAAAGGGCCATCCCCAAACTGTTCCCACAAAGTTGGGAGCATGAAATTGTCCAAAATGTCTTGGTATGCTGACACCTTAAGGTTACAGGTGCTATAGCACTAGAAACAGCGCCTGCAAAGCGCATGTAAAGTGCCTCTCCCCTCTCTCCAATGTGAAAGCCCGAGACCAGCAGAAAAGGTCAGACGGAATAATTTCATCGGATATTCTGATTGTGTGTGGGCTTCATCAAACTTTTTTTTTTTTAAATTCTGACGGACCTAGGAATAGAACATGTTTTAAATCTTTCCAACAGAATTAATTCCTATCGGGAAAAACGTCCGTCTGTATCCTATTCCGACGGACCAAAAATGACTCAAGGGCAGCTATTGGCTACTGGCTATTGAACTTCCTTTTTCTAGTCCCGTCGGACTTTGGTGTGATCGTGTGTAGGCAAGTCCGTTTCAGCAGAACTCCGTCGCAACGCCGTCGGAAAGACCGTCAGAGTTTCTGACAGAAAAAGCGGTCGTGTGTACGCGGCATAAGGGTTCCCTTCACTGGAACTAAGGGGCCAAGCCCAACCCCTGAACAACAACCCCCACACCATAATCCCCCCTCCACCAAATGATTTGGACCAGTGCACAAAGCAAGGTCCATAAAGACATGGATGAGCGAGTTTGTGGTGCAGGAACTTGACTGGCCTGCACAGAATCCTGACCTCAACCCGAGAGAACACCTTTGGGATGAATTAGGGCGGAGACTGCGAGCCAGACCTTCTCATCCAACATCAGTGCCTGACCTGACAAATGTGCTTCTGGAAGAATGGTCAAACATTCCCATAGACACACTCCTAAACCTTGTGGACAGCCTTCCCAGAAGAGTTGAAGCTGTTATATCTGCAAAGGGAGGGCCAACTCAATATTGAACCCTACAGACTAAGGCTGGATTCACACCTATGCAGTTTTAGTGCTTTTTGCATTTTGCAGATTTGCACTACAGTCCATTTACATAGTAGGTGAGGTTGAAAAAAAAAAGACACAAGTACATCAAGTCCACTTAACATGGTTTCCTATGGAACACACTCTGTAGTGCAAATCTGCAAAATGCAAAAAGCATAAAAAATTCATAGGTGTGAATCCAGACTAAGACTGGGATGCCGTTCATGTGTGTGTAAAGGCAGGCGTCCCAATACTTTTGGTAATATAGTGTATGTGCATTCAACATTTTTTTTTTTTCTTATGAGGACATCCAAACTTTTGGCAATATAGTGTAATCTTACTGCAAGGTTGTTGTTGAAATAAATGGTCTGGAGCAGGGGTGTCGCTAGGGGGTGGCTTTTGGGGCTATAGCCCCGAATCTGGGGCCAATAGCCCCGAGTCTCTGCAGGGGTCCCCAAGGGGAGGAGAGGCTCTCTAGGGACCCTAATGTAAGGGGAGGCTCTCTGGAAACCCTGATGTAAATGGGGGGCCCTCTGGGTACCCTGATGAAAGGGGGAGGCTCTCTGAGAACTCTGATGTAAGGAGGGGCTCTCTGGGGACCCTGATGTAAGGGGGCTCTCTGGGGACCCTGATGTAAGGGGGCTCTCTGGGGACCCTGATGTAAGGGGGGGCTCTCTGGGTATATATATACACACACGTATATTACTGTATATACATGTGTATGCTCACCCAAGCGTATGACATTCTTTACTTTCTTTACTACGCTGCTATGGGCTCTAGCCCCAGATCTTTTGTAGACCTAGCAACGCCCCTGGTCTGGAGACAGGTACTCTTTAACACCCCTGAAAATACCAGCAAAATATGAGACATCTCCATACACCGCAAAGTGTTCAATGATAACATAACTGGTCATGATGTTATCTCTCACACACCAACAATAACTCCGCATTGAACTTGGATGACATCAAAGAATCAGATAACAACAAATTATTTCCTGGTAAGTAATACATCCTACTTCCGCTTGCAGCTTAATTTGTATAATTTTCTATACATTGCAATGTGTTTAGTGATTAAATATCTGGCCGCGATGTTATCTCTCACACACCAGCAACAAGTCAGCATTAAACATGCATTATAAGCCGGCGCTCCCCTTTAGAAGCATTATCTTTTTTTTTTTTTTTTTTTCCTCCTGCAGTCATAACTTTGCAAAATCCAGTATTGATCGGTGCACTTAACAGCGCCACTTGTCAAAAGTGTAATACTATTAGCGGATCCTTGGCGTAATGTGGTCAGCCAGCGCCAAGATGAAGATTAGAAGGCCGTATTTGGCTTCGATAATTGGCTAAATATATTCCCTTCCATCTGCAGCCCTGGGCATTCCTCGCTAATAAGGTATGATATTCATTTTCATTAAAGGCTCCAAAGAGGTGGAAACGTTTTTTTTTCTCGCCCGCACGTTGTTTCTCTCGTTAATTGCGCAGTTTGTATTCCCGGCTGACAGTTTGGGGAGGTCACTCCGAGTTTTGTTTTATTTATTTATTTTTGGTCATTGCCATCAGAGCGTTTTAGGATCTTATCTCTTCCCGCCGCGGGAAGAAGCATCACAACAAGCTTCGCGGTCGCGGTTTGTGCGCAACGCGAGTCAACACATGTAATATTTTCATTTCGGTGCCGAAACCGAAAATTCAGGATGTACTTGGCTGCAACCGAAAATGACAGTCTTTACCCACTTCAATACCGGGCATTTTCACAAAGTTCCACGCATGCTCGGAATCAAGCAGAAGAGCCGCACTGGCTTTCGAACTTCATTTTTCTCGGCTCGTCGTACGTGTTGCACGTCACCGCGTTCTTGACGTTCGGAATTCTGTATATTATTATTATTATTATAATACAGGATTTATATAGCGCCAACAGTTTGCGCAGCGCTTTACAATGTAGGGAGACAATACACCAACACCAACTACACCAACAGTATAATTCAAAACAAGAGGGTTAGAGGAGCCCTGTTCCTGCGAGCTTACAATCTAAAGCCTCGTACACACGATCGGACTTTCCAACGGGAAATGTATGATGACAGGCTGTTGGCGGAAAATCCGACCGTGTGTACGCTCCATCGGACAATTGTTGGCCAACTTTCCGCGGACAAATGTTGGCTCGCAGGTTTATACATTTTCCGCGGACAAATGCGTGTTGTCGGATTTTCCGAGCGTGTGTACACAAGTCCGTCGGACAAAAGTCCAAAGTTCAAACACGCATGCTCAGAAGCAGAAGCGGTCGGTCTTGTAAACTAGCGTTCGTAATGAAGAATTAACATTCGTGACGCGGCAAATTATGAAATCTGGAAATGCAGCGCACAATTCTCTTCTTCTGTAATGGGATAATAATGAAGCTGCTTTGCTGGTAAAACTGATGGAGTTTTTGCAAACAAATTTTTAAAGGCTTTTTTTTTCTAGTGATATCAAGAATAATATTATTATGCTTTTTTTTATTTTTTATTTGGGGAAGTTACCACAACACCATTATCCCGTATTTTTTAAGATCAAAGATACAACTATGTTGATGTCTCTTGTCAATTTTACATTGTATTTTTTAAATGTAACTGCCGACTCCCAAACTGTAATTTATAGTAAAACACAAAGCCAAGTATTATTCTACACTATTTTTTTTATTGTGCATTAAAAAAACAAACAAATAAAATTAGACATGCTATCTGCCAATAGAACTTCACCAAAAAGTGCATTCTATGCATCCAAAAATATAGAAAATATACAAAATCAAATCATTATTATTCAACCAAAAAAATAATGTCAAAGCAAATAACTCCAAGGCCAATAATAAATAACACGTTATCTCCTCCGATTCCGCAACATGTCTGGTTGATAAACGGCCGTTCAGAAACAAACTGAAAAGCACAAAATAAAAAACAAGAAAAGAAAAGCGCGAATCAACACTCACCAAACTTCTACTAACACGAAATTAGCAGAAGGAGCCCGAAGGGTGGCGCTAAAGAGCTGAAAAACAACATAGTACATCACTACGTTCGTATTTGTTGGCCAACAATTGTGTGGCCGTGTGTATGCAAGACAAGTTTGGGCCAACGCTCTTTGGACAAAATTCCACGGTTTTGTTGGCCAACAATCCGATCGTGTGTACGAGGCTTAAGAGCGAGAGGCCGGTGAAACAAAAGGTAGGGATTGTGAAGGATGAACTGATGAGGGGAGTAGAAGATTTGGTTGTTAACCTGAGGCAGGATAGGCCTCCCTGATGAGATGAGTTTTCAGGAATCGCCTAAAAGTGGACAGAGTATGAGATAACTGGACAGATTGGGGAAGTGAGTTCCAGAGGATGGGAGAGGCTGTGGAGAAGTCCTGGAGACGAGCATGGGAGGAGGAGACAAGGGAGCTAGAGAGCAGAAGGTCTTGGGAGGATCGGAGAGGACAGTTTGGGTGAAATTTGGAGACAAGATTGGTGATGTAACCGGAGGGAAGAATTGTAAATGGTTTTGTATGTTATTGTTAGTGTTTTGAATTGTATTCGTTGGGCAATGGGAAGCCAGTGGAGGGATTGGCAGAGAGGGGTGGCAGACAGTGAACGGTTGGTAAGGTGGATGAGTCTGGCAGCGGCATTCATGATAGACTGAAGAGGGGATAGCTTGCGGAGAGATAGGACAATGAGGAAGGAGTTACAATAGTCAAGGTGAGAGATAACAAGGGAGTGAATAAGTTGCTTAGAAAGGGGCAGATTTTGGAGATGTTTTGGAGGTTAAGTCTGGACGATTTGGATAGTGATTGGATTTGGGGCTGAGAGGACAGGTCAGAGTCTAGGATTACACCTAGCACCCTGGCATGGGGGGGCTGATGGTTGTATTATTGTTCTTGATGGATAAGACAGAGGAAGGGGCACGGGCCTGGAGGACAAATTATGAGCTCAGTTTTAGAAAGATTGAGTTTGAGGAAGTGGTGTGACATCCATACTGATAGGTCAGTTAGTAAGTTAGTAATGCGAGAAGAGACTGAAGGAGTGAGGTGAGGAGTAGAGAGATAGATTTGCGTGTCGTCAAGCATAGAGGTGGTACTGGAAGCCATGGGAGTTTATTAACAGACCAAGGGAGGAGGTGTAAAAGGAGAAGAGAAGAACCTTGAGGTACCCCTACAGTAAAGCATGCTTATTATATTCACTGTGGAACCTAAGGGGTTAATCCTCTGCATTGTGTAAAAAAGAGGTTTGATCCTGTCTTCTCTGATCCTCCCCTTCTTCCACTGTCCTCTAACAATTTCCTGATAACACAGGGTCTTTGGAGTCAGGCTGCACATCCTCAGTTTGGTGTGTATTGCTAGAGAGGTTTTTTTTTTTTTTGCATGTGATCAGCACAGGGCCAATCAGCACTGTCCAGACAGAGGGTCAGGGGTCTTGCAGTCTCATACCCTGTTTCCCCGAAAATAAGACCTAGCGTGATTGTCCGTGATGGCTACAATATAAGCCCTACCCCCCAAATAAGCCCTAGTTAAAGTCCTTGAAGGTCTTATTTTCAGGGTAGGGCTTATTTTCAGGGAAACAGGGTAGGGCTTATTTGGGGGGTAGGGCTTATATTGCAGCCATCACTGACAATCACGCTAGGTCTTATTTTCAGGGAAACAGGGTAGAACACTCATAGAAAACTCCTCCTACATAATTTAACCAGTACTTGGCCAGACACCAATAGAAGTCACAAGACTGCTATAACCTGCTGATGAGAAAAGGTATTTAGCAGTTTATATTTACTCAAATAATTGCATTTCCATGTTCTGTGTACTGTGGGAGATCAGATATAGTGAATGTAGGCTCCTGGGTTTAGTAACACTTTAAGGGCCCTTTCACACTGGTGCGCTTAAAAACGTGGCATGTGCTTTGCAAAAATACATATCGAATTTGTAAAACATTTTCAATGCGTTTTTGGTGCGTTTCCTGAATTCCTGACTCCCAGCATGCACCAAACTTGGACAAGTGACTCAATAAACACAGCAAAAGCGCACCCCTTGTGCATTTTTTGTGCATTCGCATTGAATTACAATTGGCTAAAAAGGAAGGCGCGCCCAGTGTCCAGAGAATTGCCTCCTCCAAAATATGGTTCATAGACGTGTATTACAATGGAAAGCCCGTTTTTGGCATGCTTTTGAAAAGCGCTCCAAAGATGCTGCATGCGGGACTTTTCAAAGCACTCTGCACTGATGTGAACAGTTACATAGAATTTACAGGGGGATCATTTTCATGTGTGTTTGTTGATCTGGAAAGGTGCGTTTTAGGCTCTGTTCACAGCTGGGTGCTTCTGCCCATGTTTCCGGCAAACGGCCACAAAATGCGCAGCCTGCTTGCAGTGTCATTATCTCTTAAGACCAACCAAAACGGGGGTAGCAGTCACGCGTTTTGCAGTGCATTTTCCGCACATCGCAACGTTCCAAAATTGTGCTAAGATGCACTATATAAAACGCACTTGACTAAGTGCCCAAATTTGGTACATAAGCTTCTTTAATGCATTTTTGGGGCAGAGGGACGCCCCATACAAATGAATGATGCTGCTTCAAAAAAAACGCCAAAAACGTGACACTGTAGTGACTCTTAGGGCCCATTCACACTAGGAACTGCATGTGAATTACTATTATTATAGAGGATTTAAAAGGCGCCAACAGTTTACACAGCGCTTTACAATATAAAAAGGAGACAATACAGTTATAATACAATAAAATACAAGAGGATTAAGAGGGCCCTGCTCAGAAGAGCTTACAATCTAATAGGGTGAATTGCACAGGAACACAGTTCAGTTCATGTAGGGGCTGATATGGATTAGAAAGGGGGGGGGCTACACAGTTTTTTTTTTTTTCTTAATTTTTCATTGCCAGCATTTTTGTTTCCACATTCAGCTGTCAGCGGGGTAAAAACCCTGCTGACAGCTGATGATTCATCACTTGTTAAGACTCCCCAAATCATCACTGACTGTGGAAACTTCACACTGGACCTCATACAACTTGGATTCTGTGCCTCTCCAGTCTTCCTCCAGACCCTGAGACCTTGATTTTCAATTGAAATGCAAAATTTTCCCCAGTCAGTCATGATTTGGGGGGTCATGTCATCTGCTGGTGTTGGTCCACCGTGTTTTATCAAGTCCAAAGTCAGCACAGCCCTCTAGCAGGAAATTCTAGAGCACTTTAGACATGTGCAATTGGTTTAGTTCCGAATTCGTTTTTTAACGAAATTTGACAAATTCGTTAATTCCGAAAATTTCTGAATATCCAAATTTTTCAACTTCAGACATTTTTAATTTCCGAATCCGAAATTTCGAATTTCCGAATTTTGGGAATTTGGAATTTGCGAATTTTGGGAATTTGGAATTTCGGGAATTCGGAAATTCGAAATTGCGGAAATTCTAAAATTGGAAATTTTGAAAATTCGAAGTTTCGGAAATTCGAAATTTCAGAAATTGTAACATTCGAAAATTCAAATTCTAAATTTCGGAAATTCGAAATTTCGGAAATTTGAAAATTCAAAAATTTGGAAATTTGAAAATCCAAAAATAAGAATGAAAATCTGAAAATTCAAAAGAATAAAAATCTGAAAATTGGAAAACCCAAAAATCTGAAATAATAACTAACAATAAATAATAAATTATAGGTATTGGAATTTCCTTTCAAATTTGGCTGTTAGTGAACGTGAACGTTCTAATTTATCCGAAGTTACAAATTATCTGAAATAACGAATGCCGTATCTAAAGGAATAGAACGTAACGATCTAATAATAATAAATAACAATAATAATAATAAAACCTTTTCTATTATTATTATTTATCATTTGTTTAAATGCGGCATTCGTTATTTCGGATAATTCGTAACGTCAGATAAATTTGTATTCGTTACATTCACTAACAGCCAAATTTGAAAGGAAATTCCAATACCTATAAATTTAATAGTTAGTTATTATTTAGAATTTTACTGATTTTCTTTCTTTTTTTCAGATTTTCGAATTTTCGGATATTTGAATTTTTGAATTTCCGAATTTTCAAATTCCGAAAAAAGCAAAAAAATGAATCGAACGAAAACAAACACATTTTTTGTCAGTGCACTCTCTAGAGCACTTCATGCTTTCCTCTTTATGGAGATCAGTGGCGGCTGGTACTGTATATTTTGGGGGGGGGGGGGCGACAAACAAGACACCCATCGCCACCCCCCAATGCCCCCCACCCGGTCGGTCGGTCACTCGTCCGTCCCCCCACCAACCCCACACTTACCCCATCTAGCAGCTTCGGCTCCTTCCTACATCTCCTCCTCCTTAGTGGCTTTACCCTGCATCTCCGGCTTCAAGTCGGCTTCCCTCGGCGGCCAATACTAACGCTTCTCCTCTCAGCCGATGGGGTCTTAAGACCCACTTCCCGATTGGCCGGGAGGAGAATCAGGAAGAGAATAGCGAATATTAATTCGCTATCGTCACACAACTGGGTGAGCTCAGGGCAAAGTGCTCTGCGCCCCAAGCCCACCCTTTTTTTAAGCCAATTAGAGCCTCAGGCTCTAATCATGTGCTTAAAAAAAGAAAAAAAACATTAAAATCCATGCGTCCGGCGCCCTGCATGAAGATTAGGGGCCGGACACATGGATTGGGAGGGGGGACGGCACCCCTGCACCCCTAATGGACAGGCAGCCACTGATGGAGATGCTGATTTCATTTTCCAGCAGGACTTGGCACCTGCCCACGCTGCCAAAAGTACCAATACCTGGTTTAATGATCCTGGTATCACTGTGCTTGATTGCCCATCAGACTCGCCTGATCTAAACCCCATAGAGAATCAATATATTGTCAAGAGGAAGATGAGAGACATCAGACCCAACAATGCAGATGAGCTGAAGGTCGCTATTAAAGCAACCTGGACTTCCATCACAACTCAGCAGTGCCACAGGCCGATCGCCTCCATGCCACGCCGCATTGATGTCGTAATTCATGCAAAAGGAGCTCCGACCAAGTATTGAGTGTATACTACACTGTACATGGACAATAAAAGCTGATCAATGTAGGCACCCCTGTCAGTGGTAAATGGTATGTCTCAAACCTCCAACTGCCAATTTTGCTGGACAGCTTGGTCTAAATGAAGTTCAAAAGGAACAGACTTAGCAGCCAGATCACCAGGTGAAAAAAATAAAGGAACAAAAAAAAAAAAAACGAATGCAGCCACCACATCTAAAGACTGGTAAGCTGCAATATATCACATTTTTATCTTTGAGTTTAATACCGCTTAAAGTAATTTTTAATTGGGGGGGGTGGTTTTTTTTTCCTTTGGGGAGGAGTGTGTTTTTTTTTTTCTTTTGGGGGGGTGGGGTTTTTTTTTCCTTTGGGGGGGAGTGTGTTTTTTTTTTTCTTTTGGGGGGGTGGGTTTTTTTTTTCCTTGGAGGGGAGTGTGGTTTTTTTTTTTTTACCTTGGGGGGGGGGGGGGGGGGTTGGGGGTTGAGGGTGTAATATTTCCATTTTTCTTTAAATTTATCTAGAACTTTGGCCTTCCGAGAGGTGTGTGTTTTAGGATAGATCCATTTTTGTGTGTGTGTTTTTGTATTTTTCTTGAATGTTTTGTACATATGTCTTTGGAATGATATGGAAGGTTTTATATGTCTATAATAATTTAATAAACATAAATAAGTAATTTTTAAAGAAAACCTTTATATTTCTATAAGTTTTTTTCTTCTTTTTCTTTTGTTACTTTCTAAAAAGAAGATCAGCCCTAGCCTTAGAGCTGTTGATAGACAATCCCACCCCGCACGGGGAGTGCGTTGTTTTTAGTAAGCCGGATGATTCATAGACCTGCGTTGTGAGCAGGCGCGGTGCCTGTCAGTTGCCTTGAATTCTTTTTTTTTTGTTCAAAGAGTTTTTGTGCTTTCTTTCCGAAATATTTATCAAGCCTTACGCTTTGGGAACACATTAAAAGGAACGTCTGTTTACCGGAGTTTCTCGCAGACCGCCAGCGTTCCAAAAGTTTTCTTGGAAGTTCTTTGTCAGGGAGGCCAGGAAGGCGGGAGTTAAGTGCCACTCCGGCTCCCAGGCAAAGCGGCGAAATGATTTGCGCGTGGCAGGAAAAAAACGCAGAGTCTCCCCTCCATTCTCCCCCCTCCTCCCCTCCCCCATCATCGACTGACTGCCAAACATTTGCATTTAAAAGACTTTACTTTGGGGTAATGAGATTTTGATACCACCCGAAGGTTAAGTTTGTGAGATGCAAATGAGCATTTTATCATGCTTCTGCAAATCCAAATATCTTAACAGACACTTAAAATAAACTGCTGCCTGCGAACCGGGGGAACGGAAGAATACAAAACATGGAAGAAAAGAGGATTTCACTTTTTAACCTTATTTTTAAAATTTAAAGCGTACCTGTTACCCGCAAAACGATCACAGCAGCCATATTGGTGCATGAACAACCATGCAGACAACAGACCAGTCAAAGGCAACACGTGACGGCCCCTGCTGGATAAAATAGGTGTACGGGCTCCCAGACAAAAATAGCTTACTCTGATTTCACTGCACACTGCGAGTCTCTCACAATGTGCGTTAGAAGCCGCAGCAAGTCAGATAGAGTCCTCCTCATTTCCTGGCTGGACAAAAAAAGTGAATGGTAATGTTATGCCAGTATAGTGCCAGATCCAGTATTTTTAGAGAAAAGAAAGGGGTTTCCCCTAAGTGGACTTTAAAAGCACATAGTAGTATATTTCGAGGAATATGCAAAGTATTTATAGTAGAAAAAGATTTTTATTAAAGATTAAACATCATCATTAAAAAAATATACATATAAAGATGAAACAATTGTCTAAACAATTTCAAATATTGTCACCATAGTTGTAAACAGTTTGGACATCCTCTTTGCACCCAACGCGTTTCGGAGTACAATTTTTCTCCTTCTTCAGGGGTGTATGAAAAGGAAAATGTATCTATGACGTAATTAGAGAACAACGAAATTCAAGTAATAAAATATTGTAGTCATAATACATACTTATGTCTGATGTTTAACTTATACACTTACATAGTGTTTCATAGCTAGCAAGACGAATTTCAACATTCCATTATATAACGTTTAAAAACAGAAGAGATATGTAGCTCATTTCCTGGCTGGACAAAAAGAGCGAATGGTAATGCTATGCCAGTATAGTGCCAGATCCAGTATTTTTAGAGAAAAGAAAGGGGTTTCCCCTAAGTGGACTTTAAAAGCACATAGTAGTATATTTCGAGGAGTATGCAAAGTATATTTATAGTAGAAAAAGATTTTTTATTAAAGATTAAACATCGTCATTAAAAAAATATACATATAAAGATGAAACGATTAATTGTCTAAACAATTTCAAATATTGTCACCATAGTTGTAAACAGTTAGGACATCCTCTTTGCACCCAACGCGTTTCGGAGTACAATTTTTCTTCTTCTTCAGGGGTGTATGAAAAGGAAAATGTATCTATGACGTAATTAGAGAACAATGAATTTCAAGTAATAAAATATTGTAGTCATAATACATACTTATGTCTGATGTTTAACTTATACACTTACATAGTGTTTTATAGCTAGCAAGACGAATTTCAACATTCCATTATATAACGTTTAAAAACAGAAGAGATAAGTAGCTC
This sequence comes from Lithobates clamitans, assembly GCA_037952925.1. Lineage (NCBI taxonomy): Eukaryota > Metazoa > Chordata > Amphibia > Anura > Ranidae > Lithobates > Lithobates clamitans. Next base: position 2,283,068 of record JBBGZY010000572.1, on the reverse strand, counting down.
ATTTCCTGGCTGGAGGACACCCAGCAATATCTAGCCATTTCCTCTCCAGCCTGACCATCCCTGGCCTGTCCCGTTGATTTATTGCATTTCAGCTCTTTCAATGATTGAGGCTCAGTGTTCTGTCCTCGCTATATGTTTCCCTGTGTGTAACTTGAAATGCAGCTAAAATCCTATTCTGCAATAAGCCAAACTGAGTGTCATTTAGAAGCTTTATTTACAAAACAAGATGGGTTGAAACTATTAGGAAAAACTAGTAAAGATACAGTATATATGATCAATATATGAAATATGCAAAAAATACAATGAATAAGCTAGGCTGTAGATGGCGATAAGTAATTCCCACCAGTGATGCTGCATTTAGGGGATGAAAGTTTTAGTCTAACATGTGCTCTGATAGCTGGTTCCTTCTTTCAGTCTAAGAGTCTGCTCTCCCAGGATGCACCTGTTTCTTTTGCTTGGACTGAAGAATGATGGGAACTTTTGTTAAAGCTGAACAGTTTCTACTTTCTGCAGCGTTTGGGGATGAAAGTTTTATTCCAACATGTGCTCTGACAGCTGGTTCCTTCTTTCAGTCTAAGAATCTGCGCTCCCAGGATGCACCTGTTTCTTTTCCTTAGACTGAAGAATGATGGGAACTTTTGTTAAAGCTGAACAGTTTCTAGTTTCTGCAGCGGTTGGGGATGAAAGTTTTAGCCTAACATGTGCTCCGATAGCTGGTTCCTTCTTTCAGTCTCTAAGAGTCTGCGCTCCCAGGATGCACCTGTTTCTTTTCCTTAGACTGAAGAATGATGGGAATTTCTGTTAAAGCTGAACAGTTTCTAGTTTCTGCAAAACTGTTCATTTACCACTGGCTTCCTCTTGTGGTCAAACCTAATATTGCAAGCAAAACAACTTAAAGTAGTTGAAAAGCCTCAAGGTTTTTCACCTTAATGCATTCTATGCATTAGGGGAAAACCTTCTGTGCTGCAGCTCCCCCCAGAGCCCCCTTTTTATTACCTGATCCAATCCAGGGATGTGCACGAGCGCAGTGGCTCCATCCGCTGTTTCTTTCCTTAATGGACAGATTGATAGCAGCAGGCGCCATTGGCTCCTGCTGCTGTCAATCAAATCCAGTGACATGGGAGCGGGGGGTGGGACCGAGTTGACACTGACTGTGTCAATGGATGCAGCAGCAGGACTTGGGAGCGAGCCCGCATGAGTGCCCCCATGGAAAGCTTGCTTTCTGTGGGGGCACGCAATGAAGAGGAGGAGCCAGGAGAAGATCAGGGGTTGCTCTGGGCAAAATCATAAGTATAACATGTTTATTTTTTTAAATAAGGGTTTACAACCCCTTTAATGAAACACTCATCACAATACATGCAAATTCAGCCTGCCTAGGACCACTCAATTCCCCAGACTGATATCCAACCATAAAAAGCAAATATAATCTAAATCTATTCATCATGTGTTAACTTACTTGAGGCTCGGTTCACACTAGCCTGCAGTCTGTGGGCTGGATGCAGGTGCAGGAATCGCAGCCGCTCCCACTCCCACAACCAGGGTCAGGACAAGGTGTGGGCAGAAGGGATGGCTGCCCTGGGTGCAGCATGTATTGTAGGGATGGGGGGGGGGCACCACAAGTTCCTTCTACTATAAGTCTGACAGGAGTAGTGACAGCAGCATCACTACATCTGTCAGCTCAGCACTGGAAGCACAAGGAGAGGAGGAGAGAGCCAGGAGGAGGTGCAGGCTGTGCTCTCTCTCCTCCTCCTCCTCATAAGCTCCCACCTAATGAAGAGCATTGTTTTTCCTGGGCATTGGATGATCTTGTCCTGGCACTGCCCGCAACCATCCGCAGCCAAATTGCGTTGCCCTTATGGGATTTGCTGCCATTCATTCAGCCCGCAGTGTGTTTGCTGGTGCGGGAACTGCAGGAAATATGAATGGTCAAAAAGATTGTGCGGTTTCCCTGTGACCGCAGCATTTTTTTAAAAGTGAATGCACCTTTTTCCTGCAGGAAACACGAGCACAGCTGTGCCTGAGTAAACAGGGGCCACATGGCCCGCAATAGTGTGAACCTAGCCTGAATCTTGGTGTGCTTTGTGTATTTGTTCAAGATCTGTGCAGTAATCCAGTGTGAAACATTGACTTCCTATAATAAAGACCGCTCACTGCTGCTCTCTCTTCTTGTGCAGGGTGACCGGTCTTGTCTCCGCCCCCTCCTGTAGTTTTCTGCAGTGGGTGGAGCCTGCTGGGCCCCTCCCACCGCTCTGCTTTCTGCCCAGGCTATGTACAGCACAGTGATGATGTCACCGCTACTCAGGGCTTTTTTTCTCAGAGAATAGGTGCAGGAACTCCTCCCCTTCTGAGTCACCCTTCATCTTTACTCCTACCCACCTCTGAGCTCTGCCTCTTGGCTCCACCCCCTACCTACCTCCCTCCCAGTCCCGCCCCTTTTGTAGAATACAGAACCAAGTATCATTTTGTGCTACTAAGTAATTTGTATGGAATTTGATAGACCCCCCCCCAGCAACAATAGACTTCCCCACAGCAAAAATAGATCACCCACACAACAACAGACCTCCCCCCAAGCAACAATGTACCCCCCGGAACAAAATACCACCCCAGCATCAATAAGACCCTCCAGCAGACAGCAACAATAGACCTCTTCCTCAAGATTAGATCCCTTCCTTCAACAATTGACTCCCCCCAAGCAACATAAGACCCGCCAGCCAACAATAGACCTACCGAGCAACAATAGACCCCCACAAAAAAATAGATCCCTACCAGCAACAATAGATCCCCCAGGAGAAAGCATCTTAACCTTGCCATAAAGTATATTCATTGTTGGAGATGCCGGAACTGCGTTTCCCTGCGTTCCCGCTGAAAAAAGGCCCAACTGCTACTTTTAGAAGATCATTTCTAGGTTTGCAAAGGCATTCTGTGCACACAAGGTGGATTATATCCTTTATGACTACTGAGGAATATATTTTTGGTGCCTGGAGTTCAGCTTTAATTTTTTTTTTTTTTTTCATGTCAGTTTGGCCGCATTGCCAAACACCTCCTGCCTATTATCCCTGCTTAAGCTCTGTAATGTCCCCGCTTCTCACATACAATGAAACTTCCATTTTCCGAGATTTTAATTACGTGTGGCTTGTCGAGCCGCGAGGGGGTAGAGAGATTCATAATTTCAACCTAATACCATAGTAACCGCTTGGATGTAACATTTTAATGTCACATTGGACGGTCTTGAATAGAAAAAAAAAAAAACGAGAGCGAGCGGAGAGAGAAAGAGGTGCGCGATTTATCGTTTGACACAACTGCAATTACCTATGGAAAAAAAAAAAGCAGAAAAGCAATTCGCGGGTTTATTTATTTATTTTTTTTTGTCTACCATTTTTTTTTTATTGTACCGATTGGCTTTTGCCAATTTTTTTTATTTATTTATTTTTTTTTTTCACAATCTGCTTTTGTGATTCTCTTCAATACTCCACTTTTTGTTTTTTGTTTGTTATTGGCCAGACCGGCGGTATCGCACACCTGCGCTTATTCAAATCATCATAACTATCCCCTTGTCTCTAAGTTTCCCATTTCCCGCTTCCAAAAAAAAAAAAAATACAAAAACAACAAATGTTTTAGCGGTCACGGGTCAGCTTTTTAAGAGATTTGGCACCATCACTTGAAACTCTGAAAAGGACCTGATGAACGATCGATCCTGTTAAATAGTTTAAAATTCCACTTTTTCTTTTCTTTACTCATTACCGAAATGGAAGCAAAAAAAAAAAACCAAAAAAAAAAAAAAAAAAAAACAGCCGATTGAAATACAGCTTTAGTAAAAAAGGTCCTTATTAAACGCTCGAAAATAATTTTTAAAACTCTGTAATTACTGCAGAACTCTAATGTTTCCTATCCCCCTCATTAGGAGTAATTTAACCAACATTCCAATGAACTGCAAAAATGGTGACATAAATTTGTTACGTTTGTACGCTGAATGCAAAGATTAAACAGTTTAAGTTCGCCGTATAGGATGTAATCAAGGTAATTATTGTTCTGAATGAGTTTGGATTAAAAAGATAGATTGCTGCGTTTTACATAGATATTGAGAACAATGGAGGCAAGTTATTATGTTCTTTATTAAATATAATTCAGCAAAATATTAGAAATTGCTTTACAGCTTTTACATAGAGCTGGAAGAAGTTTTGGTGGTTAAAACCCAACTTCAGACAAAACTTTTTCTTGTGTTTTACCTATTTTCTGAATAGAAGAGGCGATTTCCTGGCTTTGCCTTATCAATGAGGTCTATTTATAAATTTAAAAAAAGTGGGTGGACGAATGTAACAGCATTTTGACCAACATTGGCGAATTCTAACGCCCTGTACACGCGATCGGACTTTGTTCGGACATTCCGACAACAAAATCCTAGGATTTTTTCCGTCGGATGTTGGCTCAAACTTGTCTTGCATACACACGGTCGCACAAAGTTGTTGGAAAATCCAATCGTTCTGAATGCGGTGATGTAAAACACGTACGTCGGGACTATAAACGGGGTAGTAGCCAATAGCTTTCGTCTCTTAATTTATTCCGAGCATGCGTGGCACTTTGTGCGTCGGATTTGTGTACACACGATCGGAATTTAACCGAGCGGATTTTGTTGTCGGAAAATTTTATAGCCTGCTCTCAAATTTTGTGTGTCGGAAATTCCGACGGAAAAAGTCCGATGGAGCCCACACACGATCGAAGTTTCCGACAACACAAACCGATCGCACTTTTTCCGTCGGAAAATCCCACCGTGTGTACAGGGAATTACTGTATTTAGCTTAAAGCGGTTGTACACCTTTACATATACCCACTGAAGCGACAAGGCTCAGGTCATGCACAGAAATGACTTAATCATTCTACATACAGTAAGGGCTCTGAGGAAGAGGGGATTCCCCTTGAAACGCATTAGCCACATTGGACCTGGATGGCTTTTTCCCATGCTGATGATTAAGGACTCATTTAAAGGATATGTAAAGGCTCGTTTTAAAAAACAAAAACAAACATGTTACACTTATCTCCTTTGTGCAGTTGGTTTTGCACAGAGTGGTCCCGATCCTCCTCTTCTGGGGTCCCTCAGCGGCACTCCTGGCTGCTCCTCTTCTCGAATGCCCCATTGGAGAGCCGCTCTCCCTCGGGGCACTCGTGCGGGCACGCTCCCGTGTCTTGCTGCTGCGTCCATTGACAAAGACAGCAGGACTCGGCCCCGCCCCCTCGGCTCCCTCATCATTGGATTTGATTGACAGCAGCGGGAGCCAATGGCTGCGCTGCTATCAATTTATCCATTCAGGACCCGAGACACCGACTGGAGCTGGTGTGCTCGTCCCGTCGCTGGAGAGACCGGGTTCAGGTAAGTAAAAGTGGGGGCTCTGGGGGGCTGATGCATCCCAGGAGGTTTTTTTCACCTTAATGCATATAAAGTATTAGACCCCTTTCACACTGGGGCGGTTTGCAGGTGTTATTGCGCTAAAAATACCGCCTGCAAACCGCCCCTAAACAGCCTCCGCTGTTTGTTCAGTGTGAAAGCCCGAGGGCTTTCACACTGAAGCGGTGCGCTGGCAGGACGGTAAAAAAAGTCCTGCGAGCCGCATCTTTGGAGCGGTGAAGGAGCGGTGTATTCACTGTTCCTGTCCATTGAAATCAATGGGACAGCGCGGCTATACCGCGGTAATACCGCGGCTATAGCCGCGCTATACGAGGGGTTTTAACCCTTTTTTGGCCGCCAGCGGGGGGTTAAAACCACACCGCTAGCGGCCGAATACCGCGGTAAAACAGCGCTAAAAATAGCGCTGTTTTACCGCCGATGCCCCCTACCGCCCCAGTGTGAAAGGGGCTTTAGGGTAAAAAACCTCAAGGGTTTACAACCCCTTTAACTTGTTTAGACTTTAACATACATTAAAGCACCTACCATTTCAAGATGATTTTTTATGTATTTTTGATGATTCTGTGATGCTTTTTGAAGCTTTATTGAAGCTTAGCAAATGCCCTGTGAGTGTTGATTTTTTATTTGTTCTAAATGGGCCCAGTGGAACTCCAGCTCAGTAGTAACCCCACTCAGCAGATCCTCAGCTTATTAGTACCCTTGTTCAGCAGATCCCTTACTCAGTAGTACCCCCAGCTTTGCTGATCCCTCCCTCACTAGTAACCCTCAGCTAGAGTTGCCACCTCATCCCTTTAAACCCAAACACATATTAATTACACAGGTTCTGTGGCTGATTAAGGTGGTAATTAAACTCACTTGGTGCCTTATCTGCATTTAATTAGCCACAGAAGGTGTGTAATTCATATGTGTTCGGGTTTAAAGGGATGAGGTGACAACCCTACCCTCAGCTCTGCTTATCCTCTGGATTGATGATCCTCCTCTCTCTCAACAGTCCCCACTCAAATTCCGCTAAATTGCTCCCACGTATGCCATATGCTAGTTTCTCCTGCTCTGGTCCCCCAGCTCTGCTGATCTTCTGCCATTCAGTCCTCTCTCTCCGGTCCCTTCTCACCTTCTGCTATAGCACTCCCATGTTGCACACCACGTGTGTTGTCTGCTACCAGGCTACATACACATGAACCGGAAGTGACTGCTGATGATGTTTTGCCTCTTCGCTTGTTGGTTTCCGGGTGCATTCTGGGATATCTAATGCCTGCAATACCTCCAAAACAAAGCAAAGCTAACGCTGAATAAAGGCCCCTCAAAAGCTACAGGTACTCTATGCGAGCGTTGTCATGGACTTCTATAGAGGCTTTGGAGATACTTTGAAGCACCAAGAAAGTGACATGGGGTATCATTTTTTAAGCGAAGCAACGTATGAACAGGACTGTAAGATAACCATTTTATTTAGTGACAGGTGCTTTCATTGGCATTCAGGGAGCTTTAAAAAAAAGTGTTTCGAATGCCACATTTTGAATCAAGTGTAAACGAGCCCTAAGTGGTGCAGATTTGGTAGTTGTGGCTTTGAACTCACTGCCACGCTTGTTAACCTAATCTGTTTGTGAGTATAATATTTGCTTTTATGAATTCATAAATTATATATGAAGGTAATGCGCTAGGCTGGTGCGTCCCCTTTTTGGTGTATTTTAGTGCTGTGCATGATGGGATATTCTCAGTCCTAAGAGGGCAGCAAAGCATGCTGGCATAGCTATTGGTCTCCGAGCCTGACCCCGGACCGTGACACTATTCTTCCTTACCTCTTTCCTCTTCCTTCATCCCACCACCCTTTCTAATCCCCGCTCCATAATATTATGCCCAAGCATTCATGAACATTAACCACTGTATGTGGCTTCCCTACTTGGGCAAATTAATTATTTTTGCACCGCACCTTTGATGACCCACTATTTGCCTATACCATTTGGTGTTCTCTACGTTCTCATACCTAAAAGTGAATGTTTTAATGTCCTACACAGCACCTGTGTGAGCGATGCTGTTCAAGCCTTACTTGAAAAATCAATAAAATATAATATAACAGAAATAAAAATACATTCTTTTAAAGTGGAACTATGGGCAAAGTTAAAAAAAAAACTGTATGTAGCGCTGGTAGATTTTTCAATCTACCGCTTATAGGTAAATTTAGTGGGTCATCTGTTCTGTACATAGTTCAGATTTAGTTTAATGTCAGATTGACCTCTGTTCCGGCTTGGCTGTTTTGCGTGCAGTTCCACAATTTGCCTGCGGGTGTCGTTGTCACCATAGGTCGGTGTTGGAAAAGCAACAAGCTGAAGTGTATGAGTGCTCTTCTGTCCCGGAGATAACTCGGCGGAGGTGGTTCTCTGAGTTGCATTCTGGGAGAGGGTATTTATGGGACAGATGCCATGGGGAGTTGGAGTCTTCTTGCCTTGTGGCCCTCCTGGCCTAGAGGTATGTGTCAGTGAGTTCTCACTCATAGCCCTCCGGCCTGGAGGGTTGCGTTGCTGCAGCCGTGTAAGTAGGCCCAGACGCCTGTCTGGGGCCTGCTATGGCTGGGATGGTCCTGTGCTGTCTGTCCTGCGGGAAGAAGCTGGACAATCGGGAAGATCCAGGGGAGGACCCATCTTGAAAGAGACCATGCAAGGCTGGTCTTAAGAAGGGCCTGGTGACTCGATTGGAGGACGTATCCTAAACTACCCTACCGCACAAGTACTGCCGGATCGGCTTAAAGGTTCTGGTACTGTGTTTGCTGTTCACTGAAAACTACTACATCCTGTGGCAGAGGATTGTACAGTTTTGTTTCACCCAAGTCTGTGGCAAAGACTTTTTGTTTGTGCTGCGTACCGGCTGCTAGGTTAGTGAGAGAGACCTATCCGGGTGGGCAAAGATTTAATCCTAAGATGAGGATACATCCATCCTAAAGATTTAAATTCCTTGATGCTACGCCAAGAAAAGGTATTTGAACTTCCCTGCAACTCTACTTCTACCTCTTTCCTGCTACTTCTTCCAGTTATCTCCCATTAAAGTATTGGAAAAATACTCAAGTGACTGTTGTCTACATTGTCGAATAGTAGGCTCAATGGGACCCTAGACCCGGTATCGGTGAAATTACAGGTAACAAGGTGACGGTAACAGCCCGCTTTAAATCAGCAGCTCCACCGTGAGTTAGTGCTACATGTATAATACCCAGTTTTTCAATAGCATTATCACAGGAGTGTTTCGTAATCTCCCCTAACATAGCAGATCTGTTTTTTCATTAACAGTCCAAGCTGTCTAGCAAAATAACTTTGGAGTTGGCCTCTAAAAATTACATTTAAGCCCTGGTTCACACTGAGTGCGGGAATGAAATGGTGCGAGTTCAGCTAAACCGGCACCATTTCATTCCCACATGTCAGTCCCGATTTCGGCGGCAATTTCAGAGACATCTATGCAGGTTTCTGCACAGATGCCAATGGAAATCACACCCCGAAATCGAAAAAACTAGTACAGAAACTACTTTTCAAAAGCGGTGCGGCGCCCCAAATGCGGCGTCGCACCAATTTGGACGGTGCCATTGCCGGCAATTGCCGCCGATTTGACATGTCAAATCACATGTCAAATCGGCGGCAATTGCATGTCAAATCGCACCAATGTGAACCAGGACTAAAGAAAATGTCCAGCAAAATAACTTCTGTCTGGTGTTGGGCTTAAAAGGCTGCATCTAAAGAAAAAAAAATAACAAATTTCCTTAGGCCTACAAGACAGAAGAGTTAGACAGGTGCCTCCAAAAGGGTTAATGTGTTTTTCCTGTCTCTGTGGTCATGAACTCATGTTAAGTGAGCCAGCCAGGTGTAAATTCTTAAAATGTCTTGATGTTGCACTGTGTCCTTAGATTGACCTGCTGAGCTGGGAGTAACTAAGCCGGAAGGGTTAATGTTTTTCCCACACTTTTCAGCAAAGTCTCCGCATCCTGCAGGTTTCACCTTATATAAAGGGATTACTAAGTGCCCTGGGAGGCAGGTTGGGGAAATTCTGCAAAAATGTAGATGTTACTCTGTCGGAGTGGATCAGACCCTTGCGGGGGAGGGCGGGTTATGGGAGCCCAGTCGGGGATTCCTAGTGGGGTCTGGAGACCAGGGACCCAGCCCTCCCGCGATCACCACACTGCTGCTAGATCGATGAGATTGGGGCGATGTCATATAACGTCGTCTCCTGCCCACCGTCATTTGACTATACGGTGAGTGGGAGGTGCTTGAACACTCCTGAGGAAGCAGACTTTACCACAAAACATGTCAAGAAGATATGAATAAACTATAAGTGATAGATCATAAGTATTAGCCTGTTGGTGTCACTATGCTATTATCCAATAACTGAGAGCACTTTTAGTGCCTTTTGAAATTCTTGTAATAAGATGAGCTATTTTCTATTATTTATGTGTCATTGTCCAGTTAAATACCATTAAAGTCCATACAGCCTCCAAATATGCACATTTTCTATTAAAAAAGAAAAGTTAATGAATGTTCTCTAACATAAAAATTTCAAATAAAAATCTACTAGAATATGACCAGCTTTACTCCGTTTCATGGAGTCAGACTGATAACAACTGAATAAAGAGACTACTGATTAGGATAAACACAGATAAGTCTAATAAAAATGTAGTCCAAACAATCACAGAAGTAATGTACGCAAAACAGTCAAACAGAAGATAGAGCTCTATCCAGGGCAAGAAGAAACAGACTAACCTGTTGATCAAGCACAGGCTGAATGTGCAGCAGCCTAATTAAGCAATCCTGATTGGGTCATGTGTGCACAAAAGTTAAGCTGTTCCCTATTTACCAGATATGCTGTTACACTTCATTCTTCTAATTTTGTGGGCCTTTATTCTTTATCCCCTTTGCCCCTTCTGTTACCTGTTGCTATAGTCTCTAGAAGGCTAAAAAAGTTATACTTTTACCCACTTTTATTAAACATTTGCACCTAACAGGAAAAGGAATATGAAAGTTTTTGTATGAGACAGTCCAGGTCTCGGTAGCTTTTCATTATACTGCTGGTCAAATTAATTGAAAACTAGAAATCTTCACTATTATAATCATTTACTGGGCCCTGTCCGTCATAATATAATAGTTTTCTTGAATGTAAAACCTAGAGCAATCCTCTAATATTCCAGAACTAAGTAATGAGGGTGATTTGAAAGGAGAAAAAAGAAAAAAAAAAAAGATTCACTTTGCAGAGCTAAAGCTCTAATTTAATTGGAAAGTCGGCTTTCAAAAAGTGCTACGACAAGCCCCAGATAAGGCCTAAGCCGGCTGGAGAGATAGCTTTGCCGTACATACCCAGGCACCATGTTTGATGAGGTCAGCAGAGCCATATCACAAGCTACGCCGCTAAAACCTGCGAGAGCCAAGTTAAAGCCATTCAGATGGTCAGATGTAGACTTTGTCTCCATGACAATTTTTTTTTCGGGAGTACAGAGAGGAGGGAAATGAAAGAAGCAATTTACATGAGAATGAAGCCGAGCATTTTATAAAAAATATTTTCCTTTAACCCACTCTGTAAGGTGAGACGGGGGAAGGATAATTCCACAAAGAATTGGTAAAAACATAAAATACTGTATAATATATTTTTGCCTTTGCCTTGATCCATCTGTTGCCACTGGGTGGACAATAATGCTGATTTTTTGTATGTTGTTATTGAAAATGTGTATCTTTTATATTTTAGATTGCTACATATAATACAAATTGCATATCGGACTATTCCTGAAGAAGGAGTGTATGATAATCTGTAACGCGTAGGAAACACGAATGCATATAACCCCTTTTTTTATATGTTTACAATTTGAGTGCATGTATGCTTGGAATTGTCTGGGAAATATATGCACTCGAAAGCAATTTGCACAGATAATCCAATTATATCTTTGTATGAATTTCGTGTCACTGTTTTTGATAATTGTTAAATAAAAATTACTTTATACTTTTTTTATTAAATTGAGTGTTTCACAGTCTATGCCTAAAAAGTCCCACCCCTAAGGGGAAACCGTTAAAGTAACAACTTTTGCTGCAACATTTACCTTCAGTCCAGAGATTTCCTCCGTAGTACCTTTTTTTCTTCCACTAAATGTCATCCGTCTGATTGCCAGCATCATTCAATCTTTTATCTCTAAGCCCAGGTCATCCTGAAACCACCCCCAGGCTGTGACTGGACAGTGAAATGAGAAGCAGCACAGTGAGAAGCTCATGTGTCTATCACTCTCTTCCTTCCTTCTTTATTTACTTCTCTTTCTTTTCATTCTTTCCTTCCTTCTTTTCCTTACTTTATTTTTTACCGTCCTCCATTCCTTATTTACTTGCTTCCTTCTATCTCCTCCTCCCTTTTATTATTCTATGCCCCTTCCTTTCCGTCCTTCCTTCCCCTCTTTACTTCCCCTTCTTTCTATCTCCCACTCTTTTTTTATGCTATGCCCTTTTTTTCCTTCCTTCCTTCCTTCCTTCCTTCCTTCCTTCCTTCCTTCCTTCCTTCCTTCCTTCCTTCCTTCCTTCCTTCCTTCCTTCCTTCCTTCCTTCCTTCCCTAGCTCCTCCCTTTCCTTCCCTCTTTTTTTCCTTCCACTTTCCCTTCCTTATTTACTTGCCTTCTTTCTATTTCCCCCTTTCTTTTATGCCACTTCCTTCCTATTTATTATTCCCTGCCTTACTTATTAACTTTTCCTTTCTTTTCCTTATTTACTTCCCCTTCTTTCTACTTTACCCTCTCTTTTATGCCCCCTCCTTCCCTTCTTTTTTTCCTTCCTCCTTTTCTTCCTTTTTGGCTTCTTCTATCTCCCCCTCTCTTTTATTATTCTATTTCCTCTCCTTTCATTCTTCTTCTGTCCCTCCCCTTTTCTGTCCTTCCTTCCCTCTATTTCTTTCTTCCTTCCTTCCCTCATATGCCGTTTTCCTTTCCTAGAACTCCAGATAAAATATATATGCATATAAATAATCCATTAAATATAAAATAACAAAACCAACTTTTGCTGCAAGATTCACCTCCAATCCAGAGATTTCCCCATGCGCGCCCCAGAACCAGAAGTGTCGGATCACGTACTAGGTACATGATGCGGCGCAGCAGTGCCTCCTTGCCGCAGTATAAGTATGTTATACTGGCGGCTAGTGGTTAATAATAGAAGTGCATTTACATATTTTCCACAGTAAAATTGCATTGAAAAATGCACAGGGTGGTTTCCCAAGCAGGCAATCTCCGAACACCGGTCTTCCGGCAGTCAGATAGTGTAAAGGCGTCCTGCAGTGCCAGGACAAGGTCATCCAGAGCACAAGGCAAACATGCCAAACCACACCCCCCAAGATGTATGGGAATTATGTGTCAGCAAACCCCCCCCCACAAAAAAAAATAGCACTCAAGTTTCCCCTCCGAGTACACAACCGCTTGCCCCCACTCCAAATCCCCACTCCCAGCACAAGCCCCCATCCCCCCTCCTAGCACTAACCCCCTCCCCTACAAATTTCAACTTCTAGCCCAATTACCCCCCCCCCCCACCATATCAAGAGGTACCTCATACCTCTTCTAGCAAAAAAAAACAAAACCCCCCCTCTTAGCACAAATCTTCATTCCCCCACCCCCCTCCCAAAACAAATCTCCCTACATCACCACTCCTAGCCCCCCCCCCATTTCCTTTCCTAGAACAATTCTTACACTCTGATGCCCCCCAAATTACCCCTCCCAACACAAATCCCCCCCCAATCTTCTTATGGTTCCCCACACTTCATAGGATACCACAGTGCTCAGGGCAGCCGCCCCTCTTGCCCACCCCTTGTCCCGGCCCTGGCGTCACATGTAGGCCCTGGCATCACATGTAGGCCCTGCCCGGCGCACATTTCATCAAAGAATGACCTCTTCAGGGGAATTGGCCAAACTTCTCCATGGGAAGCCTGTGTGACAGGACAGGAGTAAAGTTGGGAGACATGGACAGAGTGTTGTCACCCTATAGCAGGAAGTACCTAAACAAAGACCTTCCTGTCATGATAACAAGTTATTATTTTAATGAAAGCTGCACATTTAAAATCAGAACTGTGAATCCTGGTGGGGAAATCCCACCATCGTGTGTCCCTGAGAGATATAAAAAGCCAGAATGTGATTACACGTTCCAACAACCGCACTACGACAACTGATATATCAATTTTTTTTAATGGCGTTGGCCTTTAAAAGAACGTGGTCGTCTTGTTTTGTGCACTTAATGCACACGAGATGCCAGTCATAACTTTTCAGCGCACGTGTAATTGTGAGGACAATTGATGATGTGATGGAAAATGGATTGCTCCTCCGCAGCGTTCTCCTGAAATGTATCGTGTGTTCTCGCTGCCTTCAGTTCATTTTCTTATGACAAGCCAGACTGGAAGCCGACAGCACAGTAATTGTATCATGCTTGCCTCATTCCAACCGCAGACCGCAGACAGACAGGTCTACATCCGAGGGTGGGAGAGAAGAGGAAAAATGAGATTGAAGCACTGGAGAGAGTCTGAGGCCTATCACAGATATGATAAAATATGATAAAATCACTCTTACGCTATTGTACAAGCCACTCGAACAAATTGATATAAAGAGATAAAATGACTTTTCAGTGGTGTTCCCTACCAAGTGTTTTAGGAGAAATGTGAGAAAGAGAAAAGGAAGGAAAGAGAGGAGGGAACAAGGAAGGGAGGAGGAAGGAAGGTAACCAGAAAAGGAAGTGGGGAGGAATTAGTGAAAAAAAAAGGAAAAGGAAAGAAAAAAAAAACGGAAGAAAGAACGATAGGAAGCAATAACATGACTTTTCAGTCATGTTTTCCTGTGAAGTATTTAAGCCAAAATGTGACACGATTTGAGAAAGGAGAAAATAAAGGAAGTGATAGAGGAAGAAAAAGAAGCAGGGGAGGAAGGAAGGGATGGAGAAAGGTAGAGGGAAAGAGATGAAGGAAAGAAGAAAGTAAATGAAGAAAGAAAGGAAATGGAAAAAAAAAAGTACGAAGGTAGGAAAGGAAGAGCAAAGAATAAGGGAAGGAAGGCAGGGAGGGAGGAAGGAAGGAAGGGAAAAGTACGAAGGTAGGAAAGGAAGAGCAAAGAATAAGGGAAGGAAGGCAGGGAGGGAGGAAGGAAGGAAGGGAAAAGTACGAAGGTAGGAAGGGAAGAGCAAAGAATAAGGGAAGGAAGGCAGGGAGGGAGGAAGGAAGGGACATTGAAAAAGTAGAGAGGGAAGGAAGGAAAGGAAAATGGAATGGAAAAAAAAAGACGGAAACACAGAAAAAAAGGTAGGAATTAGTTGGGTGGGAAGGAAGGAAGGAAAGTAGGGGGGAAAGGATAGAGGAAGGTAGGGGAGAAGGGATGGGGAAAGAAAGGAAGAAAGAAAAGGAAGAAAAACAAAGAAAAAGGTAAGATGGTAGGAAAGATAAAGCAGGGAAGGAAGGAAAGAATGCAGAAAAGTAGGGAGCAAGGGATAAAAGGAAAGAAGGAATAAAAGAAAGGGAGAAAAATACATTTAAAAAGATAAGAAGGTGGGAAAGAAACATCAGGGAATAAAGGTGGCAAGGAAGGAAGGAAGGAATGGAAAGGGAGAAAAGGAAGGGAGGAAAGGGGGAAAGGAATGGAAAAGGAAACAAAAGTAGGGAGCAAGGGAGAAAGGAAAGAAGGAAGAAAAGAAAGGGAGAAAAATAAATTAAAAAAGATAAGAAGGTGGGAAAGAAACAGCAGGGAATAAAAGAGGCAAGGAAGGAATGGAAAGGGAGAAAAGGAAGGGAGGAAAGAGGGAAAGGAATGGAAAAGGAAAGAAGGAAGGATGGAAGAAAGGAAGAGAAAATGGAATGGATAAACTAGGGAGAGTGAGATGCAGGAAAAAAAAAAACAAACAATGGAAGAAAAGAAAGTATGAAAAAAAAAAATGTAAGATGGTAGGAAGAAAAGTGCAGAGAAAGAAGAAAGAGAGAAAAAAACTAAAGGAAAGGAGGAAAGGAGCGAGGTCCCCCTGGAGGAGCTCCTGATGGTGGAAATAGGTTTTGCTGTGTGTTAGTACCAGGTCGCGGTCTTTAGGATTGCCCCAACAGGAGATGAGCAATCCGGGGTCCAGTAGCAGATATAGCAGGTAGAGATCAAGCAGAAGCATAGTCACTAATCAAGCCAATTGGTTACAGGTTGCATTCAAGTGGAAGCCTAGTCGAGGAGCAAGCCAAAGGTCAGTATCAAGTGGTAGTGCCGATAAGGAGAGCTGCAGGTACGCAAAGGAGCAAGATATCGGCTGGAGAGAGCAAAATAATCTGGCAAACAGGAAGTACAAACACAAGGCTTAAATAGGAAGTTTATGGGAGGAGCAAGGAGTTCAAGCTTCACCAGAAATAAGGAAAGATTATACAAAGAATCAGAGAGGGTGCTATCCAGCATCTCAGGTGGCTCAATAAGAAGAGCTACTGCCGGATGCAGCAGATGTCGTAGCTTCAGATCCTGGTCCTGACAGGATGAAGTAGCGAAAAAATGAAAAGAAGGCAGAGATCTAGAAAAGAAGGGAAAGGAAAGGTAGGATGTTGATGACAATGTTGCTAGAGTTGAATCTACATGTTACTTTGCCCAGTAAAGACAAAGTACCAGGTTTTCCCCTCTCCCTTCCTGCACTCCTCCATCGCTCTGTTCACCTGTGCTGAGAAATATCCAGTACTTCTAGATATGGGAGAACATGTGACCTTGCTCACCTACTGAATGCAGTACTTGAGTTTGAGGGGCCATTTAACAAGCCAAAACACTTTCACGTGGAGGTGACTTTTAAGATCAAAGAGGTGGGTATTAGTATGTTGGGGGGGGGGGGGGGGGTGACAGCAGAATCTGTCACTTTGCCTAATTGGGTTTTTAAGGTGTATATGTATTTGCAGTCATAACGCATATAGCCCTAAACTCAAGATTTAAAAAAAAAAACATTAGTATTAACAGTAAAAAATTAGGTATGTATGTATAGGGTTTTATGAGGTTCTCCTGACGCTATATGCATTTATTTATATTCATCCATCAATGTCTAGGTGACTATAAGAAATGTGAAATATTTTATTAAAGTAAACCAATCTTGTCAACTTACATTAACTTATGAAAAAGCCTAATTTATTATTTAAAATGGGCACAGTGACAAATTCTCTTTAATTTGTGACCTTCAGTACAGGAGCGCTTGGAGCTAATTAATAAGAAATAACACATACGCAAGATCTGAAATTATTTTATTGGCATTTATCTACTAATGGAATTTTTCTTTAAGTACACCATGCATCACATATGTTTCTGTCTGTGTTAACCAAGGCGAACCACACATTAATTAATACTCATTAAAATGTTTATGTTTCATAAAAAAAAAAAAAATCACAAAGTCTTGTGAAAATGCAAAGCCTCAACTTAAAGTGAACAAAATCAAAATGCCGTTTTTTGATGCAACATCTTGTAAAGTTCGGCATCGTTTGCACCACTTTTCTCCTTTGAAGGCGACTTTTTTTTTATTTCTTACTGATGTTTGTTCAGTCTAATCATAAAGAACAGCAACCAATTACCATATAATAATTATTCTTTAACTTCATCTTGCATCACATAGACATAAATGCCTGTTTCATTAAATAAAAATAAAAAAATAATTAAAAGTTGAGATTCACTTTGATGTATTTTATTGAGTTTTTAAAAAAAATTCCTAACAATATTTGCACAACTTAACCATAAACAACAACAATTATCTTATATTCACCTAGATATCAATGTATATGTGATAATAAAATAATACTAAGATTATCGTATGTTATATTTGATTATTTCTCTAGGCAAAGTGACAAATTGTCTTCAATTTGTAACCTTCAGTACAGTATTGCAGACGCTCTTGGTACTAATTAAAAAATATATGATGCACAATTTTATTTACTGGTATTTTTTTTCTTCTATGTATGCCATGCATCACATATGTTTGCCGTGTCAACCAAGGTGAACCACAAATTAATAAATTCTCATTAAAATGTCTATGTTTCATAAAAAGTTAGAAAAAAAAGTCTTGTGCAAATGCAATGACTCAACCCAAAGTGAGTCGAGACTCACTTTGAGGCTTTTTTATCATTTTTTAAAAATGTCCTAACAATATTTGCAAAAATTAGTCATAAACAACAGCAAACAATTCTTTTATATTTACCTACATATCAATATTTAGGTGAATATAAGATCATTTAGAATTTTTCAAAGTAAAAAAAATCCTTTCGACATATATTAAAATTTACAAAATCCTCCGAATTTGCAAAGTGAGAATCTTTCTTTCATTTTTGTATGCCATGCATCACTTGCATCATCATTTGTTTCCATCCGGTGTCAACCAAGGTGAACCACACATGAATTAATTCTCCACAAAATGTCTATGTTTTAGTAATAAACCTACAGCCGTGGCCAAAAGTTTTGAGAATGACACAAATACTAATTTTCACAAAGTCTGCTGCCTCAGCTTTTATGATGGCAACTTGCATATACTCCAGAATGTTATGAAGAGCGATCAGATGAATTGCAATTAATCTCAAAGTCCCTCTTTGCCATGAAAATGAACTTAAAGTGGTGTTCCGGCCGAAATTATACTTTTTAAATAAAAATACTCCTATAATACACAAGCTTAATTTATTCTAGTAAAGTTAGTCTGTAAACTAAGGTCTGTTTTATTAGTTTATAGCAGTAGTTTGTTATTTTATAAACCATCTTAAAGGGGTTGTAAAGGTAAAAATTTTTTCACCATAATGCATTCTATGCATTAAGGTGAAAAAACTTCTGACAATACAGCCGCCCCCAGCCCCCCCGTTTTACTTACCTGACGCCTCGAAAGTCAGCTTCGCGTTCCCGACATCTATTCCTCCGCTCACCCTGGCCGCTGATTGGCTACAGTGGATGGATTGGAAGCAGCGCAGCCATTGGCTCGCGCTGCTGTCAATCACATCTAATGACGCGGCGGGCTGGGGGGCGGGGCCGAGTGATACAGTGAGCAGCTATAGCCGCCGGCTGTATCACGGGAGCGCGCCCGCAAGCACTAACCACCATGCGAGGGAGCTCGCATTAAGGTGGTTAATGCTTGCGGGGAGGAGCTGAAACAGCCGCCGAGGGACCCCAGAAGACCAGGTTCGGGGCCACTCTGTGCAGAACGAGCTGCACAGTGAAGGTAAGTATAACATGTTTGTTATTTTTAAGAAAAAAAAAATTTACCTTTACAACCCCTTTAAGTCTGAAGCCAGACTGTATTTCTTCCTGGATCTCATCCTTGCAGATCTCGCACATGCTCAGTGCAGCACAAGCAGTGTAATAGGTTTCAGGTCAGGTTTCCATAGCAACGGCAGTGTCAGAGGAAGTTGCCCCCCCTTCCCAGAAGGCATTGCAAACAGGAAATGATGCGAAGGGCCGCGGCCAGGAGGAGGAAGTGAAAAATGAATACAGCAGATATACAGTAAGTGCTGAGAAATTTTTTTTTAAATATCCAATTCGTTTACAGTGCACAGTTTAGTGAGGGATGCTGAAGAGTTGTAAAAGTGGGTGGAACTCCACTTTAATCCCATAAAAATAATTTCCACTGCATTTATGAAGAAGGCTTCAGGGCGCCCAAGAAAGTCCAGCAAAAAGCAGGACCGTCTCCTACAGTTGATTCAGCTGCGGGATCAAGGCAGCACCAGTGCAGAACTTGTTTAGGAATGGCAGCAGGCAGGTGTGAGTGGATCAACATGCAAAGTGAGGAGAAGACTTTTGGAGGCTGGCCTGGTGTCAAGAAGGGTAGCAAAGAAGCAACTTCTTTCCAGGAAAAACATCAGGGACAGACTGATATTCTCCATAGGTACAGGAATTGAACTACTGAGGACTGGGGTAAAATGATTTTCTCTGATGAATCCTCTTTCTGATTGTTTGGGGCATTCGGAAAAAAAACCTTGTCTTGAGAATAAAAGATGAGCGCTACCATCAGTCCTGTGTCATGCCAACAGTAAAGCATCCTGAGACCATTCATGTATAGGGGTTGCTTCTCAGAAGGGGGTGGGCTCACTCACAATTTCTCACAACCATCAAAGAACAGTTTGGTGAGGAACAATGCCTTTTCCAGCATGCCATAAGGCAAAAGTGATAACTAAGTGGCTTGGGGAACAAAACATTGACATTTTGGGTCCATGGCCAGGAAACTTTCCAGACCTTAAACCCATTGAGAGCTTGTGGTCAATCCTTAAGAGGCGGGTGAACAAAAAAAACCCCACAAATTCTGACAAACTCCAAGCATTGATTATGCAAGAATGGGCTCTGCCATCAGTCAGGATGTGGCCCAGAAGTTGATTGTCAGCATGTCAGGGCGAATTGTAGAGGTCTTGAAAAAGAAGGACCAACACTGCAAATATTGACTCTTTGCATAAACTTCATGTAATTGTCAGTAAAAGCCTTTGACATTTATAGAATTAAAAAAGTCTTGTGAAAAGACAAAGTCTCACCTCAAAGTGAGTCAAGACTCGCTTTGTTTTTTCATTTTTTTTCTAATTTCTCAACAATGTTTGCACAACTTAAGATAATTTAGAATTTTCAAAGTAAAAAAATCCTATAGATATATATGAATTTTTTAAAGTGCTCTGATGAGCAAAGTTGGACATTTTCTTTCATTTTTTTAGAATGGTACTGGGGCTTTTGCAGTTAAAAAATAAAATATGCAAGATCTGAAATTATTTTAATGTATTTATGAGACAGTACACCCTGTCTCATATATGTTTTCTCCAGTGTCAGCCAGGGTGAACCACACATTATTTATTTAAATAATTTATTCATAATTAGGTTTGTGCAACTTAATTATAAAAAAAATAGCAGACAATCATTGTATATTTACCTATACCTCAACATTTAGGTGAATATAAAATAATTGTAAAAAAAATTCTAGCAACGTATATTTATCTATTTTTAATTTTTAATATACCTGTATATTAATGATGTACTTTGTACAACATTATCTAGTTATATAAATAAACATTAGTGAAATACAATGGATATAAAAAGTCTACACACCCCGATAAAATGTCAGGTTTCTGTGATGTAAAAAAATGAGACAAAGATAAATCATTTCAGAACTTTTTCCACCTTGAATGTGACCTATAAACTGTACAGCTCAGTTGACCAAGAAACTGAAATTTTTTAGGTTGAGGGAAGGAAAAATAAAAACTAAAATAATATGGTTGCATAAGTGTGCACACCCTTAAACTAATACTTTGGTGAAGCACCTTTTGATTTTATTACAGCACTCAGTCTTTTTGGGTATGAGTCTATCAACATGGCACATCTTGACTTGGCAATATTTGCCCACTCTTTTTTTGCAAAAACATTCCAAATCTGTTAGATTGCGAGGGCATCTCCTGTGCACAGCCATCTTCAGATCACCCCACAGATTTTCAATCTGATTCAGGTCTGGGCTCTGGCTGGGCCATTCCAAAACTTTAATCTTCTTCTGGTGAAGCCATTCCTTTGTTGATTTGGATGTATGCCTTGGGTCGTTGTCATGCTGAAAGATTAAGTTCCTCTTCATGTTCAGCTTTTTAGCAGAAGCCTGAAGGTTTTGTGCCAATATTGACTTGTATTTGGAACTGGTCATAATTTCCTCTACCTTGACTAAGGCCCCTGTTACAGCTGAAGAAAAACAGTCTCAAAGAATGATGCTGCCACCACGCTTCATGGTGGGTATGGTGTGCTTTTGGTGATGTGCAGTGTTGTTTTTACACCAAATATATTGTTTGGAATTATGGCCAAAAAGTTCAACCGTGGTTTCATCAGACCATAACACATTTTCCCACACGCTCTTGGGAGACTTCAGATGTGTTTTTGCTAAATTTAGCCAGGCTTGGATGTTTTTCTTTGTAAGAAAAGGCTTCCATCTTGCCACTCTACCCCAAGGACTAGACATATGAAGAATACGGGAGATTGTTGTCACATGTACCACACAGCCAGTACTTGCCAGATATTCCTGCAGCTTCTTTAATGTTGCTGTAGGCCTCTTGGCAGCCTCCCTGACCAGTTTTCTTCTCGTCTTTTCATCAATTTTGGAGGACTGTCCAGTTCTTGGTAATGTCACTGTTGTGCCATTGTATCTGCACTTGATGATGACTGTCTTCACTGTTTTCCATGGTATATTCAATGCCTTGGAAATTCTTTTGTACCATTCTCCCGACTGATACCTTTTAACAATGAGATCCCTCTGATGCTTTGGCTCAGGCCCTTAGGTCTGGTATGGATTGTAAGGGAAACCCCCTACGCTGAAAGGTCGGCGTGGGGGTCCCCCCAAAATCCATACCAGACCCTTATCCAAGCACGCAGCCCGGCCGGTCAGGAATGGGTGTGGGGACGAGCGAGCACCCCCCCTCCTGGACCGTACCAGGCCGCATGCCCTCAACATGGGGAGTGGATGCTTTGGGGCATGGGGGGCGCCCTGCGGCCCCCCACCCAAAGCACCTTGTCCCCATGTTGATGAGGACAAGGGCCTCTTCCCGACAACCCTGGCCGTTGGTTGTCGGGGTCTGCGGGCGGGGGGCTTATCTGAATCCGGGAGCCCCCTTTAATAAGGGGGCCCCCAGGTCCCGGCCACCCACCCTATGTGAATGAGTATGGGGTACATGGTACCCCTACCCATTCACCTAGGGAAAAAAGTGTCAATAAAAAACAGTACACAGGTTTTAAAGTAATTTATTAGGCAGCTCCGGGGTCTTCTTCCGACTTCGGGGGTCCTCTTCCGTCTTCTCCCGGTGTCCGCATCTTCTGCCGGCTCCACCGCTGTCTTCTGCCACTCTTTTGCCAGCGGTGGCCCGGACTTCTGGATCATCTTCTTCCCTCTTCTCTTCCAGAGATGTTGACACGACGCTCTCTCCAGCTGCAATGGTCTCTGAACGCTCCGCAACAGACTTATATAGGCGGTGACCACGCCCCCTTATGACGGCACAGTCCCAGCATGCCCCAGGACAGTGACCTCATAAGGGGGTGGGGTCACCACCTATATAAGTCCATTGCAGAGCGTTCAGAGACCAATCCAGCTGGAGAGAGCGTCGTGTCAACATCTCTGGAAGAAAAGAAGAAGGCAGAAGTCAGAAGGCAGAAGTCCGGGGCACCGCTAGCAATTGAGCTGCAGAAGATAGCGGAGGAGCCGGCAGAAGATCAGGACACCGGGAGGAGACGCCGGAGAGACCCCCCGAAGTCGGAAGAGGACCCCCGAAGTCGGAAGAAGACCCCTGAAGTCGGAAGAGGACCCCCGAAGTCAGTAGAAGACCCCCGAAGTCGGAAGAGGACCCCCGAAGTCGGAAGAAGACCCCGGAGCTGCCTAATAAATTACCTTAAAAACCTGTGTACTGTGTTTTTTATTGACACTTTTTTCCCTAGGTGAATGGGTAGGGGTACCATGTACCCCATACTCATTCACATATGGTGGGGGCCGGGATCTGGGGGCCCCCTTATTAAAGGGGGCTCCCGGATTCCGATAAGCCCCCTGCCCGTAGACCCCGACAACCAACGGCCAGGGTTGTCGGGAAGAGGCCCTTGTCCTCATCAATATGGGGACAAGGTGCTTTGGCCCCAAAGCACCCACACCCCCATGTTGAGGGCATGTGGCCTGGTACGGTCCAGGAGGGGGGGGCGCCCGCTCGTCCCCGCCCCCATTCCTGACCGGCCGGGCTGCGTGCTCGGATAAGGGTCTGGTATGGATTTTGGGGTGGACCCCACGCCGATTTTTCGGCGTAGGGGGTTCCCCTTAGATCCATACCAGACCTAAGGGCCTGGTATGCCCCTGGGGGGGAACCCACATCGGTTTTTTTATTTAAAACATGGCGCGGCGTTCCCCCTCAGGATTCATACCAGACAGCTGTCAGCACTGCCTGTCGCTCATCAGGAAAGGAAAAAAAGTCTGCACTGACAAGGCTGCACTGACAAGGCTGCACTGACATGGCTGCACTGACAAGGCTGCACTGACATGGCTGCACTGACATGGCTGCACTGGGGCAAGGCTGCACTGAGAAGGCTGCAATGATGGGCATTTAAATGTAAGTTTTTTTCCCTTCAACTTCCCTCCTAAAAGTTTTTCTTTTCCTTAAAATTCCCTCCTAAATTGGGGTGCGTGTTATACGCCGGTGCGTGTAAAGTGTCAGGTTTATATATTTTTATAAATGCTTTGAATAGACAAAGTGACAAATTATCTTAAATGTTTTAGGCGTCAGTACAGGAGCTCTTGGAGCTAATTAAATAAAATAACACATACACGAGATCTGAAATTATTTTTCTTTTAACTAAAATTCTTCTTTAAGTACACCCTGCACCACATATGTTTCCGTCTGTGTCAACCAAGGCGAACCACACATTAATTAATACTCATTAAAATGTCTATGTTTCATTAATATATAAAAAAAAAACATAAAGTCTTGTGAAAATGCAAAGTCTCAACTCAAAGTGAACAGAATCAAACACCATTTTTTTTTTTGATGCAACATCTTGTAAAGTTCGGCATCGTTTACACAACTTTCCCCCTTTGAAGGCGATTTTTAAAAAAAATGTTTTTCTATTTTCTAATGATGTTTGTGCAACTTAATCATAAACAACAGCAAACAAACTTTAAACTGGCTGGAAAGATAATGGCGTGCTCCTCTACCCACGTTCCTTACTTTAAAAAAAAATATATCCAAGACTTGCAACTGTGCAGATCAAAGCAGAAGATGGCTGTTAAAAAAATACTTTTAACTTTTTTTTTTTTCCAAGTTAATTAAATCTTTTTTTGCAGCAGGCCTTGCCTTTAAATACTTTGCAGTTAACAAGAAACATTAAGCAAAGGAGGAGATAGTTCAAAGAAAAGGAGATCACTGCATTTAGTCTGGGAAGAGAAGTAAAGAAAAAAAAAATTAATGAAGGCTTCGGTTTCAGGACCATGGAGAGCTAGCGGGATTGTGCTGCGCTATTACTCACACAGTAATCACTAAAGAAAACAAGTAAGGCTCGGGTTTAAATGGCACCGGCTATTAAAGAGGGGGAAAAAAAGGCTCTGATTCAACAATTTACACAGTAACAAGACAAAGTTTAGATAGAAATGCTTTGAACAACAGAAATGGATTTTGATCTGTTCTGTAAAAGTCCTGCTAATGGCTGATGGTAAAGAAAGTTTTTGCATATGTTTTAAACTTTTAAAGGGACTTTCTAAGGAGAGGGAAATAGGAGCTACACTGGGGGGGGACTTGATTTTAAAGGGGAAAATTTATTCTTAAATGTGCTTTGCCATTTAGAAAGTCATGGCCTGCAGATCTGGAATGCACATTTGTGATTCAGGAGAGCGACTCCACTAGGTGGGGAAGAAAGGAAGGGAGAGAGAAATAGAAGGAAGGAGGGAACAGAGTAAAGGAAAGATGACAGGAAAGGAAGGAGAAATGTATGGAAAGGGAAGGGAGGAAAGGAGAAAAGGGAGGAAAAGAAGAAAGGGAGAGAAAGGAAGAATGAAGGAAGAGAGGAAGGAAATAAAAGAAGGAAGGGAAGAGGAATAGTAAATGGAAAGGAAAAGGTAAGAAAGGAAGGAAAGAAGGGAGGGAAGAGGAATGGTAAACAGAAAGGAAAAGGCGAGGAGGGAAGGAGGGAAGGAAGGAAGGAGGGAAGGAAGGAAGGAAGGAAGGAAGGAAGGAAGGAAGGAAGGAAGGAAGGAAGGAAGGAAGGGAGGGAGGGAGGGAGGGAAGGAGGAAGGGAGGGAAGAGGAAAGGCAAATGGAAGGGAAAAGACAAGGGAGGGAGGGAGGAAGGAAAAAAAAGGAAGGAGGAATAGTAAATGGGAAGGGAGGAAGGTAGGAAGGAAGGGAAAAATAGAAGGGAGAAAGAAAAGAAAGTAAATAAGAAAGGGGGAGAAGGTAAAAACCAAGGAAGGGAAGGAAGAAGGGAAGAAGGGATGGAAAGAAGAAGGGGAGGAGGGACGGGAGGAGGAAATCAAAGAAGGAAGAAGAGAAGGAAGGGAATAAGGATGGAAGCTATGAAGGAAGGGATGGAGAGAGGGGAAGAGGGAATGATGATTGGAGATAGCAGGCGACAGCTTCGCCTGCTACCTCCGACCAAGCTGTGGTCGTGGGTAGCAGGCGAAGCTGTCGCCTCTAAGGGACCAGCCTCTTTGTTACCGGAGACCACTGTGAGTAATCTGAAGTCAGTACCAGAGCAGTCTTCTCACCAGCCGGGGACAGTGATGAAGTGGGAAAACTTCAGTGAGTGCCAAGCCAGGGACCCAGCAGGGCAGCGGGGGTGACGCTTGAAGAAGATACTGAGCACTAAAGTGGAAGAGCGCAGGGGATCCAGTGGCTATTGGATCCGAAGTCTAGTAAAAGACTGGGAGTTCATTGAGTAAAGACCCACAGTGAGTGACTGTGGGGTAAGCGGAGAACTGTTTGTGTTGCCAATAGTTGAATACAACTACCGTTAGTAACTGCTACAAGATTGTTGCCATAGGAGACAGCGATCCTAACTTTACAGAAGTGGTCTGTCCATTAAGCCTTTAGACCTTGCTACATATATATTTTTGGCTAGGATTCTACCTGAACTCAATGTTAATGGACTGTGGGAGGAGATCTGCATGAGCACTGGAGAACCTACAAACTCCATACCAGCAGGGTGTCTGATAGGAATGTAGCCCAGTTAGCCATGGCACTGATTATGTCCCTATTAGTGGGAATTCGAACACAGCTAGGAAATAAAAATAACGAACCTTCAAGACAAAGGAAACCATCCACTAACTCTCAATTCCTCATCTGATTAATCCTAATATTGCAGAATTTAATGTGTCACTCCGCCGTCCTGTCACACCTCGCTCGGCGTGCGTTCTGCCTGTGCGCGGGGGATTCATGTGTCGGCGACATGTGCTGTCATTTGTGCCAAATGAAAAGCTGCTGCAATTTAGCTCTAATCTATAGAATTCGACGATCCACCTGTTCCAAGGGCCGTTATGACTTAATGTGCGTTCTGTCCTTCCGCGCCAGTGAAGGTATGCCGCGTCCTTTACTCGCTGCGTCTCAGCTGGTCACTGTTTATCGGCGGAGGAAGCAGCTGTACACAGGATGACAAGAAGAAGAAAATAATTACTGCCAGGTAGTTGAGGCCATTCGCAAGCTGTCGGGTGTTTAAGCAAAACATTCCTGTTTTGCTGGATGTGAACTGCGGAAAAGAGGCACTGTCATTCGGGCAAAAACATTTAAGCTGGTCATACACTATACAATATGTTTGCATCATCTCTGTACAGTCTGCTTTAGCTTTACCAAAAAAATGTCATGGGAGGACAAATCGAAACAAAGCGAACAATTAGTATGAAAGCAGGCAGGTCCTTATACTACATAGTTCATGGGTCACTAAATGGCGGACTGCGGTCCGAAACCGGATCAAGTGACAGTTCTGTCTGGACTGCGAGCACGCCACTGTCATAGCTTGGTGTCCTCTCCCGGTTCTCCCGCCCCGTAACCAATGTCTTACTTACAGCGGGCGGGGGTGGGAGCTGCTGCAGATCGGGACAGCTCCTGCCTCACGCCAACATTTGCAACTGCTCCCGCCCACTGTAAGGATGATATAGGTGGCCAGGCAGGAGACTCAAAAGAGGACCCCAGGATAATTACTGCCTTTGCCCTGCCAAAGGTACCATAGCACTGTGTGGAGGAGGCTTGCATAAAAAAGGAGGCCCTGTGTTGGGAAGAGGCACTGTGTTGGGAAGAGGCACTGTGTTGGGAAGAGGCCCTGTGCTGGGAAGAGGCACTGTGTTGGGAAGAGGCCCTGTGTTGGGAAGAGGCACTATGTTGGGAAGAGGCCCTGTGTTGGGAAGAGGCACTGTGTTGGGAAGAGGCACTGTGTTGGGAAGAGGCCCTGTGTTGGGAAGAGGCACTGTGTTGGGAAGAGGCCCTGTGTTGGGAAGAGGCACTGTGTTGGGAAGAGGCCCTGTGTTGGGAAGAGGCACTGTGTTGGGAACAGGCACTGTGTTGGGAAGAGGCCCTGTGTTGGGAAGAGGCACTGTGTTGGGAAGAGGCCCTGTGTTGGGAAGAGGCACTGTGTTGGGAAGAGGCACTGTGTTGTGACGGGGCACCATTAGGGGACTGTGTTGTGAAGACGCGCTGGTAAGTAGACATGTGCACTGCCGAAAAATCGTTTTTCGGGTCATTCGGTATGATCGAAATTCATAAATTCGGATTTTGGAATTTCCAAATTTCCGGATTTTCGAATTTTGAAAATTCGAAATCCAGAAATTCGTAAATTCTGAATTTTCGAGTATTTGAATTTATGAATATTTGGAAAAATTTGTTAAACGAGTTTTCCTTAATTCGGATGTCTCCGAATTCACAAATTGCACATGTCTAGAAGTCATAGAAAATAAATTAGATTCCACAATTTCCAGAACAAACCAAAATACAGATTGCATCCAAGTCCTGCAAGATCCACTAGAGACAGCTATGGCTAAAATAGATGACTTTGAGAACAGAAATAGGAGATACGACTTCAGGGTCCGGGGGCTCCTGGAATCCTATAAAGATATCCCTGATACTATCCGTGCCTTCGTTAACCACTAGCAGAACAGCCGCCGCAGTTATACTGCGGCAGGTTGGCTCAGCTGGGAAAATCGCCATAGCTGTACGTCGCTCCTTTAAGATGTGACAGCAGGCGCACGCACATGCCCGGCACGTGTCCCGGAGCCGATGCTTGTGTCCAGGGGGCGTGATGACCATGAGCACCCGTGATCGCTCGTGACAGAGCGAGAACCGGGATCTGAGTGTGTAAACACACAAATCCCGGTTCCCTCAGGGGAGAGGAGAGAGATTGTGTGTTCATACTAAGTATGAGCACCGATCTCTCTCCTCCCCTAGTCAGTCCCATCCCCCCACCACAGTTAGAACACACCCAGGGAACACAGTTAACCCCTTGATCGCCCCCTAGTGTTAACCTGTTCACTGCCAATGTCATTCATACAGTGACCAGTGGCTATTTTTAGCTCTGAACGCTGTATAAATGTCAATGGTCGCAAAAAAGTGTCAAAAGTTTCCGATCTGTCTGCCGTGATGTCGCAGTTCCGCTAAAATCGCTGATCACCGCCATTACTAGTAAAAAAAAAAATGTAATAATAAAAATGCCATAAATATATCCTCTATTTTGTAGACGCTATAACTTTTGCACAAACCAATCAATATACGCTTATTGCAATTTTTTTACCAAAAATTTGTAGAAGAATACATATTGGCCTAAACTGAGGAAAAAATTCGTTTTTTTTATTTTTTTTTTTATATTTATGGTAAAAAGTTAAAAATATTGTTTTTTTTTCAAAATTGTCGCTCTTTTTTTGTTTATAGCGCAAAAAATAAAAACCGCAAAAGGTGATCAAATACCACCAAAAGTAAGCTCTATTTGTGGGAAAAAAAGGAATCAATTTAGTTTGGGTACAATTGAAGGGTTCAGGATTGTTGATCTTCATTCCTTACTGACTGCAGGAAAGATTTGGTTCACCCGCCGAGCTCATCAAGCCAACTTTTTCTCACCCCTGTGCTGAGGCTCATTTAAAGTGGAAATAAACCCATCCATAAAACAGTTTCATTTCCGGCACGTGCCAGAAATGTAACACTCCCATTGGTTGTGCTCTCAATCAAACTGTCAAACCATCCAATGGCTGGTGTCATAACTGATCACATGTGCAGCATCATGGCAGTTGTAGATTAAACAGAGGCAAAGATGGCAGCTTCCTTGGCTGAAAACGAAAGGGGGGTTTACTTACACTTTAGGGGGTTTCCTCCTTTATGAAACTACTTTGTTGGTAGTCTCATATTTGGGCTAGTTTGCACTAAAGCTACTTGTGGTGAGATAGAGGGGTGGGACAGTTTCCATTCCTCCCGATCCCTCTATTCCCTCTATTCCCTCTATTGTCGCCACCTAGTTTGAGCTGGTTTGTTTTTGCAGCCCCCCCCCCCCCCGTTTTATTTTCCTTTTTTATGACTTCCAAATGTTTTACTCGGGGTATAACCCCTCATAGATTTGGATTCAGGGGACCCCAGATCTGGAGTTCCAAGTCCTAGTTTTGTTTTTTAGGTTCGCCCTCCATGAAGGCCCTTTCTTACCCAGCATCGGCACAATCCCCCCCCCCACCTCCTTCCCTTCCCCCCTTTCGGTTTCCCTCCCTTCCCCTCCCTCTCCATACCTACTCACGACCCAGAAGTTCATGTACTTTCCTGAAAAATAATTTTACCTCAGAGTCAACTACATTTGGGGCGCTTGTTTCATAAGCTGGCTTTATGACAGTTACACAATTTTTTGGGGGGGACGCCTCACGGCTGTAGTGGTG
Source organism: Lithobates clamitans (assembly GCA_037952925.1). NCBI lineage: Eukaryota > Metazoa > Chordata > Amphibia > Anura > Ranidae > Lithobates > Lithobates clamitans. The sequence goes on along the minus strand of JBBGZY010000572.1, from coordinate 2,253,372 downwards.
CTCATGCCCCTCCTGTCTCGGAGAACAGGTGTTTACCCTTTCGACAAGATTGCGCCCTTCCTTGCAGAAGGGACCGATATTGGTTTCCACTCAAGGATGGGGGACCCTATCTCCTCCACTCTGGGAGACTACCTTTTCTTCTGTTTCCTTCCTCTTTGCCTTTTCAACTGTTATTTTACAGCGCTTTAAAAAAATTCTGATCACTTTTATTGCTGACACAAGGAATGTAAACATCCCTTGTGACAGTGATAGGCAGTGACAGGTACTCTTTATGGAGGGGGATCTGGAATCTAAGACGCCAAACTCCTCCTCTGCACTTTAAAGTATTCAAAACGCCAAGATCGGCAATTTTGAAGATTTTTAAAATTGGCGCTGTTGGCTGCCAAGTAAACCAGAAGTGACGTCGCTTATGGGTTTCTACAGCAGAGACCCGATCAAAGCCAAATCCGGCTTTGGTCGGGTGCCGGTGGCTCAGGTCTTCCCGAGAAGTGAGGTGGAAGGGACGTCTCCTCCTTTTAATAACAGCTGAGCGGCTGCTTAGCAGCATCGTTTGTTATTACAAGAAAGCTGAATGTTGGCTCTAAGAAAAATAAAACTGTACCGGGGTGATGCCTGCAGCTGAAGGTATCACCCTGGTACAACCACTTAAACAAAATGAAGTACAGTAGGTGCCGCCGATATTGTGTCAATCTCGCCGCTGTTAGCGGTGAGATTGACACCTGCGAGCCCCGTAGCGGGAGCCAGCGCCGAGCTCTGTAGCTCCTCCGGCTCGCCACCCCAATAGTTTCCTATGCTCTGTCGCTCCTCCCGCTCAATGGATTCCTATGGATGCGCGGCATCTCGTGGGGATGGTGACCGCAAGAAGCACAGCCTCGCAGCGGTGATTTCCAGCACAAACCCATCGCGCTGGAAACACAACATCGGCGGCAGGTACTGTACAGGTATGTGATTTTGCTTGAAGTGGTAAATCCAAGTTTGAGGATTTCTCTGTAGAGTAGGAAAATGTAGGCAGGACTTAGCTGGTAGCTAGGCCTGTTTTCATTCTGGGCTGGGAGCCGTTCAGGGTAGGGCCAAGTGACTCACAGGTAGCATCACTGTCACCTCCCTCTTTCTAGGAGGTGCTAGAAAGGAGGCGAGGTGGAGCTGCCTGGGGTATCTCGAGGAGCCTTGACCAATCCCCAACTTGGATTGGCAGGGGGAAGGTCTCCTTGAAATACCCAAATACCCAGGGTCAGCCGAGATAGGGAGGAGTTGTCAAGTGAAAGAGCTGGAGTGAGTGTGGAGGCTGGCAGGACCCACAGGGAGCACACCAGTCTGGAGGTGGTGGGTGGGCTTTGGCTCGGGTGCATCCAGGAGGAGTAAAAAGATTCTGGAAGGAGAGGCACAAGAGAGCAAGGAGAGGACATCGGGAGAGAGCACTGCTAAGAGACTCGAGGGAGGACAACTGCTCGCAGGCAGGAGAGCTGGTGAGTGGAGCACAGTTGGGAGGACTGGGGAGGCACGCCTGAGAGAACTGGGAAATTGCAGTATGAGATGGGTGCAGAACCAGAAGCGTGAACTGTGGGAAGGGGAGTGGAAAGAGGTCAATGTAGCAAGGCTGGCAGGGCCTTGAGAGCCATCTGGGATTGGTAGCTGAGCAGAGGACAGTTAGCTCCTGAACCATTTCTATACCACAGGGGCCGAGGTCCCTGCCACAAAAGGCAGTTCACTGAAGCCTACTTAGTGTCAGGCCTAACCATGCGGTGCTAGCTAGTCTGGAGGAGTAACGGCCTACAGCAAGTGAAGTGCTCGAGGAGTGAGGGATAAGAGGTCTTAAGAGTTTGTGCTGGAGAGGAGACCAGAGTCGGGTACATACCGGAGTCCCAAACAAGTTGCACTGAATATTCCTGGGCATCCAATAATTTCCCATCCAAGTTCAATCCCCTCAAAAAAACAAAGTTTATGGACTGATTTATGAGTGTCTGAGAGAGATGCCAGGCTGAGCAGGGTGCCAGGTGAACCACAACATTCAGCAAACCCTACAGGGGTATGGCTACACAAGTGCAAATAAAACTGACTAGAGCAATCTAGATTTAAAACAAAGAAAAGCTGGGAAGACATTTAGGTTTAAAAATTCAGGTCAACATTTATTATTTTAGCCATGTATAATGATTCCATATAATAGTAGAGGACAGTCCTTAAAGTGATCAGAAAGAGGCTTCATCTTCATGCACATCACATATCGAAATTGGGAAGGGAGTCCGGTAAAATCGATGAAGATGACATCTTTGGGTTGATTGCAGTTCGTCCCAACCTTGCTGGCACACCAACACTGCTATAAGTCCAGTTGAGCAAACTGATTGAAACGTAGGCAGGAGCTAAAAAGGAGTGATATAGGGTTAGAGATGAGACACTGAGAAGCAGTCCTTAAAGCATATTTCCACTTTGGCAGCCAAATTGGGATATCACAGCTTTTTGAGAACATTGTTTAAGGAAGCGGTGGTCAACTTTTTTGACACCGGGGGCCTCAAGTGTAGCCCCCCACAGCAAAGAAATGCACATACAAGCCTAAGTTTAGCTTTGAGGGAAAAAAAAACAAAACAAACTCAAAAATGCACGTTTCTTAGCAGGAAAAATGTTTCCTTCACTTACATCCCATGATCCTCCTAAGTTTCCTGGAAATGTCAAAACAAAGGTTAAATATTCTAGCAACTAAATAGGATGCTTACCAATTTACCAAACGTTAACAGCAATGTCTAGCCAGAGCCCAACCATCCTGCTCATTATGATCTGCAATGAGATATAGGTAACATTAAAGTGGAGTTCCACCCAAAAATGGAACTTCCACTTTTTTGGATTCCCTTCCCCCTCCGGTGTCACATTTGGCACCTTTCATGTGGTGATTGCGGTGACCTACACCACTTCCGCCGCCTACCCCGTCCTCCCCCGCTGTATTCTGTGAGACACAGAATACAGCAGGGACCTGTGAGGACGCTCAGCGCGGCTCGCGCATGCGCAGTAGGGAACCAGGAAGTGAAGCCGCACGGCTTCACTTCCTTATTCCCTTACCGAGGATGGCGGCGGCAGCAGCCAAGAGCCGAAGGACGGATCGGCTTCGGCTGCCGACACCGCGGGCTCCCTGGACAGGTAAGTGTCCATATATTAAAAGTCAGCAGCTGCAGTATTTGTAGCTGCTGGCTTTTAATATTTTTTTTTCAGCAAACCTCCGCTTTAAGAAACACAAGGAGGATTATATGGGGCTTTAAGCCCCCCCAAGTATCAACTTAAAACAAATTATCAACTAATAAGCCATTGTAAAACAGTAAAATGCTTTCATGGCTTACAAAAAAACGAATTGAAAGCATTCAGCAGTAAACATTTACATAATTTTAATATCAAATAAAATACTTTAAAAAAAAAATGATGCGCATTGCATCTGAACGGTGCTCTGTTGGAACCACAAAGAGCCTGCAACCAACCGGAAATCAATAGCAATTCATTCTACGCTGCAACAGGCTGGGCAGAAATCGGCAGCGAAGGTGAATTACTGGCATTGTATACAAACGCTACAGTGCGCAACACATTTACATTTCATAGATCATTTGCATCTCATATAAACAAGACTCCTCCAGTAAAGCAGCCAATCACTATATGAATTGCCTATTAACTTTGCTCTGTTGGGACCACAAAGAGCATATGTGCAAAGGGAAATCCTTTGCAATGCATTCTACACTGCTCCTCTCCAGGGTGGGCATATGAATGAGCAGCAATGGGGAATTAATGGAATTGGTATACAAATGCTTTAATACATTTTTGCATTTCATATTGCTCCAGTAAAGGCACGATCGACTATGTGGGTTGCATACGAATGCTGCTCTGTTGGGACCACAAAGTCTGCAATCAATGGGAAATCGTTTGTAACCACATTCTACACTGCTCCAAGGTAGGCATTAATGAGCAGCAAATGGGGAATTAACAGCCTTGTGTACAAAGCTACAGTGGGCTTTGGGAGGAGGTCCTATCTATAGTCTGCTCTAGCAAAAGAACTCAGCAAGGAATTTCTCTATGGATAAGGAATAGTTTTCATTGAAAACTTTCCAATATTTGAAATTTGCAAAGATTAAAGCTATTAATGTGTGGGAACGGCACGCGTAATACCTTTTCCCCTCAGAGCAGTGATAGGGAACCTTGGCACCCCAGATCTTTGGGAACTACATTTCCCATGATGCTCATGCACTCTGCAGTGTAGTGGAGCATCATGGGAAATATAGTTCCAAAACATCTGGGGTGCCAAGGTTCAGCATCACTGCCTTAGGGGATAAGGCATCCCAACTCCGTACCTTAAGCCTGACCCAAGAATAGGAAGCGTTGATTTTGGCCTGGCCAAAGAGCTTGTTGACTGTAATATGGTGCCCTCATACTCCAACTAAGAAAAACTAAGGACCATTCCAAGATCAACACTCCGTATTCCCAGGAAGAAAGGATGAACAGTTATAAGAGAATCAAACATTTCCCATTGTAAGCCATAATTAAGCTTCTAGACCAACTGCCAGGATGCACCGGGAGCAGCGGACAAGGAGACTGAGTCAGATCAAGCCCCGGCCTTCCGAAGGAGTGGGCACCCCTACCCCAATTCAGCAAGGACTGAGATTGACCCAGTCCCGAAGCCCGTTACTACAGAACAACCTAGCAATCAGTCCAGATGCCCAACTACAGCTCACAATAGGAATTTAAGACCAACTTGCAACAGCTGACCCTTTACTTCCAGAGAGCGGGGGCTCCCTGTAGACTTTCCCAAAAGAGACTCGGATGATGCAGTGTTACATTGCCCTGCTCCATCAAAGCTCCTGAGTGCCCAAATAACCCACAACCAAGGAGCTCATCCACTGCTAGACACTTTACACATCTCTCAGACTCCAACAATTAGGAGCTATGATAAATTCATAACTCAGCTATAGACTATAGTGGTAAGAAATGTAGTAAAGCTTTTGGTCCACTTTCTTGTGAAAAAAAAAGCTTTGATGAAAACTTAAAGCTGGATACACACTATACAATTTTCTTTAAATTTTTTTCCTTTAGATTTAACAAAACCATATGAGATAAAATCTTAACGTTTCAATTTGTATGCAATGAGGCAGGCCCCTTCACTACATAGTTTTGGTAAATCTAAAGGAAATCTAACAGGTGGTATATAGTGTGTATCCAGCTTAACTCAGTTGATTGAGCTGTAAATCTAAATGCTGCTCCAGTAAGAGGGCAGCAAGGAATCTATGTGAATTGCGTCTGAACGCTGCTCTGTTGGGACTACAAAGAGCATGAAACCAATGGAAAATCAATCGCAGTGCATTCTACGCTGCGTCAGGCTGGGCATAAATCAGCAGCAAAGGGGAATTACTGGCCTTGTAAACCAACACTATAGTGGGCTTGATTGCGCAACATGCTATTTGCCTTTCATAGAAACAAAACACGGCCCCAGTAAAGCAGCCAATGCCTATATGCATTGCCTATGAACTCTGCTCTGTTAAGACCACAAAGAGCATATGCGCAAGGAAAAATCATTTGCAAAGCATTCTACACTGCTCCAAGGTGGGCATATGAATGAGCAGCAAAGGGTAATTAATGGCATTGTATACAAACAATGCTCAAGTGGTCTTCAATACGCAATACATCATTTGCATTTCATATCATCGCTCCAGTAAAGGAACGATTTCACTATGAGGGTTGCATACGAATGCTGCTCTGTTGGGACTACAAAGAGCCTGCAACCAACGGGAAATCAATCGCAATGCATTCTACGCAAAGCTGGGCATAAATCAGCAGCGAAGGGGAATTACTGGCATTGTATACAAAACACTACAGATGTACACCGAGTTGCAGCACCACACCCACCGGGCATCGTACCTACTAATTTAATGAGGATTATACCCAGTCCAAATGACCTAACTAGCTTCCTGATAATACTCAATACACAGGCACTCGCAGACCTACGTGCACTCGCAGACCTACGTGCACTCACAGACTACACAGGTCCTTTGACCCCTGTTATAACCTGTTTTCAACTCTGTTTTTTAACTCACTTAGTCTAGTTCCACTTGGTCTAGCAAGCAAAAAGGTGGCAAGCTCAAAGATGAGCAGGCTCAAAATGAGTTCTACAGAAAGTTTCTTCCAACCAGCAAGTCTGGCAGTGAAGGGGAATTACTGGCATTGTATACAAACAATGCTACAGTGGGCTTGATTGCGCAACACATCCTTTGCATTTCATATAATGAAAACAGAGTGCCAGTAAAGCAGCCAATCACTATATGCATTGCCTATGAACTCTGCTCTGTTGGGATCACAAAGAGCATATGCGCAAGGGGAAATCATTTGCAATGCATTCTACACTGCTCCAGGGTGGGCATATGAATGAGCAGCAAAGGGGAATTAATGGCATTGTATAAAAACAATGCTCAAGTGGGCTTCAGTACGCAACACATTTGCATTTCATATCATCGCTCTAGAAAAGGAACAATTCACTATGTGGGTTGCATTCGAGTGCTGCTCTGTTGAGACCACAAAGCCTGCAATCAATGGTAAATCATTTGCAACCACATTCTACACTGCTCCAAGGTGGACATTAATGAGCAGCAAATGGGGAATTACCAGCTTTGTATACAAAGCTACAGTGGGCTTTGGGAGGGGGTCCTTTCTAAATTCTGCTCTAGCAATAAAAGGGCAGTTCGGCATTTCTATGAATAAGGAATAGTTTTCATTGAAAACTTATTCCAATAAACTAAATTTGGGAAGATTAAACCTATTATTGTGTGCAAACGGCATGTGTCATACCTTTTCCCCTTGGGGTATACGGCATCCTGACTCCATACCTTAAGCCTGACCCAAGAATAGGTAGCGTTGATTTTGGCCTGGCCGAAGAGTTTGTTGACTGTAATATGGTGTCCTCATACCCCAACCAAGAAAATATAAAAACCATTCCAAGATCAACACTCTGTATTCCCAGGAATAAAGGATGAACAGTTATAAGAGAATCTGCCATTCCCGTTGTAAAGCATAATTAAGCTTCTAGACCAACTGCCAGGATGCACCAGGAGCAGCGGACAAGGAGACTGAATCAGATCTAGCCCCGGCCTTCTCGGAGGAGTGGGCACTTCTCCCCCAATCCAGCAAGGACTGAGATTGACCCAGTCCCTAAACCCACTACTACAGAACAGCCTGGCAACCAGTCCAGATGCCCAACTACAGCTCAAAATAAGAATTTAAGACCGTCTTGCAACAGCTGACACTTTACTTCCAAAGAGCAGGGGCTCCCTGTAGACTTTCCCAAGAGGGATCAGAGGGACATCCCTGCTCAGCTCTGGAGAAACAAACTCCTGGAAACCGGTGACCTTCAGGCTAAGCACAAGATGCGAGTTAATGAGGCAGAGACTCGGATGAAGCAGTGTTGCATTGCCCTGCCCTGCTCCATTAAAGCTCCTGAACGCCACAATAACCCACAACCAAGGAGCAAGAGACTTCAGACTGAACAAGAACATCTCGGAGCCCAAAACTTAAGAGTCATGATAAAATTCATAACTCAGCTATAGATTATAGTGGTAAAATATGTAGTAAAGCTTTGGGTCCACAAGCAGCAAGTTATGATGAAAGCTCACAACTCTGCTATAGACCATCTCCTTCCTAACAAAAAACTAAGTATGTTCATTTTTGGGTCCACAAAATTTAGTGGCTATTCTCTCTCTCCTTCCCTAACCCAGCATAACCAAGTACATTCATTTTTGGGTTCACTAAATTGTGTGGCCAACCCAAGCCATGGTACCCACCATGTGCTAGTACTGCAGGAGCAGAAAAGGGATTCCATCTTGCTTTGAGTGTTCATGCCTTCCCATCTTGCTTTGATTGTCCATGCCTTCCCACTAGCCATGGAAAAGAAAATTTACAATCGAGTCATAATGGATAGTAAATAATAAATGTAGCGCTATGTGTAAAATTATAAATATAAAGTGCAAATCTCTAAAATAAATAAATCCTACATATAAATGAATAGTCCATAAAATGAAAAAAATGAAGAAATAAAACATGAAAAACGCTTCTTGTGATCAGTGTATCCACACAATTCCACCACAGTGAATGTTCGTCTTCAAAAGGAGTGCACACCACCACCAGTAAAAATGCGCGTTCACCTCTCAGATGAGTCAAAACTTATATGCGGATCTCCCCACTCGCTCTTTGCGGGAGATCCGCATATGAGTTTTGACTGTTTCTCGCATCGCATGTCTCTCACAGGCAGTTCACACTGCCCTCGGTGAACTGTTGTGGGTGTCAATACAAAGTTAATGACACCCCCAGATCGGTTTTGCAGTGCGCACTGTGAAATAATGCAGGAATCACCCATCCGATCCAATTCCAGTACCAAAAAAAGGTCCTGCACCATTTTGGTCCGAATGCGATGCAAATTCAGCCATACAATCTGTATGGTTGAAATTGGCATGGCACAGATATTGAATGTTATCTGCACAGCAATGCGGTAAGAATTACATGGGGCTAAGTCCACGCCCCACACTATATAAGGCTGCTTACATGGCGGCTGTATGTAGTGTGATGTGGAGATTGAGACTTGAGAGAACTTGAGCTTGATTAGGCAGGTTAGTTAGTGGCGTGCAGGCAGTTTAATGTATATATATATATATATATATATATATATATATACAGTGTAGTCAGTGTAGACTATATATACAGTGTAGGCAGTATATTCATATATATATATATATATATATATATATATATATATATATATATATATATATAGTAGATATATACGGTGCAGGCAGTGTACAGTATATAATACATTTTAGTCAGTGTACAGTATATAACACAGTGCAGTCGGTCTATAATATATAAGTGCAGCCATTGTACAGTATATAGTACAGTGCAGGGTATATAGTTCAGTGCAGAGTATATAATACAGTGTATTGAAGTGGTTAAGGGGAACCCTATGACAGATTAAGAAAAAAGCAACCTTTGGGTCTGGTATAGATTTTAAGGGGAACTCCACGCCAAAATGTAAAAAAAACAGCGTGGGGTCCCCCACAAAAACCATACCAGACCCTTATCTGAGCAAGCAGCCTGGCAGACTAGGAAAGGGGGGGGGGACGAGCATAACAGGCCGCTTGCCTTCAACATGGGGAAGGTGCTTTGTGGTCCCCCCCACCATTGGTCGTCGGGGTCTTCATCAGTATCTGGAAGTCCCTTTAACAAGGGGGCCCCCAGATCCCACCCCCTCTATGTGAATGGGTATCAGGTACATTGTACCCCTACCCAGTGGTGTATTTAGGTTTTGTGCTGCCCTAGGCCTGACTAAACTCAATCACCCACCTAATTTAAATACGACCCACCACTTCCTGCCGAGGCCACACCCCTTCCTGTTTAAGACCCACCCTATCATCTGTAAACCACAGCCTTTCCTCTTTAGGCTCATTTGGCACCTTTCAGGGGGGAGGGGGGAACTGGTACCTGTTTTAGACAGGTACCATTCCCCACTCCCGGGAGACTGCACTGCCCCCTCTGAAGTTCGGCCCCCCTCCTCCTTCCTCCATTGGGCCATTCAGAAAGTGCAACGCGCTCCGCACACGTGCAGTAGTGAACCGTCCGATTTCCCTTACCATGAATGATGGTGGCAAAACCCGAGAGTCAATCCGAAAATCGGCTGAGGTGTCGACATCGCGGTCCTAATATTAAAAGTCAGCAGCTACAGTATTTGTAGCTGCTGAATTTTAATGTTTTCACGGGGTGGGGGCGGGACTCCTCTTTAATGAGGATTGATTTCAGCATTGATGGAGCACTTTATTGCAATATCATGATCTGCATATTAATGCACTTTCACTAAATGTGGACTGTTTAATGGGTTTGCATTGACTTTAGCATGCATGGAGCACTTTGCACATAGCAGTGGCAGCTGGTGCTCAAATTTTTTTTGGGGGGGGCGCAAACAAACTAAAAAATTCAGAAAAAAAGACATCAACTGCAGCCTCACTGTGCCCATCAATTGCAGCCACTGTTTCATTAAATGCAGCCACTGTGCCCATCAATTGTAGCCACTGTGCCATCAAATGCAGCCACTGTGCCCACCAAATGCAGCCACTGTGCCCACCAAATGCAGCCACTGTGCCCATCAATTGTAGCCACTGTGCCATCAAACGCGGCCACTGTGCCCATCAAACTCAGCCACTGTGTCCATCAACTGCAGCCACTGTGCCCTCAAACACAGCCACTGTGCCCATCAATTGCAGCCAGTGTGCCCATCAATTGCAGCCACTGTGCCCCTCAAACGCAGCCACTGCCCTCAAATGCTGCCACAGTGCCATCAAACGCAGCCACTGTGCCTATCAAATGCTGCCACTCTGCCCATCAATTGTAGCAACTGTGCCCACCAAATGCAGCCACTGTGCCCACCAAATGCAGCCACTGTGCCCACCAAACGCAGCCACTGTGCCCATCAACTGCAGCCACTGTGCCCATCAATTGTAGCCACTGTGCCCATCAACTGCAGCCACTGTGTCCTCAAACACAGCCACTGTGCCCATCAATTGCAGCCACTGTGCCCATCAAATGCAGCCACTGCCCTCAAATGCTGCCACTGTGCCATCAAACACAGCCACTGTGCCCCATCAAATGCAGCCACTGCCCTCAAACACAGCCACTGTGCCATCAAACGCAGTCACTGTGCCCTCAAACGCAGCCATTGTGCCCATCAATTGTAGCCACTGTGCCCATCAATTGCAGCCACTGTGCTCACCAAACGTGGCCACTGTGCCCATCAATTGTAGCCACTGTGCCCATCAATTGTAGCCACTGTGCCCATCAACAGCAGCCACTGTGCCCTCAAACACAGCCACTGTGCCCATCAATTACAGCCACTGTGCCATCAAACGCAGCCACTGTGCCATCAAACGCAGCCACTGTGCCCCATCAAATGCAGCCACTGTGCCCCATCAAATGCAGCCACTGCCCTCAAACACAGCCGCTGTGCCATCAAACGCAGTCACTGTGCCCTCAAACGCAGCCACTGTGCCCATCAAATGCTGCCACTGTGCCCATCTATTGTAGCCACTGTGCCCTCAAACGCAGCCACTGTGCCCTCAAGTGCAGCCACTGTGTCCATCAAATGCTGCCACTGTGCCCATCAATTGTAGCCACTGTGCCCTCAAACGCAGCCACTGTACCAATCAATTGCTGCCACTGTGCCCATCAATTGCAGCCACTGTGCCCATCAATCGTAGCCACTGTGCCCTGAAATGCAGCCACTGTGCCCATCAATTGTAGCCACTGTGCCCTCAAATGCAGCCACTGTGCCCATCAAATGCTGCCACTGTGCCCATCTATTGTAGCCACTGTGCCCTCAAACGCAGCCACTGTGCCCTCAAGCGCAGCCACTGTGTCCATCAAATGCTGCCACTGTGCCCATCAATTGTAGCCACTGTGCCCTCAAACGCAGCCACTGTACCAATCAATTGCTGCCACTGTGCCCATCAATTGCAGCCACTGTGCCCATCAATTGTAGCCACTGTGCCCTGAAATGCAGCCACTGTGCCCATCTATTGTAGCCACTGTGCCCTCAAACGCAGCCACTGTGTCCTCAAATGCAGCCACTGTGTCCATCAAATGCTGCCACTGTGCCCATAAATTGTAGCCACTGTGCCCTCAAACGCAGCCACTGTACCAATCAATTGCTGCCACTGTGCCCATCAATTGCAGCCACTGTGCCCATCAATTGTAGCCACTGTGCCCTGAAATGCAGCCACTGTGCCCATCAATTGTAGCCACTGTGCCCTCAAATGCAGCCACTGTGCCCATCAAATGCTGCCACTGTGCCCATCAATTGTAGCCACTGTGCCATCAAATGCCAACACTGTGCCCATAACACTGATATAATTTATTAAATAATTTTACCTGCTGTCCTGGGGGTTTCCCTCATGCTCCTCTCTCTCTCTCCTTCCTCCTGACATCACTGCCAGACCCCGCCCCAGTGCCGAGAAGAAGAATTAAGGAAAGCAGTGCGGAAGAGGGTAGGTGGAGCATAAGACTCCACCTCCGTCAGTCACCGGCCGCTTATGGGGGCGTGAGTCACACGCTGCCCCCCCCCCTGCTGTGTATGGGCATGATTGGCAGAGGGTGGAGGGACATGACACGCCCCTCCACCCTCTGCCAAGCACGCCCATACACACAGGGTCGGACTGGGTATGAAAACCAGCCCTGGAAAAAAATGTCATACCAGCCCCATAGCATTATTAAACCAGCCCAACAGCATAACGTCATTATTTTCTTGTTCATAAAATGGAAAACCATGCATTTTAAAGCACATTTAAAGAGTGCATTATATATAGATAAGACACATATAAAAGCACATAGGGCTTTATATATATATATACACTGCTGTGCGTTCGCTGCTTACACAGTGCTGTGTTAGGAAATCAAATAAATCGCTTCCCTAACACTGACCCGCCTCTCAGCCAATCAGGTGCACTGGGTCTGGTTACCTGTCACCTGATTGGCTGAAGCGACAGGCGCTGTGATCGGAGGGAGCGTGGAGCAACGCGCTGACCTGACACAGGTAAGTGCCGGGCGGGGGGGACACTGGCAAGAATTGATGGGGCAAACTGGCGGCAATTGATGGGGCAAACTGGCGGCAATTGATGGGGCAAACTGGCGGCAATTGATGGGGCAAACTGGCGGCAATTGATGGGCACAGTGGCTGCATTTGATGGGCACAGTGGCAGCGTTTGATGGGCACAGTGGCTGCGTTTGATGGGCACAGTGGCAGCGTTTAAGGGGCACAGTGGTGGCGCTTGATGGGCACAGTGGTGGCGCTTGATGGCACAGTGGTTGTGTTTAATGGGCACAGTGGCTGCAATTGATAGGTACAGTGGCTGCGTTTGATGGCACAGTGGCTGTGTTTGATGGGCACAGTGGCAGGAATTTATGGGCACAGTGGTGGCAATTTATGGGTACAGTGGCTGTGTTTGATGGGCACAGTGGTGGGAATTTATGGGCACAGTGGCTGCGTTTAATGGGCACAGTGGTGGCAATTTATGGGTACAGTGGCTGCGCTTGATGGCACAGTGGCTGTGTTTAATGGGCACAGTGGCTGCAATTGATGGGTACAATGGCTGCGTTTGATGGCACAGTGGCTGTGTTTGATGGGCACAGTGGTGGGAATTTATGGGTACAGTGGCTGCGTTTCATGGGCACAGTGGCCGTGTTTAATGGGCACAGTGGTGGCAATTTATGGGTACAGTGGCTGGGCTTGATGGCACAGTGGCTGCGTTTAATGGGCACAGTGGCTGTAATTTATGGGCACAGTGGCTGCGTTTAATGGACACAGTGGTGGCAATTTATGGGTATAGTGGCTGCGTTTGATGGGCACAGTGGCTGCGTTTGATGGCACAGTGGCTGTGTTTGATTGGCACAGTGGCGGGAATTTATGGGCACAGTGGCTGCGTTTAATGTGCACAGTGGTGGGAATTTATGGGTACAGTGGCTGCGTTTGATGGGCACAGTGGCTGTGTTTAATGGGCACAGTGGTGGCAATTTATGGGTACAGTGGCTGGGCTTGATGGCACAGTGGCTGCGTTTAATGGGCACAGTGGCTGTAATTTATGGGCACAGTGGCTGCATTTAATGGGCACAGTGGTGGCAATTTATGGGTACAGTGGCTGCGTTTGATGGGCACAGTGGTGGCAATTTATGGGTCATACCAGCCCCATAGCATTATTAAACCAGCCCAACAGCATAACGGGCACAGTGGTGGCAATTTATGGGTACAGTGGCTGGGCTTGATGGCACAGTGGCTGCGTTTAATGGGCACAGTGGCTGTAATTTATGGGCACAGTGGCTGCATTTAATGGGCACAGTGGTGGCAATTTATGGGTACAGTGGCTGCGTTTGATGGGCACAGTGGTGGCAATTTATGGGTACAGTGGCTGGGCTTGATGGCACAGTGGCTGCGTTTAATGGGCACAGTAGCTGTAATCGATGGGTACAGTGGCTGCGTTTGATGGTACAGTGGCTGGAATTTATGGGCACAGTGGCTGTAATCGATGGGTACAACAGTGGCTGCGTTTGATGAGAGAGAGAGAGAGAGGGCGGCAATTGATGGTTACAGTGGCTGCGTTTGATGGCACAGTGGCTACGTTTGATGGGCACAGTGGCTGAGTTTGATGGGCACAGTGGCTGCGTTTGATGGGCACAGTGGCGGCGTTTAATTAGCACAGTGGCGGCGCTTGATGGGCACAGTGGTGGCGCTTGATGGCACAGTGGTTGTGTTTAATGGGCACAGTGGCTGCAAATGATGGGTACAGTGGCTGCGTTTGATGGCACAGTGGCTGTGTTTGATGGGCACAGTGGCGGGAATTTATAGGCACAGTGGTGGGAATTTATGGGTACAGTGGCTGCGTTTGATGGGCACAGTGGCTGTGTTTAATGAGCACAGTGGTGGGAATTTATGGGTACAGTGGCTGCGTTTGATGGCACAGTGGCTGCCTTTAATGGGCACAGTGGCTGTAATTTATGGGCACAGTGGCTGCGTTTAATGGGCACAGTGGTGGCAATTTATGGGCACAGTGGCTGTAATTTATGGGCACAGTGGTGGCAATTTATGGGCACAGTGGCTGTAATTTATGGGCACAGTGGCTGTAATTTATGGGCACAGTGGTGGCAATTTATGGGCACAGTGGTGGCAATTTATGGGCACAGTGGCTGTAATTTATGGGCACAGTGGCTGTAATTTATGGGCACAGTGGTGGCAATTTATGGGCACAGTGGCTGTAATTTATGGGCACAGTGGCTGTAATTTATGGGCACAGTGGTGGCAATTTATGGGCACAGTGGCTGTAATTTATGGGCACAGTGGCTGTAATCGATGGGTACAACAGGAGAGAGAGAGAGAGAGAGAGAGAGAGAGAGAGAGAGAGAGAGAGAGAGAGAATATGAATGAATATGAATATTTTGTACCTTAATTGTTGTGCTGCACTTCTATTCTCCTCAGATTAGTGGGCGGTGCTGGCGCCGCACGGGACAAGTCACGAAGGGAAAACTCAAGCAGCACGGTGTTCTCCTGCTCCTCCCCCTCACACACACAGAGGCATAGGAGACAGTGACACAGGCATTGCATAGTGCGGCGGCCGCCGCTGCTCTTCACATTGATGACACAGGCAGCCAGCCAGCCGAGGCAAAAGCGGCCTCAGCGGTAATAAATGCAGCCAGCCTACTGGGAAATATCCCGGTATCCCGGTAGGCCAGTCCGGCCCCGCATACACAGCGGCACCGCCGCAGCAAGGTGGCCGCCAGTGGTCGCATGTGTGCGGGGGCGGCTGCAGGAGCCGGGAATTGGGCGGGGGGACTTTCTCTCATGCGGGGGGGTGGCTTTTTTTGCCGCCCCCCGCAAAGTTCCGCCCTAGGCCTTTTTGACAGTTTTTGACAATTCCTTTGTTAAAAAAGAAAAAATGTGTCCCGTGATGTCCATCCATTTTCAATCACGCCATCTGATGGACCCAAAAAATAAAAAAAAATAAAAAAGCTCTGCCTCGATGGGAGACTCCCGGCGACTTCTGTCTCTTGGCTGTGACAGCTGTTATATAGGCAAGGGCGGGGCTATGACACTTATTGCATATAGGGGGGCCCTGACATCACTCAAGGGCCACATATAATATCCAGTGAATATAATGCTACAGAGATTGCAGACATACAGGAGATAGTCAGAGACTACAGACATAGTACAGGAATTGGAAAGAGACTGCGGACATGATACAGGAGATGGTCAGAGACTGCGGACATGATAGAGGAGATGGTCAGAGACTGCAGACATGATACAAGAGATGGTCAGAGAATGCAGACATGATACAAGAGATGATCAGAGACTGCAGACATGATACAGGGGATGGTCAAAGACTACAGACATGATACAGGGGATGGCCAAAGACTGCATACATTTCACAGGGGATGGTCAGAGACTGCAGACATGATACAGGAGATGGTCAGAGACTGCAGACATACTACAGGAGATGGTCAGAGACTGCAGACATACTACAGGAGGTGGGCAGAGACTGCAGACATGTTACAAGAGATGGTCAGAGACTGCAGACATTATACTAGAGATGGTCAGAGACTCCAGACGTTACAGGAGTTGTTCTGAGACTGCAGATATTTTACAGGGGATGGTCAGAGACTGCAGATATTGTACAGGAAAATGTAAGAGACTGCAGACATGATACAGGAGATGGTCAGAGACTGCAGACATGGTAGAGGAGATGGTCAGAGACTGCAGATTCACAACAAAGTGCCCCTTCCCACACAGTGCCCCTTAATAGTGCCCCATCACAACACAGTGCCTTTTCACAACACAGTGGACCTTAACAACAAAGTGCCCCTAATAGTGCCTCTTCACAACACAGTGCCCCTAACAGTTCCTCTTCCCAACACAGTGCCCCTTACCAGTGCCTCTTTACAACACAGTGCCTCTAACAGTGCCTCTTCACAACACAGTGCCCCTAATAGGGCCTCTTCCCAACACATTGCCCCTAACAGTGCCTCTTCACAACACAGTGCCCCTAACAGTGCCTCTTCACAACACAGTGCCCCTAACAGTGCCTCTTCATAACACAGTTCCCCTTACCAGTGCCTCTTCATAACACAGTTCCCCTAACAGTGCCTCTTCACAAGACAGTGCCCCTAACAGTGCCTCTTCACAACACAGTGCCCCTAACAGTGTCTCTTCACAACACAGTGCCCCTAACAGTGCCTCTTCCCAACATAATGCCCCTAACAGTTCCTCTTCCCAACACAGTGCCCCTTACCAGTGCCTCTTCACAACACAGTGCCCCTAACAGTGCCTCTTCACAACACAGTGCCCCTAACAGTGCCTCTTCCCAACACATTGCCCCTAACAGTGCCTCTTCACAACACAGTGCCCCTAACAGTGCCTCTTCACAACACAGTGCCCCTAACAGTGCCTCTTCACAACACAGTGCCCCTAACAGTGCCTCTTCCCAACACAGTTCCCCTTACCAGTGCCTCTTCATAACACAGTTCCCCTAACAGTGCCTCTTCACAACACAGTGCCCCTAACAGTGCCTCTTCACAACACAGTGCCCCTAACAGTGTCTCTTCACAACACAGTGCCCCTAACAGTGCCTCTTCCCAACATAGTGCCCCTAACAGTTCCTCTTCCCAACATAGTGCCCCTAACAGTTCCTCTTCCCAACACAGTGCCCCTAACAGCTCCTCTTCAAAACACAGTGCCCCTTACCAGTGCCTCTTCACAACACAGTGCCCCTAACAGTGTCTCTTCACAACACAGTGCCCCTAACAGTGCCTCTTCCCAACATAATGCCCCTAACAGTGCCTCTTCCCAACACAGTTCCCCTTACCAGTGCCTCTTCATAACACAGTTCCCCTAACAGTGCCTCTTCACAACACAGCGCCCCTAACAGTGCCTCTTCACAACACAGTGCCCCTAACAGTGCCTCTTCACAACACAGTGCCCCTAACAGTGCCTCTTCACAACACAGTGCCCCTAACAGTGCCTCTTCATAACACAGTTCCCCTTACCAGTGCCTCTTCATAACACAGTTCCCCTAACAGTGCCTCTTCACAAGACAGTGCCCCTAACAGTGCCTCTTCACAACACAGTGCCCCTAACAGTGTCTCTTCACAACACAGTGCCCCTAACAGTGCCTCTTCCCAACATAATGCCCCTAACAGTTCCTCTTCCCAACACAGTGCCCCTTACCAGTGCCTCTTCACAACACAGTGCCCCTAACAGTGCCTCTTCACAACACAGTGCCCCTAACAGTGCCTCTTCCCAACACATTGCCCCTAACAGTGCCTCTTCACAACACAGTGCCCCTAACAGTGCCTCTTCACAACACAGTGCCCCTAACAGTGCCTCTTCACAACACAGTGCCCCTAACAGTGCCTCTTCCCAACACAGTTCCCCTTACCAGTGCCTCTTCATAACACAGTTCCCCTAACAGTGCCTCTTCACAACACAGTGCCCCTAACAGTGCCCCTAACAGTGTCTCTTCACAACACAGTGCCCCTAACAGTGCCTCTTCCCAACATAGTGCCCCTAACAGTTCCTCTTCCCAACATAGTGCCCCTAACAGTTCCTCTTCCCAACACAGTGCCCCTAACAGCTCCTCTTCAAAACACAGTGCCCCTTACCAGTGCCTCTTCATAACACAGTGCTCCTAACAGTGGCTCTTCACAGCACAGTGCCCCTAACAATGCCTCTTCCCAACATAATGCCCCTAACAGTTCCTCTTCCCAACACAGTGCCCCTAACAGTTCCTCTTCACAACACAGTGCCCCTTACCAGTACCTCTTCATAACACAATGACCCTAACAGTGGCTGTTCACAACATAGTGCCCCTAACAGTGCCTCTTCTCAACACAGTGCCCCTTACCAGTGCCTCTTCAAAACAGTACCCCTAACAGTGCCTCTTCACAACACAGTGCCCCTAACAGTGCCTCTTCACAACACAGTGCCCCTAACAGTACCTCTTCACAACACAGTACCCTTAATAGTGCCTCTTCATAACACAGTGCCTCTTCACAACACAGTGCCCCCTAACAGTGCCTCTTCCCAACACGGTGCCCCTACTGCAGACATGGTAAAGGAGACGGTCAGGGAGGGTGCAGACAAGGTACAGAAGACGGTCAGAGAGTGTGCGGACATGGTACAGAAGATGGTCAGAGTGTGCAGACATGGTACAGAAGACGGTCAGAGAGTGTGCGGACATGGTACAGAGGACGGTCAGAGAGTGTGCGGACATTGTACAGAAGATGGTCAGAGTGTGCGGACATGGTACAGAAGACGATCAAAGAGGGTGCTGATATGGTACAGATGTTATAAAGGGGTACTGTGATGTGTTAAGGGGCACTGCGATGTGAAGAGGGAACCGAGGGCACTGTGGGACTGCTATAAAGGGTGGACTTTGATGTACAGGGGGACTGTGGACACTGATGTAAAGAGAGGACTGGTGTAAGGGGCACTGCCATAAAAACCGGGGCTATGATGTGCAGGGGACTAGAATGTGAAAGTTAGGCTGAAGACAATGATGTACAGGGGGGCCGTCGTGTGTTATAGCACTAACATGAGATTCGGACCTCAGCCAGAAGGAAAGTTTACTGACTGGACCTCTGGTCATTTTAATTCAAGACCCTTGTCATAGTTGATTGTAAATCCAAAGGGGTTTGAACAATCAGATTGTATATGGTCAACCTTATAATACTTATCAGCACCAATGCCATTGAAGCCAATCCTGGCACAGCTAGAAGCACCAGTAGAACCTTTAGCATTCAGTGCTTCAGGATGTGTCTGATAACTGCGCCTCCCGCCATTCATTTACTCTGACTGCACCGTTACTAGAGGGCCCCTGCAGTTCTGAATGGATGCACTAGCGGTGTACCAGTCTGAAACCACAGCGAGCTGCGGGAAGATGTAACGTACCAATGAATTTAGGATACTGAAGATTCTTTTGGTGCTTCTATATAAAAGAGTGAAGGTCGGCTACAAAATTAGCAAATTTTGTAAATGGTGTGCAAGTATACTATAAGGTGCAAGAAAATTATTATTGATAATATGCACACAACCATAACATAAGATCCTAAGCTGACCATACATGAATCGAAAATCATCCGGTTCACCAGGGACCAGCTGAATTCAATCCATGTGTGGCCACTGTGGTTGAACAAAAAGTCAATCTACCAATCGACTTCTGTTCAACCGGCCTGTCCGTATATTTTCTTTTGATTAGCACCACAGGCAATAGGTTGCAGTACTGATCTCTGTATTCTGACGGTCCCGCTGTCAGAATACAATGACACATCAGGAAGGATTCTCGCATCCTCATCGCATGTATGGGTAGGGGAATCAGGTCAGTTTTTTCTGTATGCTGACATCTAGTGGTGGTTTAGGGCCGCTACAACTTGTCTACTGTTGTGGTCCTCCGTCCTCCACTCGTGTTTAATGCTAGTTAGTTCAGTCCTAGCTAGACCCTCTCTGCTTTTTTGCCTTGTTCCCTCTTTGCAGAGACTGGGCTTAGGAAAGTCATTAGTGAAAAGAAACAAAGGAATTGCGCTCTTGTATTATAAATTACATATCACCATAGTGAATAAAAAAATAAACACATCTTCATTTAAATTATAACAGATACATAAAAATTCAGACACGGAACGATGTTTTTTTCTTACTGTACCTTAATGCATTCAAATTTTACAAGGTTATATGATATTCTTATGTTCACTCAATAAAAATGTATGAAACAAAAAAAAAAACGTGAAGTCCATGTATAAATCCCAAACGTGAATAACGTTCTCAGTGAGTATAGAAAAGATTCCTCTCCACCCGCATGCAGACACTATGCACTCACCAGACTCAATTGACCCCTATTACAGGGAGTCAAATTAGGCATATGGAAAAATCCAAGATGTCATACATGAGGTCACAGGAATGAATTCAAACCGCTGCTGTCATCCATCCAATATTTATATTGATAACATATTCAAAAATCCAGTGTTGCTATATAGAGAGGGAAGAACACTCTCATGGTGCATTTTAAATCATTTATTTAAAAAAGAAGATGGTATTGCACTTACATCAAAGAAGACAGGGATCAGCATGTATTGTGCAGGAATTGCCACCTGACCACCTGACCGGAAATGACGTATCTCAAACACCACCCAACACCGTTTCGTCAGCCTACGTCTGACTTCTTCAGGAAAGCCATTGTCTTCTTGCACTTTAAAAACTGGGAAAAAAACATCCTCTGTACTGCAATTTTCTTAAGTAAAATTGCATTGGATTCAACTTCTGTGGTTTACTAAAGAGTTAAGCCGGTCACCCTTAGAGACACAACTGGGGTGCACAGAGAACGTATAGGCCCAATCAACCTTTGATGGACAAATTGGTTCCCAAGAATATATAAAAGCAACTCCGGTTTGGCATCGGGATGTTCCCCTTTGCCTGAGCGACCAGCCTCTGTGTGATGACATAGAAGGACATTTGGTATAACATACAAGAGGGTATCTTATATATACAAATGATATAATATCCCTGAAGAAGATAAACTAATGTAACAAATTTGAAATGCATTGTCTTTTCATGGACTAACTAAAATTAGAAAGTATATGGCTGTATAGTAGGAACCAGTCTGGAAGTACCACTTTAATGCAAAGGTATATTGTTTATAAGATAACATTATGGAGGCTTGCCCTTGTTCGTTTGTCCTGCATGGTCCCAATGGATGGTGAGTGGGGAAGACCTTAGAGAGGAGGAATCTTCAATACCTGCTGAGGATCCATGTTTGTATTATTGACCATGGATATATATATATTATTTTTGAGAAACATCTACATTATATATTTTATGTAGGGGGAGGTGTACTGTAGTACACTCCAAATTTCACATTTATTACCAGCTCCACCTACTATTTACCCAGGTATTCAATATCTTATTTTATTTTTTTGGGTGGAGGTAGTTGTGCACATTCTGAGGAGAACACCCCCAAGAGAGGGAGATGTTTTATAGTTCAATGTGCACATTTTTCTTTGGTCCTTAACCATTTCAGCCCCAAAAGGATTTACCCACTTCCTGACCAGGCCATTTTTTGCGATACGGCACTGTATTGCTTTAACTGACAAGTGCACAGTCGTGCGACATTGTACCCAAACTAAATTGATGTCCTTTTTTTTCCCACAAATAGAGCTTTCTTTTGGTGGTACCTCTGCGTTTTTTTTTTTTTTTTTGCGCTATAAACAAAAAAAGAGCGACAATTTGAAAAAAAAAAAACATTATTTTTGACTATTTACCATAAATATCCAAAAAAAAAAAAAAAAAAAAAAAAAATTCTTCTTCCTGTATTCTACAATTTTTTGTAAAAAAAAAAAAAAATTTGCAATAAGCATATATAGATTGGTTTGTGCAAAAGTTATAGCAAATACAAAATAGGGGATAGATTTATAGCATTTTTATTATTACATTTATTTTTTTTTTACTAGTAATGGCGGTGATCAGCTATTTTTTTTTTTTTTTTTTTTTGCGGGACTGCGACATCACAATGGACAGATCGGAAACTTTTAAAACTTTTTTGGGACCAGTGACATTTATACAGCATTAAGAGCTAAAAATAGCCACTTATTACTGTATAAATGACACAGGCAGGGAAGGGGTTAACACTAGGTGGCGATCAAGGGGTTAAGTGTATCCCAGAGAGGTGTTTCTATTTGTGGGGGGGGAGGGGATTGACTAGAAGTACAGAGAGATGGTTGTTCCTGATCACTAGGAATAGCAGATCTCTCTCTACTTTCCAGACAGAACGGGGATCTGTCTGTTAACATTGACAGATCCCCATTCTGGCTCACTGTGGAGCGATCATGGGTTGCCGGTAGACATCATGGCCACGTGCATCGGCTCCAGCGTCATGCCGCGGGTGCCCTATAGCTCTTAAAGCAGCCGTCGTACACCTACGGCAGTTTACGCAGCCATGCCAACCTGCTTCAGTATAATGACGGCGGCTGGTTGGCAAGCGGTTAAAAGAGAAGTTTGGGATTTTTTTTCTTCCAGTCATACTTACCTAGGTGGATGCAGCATCGGTCCGATGCTACATCTGTCCCCTCCCGAATCTAACAATCACAATTGAGTGATCGAACACTGATGATCGCTCGGTTCTCACAGCTTCCCGAGCAGAGAGCTGCTGACTGTCAGTCACTGCTCTCTGCTCTGCCTCCCCCTGTGGAGGGGTGGGAGCCGCCGGCTCAGACTCTCAGTGGCTCGCTGAGAGGCTGAGCTGGGTGTCAGTCCAGGCATATGGGAGGATCTCCACTTCATTGTCGCGATCTTGCCTGAGCCTGGACTGGCTCTGTGATGTCAGCCAACCAACGGGCTTCAGCCTGCTGTCTGCTGAAAACGGGCCACAGGAGTGCAGAACGTACTGAACTCCTGTGATCCATAGGAGAGGTACAGCCAAACGAGCTTCAGCTGTTCTTCTTCTTTAATACATACACTTACCATTTTTATTGAATACGGATTTAGAATTTTTGTCAAAACATCCAGATTATATACCTCATCTAGGGGGAGGTGCACTGTAGTCACCTAATCTTTTTACTTTAACACTAACAGTGCCATACCAACTCTTAACCTATGTAATATTCTACTTTTTGTAGGTCCATTTGGTCCAGGCAGCTGTACACATTCATCCATTCTATAGTGCAGAATTAATCTCACCATATTGTTTATAAGGATGATACGGTGAAACAAACTTTCTTTTGTAACAATGGATTTTACTGATGGGTGTGCTTTTAAGGATTGTAATCAAATTCATTTTTTTATAATAAAATTTATTAAAAGTCTTTTGGTTGCCCTTAAAGTCCCATTAAAGCATCTGTGCTCAACCTGTGGCCCTCCAGCTGTTGCGGAACTACAAGTCCCATGAGGCATTGCAAGGCTGACAGTTACAGGCATGACTTTCAAAGGCATGATGGGACTTGTTGTTCCGAAAAAGCTGGAGGGTCACAGGTTGAGCACCCATGCATTAGAGGAATATAGTACAGGCATGACCCACTTTTCAGTACAGAATGGGACCAGAGAATATATGTAAAACGAAAATGTACTTCCACTTCTCAATGCATGTACTGCATTGCAATAGCAATTTACAGACCTAACTGATTACCTAGGCAAGCTGGTAGACAACAAAATCGGATATGTTGTAGTCCTGAGTCCCCCCTCGGTGCTCCCCAAGTTTGGTGTCCCTGTTACTTATGGCACAGGAGCAGTGCCATGTCAAGCTAAACAAGATATCCCATAGACACCAATGGTAAAAACCGGGAGCAGTGCCATGTCAAGCTGATCAAGAATTCCTGTAGACGCCAATGTTAAAAACTGGGAGCAGTGCCATGTCAAGCTGACAAAGATATCCCGTAGACGCCAATGTTAAAAACTGGGAGCAGTGCCCTGTCAAGCTGACGAAGATATCCATAGACGACAATGTTAAAAACCAGGAGCAGTGCCATGTCAAGCTGATCAAGAATTCCTGTAGATGCCAATGTTAAATGTTAAAAACTGGGAGCAGTGCCATGTCAAGCTGACCAAGATATCCCGTAGAAGCCACTGTTAAAAACCGGGAGCAGTGCCCTGTCAAGCTGACGAAGATATCTATAGACGCCAATGTTAAAAACCAGGAGCAGTGCCATGTCAAGCTGATCAAGAATTCCTGTAGATGCCAATGTTAAATGTAAAAAACTGGGAGTAGTGCCATGTCCACCTGAGCAAGATATCCCATAGACGCCAATGTTAAAAACCGGAGCAGTGCCATGTCAAGCTGACCAAGATATACATAGAGACGCCAATGTTAAAAACCGGGAGCAGTGCCATGTCAAGCTGACCAAGATATTCCATAGACGCCAATGGTAAAAACCGGGAGCAGTGTCATGTCAAGCTGCTGAAGAATTCCTGTAGACGTCAATGTTAAAATGTTAAAAACTGGGAGCAGTGCCATGTCAAGCTGACCAAGATATCCGTAGACGTTAATGTTAAAAACTGAGAGCAGTGCCCTGTCAAACTGACGAAGATATCCATAGACGCCAATGTTAAAAACCAGGAGCAGTGCCATGTCAAGCTGATGAAGAATTCCTGTAGACGTCAAAGTTAAATGTTAAAAACTGGGAGCAGTGCCATGTCAAGCTGAGCAAGATATCCCGTAGACGCCAATGTTAAAAACCGGGAGCAGTGCCCTGTCAAACTGATGAAGATATCCATAGACACCAATGTTAAAAACTGGGAGCAGTGCCATGTCAAGCTGATGAAGAATTCCTGTAGATGTCAATGTTAAATGTTAAAAACTGGGAGCAGTGCCATGTCAAGCTGAGCAAGATATCCCGTAGACGCCAATGTTAAAATCCGGGAGCAGTGCCATGTCAAGCTGACCAAGATATACATAGAGACGCCAATGTAAAAAACCGGGAGCAGTGCCATGTCAAGCTGATCAAGAATTCCTGTAGACGCCAATGGTAAATGTTAAAAACTGGGAGCAGTGCCATGTCAATCTGACCAAGATATCCCGTAGACGCTAATGTTAAAAATCGGGAGCAGTGCCATGTCAAGCTGACCAAGATATCCATAGACACCAATGTTAAAAACAGGGAGCAGTGCCATGTCAAGCTGATCAAGATATAGACGCCAATGTGTCTGTACTCACGAGTGTACGTAAAGTGAGGGTACGGAAAGTGAGGGTACGGAAAGTAAGGGTTCGTAAAACGGGATATGCATGTATGTGTGTAGTATATTTAAAATTTCTGTGATCATACGCTCAATCTAGTGGCCATAATGTGGTGTTTTCCTGGAATACCTCAGACAGCAATATATTGCATTATGGCCACTAGATGAAGCCGACCAACATAGGAAATAAACATATTGGACACATTATTTGGATTATTCTTGACGGTTGTGCGAATGCTAAGGTATTCGCATAGCGTATTTTTTTATAAATAGACACCTACGTGTGCACAGGAAGGAGAGAGATGTAAGGGTAGGGTGAGCATCATTGTTGTGGCACAGGCTTTGCAGAATTGTTATCTCTGTTGTAACCCCTTCTTATGCTCTGCAACCATATGGCCCAGTAGGGGTGGCTAGGTCATAAGAGTGCGTACATTGGCGAGCAAATCTTTTGCCAGGTAATGCAGTGCTATGTACAGTATGTGCTTCAGTTGTATATTTAGCTACACTGACCCCGATACATTCACCGACTTTTAATAAATTCCCTTATATTGCTTCCTCTTCAACCTTGGTCGTTTCTTTGTAGCGGCCAAATTTAAGCTTTAAGCTATTTTTTTTTTTCCCTTGCTGCGATACAATGTCATTGCCTCGTCAGCTAAAGCGCAGAACTTTCCCGTACGATTCTACAGCCGCTGTTTTTTTTTTTTTCTACACAATCAGCACTAAGCCGCGTTCATTATGCCCCTTATTTCCCGTTGCTCATTCATGAACGCCGCAGTTTATGGGGAAATTCTACTTCTTATTATTCAACAGTTATTTAAAAACCAGGCAAGAAATAAGAGTCATGTTTTATGTATCCATTATGAGTTGTGATAGGCGCAATTATGGGGAGAGAATGGGGCGCCGCATCACAATGCTGCTAAAAAGGATACCAAAACAAACGGGGATTAGGAAGCTATAGGTTCTATTTCAGCCTATTGGGCGGAATGGTAATCTCCGGATAGGATAAGCACAACACATTGTTGGGATGTATTGTGGGTTTTGCGGCTGATGGCTGTGCCGAAGTTATCAGTATGCAATCAGCTTACAAGGCAACGAACAGAGGGGGCAGATTGTGCCGTACAATGGAACCGGAATTAAAATTAATTGGTGTGCACAATGGATGTATAACAGGCAGCAGAGAGACACTGTGACCTGAGAATTCTTCCGCCTAGCAGCCTAGTATGAACCAGCACTGAGACGTATTTATTTAAAGAGAACCAGCCTCAACTAGACATATGCAAAATTCTGGCTATCTTTGAAAGTGAACTTAGCATCAGACCAGACCACTGTACGTGCCTTGAAAAAGTATTTATACCCCTTGAAATTTTCCACAATTTTCCACATTTTGTCATGTTACAACCATTAAACATAAATGTATTTTATTGGGATTTATTGTGATAGACCAACACAAAGTGGAACTTAATTGTGAAGTGGAAGGAAACATGTGAAAAGTGTGGCGTGAATTTGTATTCAACTCCGTTTACTCTGATACCCCTAACTATAATCTAGTGGAACCAATTGCCTTCAGAAGTCACCCAATTAGTAAATAGAGTCCACCTGTGTGCAATTGAATCTCAGTATAAATACAGCTGTTCTGTGAAGCCCTCAGAGGTTTGTTAGAGAACCTTAGGGAACAAACAGCATTGTGAAGGTCAAGGAACACCCCAGACAGGTCAGGGATAACGTTGTGGAGGAGTTTAACGCAGGGTTAGGTTATACACAAAATATCCCAAGCTTTGAACATCTCACGGAGCACTTTTCAATCCATCATCCGAAAATGGAAAGAGTATGGGACAACTGCAAACCTACCAAGACATGGCCGTCCACCTAAACTGAGAGGCCAGGGAGGGAGAGCATTCATCAGAGAAGCAGCCAAGAGGTCCATGGTAATTCTGGAGGAGCTGCAGAGATCCACAGCTCAGGTGGGAGAATCTGTCCACAGGACAACTATTAGTCATGCTCTCCACAAATCTGGCCTTTATGGAAGAGTGGCAAGAAGAAAACCATTGTTGAAAGAAACCCATAAGAACTCCCGTTTTCAGTTTGTGAGAAGCCATTTGGGGCACAGCAAACATGTGGAAGAAGGTGCTCTGGTCAGATGAGACCAAAATTGAACTTTTTGGCCTAAAAGCAAAAGGCTATGTGTGGCCGAAAACTAACACTGCACATCACCCTGAACACACCACCCCCACCGTGAAACATGGTGGTGGCAGCATCATGTTGTGGGGATGCTTTTCTTCAGCAGGGACAGGGAAGGTGGTCAGAGTTGATGGGAAGATGGATGGAGCCAAATACAGGGCAATCTTAGAAGAAAACCTGTTAGAGTCTGCAAAAGACTTGAGAATGGGGCGGAGGTTCACCTTCCAGCAGAACAACGACCCTAAACATACAGCCAGAGCTACAATGGAATGATTTAGATCAAAGCAAATTCATGTGTTAGAATGGCCCAGTCAAAGTCCAGACCTAAATCCAATTGAGAATCTGTGGTAAGACTTGAAAATAGCTGTTCACAGACGATCTCCATCCAATCTGACAGAGCTTGAGCTATTTTGCAAAGAAAAATGGGCAAAAATGTCCATCTCTAGATGTGCAAAGCTGGTAGACACATCCCCAAAAAGACTTGTAGCTGTAATTGCAGTGAAAGGGGGTTCTACAAAGTATTGACTCAGGGGGGCTGAATACAAATGTACGCCTCACTTTTCAGATATTTATTTATAAAAAATGTTGAAAACCATTTATCATTTTCCTTCCAATTCACAATTAGGTGCCACTTTGTGTTGGTCTATCACATAAAATTCCAATAAAATACATTTACATTTTTGGTTGTAACATGACAACAATGTGGAAAATGTTAAGGGGTATGAATATTTTTTCAAGGCACTGTAGTAACCACAGCGGGTCTCTTGCTCAGCAATGGGCGCCAGACACAGAATGCCTCTTTGTTTGGAGGAGGTGGAGAGAAAAAAACATGCACCAATTGAAGGAGCACCAGACCAAAAGAATAAGAGACCACATTCATTTATTGATTTATTTTAGGGCTGTTACTGATTAAAATTTTCGTGTTCGATTAATCGTTTTTTTTTTAATCGACTAATTTTGATTAATTATAACGCACATAGAGATCCAACTACTTTTAGCTGATGTCATGCGTAGCTCCTCCCCCGTACGCGTTACGCTCAATCAGAACTTCCTCAGAACTTCCTCAGAGGGGCGGGGCTACGGCGTCACCCTACAGTCAATTTAAATAGCATCAGGGGGACCGATGGAGAGTCAGAGACATCCATCACCTGCTGAGACAGCAAATTGTCAGCTCTTTGGAAAAAAAAAGTGCCCTCATCATAATTGTTTCTTGATTGCTGGATAACCAATCAATGTCAGTTCATCGTCAAACTGACTTACAGCCAGGAAAGCCCTCCGATATGTTGATTTTCATAGCCAAGTCCAGGATTTACATAGATGTTTATCTGAATACTTTGACCAGTGAAATCAATCAAATCGTTAGGATCTGTCTTCCTCAATTTATGATTTCGACGTCACCGGACTCCTCCCCCCTTCCCTTCGTTAGCAGACGGAGGCACTTGGGGAAGGGGGGGAGGAGCCCGGTGACGTCGATGTCCGTGACGTCACCGGATCTCCGACGGAACTCCCTGAAGACCCGGAAGGCGGCGGAGAAGAATTTTGATCGATCAAAGAATTAACGATTAATCAAGGAATTAATCTTTCATTTTCCCAGCCCTAATTTATTTAGATGTAGCAATTTAACTAATCAACGTCTTGTAGTAGTCATTCAATTGGACCTGTTCTATTATGGCGAATACGTTTTGTAGATTCAAATTTTGTACAGTTCTAATGGGGTAACACTGACACCTCGTTCTAATGTGAACGAGGGCTTAGAGATGACATGAAGTTCTTAGCTGTCTTTGCAAATGCCTGACACATATCAGGCCCTGCTCCCCTTGTGACTTGCTACAATGTTACAATATTACGGTCTGATCCGGTGCTTATTATGGAGCGTCTCCCGTTATTTATTGCGGCTGAGAAAGGACGTGGTGAAAGAGCAATGTGTTCTGAACAGAGAATGCTATGTTTTTATCTATACTTTCTTCATAGTGATTAGTGAATCTTTATGCGGCAGTGTCTTTTCCACCTCGGCCTTGTGATCTGCGGATTCCGGCTTTCCCTATGGCTCTGCCGTTTGAAATGCAGCTGAGCTAATTTACAGGGAGAACAAGGAATCCTGGCTGGTAACAACATGTGTACAGCGCTCTTCAAAGCAAAAACAAGCTCTTTTTTACAAATCCCAAGAAAACAAAGGAAAAAGATCGGTAACGCGGAAATCTTCATTTCCTTTTACTGTCAGAGCTTGAGACGAGAGAGGAACTAACCCAGCAACATGCACAGCAGTCTAAAGGAACCAATCAGAAAGCACCATTCATCGATTGCTTCCTATTGGTTGCCTACATTTCCTTAACCACTTCAGCTCCGGAAGGTTTTACCCCCCCCCGATTCATGATCAGACCATTTTTTTTTTGCGATACGGCACTGCGTTACTTTAACTGACAGTTGCGCGGTCGTACGGCGCTGTACCCAAATAAATTGTATGTCCTTTTTTTCCCCCCCAAAAATAGAGCTTTCTTTTGGTGGTATTTGATCACCTCTGCGGGATTTTATTTTGTGCGCTAAAAACAAAACAAAAAAAACGACAATTTGGGAAAAAAAACCTTTCTGCTATAAAACATATCCGATAAAAAAAGTGTAAAAAAAATCACATTTCTTCATCAGTTTAGGCCAATATGTATTCTGCTACATATGTTTGGTAAAAAAAAAAAAATCGCAATACATGTATATTGATTGGTTTGCGCAAAAGTTATAGTGTATACTATGTTATAGTGTAATACTATGGGAAAAGTTATAGTGTATACTATGTATACTAGTGTATACTATAAAAGTTATAGTGTATACTATGTATACTAGTGTATACTATAAAAGTTATAGTGTATACTATGGGATATTTTTATGGAATTTTTATTTATACATTTTTTTTTTTTTTACTAGTAATGGTGGGACTGCAACATTACGGACACCTCGGACACCTAACTGACACTTTTGATGCTTTTTTTGGGACCAGTTACACTAATACAGTGATCAGGGCTAAAACATATGCACTGTCACTGTACTAATGATACTGGCTCGGGAGGGGTTAATATCAGGGGCGATCAAAGGGTTAAATGTGTCCCTAGGGAGTTCTTGCTAACTGTGGGGGAGGTGCTTTAACTGGGGGAAGTCAGAGATCTGTGTTCCTGCTTAGCAGAGACACAAGATCTGTCTTCCCCACCAAGAGAATGGTGATCTGCCTTGTTTGCCGTTCTGTCTCTGGGTGCAGTTGGCAGGTCCTGGCGGACATTGCGTCCTCTGGACCTGCTGATTGGCTCCCGCTGTGTCCAATCACAGTGGGAGCGGGTCGCCGTCGGACCCGGAAGTGCAGAGTTGCGCACTAGTATGTGATTCTGCGCACAGGAGCCGCCGCCCTGCAGTAAATGTATGCGGGGCGGTCAGCAAGAGGTTAAAGTGTAAACCCCAAAAATAAAAAATGTATTAAATATCAGCTTAGCGTTCCTTTGATAAAGAAGCTGCATTGGTTATTATTTTTCCTTTGTTTCACCTGTTGATCCCGCCAAAACATACCTTGTGCCATAAGGTGATAAACCTCATTGTACTGTAACTATGAAGGAGCAGTGTTGTCACCCTAAGCTGTGATCTTGATTTGGACTACAAACAATTCCCCTTCCCTGTCTTGTCTCCATTACACAAGGGTGAGATGTTTTACAGTTCACAGTTGAAGAGGTTGATAACATTTTTTGAGATATCAGTCCTACTTATCTCTAGGTGGAATCTGGTCAGGACCAACCCATAAAGTAGATGTTTTGGGTGGTAATGGGCCGAACAACCCCTGGTTCGATTTGCCACCTGAACTTGGAAAAAGTTTGGACCTGAACCAAGAACCCTATTAAAGTCTATGGGACCCAAACTCAAAAAAAAAGTCCCTATTTTAAAGGCTTACATGCAGGTTATTGGCCACGAAAAGGGTATGGGGGTACGGGTACTCCCCTGGGGAACATGTATCAATGAAAAAATGTTTTTAAAAAAAAGATTGTTTTCAAAGGAGTAGTGATTTTAATGATGCTTAAAATGCAACAATAAAAACGAAAAATTGCTTTAAATATAGTGCCTAGGGGGTCCCCTTAGTCTGCCTGCAAAATGGAGCACCTGTACGGTCTATAGGACCTGCTGCAGCAAAACTGACATATATAAAGAAAAAATATGACATTTAAATAGATTTTCCCGGCTGTAAGCTTTCTCAAAAAACAAAAATAGAAACACAAATACAAAAATGTGAACCGTTTGGGTCTGGTATGCATTTTAAGAGGAACCCCACTCCAAAATCTAAAAAAAAACCCAGTGTGGAGCCCCCCCTCGAAATCCATACCAGACCGTTACCTAAGCATGGGTTGGGGCGGCTCTTATGGGTAGTCCCACTTATTTAGACGTGGAATCAAGTCAAGACGTACCCATGAAGTAGATGTTATGGGTAGTCTCACTTATTTAGAGGTGAAATCTGGTCAGGACCATCCCATAAGTAGATGCCATGGGTAGTCCCACTTATTTAGAGGTGGAATCTGGGCAAGACCAACTCATAAAGTGGATGTGATGGTCGACGCTGCATATTTAGAAGTGGAATCTGGGTCCAACCTGTATAGCGGGTGTGATTTTGGTACAATCACCCAGAAAGTGGGCAGGCGGAATGTTAACAGTGTCTTGGGATCCAAGACCGTCAATATGGCGGAGTGTACCTTAAATTGCAGGCAGTTGAAAGGAGGACAATATTGGCCCAGCATACCTACTTGAGAAAAGGGCCTGGACAAAGCTGCAACAGCTCTGACCCCTCTTGTGACGGACCCCCGTAATTAAATAAGTGTGTCCACTGTAAATGCTTCCTCTGTCCGGTACCAGCACAATCCAAGATCCCTCAGAGCACCCAGTCATGTAGGGTGAAAACAACAGACTGTTATTCAAACACATCTGACAACAGATACAACTCAGGGACAATCCCCCCCTCTCCCTTTAATTCAAGGTGGGGTAAACTGTCCAATCAGCAATAAGGGACACACAGGTAAATCAAACAATTCACCAATAGACCACCTTATCAGCAGGGAGGGCTGTTGGAGGAATTCTCCCCTCCCCTCTCCTCCCTGCCCCCGGTCTTCCTGCAAGATACACATAATATAAACAGTATGGAGGAGACGGGCGTGGTAACAATGGTGGCCGATAATAGTTCCACAAGCCTGGCTGGGAGAAGTGTGACTGCCTGGTAACTTAGAGACATGGGACAGCAGTCACTCTTAGATCTGGGTAACAAAGTGCTGTATGGTCAGTGAAATACTCTTACACGAGTCTAGAAATCTGTCAGGGCTGGGCTCAGCCCTTCCTTCTCTGAGCTGGCCGCTCAGCTGTCGGCTAATTGCCAGCTCCTATCTCTCCACAGTTACTCAGCTGTTGATGATATCCTGCTCGTCAGTCCTGCCTACTTCAGCCGTCCAGCCCAGAGGATCTCTGCCTTTGCCTTGGTCAACATCACAGAGACGCTCTCCTGCATTCCTGCTGAAAGACTTGCTTAGCTGATATCCCTTCTGGCTCCAGATCCTGCTTGCTGTTTTACTATGCTCATCTCCGACTCCCTGACATTTGGATTGTCTGACTATCCGTTCCGGTTCCTGAACTCTGGCTATGTTTTGACTACGTTTGTACTATTTATTTTTATTATTAAACAAGTGTGATATAACTGTACTTCTGTCTCGGTCTGATTTCATGGTTTCTGACACAGTCTTAAAGGTGAAGGATATTGCTCACAAACATTAATGTCCCAAGTGAAAAGATCCCCTTCACTTCTTCAACACAAACCCCACACACAGAATCCAGGACAACAGAGTCAAAAGGAAATGCTGAGTCCGGTGTGGTTGAATGGCGAGTTGTGTTAGGCAGAGCCAAATGGAGTTCTCGGTCACCCTGTGCCCCTAATAGACACATGGTAACATACACATAGGAGGGGCTGGAGAAGCTGGATAAAGAGGCTTCCAGTGCTCCCCAAAGTGCGCTGGGTTCCACAAGCCCCCCCGCCCCAAGTGACTCCCGTCACACCTCTTCCTACCCAACCATGGGGGTTATGTTTGTCACCCTGGCCCGCCAAATACAGCCATCACAATTAGGCAGACGAATGTCCCTGGAAAGTCTGATAGTAAGTTGAAAATTAAAAAGTGGACCTGTAGGGCTGAGGTCTGGTGTTACTGTGATCGCTGACGCTCTCTGTCCAGGAAACACCGAAGGTTGGAGCTGAGACCAGGGAGGAGGCTGTAAAGGGATAAATAATAGAATAGTGTGACTGGGAGATTGTATTGATCAGCTGAGAGCCGAGGAGGATATTACTGACAGGCTAATATTAGACGTCTTTACAATGTGTCACCGCAGGAGCGGCTGCTGACAGCACGTAAACCGAACACGTCTCGCACTTCATCTTAGGAAATGTATACCTTAACCTTTTCCTTCCTCGTCATGGATACTGTACAGGGGAGAATGTTGCTTTCGACTCCTATGTGCCTCAATGCAATGCGTTTTTGTGTTCTTTGTGGAACGTCCTTTGATCTGCATCTTATAGTTCTGATTCATTAAACTTCAAAGGAAACTTAAAGTGGTTGTAAACCCTTACAGACCACTTTGACCTACACGTAAGCCTAAATAAAAGGCTTACCTGTAGGTCCAAGAAATATCTCCTAAACCTACACGGTTTAGGAGATATTTGCAAAAAGACAGACACCGCTGTCTATGGCGCATGCGCCGTAGACAGCGGCGCGCAGGCGCACTGAGCTATACCGTAAGTGGTGGCTCCTGTGCGCATGCGCAGGAGTGGGACTGCGACATTGCGGCGGACAGATCGGACACTTTGTTGGGACCAATGGCATTTACACAGCGATCAGTGCTATAAAAATGCATTAATTACTGTGTAAATGTCACTGGCAGGGAAGGGGTTAACACCAGGGGGCAATCAAGGGGCTAAATGTGTTCCCTCATGAGTGTTTCTAACTGTGGGGGGGATGGGACTGACTGGAGAAGGAGACAGATTGCTTTTCCTGATTAGTAGGAACAGCAGATCTGTCTCTCCTCTCCTGTCAGAACGGGGATCTGTGTGTTTACATATAGACATCCCCGCTCTGGCTCTCGTGCCCGCAATTGTGGGTGGCCGGCAGACATTGTGGAGCGCATCATGTCCCCCGCCATGCAGCAGGCGCGCACACGTGCCTGCTATCGCCCTTAGGTGCAGACGTACACCTACGGTGATTTGGGGGATCGTGCCGACCTGCCGCCGTATGACGGCGGCTGGTCGGCAAGTGGTTAAAATGCCTTGATGGGTTGGTGTCAGTCTGCAGAGCATTCCAGGTGGGAAGAGCTGAGATCCAGTGAATGAAAGGGGCAGGTCTATCCTTAATCAGCCCTTATTAGCTTTTCCTCACCTTCAACTTTCAGCAATTTTTTTTTTTTTTTTTTCATTTTTCTGCCTTAATGCAGTGAACTTAAAAGTCAACCTGTCCCCACGCTATGCAAAATAAAGTAAAAGCAGTAAAAAAAAAAATTAAACCAGCTCTCATTCACCTTTGTATATAGGTATTGTGGAGAAATTAATTTTCAAAGTTCACAATGGAGGCATTGAAGTCTTATGCCGCGTACACACGCTCGGAATTTCCGACAACACATGTTCCATGTGAGCTTGTTGTCAGAAAATCCAACCATGTGTAGGCTCCATCAGACATTTGCTGTCGGAATTTCCGACAACAGATGTTTGAGAGCTGGATCTCAAATTTTCAACAACATTTTTCAACATTTTCAGCAAAATCCGTTGTCGGAAATTCCGATCGTGTGTACACCATTCTGACGCACAAAATTCCACGCATGCTCGGAATCAAGCAGAAGAGCCCCACTGTCTATTGAACTTCACTTTTCTCGGATCGTCGTGAGTGTTGTATGTCACCGAGTTCTTGGCGATCGGAATTTCCGACAACATTTGAGCGACCGTGTGCATGCCAACATCTGTCGGAAATAAATCCACGGTTTGGTTGTCGGAAAATCCGTCTGTATGCGGCATCAGTTCCTTTCCTAATAGTGTTGCAAACCTGTTAGAAACAGACCCAAATTTAGAATTCTTCTTGTTATCTTTGAAGATCTTTGGGAATAAAATGACTCCACCGTACATTACGCTAGAGAGGTAATTCAAAGCTAGTTTTAAAGCTCTTTTGCTGCTTGTTATTTGCATACTTAACAGCTTGAGCATTTGAACATTAGTGATACATCTTAACAACTTTCCTATCGGGCACTTTCACCCCCTTCCTGCCCAGGCCAGTTTTCAGCTTTCAGCGCTGGCACACTTTGAATGACAATTGCGCAGTCATACAACACTGTACCCCTATGAAATGTTATCATTTTTTTAAGACAGATAGAGTTTTCTTCTGGTGGTATTTAATCACCAGTGGGTTTTTTATTTTTTGCTAAACAAATGAAAAAAGCCAGAACATTTTAAGAAAAAATATTTTCTTTGGTCCTTTAATAAAATGTTAAAAATAAGTAATTTTTCTTTTTCACTGAGTGCACTGATGAGCACTGATAAGGGCTGCACTGATGAGGCTACACTGATGGGTGCTGATAGGCTTCACCGATGGGCACTGATGAGGCTGCGCCGATGGGAACTGATGAGGCTGCATTGATGAGGCTACACTGATGGGCACTGATAAAGCTGCACTGATGGGCACTGATATGCGGCACTGATGGCCACTGATAAGCTGCACTTATGGGCCTGGATGAAGAGGCACTGAGGAGGCTGCACTGATGGGCTCTGATAGGTGCCACTGATGAGTACTGATATGCTGCACTGATGGGCACTGATTGGCATGGATGGGGCTACACTGATTATCAGTGAAAATTTGCCCTGACACAGGATAGGATCGGCTTTTCTTTCCTCAGACAGTGACAGCACTGAGGAAAGAAAATACCGATAACCAGCATTTGTTTATCTGTGATCTGCTGTGATTGGACACAGCTGATCACATGGTAAAGGGCTGCTGTGATTGGCACTTTACCATGATCTGTGATCAGCTGTGTCCAAAGAACACAGTGATCACAGATCGCTCTCAATGCACGCCCTGGGGGCTTGCGGTGGGCAGGGTTCTGGGAGGATGTCAACAGACACCCCCAGGGCCGTCTTTAATATTGATTGGATCCTGGGCAAAAATTTTCTTGCCCCCCCACCATGCAATTTCACTCTCCACCTGCTCTGAGACATACAATAAATATTAGTTAGACTTAAAATCAGTTTACTGTATCAGATCAGGCAGCAATTGTGATGGGTTGCCAGAGGTTACAGCATATCATTACCACTTACTGACTGGTTGCTAGAGGTTACCACACATTAGAGGTTACAGCACATGATTTCTGCTTGTTGATTGGTTGCTAGAGATTACTGTACAGTATTACTGCTCACTGATGCCGCCGGCCTCAGTTATTTACATATGAATGACTATGAATATGAATGACTATGAAATGAATGTTATTTACATGTAAACACAGGGTCTGCAGGTGAGTCATCTGTACACAACAATAGGGGAGAGCTGGGCAGTATTAGTAGCAGCACTTCACACTGAGATACCGGAACACAGCATGGGACTAAAACTTCAAGGGACAAGGGAATTTAAACTGGGATAGTTGGCAAATAGTTGAGTAAGTAGGCAAGTATGAGGCAGCTGCTTTGGGCCCCACAACAATGACAGGGCCCAGGGCAGCTGCCCCTTTTGCCCTCCCCTAAAGACGGCCCTGGACAACCCCCTGGAAATGTGCGACTGTGCTGTAGCCGTCATTCCGCTTTAGCACGGTCAGCAAGAAGTTAAAATACTTTAACAAAGTTTTGAAGATGCATCTTTTTCCCCGGCTGCTGCTCCTCCCGCTGATATTACCGGCAATTACCAGCTGTAAAAATTACTGCAGGGAATTTCTTTTCTTTATTTTACACAGCAAGAGCAGCTGTCAAAATACAGTTGCTTATGTGTAAAATGACACTTGCAGATAGCCTACAAGTTACATTGTATTGTTTCATTTACTAAAACTGGTGCACACAGAATCTGGTGCAGCTGTGCATAGTAACCAATTAGCTTCTAACTCCAGCTTGTTCAAGTTTGACAATACATCCAAGAAGCTGGTTACTAATAGTAAACCTGTGCTTACTATTTTAGCCATATATAGATTAATGTGACCTTAGATCTGTGGATGACATCACCTTATGAGCTAATTTTTTGTACATAAAAGTACATATGTAATCCCTTGTTAACCATTAGTTAACCATAATCAGCCCTAATTACCTCATTCCTCCCCTTCTCTCATTAGTGATTATTTTTCTGCAGATTTTTTTTTCTTTTTTTTCTTTTACAAATAATATTTTTTTTTGTTACCTTTGTTACTTTTTCATTGTCTCATAACAAGGAAATTTGCACAAAAAAAAAACTCCAAACAACTTTGCCATGTTTTGCACCTGAAACATCATTTTAGTGTAATTTTAGTAGACATGTGCAGAATGGAAAAATTTGTTTCATTTTGTATATATTCGTTATGTTACTAATTTAGTTTCGGAATTCGTTTAGTTTTTGTTTTGTTTTTATGAAATTTCGTTTAGTTTATTAATTTTCTAACGAATTCCAAATTTTTGGAACGATTAGAAAAATGAATAACCAATTTGAATTCTGTGTGAAGAATAGTTGGCAGGGAAGCCGGCGGTCGCGTCCTTTACAACAAATTAGAGTCATCAGCTGTCAGCGGGCTTCCCCGCTCAGAGATGAACTGTAAACAAAACAATGCCGGCAATAGAAAATCTGCCACCGCCAGACAAGAAAAAAAAAGAAAAAAAACCCCTCCGGTTTCCAGATTCCAAAAAGCCCCTCGCCTGCAGATCCCCACAACCACAGCCCAGGGTTGTGTGGAAGAGGCCCTTGCCCCCATCAACATGGGGACAAGGTGCTGTAGGATGAGGGGCAAAGCCCCCCATGCCCCAAAGCATCCTCTCATGTTGAGGGCATGTGGCCTGGTATGGTTCAGGAGGGGAGGGAGGGCGCTCGCTCGCCCCCCCTTTCCTGGCCTGCCAGGCTGCATGCTCTGATAAGGGTCTGATATGGATTTTGGGGGGCCCACACCATTTTTTAAAATTACATTTTGACATAGGGTTCCCCTTAGAATCCATACCAGACCCAAAGAGACTGGTATAGATTGTGGGGGCCAACAGTGTTTTCTTATTTTTTAAATTTTCTATTGGCGGCACTGTTTTGTTTACATTTCAGCTGTCAGTGGGAAAGCCCGCTGACAGCTGATGAGTCATCTATTGTTAAGGACGCGGCAGCCGGCTTCCCGTCCCGCTGCTTAAACAACCAACTATTCTTCAGACAGAATTCAAATCAGTCGATCATTTTTCGACCAATCCAAATTCGAATCATTCAGAAAATTTGAAATTCGTTCGAAAATGAATGAACTAAACGAATTTTAAACGAATTTCAACTAAATTCATTACTATTTCATTCAGAGATTCTGATACATCCAAATCTCTGAATAACCAGAAATTTGTCCGAATTTGTATTCGGGCCGAAACGAATTGCACATGTCTAAATTTTTTTGTCATTTTAGATAGGACAGATTAAACAATAAAAGATTTTTTTTTTAAACTAACATTGTTCAAATTGTTTTTTTTTATTTTTTTCAAGTCTTTATGTCTATAGATTTTTGGAACTATTTTTTTTTTCAAAACACCACGGTAAAAAAACAGTTTTATGTATATGTAATCTCAGGTCAAGTAATGACAAAGTCATCACCAAATGAATTGGCCCATAGTGGAAATGTAAAATATGCTCTGGTCCCTAAGGGGGATATACAGTATCTCACAAAAGTGAGTACACCCCTCACATTTTTGTAAATATTTTATTATATCTTTTCATGTGACAACACTGAAGAAATGACACTTTGCTACAATGTAAAGTAGTGAGTGTACAGCTTGTATAACAGTGTAAATTTGCTGTCCCCTCAAAAAAACTCAACACACAGCCATTAATGTCTAAACGGTTGGCAACAAAAGCGAGTACACCCCTAAGTGAAAATGTCCAAATTGGGCCCAATTAGCCATTTTCCCTCCCCGGTGTCATGTGACTCGTTAGTATTACAAGGTCTCAGGTGTGAATGGGGAGCAGGTGTGTTAAATTTGGTGTTATCGCTCTCACTCTCTCATACTGGTCACTGGAAGTTTAACATGGCACCTCATGGCAAAGAACTCTCTGAGAATCTGAAAAAAAGAATTGTTGCTTTATATAAAGATGGCCTAGGCTATAAGAAGATTGCCAAGACCCTAAAATTGAGCTGCAGCACGATGGCCAAGACCATACAGCGGATTAACAGGACATGTTCCACTCAGAACAGGCCTCGCCGTGGTCGACCAAAGAAGATGAGTGCACGTGCTCAGCCTCATATCCAGAGGTTGTCTTTGGGAAATAGACGTATGAGTGCTGCCAGCATTGCTGCAGAGGTTGAAGGGGTGGGGGGTCAGCCTGTCAGTGCTCAGACCATACGGCGCACACTGCATCAAATTGATCTGCATGGCTGTCATTCTAGAAGAAAGCCTCTTCTAAAGATGATGAACAAGAAAGCCCGCAAACAGTTTCCTGAAGACAAGCAGACTAAGGACATGGATTACTGGAACCATGTCCTGTGGTCTGATGAGACCAAGATAAACTTATTTGGTTCAGATGGTGTCAGGTGTGTGTGGCGGCAAACAGGTGAGGAGTACAAAGACAAGTGTGTCTTGCCTACAGTCAAGCATGGTGGTGGGAGTGTCATGGTCTGGGGCTGCATTAGTGCTGCCAACACTGGGGAGCTACAGCTCATTGAGGAAGCTATGAATGCCAACATGCACTGTGACATACTGAAGCAGAGCATGATCCCCTCCCTTTGGAGACTGGGCCGCAGGGCAGTATTCTAACATAATAATGACCCTAAACACACCTCCAAGACGACCACTGCCTTGCTAAAGAAGCTGAGGGTAAAGGTGATGGACCGGCCAAGAATGTCTCCAGACCTAAACCCTATTGATCATCTGTGGGGCATCCTCAAATGGAAGGTGGAGGAGTACAAGGTCTCTAACATCCACCAGCTCCGTGATGTCGTCATGGAGGAGTGGAAGAGGACTCCAGTGACAACCTGTGAAGCTCTGGTGAACTCCATGCCCAAGAGGGTTAAGGCAGTGCTGGAAAATAATGTTGGCCACACAAAATATTGACACTTTGGGCCCGATTTTTACTTAGGGGTGTACTCACTTTTGTTGCCAACCGTTTAGACATTAATGGCTGTGTGTTG
The DNA here is from genome assembly GCA_037952925.1 of Lithobates clamitans. Taxonomy (NCBI): domain Eukaryota; kingdom Metazoa; phylum Chordata; class Amphibia; order Anura; family Ranidae; genus Lithobates; species Lithobates clamitans. The sequence goes on along the minus strand of JBBGZY010000572.1, from coordinate 2,212,616 downwards.
AATTATTTTGAGGGGACAGCAAATTTACACTGTTATACAAGCTGTACACTCACTACTTTACATTGTAGCAAAATGTAATTTCTTCGGTGTTGTCACATGAAAAGATATAATAAAATATTTACAAAAATGTGAGGGGTGTACTCACTTTTGTGAGATACTGTAGTTACAAGAAGTGGTTAATGTCCATAGTCTAGGGATAGGTACACTTTAACGCACCATAACGCATAGTATATTTGTCCAAACTTTCGCAAAACTTGCTTTAATGCCATACACAACAACTAATTAAAAAATGTATGTATTATTTAAAAAGTAACTTTTTATGCCTTAATCCATCTCAACGACTTTTCTTTATATATCACAACTCCTTTCCCCTCACCCATTCTGTGTTCCATTAATCATACTCAATTTATCAGAGTCATTTTAAAAAGCCTGCATCCTGAAAGCTCTTGCCCCCTCACCTGATCCCCTCTTCTTAATTCTGTCTTCGCATAGAGCGGCACCTTTTGTGTGAAATTAAGTCTGTATTGTTCTATCCAATCGGAAAGGGGAAAATGGCCACAGTGGCTTATAAACCAAAACAATTCTTGTTCATTATTTCTTAATTGGTGCATCCTTGATTGGATTTGGTCTTCCACAAAGGAAAAGAGAATGTTCCAATCAAGAATTATACATACAACACAGAAACAAAGCCGCCAAGACACAAATATCGCAAAATTAGCTTAATTACAGATTATGCTTTGCAGCTACAAGGTTTCACTGGCGTGGTTCCAGTTGCTCAATTTTTTTTTTTTTTCCAATAGCTTGTTTAGTGTATTATTAGAGGGTTCGGAATTGAACAGGTCAATTTAAAGAGCAAATCAATTATGCCATAAAATGATTATATTGTGTAGTGCAAGCAGATTCAGAAATGGTTTCAAGAAACACTCAACCATTCTCCATAGTCTCTGACGTCCCTACCACCATCATAGGTCATGGGTCTACCTGGGTGAGGGGCCAATTAGCTGATCTAACATAATTTTGGGTTGTTAGACGCTCAAACACAAGACAAATTGGAAACACCATGTAGAGCCTTGTGCCCAACCTGAAGCTTGAGGGCTGCATGTGGACATTTGGTAATGCCTTTCGGGATCCAGCAGTCAATGTGCTCATTGCCTGGGGGCTCAGTAAGGGACAGTAAAGGAAAATATGAATTAAACTGGCTTCTACTAGTTCAATAATGTCCTCATTTTTTTTTCTGTCCTGACCATTTTTTTTTGTAATTTTTTTCTGTGATCTTATATGGTTCTTGCTTCATGGTTCATATCAAATATGGTAACAATAATGCCCATCCCTGTACTCATTCGTTCATTGTGTGTTATATCATTGTAACTATGGCCAGTAGGGAAATTCTGTTATGGCCATGTGAATGTCTGATTGATTACTCATACATTGGATGTATGAATGAGTAATTTTTTTGAACTTGCTGGACCACAGCTATTTCATGCAACATTTTTACAAATGTTTCAGGCACATAATAAATGCAGGAGAGGAGGAATGCCCAGAGCTATAATTACCAGTGCCGCCACCACCTCATGAACTAGTGTTCCCTTAGCTGAAGGTAGGTGCAAGGGCAACAGGAGGGTCACTGGGGCATTGGGGTAAGAGAAGGGTAATACTGAGGTATAGTATAAGAAGAGGGAGACAAGAGACACTGGAGGAAGAATATGTGGCAATTTACACAAAAACTAAGTCTTGGTGCTATTGGGGTAAGAGAGGGTGGATCTGGAAGTATTGGGGTAAGAGAGGGTGGATCTGGAAGTATTGGGGTAAGAGTAGATGTGTCTAGAGGTATTGGATTAGGAGAGGATGTGTCTAGAGGTATTGGATTAGGAAAGGATGGGTCTAGAGGTATTGGGGTATGAGAGGACACATCTAGAGGTATTGGGTTAAGAGAGGATGGGTCTAAAGGTATTGCAGCATGAGAGGATGGGTCTAAAGGTATTAAGCTAACAGAAGGAGGGTCTAGAGGTTTTGGGGTAAGAGTGAATGGGTCTACAGGTATTGGGCTAAAAGTGAATTGATCTATAGGTATTTTGTCCAGAAAGATTGATTAATCTACAGGTATTTTGTCCAGATGGAATGGGTCTACATTTATTTAGGTTAAGAGAGGATAGGTCTAAAGGTATTGAGGTAGGAGAGGATGGATCTAGAGGTATTGGGGTAGGAGAGGATGGGTCTAGAGCAGGGGTCTTCAAACTACTATACCCATCATGCCTAGTCATGTCTGTGAATGTCAGAGTTTTACAATGCCTCATGGGATGTGTAGTTCCACAACAGCTGGAGGGCCGTAGTTTGGAGAACCCTGATCTAGAGTTATTGGGCTGAGAGGATGGTTCTAGAGGTATTGGGGTAGGAAAGGATAGGTTTTGACATATTAGGGTAGAAGAAGATGGGTCTAGAGGTATTGGGATAGGAAAGTATGGGTCTAGAGGTATTGGGCTGAATAGGCCTGGCCCAAGACACTGTGCTTCCTGGGTCCAAGAATAAAATGCTGCCCCCCCCCTCAAAAAAAAAAATCACGCCAACCAAAAGGCCCCCACATCCATTATTTTACATCATGATAATTAAAACTAAAATTAAATTTATCAGGAAGTCATATTTACATGCAACAGCACCTTATATATGCAAAATTATATGACATACCATTAGGTTAAATCCCAAGGGGTGGGCTAGGGCCAGCCGCACCCCCTCCTCCAGTCCCACCCAATAGAAATACAAGCCTTAGCAAGCTGCGCCCGAACATTAGCTGTTGGCGAAGTCGGCGGGGAAGGAATCTTTCTTTGCTCTCTGTCTCCTGTGGGTACCCTGCCCCCGGCAGCACACACTTGAGCTCTTCGTGTGTGCTCGGATGTTTAAATATTTTTTATGTAAATGTAAAAATATTAAATATCTTTAAATGTAAATGATAACGGGTGTAGAGGTATTGAGGTAAGAGAAGATGGGTCTACAGGTATTGGGCCAAGAGAGGATTGAACTACAGGTATTTTGTTCAGAAATAATGGGTTTACAGTTATTTGGGTTAAGAGAGGATGGGTCTAAGGTATTGTGATAGGACAAGATGGGTCTAGCGGTATTGGGTTCAGGGAGGATGGGTCTACTCTACAGCCACTGGGTTCAGAGAAAATGGGTCCAGAATTCTAAGTATGGGGTAAGAAAGGATGGGTCTCATCTATAGCTTATAAACAGTATATATAGCCTAAAAAAGCCTAAATAACGATCTGTATTTTACTGTAGACGCAAGACCCTATCATTTAAACTCTTGCCACTTTTAGCACACTTTGTCACCCAAAATTCCGCACAATTGGCTCGGACCCTACTCCACACTCAATCTTAAGAATTCTGATTTTTAAATGTTCTCAGGTATAGTATGAGCTGGGTTCGATAATAACTTGGTCCAAACCCATTTCAGCGGAAGCCATTGGAAGCTGTCATACTACCGCAACCCCGCTGGTCCAATCAGCTGTGTAGCGTACACATGTATCTACATAAAGCGTTGAGGAGGTCTGTGACATCCTTGACCCAAAATGGCCACATGGCCATATTTGGTCAATGTCATTGACCTAATATTGCCATATTAGGGTAATGCTCTGGCCATAGCTTATCGGGCTGATGGGGATGCAATCATGTAACAACTTCTTCTTTTGAACCAAACCCAGCTCACCCTTAGTTGTCACCCTCTAACAGGGAATACAACCGAGAGCTCTGGTAAGATGAATAGACATTTAGTAGGATTTTCAGGGGGAATAACAAAATGAAAGGGGGTAACTTTTTATGCTGAGCAATGTATGAATTTCAAATTTTTGCCCATAGTTGTAATTTAACCAAGCTAAAAAAAAAGTTTTGAATTTACATAAAGAGAACAGTTTTCCCTTAAAGGGTTTATACTGATGTGAGCTGTGTTTGCATTTCATCTTGAAACACCGCTGTTTATTAAAAAGAGAGAGGTGGGGATGTGCAGTCGTCCAATCATCAGTAATTTCCAAAGAGTACTTAATGATCTTAATTAACAGCCTTAGCAATCTATTCCCCTCATTAGTGCTGCAGGGCTGCCTATACCTTGAGACAGTTCTGTTAACATTCTCGCTGACAATAACTTAGAGGCCAGCACAAAGCGTTCAGGCCTTCGTTCCCGAGATGCCATCTCCTCGCTGACCCATCGCCATGGTTACCACCATTTACAGTGATACAAAAAAAGTATACTGTATATTATATATATAATACATACATATGTATCATATTCATCTGCCAGGTACGCTAATAGGGAGTAGACCTTGGCCCTTGCGGATTGCGCTATTCAAACATGTGCTGGAAGAGAAGTAATTGTAGATGTCACTCCGATCGAGCTTGTTATTTGCTTAATGCGGTCCCAGGGAACGCATGGAAGATCAGTTTTTTTGCATGGCAGGATAACTTGGCCTTATCACATAGGCAATTTGCAGGCAATTGGGATGGTTTAATATCCTGGGGCATGGATGCATATGAAAGGCCTTCGTAATTAGGTTGGGAGCCAACATGGCTCCCCCCCCCAGAGGTACCATAACATGAGGCATTCGTTGATACCGCTGGGCCAGTCACTGAAATGCTTGTTGCGAACCCCCCATTCACCTCTGTCAGGGCAGCTTGACGGGTGATTAATTATAATTTTCTTGAGATACATGTACTCTAACAACTGATGATTTTTTGCGGTGGATGGGGCACTTCAGGGATTTCTCAGAGGAGAAGTCTTGTGAACTTTTTTGAGTATATAAATGATGGAAATAAATAGTCAACTCAACAGCAGACTGTAGGGTTTCCACGTCATCCCTTTAAACCCAAGCACATATGAATTACACAGGATCTAAGGCTAATTTAATGCAGATAAGGCACCAAGGGAGTTTAATTACCACCTTAATCAGCCACACAACCTGTGTAATTAATATGTGTTCGGGTTTAAAGGGATGAGGTGGCAACCCTAGCAGACTGGGCCTTGACAAGTATTGATCAGCTGAGGAAGGCCATATGCTATAGGCTGCTGAATCCAAATCTAGCTAGGGCATATATATATATATATATATATATATATATATATATATATATATATATATAAATATATATATATATATATATAAAAAGTAGCCTCTTGTGAAAATACCTACCTCCTCCCCAGGGGAGGGGAAAATACTTACCTGTCCACCTTCAGAAAGGTCATGCCAGAATGGAAGATAGTGCAACTGTATGAGGCTGAGCACTCACTCATGTTTAGGTTGGCATGTAGAATCACAAAGGTTCCATCTAACTAACTGTATGTATTACAAGGCCTGTGCATGGGCATACCGGCACACTTGCTGCTGGTGTTGGTACCAAGCAGGCTATTTAAACTAAAAAAACCGCATATGGCTAGAGCTGACCTATCTTCAGCACTACCTGTGGATCTGTGACCCGTAATTTCCTGACTGACAACGTGATACTGAACCAACTTGCTAAGTATTACTTTGTGGTGCTAAGTAATTTGTATGGAGTTTGTTAATGATCCCCTGCAGCCAGCAGCAATAGAACCAGCCCCCCCCCCCCCCCCCCCACCAGCAAGAACAGATTCCACCAGCAACAATAGACCCCTAGCAACAATAGGTCCCCAGCAGCAACAATAGATCTCCCAGCAACCAGCATCGATAGACCCCCAGAAAAAATAGATCTCAACAACAATAATAGACCCCCACAACAAAATCTTACACCAGCAACAATAGACCCCTGGCAGCAACAACAGATCTCCCAGCAGCCACCATCAATAGACTCCAGTACCCCTTACTATTACATCCATTACTTGCCCCCCCAGAAACAATGGATCCCCACAACAAAATACTACTACAACAATAGACCCCCCCCCCCCAGCATCAACAACAGATGTCAAAGCAGCCAGCATCAATAGACTCTCCAGCATCCCTTACCATTACATCCATTACTAGCCCCTCCATCAACAATGGACCCCACAACAAAATACTACACCCCCCCCCCCCGGCAGCAACAACAGATCTCCCAGCAGCCAGGCCAGCATCAACAGACTCTCCAGCATCCCTTACCATTACATCCATTACTTGCACCTCCAGCAACAATGGACCCCCACAACAAAATACTACCCCAGCAACAGTAGACCCCCTGCAGCAACAACAGAACTCCCAGCAGCCAGCATCAATAGACTCTCCAGCAGCCAATAACAATAGACCCCTCCCTCAACAGTACAATCCTCCCAGCAACAATTGACCCCCCCAGCAACAATAGACCTCGCCAGCAAAAATAGGCCACCGCGCAAAAATAGATCCTCTCCACCAGCTATAGATCCCCCAGCAGCAGTGGCGGCTGGTGAAGTTTTAGGATGGGGGTGCGGCAGAACCCGCCTTTCCTTTTTGACCCTTCCCACTTTGGGAAAATGGGCGTGGTTTCAGCGAAATAGTGGGTGTGGCTCTAAGGTGGTGTGGTTAGCATCTGAGATGAACGAGGGATGAAGGGAGAGGGAGGGAGAGAGGGGGGGACAGCAGGCCCAGATCCTACACAACAATAGAAATATGTGTATTCTATCAAGTTTAACAATCAGCAGATAAAGATACTCCAAACACATGGTGTTAGCACTTCAAACGTCGCCTGCCACCAGATGCCATCAGGTGTCCCCAGCGGAGTCCGTCCTTACATTAGGTGCCCCCAGCGGAGTCCCTCCTTACATCAGGTGCCCCCCACGGAGTCCCTCCTTACATCAGGTGCCCCCAGAGGAGTCCCTCCTTACATCAGGTGCCCCAGTGGAGTCCCTCCTTACATCTGTGTCCCCATCAGCAAAATCCCTCCTTACATCTGTGTCCCCGTCAGCGGAGTCCCTCCTTACATCTGTGTCCCCGTCAGCGCAGTCCCTCCTTACATCTGTGTCTCCGTCAGCGGAGTTCCTTCTTACATCTGTGTCCCCAGCGGAGCCCCTCAAAACATCTGTGTCCCCAGCAGAGCCCCTGCATACATCTGTGTCCCCAGCGGAGTCCCTCCTTACATCTGTGTGCCCAGCGGAGTCCCTCCTTACATCTGTGTCCCCAGCAGAGTCTGTCCTTACATCTGTGTCCCCAGCAGAGTCTGTCCTTACATCTGTGTCCCCAGCAGAGCCCCTCCTTACATCTGTGTCCCCAGCGGAGCCCCTCCATACATCTTGTCCCCAGCAGAACCTCTCCATACATCTGTGTCCCCAGCGGAGTTCGTCCTTACATCTTGTCCCCAGCGGAGCCCCTCCTTACATCTGTGTCCCCAGCAGAGCCCCTCCATACATCTGTGTCCCCAGCAGAGCCCCTCCATACATCTGTGTCCCAAGTGGAGTCCGTCCTTACATCTGTGTCCCCAGCGGAGCCCCTCCATACATCTGTGTCCCCAGCAGAGTCTGTCGTTACATCTGTGTCCCCAGCGGAGCCCCTCCTTATATCTGTGTCCCCAGCAGAGCCCCTCCATACATCTGTGTCCCAAGTGGAGTCCGTCCTTACATCTGTGTCCCCAGTGGAGCCCCTCCATACATCTGTGTCCCCAGCGGAGTCCGTCGTTACATCTGTGTCCCCAGCAGAGCCCCTCCTTATATCTGTGTCCCCAGCAGAGCCCCTCCTTACATCTGTGTAACCAGCGGAGTCTGTCCTTACATCTGTTCCCTAGCGGAGTCTGTCCTTACATCTGTGTCCCCAGTGGAGTCTGTCCTTACAACTGTGTCCCCAGCAGAGCAGCAGGGTCCTCTTTACATCTGTATCCCAAGCAACACAGGACTCCTTCAAGCCGCATCTGTGCTATTTCCTGGCTTTCTCCCTGTGTTCAGTGGAGAGGGGAGGGGCCTCCCCTCTCCACTGAACACAAGGGTATTAGTCCTCAAGGCAGCCATCTTTTTGTAGCCTGCCCGAAGTGACTTTGTTCTCACATTGAGAACAAAGCACCCGGCCGGGCGCTGGGCGGATGCATAGTTGCCAACATAGGGACACTTTTTTGACTGTAGGTGGAGTCTTATTATAATTAGGGAGTGGGACAAGCGTTTGTAGGCGTGACATAGTAAAAAAAGAAAAATGCGACGTGGCGCGCTAAAAATAGGCGTGGTTTTTATGCGAAATAGTGTGCGTGGCTTATATGGGCGTGGTTCAAATGGGGGTGTGGTTAGAGTCTAAGATGAATGAGAGATGGAGAAAGAAAGGGGAAAAGAGGGAGTGAGGGAGAGAGAAAGAAGGAAAGAAGGAAAGAAGGAGGGAATGAGAGAGAAGGAAGGAAAGAGGGATGAAGGGACAGCAGGCCCAGATCCTACACCACAATAGAAATGTGTATTCCAGAGTTTAACAAATCAACAGATAAAGATACTCCAAACACCTGGTGTTAGCGCTTCAATCATCCCAGCACCATGGTTGTTGTGGTGCCAGGATGATTGAAGCGCATTATTATTATTATTACATTGTAATATAGAATGAAATCATTCAACTCACCATAATCCAGAATCAGTGGGACCCCTGAGCGTGTCACCTGCCACGTCGTCTGCCACCAGATGCCATCAGGTGCCCCCAGCAGAGTCCGTCCTTGCATCAGGTGCCCCCAGCAGACTCCGTCCTTGCATCAGGTGCCCCCAGCAGAGTCCGCCCTTGCATCAGGTGCCCCCAGCAGAGTCTGTCCTTACATCAGGTGCCCCCAGCAGAGTCCGCCCTTACATCAGGTGCCCCAAGCAGAGTCTGTCCTTACATCAGGTGCCCCCAACAGAGTCCGTCCTTACATCAGGTGCCCCCAGAAGCAGAGGCCCTCCTTACAGATCTGTGTCCCTGGCAGCGGAGCCCCTCCTTACATCTGGTATCCCCAGCAGCGGAGCCCTCCTTTACATCTGGTGTCCCCAGCAGCGGAGCCCTCCTTTACATCTGGTGTCCCCAGCAGTGGAGCCCTCCTTTACATCTGGTGTCCCCAGCAGCGGAGCCCTCCTTTAAATTTGATGTCCCTGGCAGTGGAGCACTCCTTTACATCTGGTGTCCCCGGCAGCGGAGCCCTTCTTTACATCTGGTGTCCCCAGCAGCGGAGCCCTCCTTTACATCTGGTGTCCCCATCAGCAGAGCCCTCCTTTACATCTGTGTCCCCGGCAGTGGAGCCCTAATTTACATCTGGTGTCCCCGGCAGCGGAGCCCTCTTTTACATCTGGTGTCCCCAGCAGCGGAGCCCTCCCTTACATCTGGTGTCCCTCAGCAGCGGAGCCCTCCTTTACATCTGGTTTCCCCCAGCGTCGGAGCCCTCCTTTACATCTGGTGTCCTTGGCAGCAGAGCCCTCCTTTACATCTGGTGTCCCCCAGCAGCGGAGCCCTCCTTACAGATCTGTGTCCCCCAGCAACAGAGCCCTCCTTACTTCAGTGTCCCTGGCAGCAGCAGCAGCTTCAGAGCCCTCCTTACAGAGCGATCTGTGTCCCCAAGCAACAGAGCCCACCTTACTTCAGTGTCTCTGACAGCAGCAGCTGAGCCCTCCTTACAGATCGATCTGTGTCCCCCAGCAACAGATCTCTCCTTACTTCAGTGTCCCTGGCAGCAGCAGCAGAGCCCTCCTTACAGAGGGATCTGTGTCCCTGGCAGCGGAGCCCCTCCTTACATCTGGTATCCCCAGCAGCGGAGCCCTCCTTTACATCTGGTGTCCCCAGCAGCGGAGCCCTCCTTTACATCTGGTGTCCCCAGCAGTGGAGCACTCCTTTACATCTGGTGTCCCCAGCAGCGGAGCCCTCCTTTAAATTTGATGTCCCTGGCAGTGAATCACTCCTTTACATCTGGTGTCCCCGGCAGCGGAGCCCTTCTTTACATCTGGTGCCCCCAGCAGCGGAGCCCTCCTTTACATCTGGTGTCCCCAGCAGCAGAGCCCTCCTTTACATCTGTGTCCCCGGCAGTGGAGCCCTAATTTACATCTGGTGTCCCCGGCAGCGGAGCCCTCTTTTACATCTGGTGTCCCCAGCAGCGGAGCCCTCCCTTACATCTGGTGTCCCTCAGCAGCGGAGCCCTCCTTTACATCTGGTTTCCCCCAGCGTCGGAGCCCTCCTTTACATCTGGTGTCCTTGGCAGCGGAGCCCTCCTTTACATCTGCTGTCCCCCAGCAGCGGAGCCCTCCTTACAGATCTGTGTCCCCCAGCAACAGAGCCCTCCTTACTTCAGTGTCCCTGGCAGCAGCTTCGGAGCCCTCCTTACAGAGCGATCTGTGTCCCCAAGCAACAGAGCCCACCTTACTTCAGTGTCACTGACAGCAGCAGCTGAGCCCTCCTTACAGAGCGATCTGTGTCCCCCAGCAACAGAACTCTCCTTACTTCAGTGTCCCTGGCAGCAGCAGCGGAGCCCTCCTTACAGAGCGATCTGTGTCCCCCAGCAGCGCGGCAGCTACAGTTCCCGGCAGTTCCTGGCTTTCTCGTGTGTGTGTTCAGTGGAGAGGGGAGAAGCTGATTGGCTGCCCTACCCTCTCCACTGAACACAAGGGGAAATAAACCCCATGACGGCGGCGGCAGCCATCTTTTTGTAGCCCGCCGGCCGTTTTTTCCTAAAACATTCCAGATTTTCCCAGGACAAAGGCAAAATCCCAGGAAATTAATGGGGACGAGCTCCGATTGGGTTTGTCCCGGGAAAATCGGGCCTGATGGCAAGTATGCAGATGCTGCTTGGCGCAATCGATTGCGCTGGAAAGCAGCTTCAAACCCCACCAATAAAGCGCCGCGTCTGCAATCTCGTGATTGCATTTACGTGACGCTTCCCATAGTGCACTGTGTCCGGCGCCTGAACACAGTGCACTTAGTTTAAGGACATTTCTTTTTCTTAAAGGAGGAGGGGGGGCAGACGGGCCTCCACTGCCCAGCAGCCAGCATCAATAGACCATTCAGCACACCCCAGCGCCCCTTGCTATTACATCCATTACTTGCCCCCCCAGCAACAATGGATCCCCACAACAAAATACTACACCAGCAACAATAGACCCCCGGCAGCAACAACAGTTCTCCCAGCAGCCAGCATCAATAGACTCTCCAGCACACCCCAGCACCCCTTGCCATTACATCCATTGCTTGCCCCCCCCAGCAACAATGGATCCCCACAACAAAATACTACACCAGCAACAATAGACCCCCAGCAGCAACAACAGATTTCCCAGCAGCCAGAATCAATAGACTCTCCAGCAGTAAATAACCATAGACCCCTCCCTCAACAGTAGATCCCTCCCAGCAACAACTGACCCCCCCCCCCCAGCAACAATAGACCTCGCCTGCAAAAATAGACCACTGTGCAAAAATATATCCCCTCCATCAGCAATAGATCACCCAGCAGCCAGCTTCAATAAACCCTTCAGCATACCCCAGCACCCATTTCTTTTACATTCAGTGCTAGATGTGCTGCTTTCCAGTTGAACAAAAGCCCTGGTGATGGCTAATATGTCTTCTAGAGCCCACTCAAGCAGAAAAAAGTCACTAATGATACCCCCAAAATTTTGAGTGGAGCTGATTTTCCCCTGCAAACTCCGCAAACGAAAAGCACCCATTGGCAAGCAGCATTCCACTTGACACATTTATTACAGATTGCCCAGAGTTCCCCTTTAATCCTGGCACTATTAGGTGATGCTTTCCGATCACGTCAGCCAGTCCTCCGGAGATTAAACAGCAATTCCATAGATCGCTGTCATTTTAATTAGACAAACATACAGTAAACACTAAAGTGTATTTTTTTTTTCTTCCCTGCGTTTTACACGGAGACCTTGACATTGGCGGTATAAATAATGCAGCGGAGAGGTTGTTAAGTGGAAATTATCTGCTCGCTGGCGGAGTGAAAGCGAAATGAGTGAACCTGACGATTCTGCCGTATTGATTAACATACAAAGGAGCGCGCCGCGCGCAGTTACAATGTGTCAAGAGCTCAGCGATCACAGGGCGGGCTGACGCATTTCACACACCGCATCGGCGGCGAGTAAACAGAATTCCAGAGAATCGCATTTAAAGCTAAACTTTCTTTTAACTATCTATAACCACAAAGGATATCAATCCACTTTATGTGCACCAGATGCCTCTGCAGCTCCAAATATTACCTTGTAAATGTAGCGGTGACATCATCACTGTGCTGTACATAGCCTGTGCAGCAGTGGTGGCCCATCCTTTAGGGGCGCAGAGGCTCCACCTACCACCCCCCATCCATGCATCAGGTTCCCTGATCTACATGCGGGGCGCCGGACGCATGGATTCCTATTGGGTTTTTTTTTTTTAACCACTTGCCGCCCACCATATAGCAGAATGATGGCGGCAAAGTGGTTGTGATATCCTGACTGGACGTCATATGACGTGATCAGGATATCACAGCCGTCGCGCGCCCACGGGGGCGTGCAGCACGGCGATCAGAGGTGCGGTGTGTCAGTCTGACACCGCAATTTTGATCGTGGTATGAAGCCTCTGACAGAGGCTTCTTACCACGTGATCAGCTGTGACCAATCACAGCTGATTACAGCGTGAACCAGGAAGTGCCGGTAAACACCTTTCCTCGGCTCTCCCTGTCAGAGGGGGGGTCTGTGCTGATAATCAGCACATTTATTATCAGTACAGCCCCCATCAAAAGGTGCCAATCAGTGCCCAACACCGGCCAGCCTGTCCCCATAATAAATGCCTGTCAATGCCCACAACAGTGTCGATCAGTGCCCACAACAGTGCCAATCAGTGCCCAAAAAAGTGCCAATCAGTGCCACGCAGTAATGCCTGTCAGTAGCTCCTCATCAGTGCTGCCTATCCAGTGCCACCTATCAGTGCCGCCTATCAGTGCCGCCTATCAGTGCCCGTCAGTGCCGCCTATAAGCACCCATCCGTTTTGTTTTTTTAATTGACGGTCTTTTTTCGTTTATAGCGCAAATGTTAAAAACCGCAGCGGTGATCAAATACCACCAAAAGAAAGCTCTATTTGTGGGAAGAAAATGATAAAAATGTAGTTTGAGTACAGCGTTGCATGACCACGCAATTGTCAAAGTGTGACAGCGCTGAAAACTGAAAATTGTCCTGGGCAGGAAGGGGGGAAAGTTCCTGGTATGGTGGTTAAGCACATGATTGGAGCCCGAGGCTCTTATAGGCTTCAAAAAAGGGTGAGCTCGGGGCGCAGAGCACTGATTGTTATCCCTGGTGGCCATGGGTGGCATACCTGGTGGTGACTAGTGGTGGGAATCCCTGATGGTCCTGGTGGCATCCCTGGTGGTCCAGTGTGGGCATACCTGGGGGGGGGCTGCGCTGATAATCTTTCAGCACAGACTCCCCTGTCAGAGGAGCAGCCGAACGGCTCTCCTCTACTCGCGTCTGACAGATGCAAGGACTCTTCCTGTTTACACTGTGATCAGCCGTGATTGGACACGGCTGATCACGTGGTAAAGAGTCCGTCAGAGACTCTCTACCTAGATCGGTGTCAGTCTGACACACCGCAGCAACGAACGCCGTGATGCGCACCCCGGGGGCGCGCAGCAGCTTGATATCCTGGCGACGTCATATGAAGTCTGGTCAGGATATCGCAATCACTTTGCCAACGCCATTTTGCTATATGCCGGGCGGCAAGTGGTTAAAGTGTGACATGTTAGATATCTATTTACCCGGTGTAACATTATCTTTCACATTTTACAAAAAAAAAAAAATAGGGTATATATTGTGTTTTATTTTTATTCCTTATTAATTAAATGTATTTTTTCCAACAAAAAAAAATTGCGTTTGAAAAAATGCTGCATAAATACCGTGTGACATAAAAAAATTGCGACGATCACTATTTTAATTCCTAAGGTCTCTGCTAAAAAAAAAAAAAAAAATGTATAATTTTTGGGGGTTATAAGTAATTTTCTACCACAAAATACTGATTTAAACTTGTAAACAAAAGGTCTACAGAAAAACCCGACCCCCACCGCAAGCCTAACTTGAGGTTTCAGACGGCCTACCACAACTGAGATTTCAGGAAACTGCATCAGCTGAACAGATGAGCAAGGCCTCTGCTTTGCCTAGGGGTTCTTTCACGCGGACAGCGGTAGGTTTTACCACCCCCCGGCTACCCACAGGAATCCTAAACACTACAGCCAGGCAGGGCTCAAGCTCTGCGGCTCGAGTTAAAAATGCCGTGGCCTCGAAGCAAAGCACCGCAGCCGCTGCATTTTTAACTTGAGCCGCAGAGTTTGATAAGGCGGCACTACCTGATAAACCTGCCCTTGAGTTCAATGAGGCCGCACAGTAACCGCGAGCCAAATTCTCAGCTCATGGTTGTGGCGTGCTCCAGCAATGTTAAATTGCAGTTCAGCAATAAAAAAAAAAAAAAAACAGTCAGAAGTGCCTCCTGAATGCCTGTCAGCTGTTGCATAGCTCCCAACTGTCCCTGATTTGGAGGGACTGTCCCTGATTTGGAGCAATGTCCCTCTGTCCCTCATTCCTCCTCATTTGTCCCTCATTTTGGTCTGATCTATAAAGTTTTTATCTATCAAAAAGTGTTTTCCAGTGCTAAACCTTTCATCTGATTTCTAAATTGCTGCATTTGTAAATTTCAAAAGACGATATAAAGGAATAGTAGTGGTAAAAAAAAAGCACTTGTGAGTTTAACCAATCTTGATTTTTTGAACAATTCCCCTTTAAGGGGGCGTGGCAAGGGGTGTGTCCTATGCCTGCATACTTTTGCTGATAGCTGTCCCTCATTCCCATCTCAAAAAGTTGGGAGGTATGCCAGTTGCTATACTGCCTTCTGAAAAGTGATCCACCTCAGATCACTTTTGAGAGGGTGGTTAGCATTACTGCAAATGTGGAGGAAGCCTTAGGCCTGGTTCACACTGAATCCGACTTTGAAATCGTGCGATTTCCCTTGAAGTCACACGATTTCAAAACCGCAGGTCAGTGCATCTTCGGGGTGCGACTTGGCTGACATCTGCACGGCTTCATGCACAGATATCTAGTCGCACCTGAAATCGCAAAAAAAAAAAAGTGTAGAAAACTTGTTCTCAAACTGGTGCGGCACCGCAACGTCGGAGTCGCACCGATTTGAACAGCTCCTTTGCAGACCATATGGTGCAACTTGACGTGTGATTTGGACCTGTCAAATGGCATGACAAGTCGCACTGGTGTGAACAGGGGCTAAGGCTGCTTTCACACCGATCCGTTTTTTTTTTTTTTCCGCTTTTGCATTAAAAAAAGTGCAAGAAAAACACGTGACCATGTAATCCTATGGCACTCTTCACACTAATCTGTTGCAGGCCCGCTGCGATTAGTAAAATCCTGATTGCAGGATTTTTGGTGCAGGTTTAATGCGGTAAAAAAGAAAAGCACAAAAAAATGCATCTCCCAATTGAAATGCATTGCAAAGGTGGCAAAAATGCACTGAGTCTCCATCAAGTCACCATGATCCCTAGAGCATCTGGTACACAGTGGGTCATCTCTCACCCCCCATTTTGCATATTCTATCCGGCGTGAGGTGCACTCGCAACACAAAGTTGGGACAGGCTCTGGGTGACACTGAGCGAACAAGAGTGTACTGCCTGCAAGGCCTCCTCCCACTGCTCATCCTCAAATGAGCCCTTGTTCCTCTCCCATTTGCTCATAACCCCAGTGGGAAAACCTTTTAGGTTAAGCTAGTATACAGTAACAGTTTGATTTAAATCCTTTAAGTTGGGAGACTTCAGACATAAAATGAAAAATAGGAGATGGGGAGTGTATCTATGTCAGACAAGGGAGCTGTGCATGCTCCAAAACGCATTTACCTGATGTCACAGCTTTGGTTCCAGAACCCGGGCCGCCTCATTGCATCTTCACCTCCTCGCCAATCCACATCACCAGGGACTCTGGCAGCTGCAGGAGGTCTCTCTCTCTCTCCCGTAGACAGATGAGGATTACAGCGATCCACATGAGGACTAATCATTATATGTCTATGACCTCTTACTATCTTGTAAGTGTTTTTAATCCCATTGTGCCTGTAATAAATCTTTTAACCACTGCACCTAGAGGCACCTTTCTCTTTCCTTTATGACCCTCCAGAGAAGTCTGGATAGAAGGAGATCCGGGCCCCATTATGTGGGATGTTTCTCTTTTCTCTGGCCAGGCAATTTCCTTATCCTTATAGTTGAGCAATCTGGCAAGGATTGTGCGGGGCGGGTGCCCAGGTGGTAACGGCCCTTGTGGGACTCTGTGTGCCCTCTCCACTGAATATAATGGAGTGAAGACTTCTTTCCCAAATACCTCCAACAGCCAGTTTTCCACGAATTCTGTGGGGTCTCTTCCCTCCAGGTTCTCAGTGAGCCCCACAATCCGGACATTATTCCTCTGTAAACAGTTTTCAATGTCCTCATTTTTAAGCTCATTAGCTTTTGCAAGCCACGTGGTAGCCTGAGCTTCTCCGATGAGCGGGGCCATCTTGTCTTTTACGTCACTGCCATGGGACACTCCCGGATCTTTTGTAAATCATGCCTGATTAAGCTCATCTCCTCCTTCAGTCCCCCAAAGTTCTCTTTCAGGGTGTCCACGGACGCCATGCATTTATGAACAGCCCCAAGTATGTCTGACAAAGTAGGTTGTTCGAGCTCATCTTCCCTTCCTCCTCAGTGTCAGTAGTGGGCTGAGTGACGCCCACCGAGGGGCCCAGGGAAGCAGGATCATCTGCTGCCTCAGTATGAAAGATTGCCGTGGTCGCTCCTAAATCTGACTCCAAAGCTCTTCCCGCTCCCCCTGTCAGTTTCGGGGCATAGTAGAGCATGTCACAAGGGGGTTCCTTCCCATCAGCTTTAGGCCTTTTAGGGGTTTACTCACATCCTTCTGTTTCTCTGCACGAGGACGCTGAGCCTGAGCCGCCACGGCTCCATGTTAAGAGTCCAGCTGCCCGCCGTCCTCCTTCTGCTTGCGGGTCACTACGCCTCTAGATCGAGTGGCCAGGGATCAGAGGGAGACACAGTGAGATCTGGTGTCACTTCCGTCTGAAATGCCGGCTGGGATCAGGATATATGCATGATTTATTGCTGGAGCTCTGTGAGACACGTCCTTTCACATGCCGCTCTTGGCCACGCCCCCCGTTTAGTTTTGTTTTTAATTGTTTTTTTTTTCCCAAAAAATTTGAGTTTGAAAGACTGCTGTGCAAATACAGTGTGTCATAAAATATTGCAACGACCGCCATTTTATTCTCTAGGGTTTCTGCTAAAAAAAAAAAATACAGTAAAACCCTGGATTGCGCGCATAATTCGTTTCAGAAATATGCTTGTAATCCAAAGCACTTGTATATCAAAGCGAATTTCCCCATAAGAAATAATGGAAACTCAAATGATTCATTCCACAGTCATTTATTCATAGGTCCTTCAGTTTATAGTCCATATAAAAAGATTATAGCAATACGACAGGTTGTGCAATCATAAAATGTCCAGCCACAAATGGAAGCCTCCACAAGGGGATTAGAAGCAAAATCCAGCAGGAGCTCCAGAGTATAAAAGAGAAGAGAGGCGCCTCTAAGTGTAGCAATATGGTTATATTTAATGAAGGTACAACATTTAGCAACTCACATGGTTGATGATTAAAAGAGGCACATCTAAGTATGCAGGCATCCGGGGTAAAGATGTCCACATAGACCGACTCCGCACCGCCGGCTCTCACCGCTGTCAATCTGCAATCGTGTCCAGGAAGACTACCCTGCAATAGAGCGATCTGAAAACGAGGCTTGAAGCGCTTGTGGAGCGCAGAGTGGAAGGGATGACGTTGATGGCGGTGAGGAGGGCGGTCTATGTGGACATCTTTACCCCGGATGCCTGCATACTTAGATGTGCCTCTTTTAATCATCAACCATATGAGTTGCTAAATGTTGTACCTTCATTAAATATAACCATATTGCTACACTTAGAGATGCCTCTCTTCTCTTTTATACATTATAATTGTTAATGGCACACTAAGCGCGAGTAGAAGATGCGTGTTTTGCTGTGTGTTTGACGCATGACAAAACGCGCCACTGAATAAACGCCCAATGCTCCACTGCTGAAAAGGTTCTGGAGCTACTTTGGGGCATTTGTCGCACCTAGGGTAGACATGTGCGCCATCAATAAATTTGTTTTTCGTTTCGTTCCGTTCCATTTTATATTAGCATAAATTTGTATTTTGTAATTTGTGTCCGAAATTTCGTACAAAATACGAATTTTCATTAGGTTCGTTAACTGTTCGTAACAATTACGAATGTTCGTTATGGTGAATTTATCATTATGAGGGGCTCCCACCATCCCTGTGCTGTGCTCATTATGAGGGGCTCCCACCATCCCTGTGCTGTGCTCATTATGAGGGGCTCCCACCATCCCTGTGCTGTGCTGACTTCCTGGTGTTTTTAACTTTTAAGGTTCTTTAACTTTTCGTAACAATTACGAATGTTCGTTATGATGAATTTATCATTATGAGGAGCTCCCACCATCCCTGTGCTGTGCTGACTTCCTGGGTTTTTAACTTTTCGATTTATTAACTCTTCGTAACAATTACGAATGCTCGTTAGGAATTTGGATTCGAAATTCGTAAACGAAATTTCGTATTTCGTACAAAATTCGTAGCAATTTGTATTTCGGATCCTCCCGAATGTACGAATTTACGGAAACTCGTACGAATTTTCGATTCGTACGAAACCTAGGACAGCCCATTCAAATCAATGGGTAGCCCTAGTTGCAACATGTGGTAACGCATGAAAAGCATGCAAAAAAAAAAAAAACGACAAGCAGAAACATGCAAGTGGGAATGGGGTCTAAGTGCCCAGATCTTTGCCTGGAGTGCTTCTTTAACCACTTACTTTTCACTTTGAGACGTCTTCAATTAAGCGCCAGAAAAAATCTCCCCATCCCGCGCGCGTTGAATGAGCCTTTTATCATTAATTCTGGCGAGTCAGCTCTTTAGCCGCCCGTTCCTGGGAGTTTTGTAGTTCTTGTAGTCTTTTGTAATGCCGTAACATCTGTGGGTCCCGGGTGAGCCGGCAACAGCTTAGCAAAAATAATAAGAGATGATAAAGGAATTACAATAGACTTTAGCGGTTGCGAGAACAAGGCGTCTTGTCTGCCTCCAGGTGTTAAGCTTGAATCACTGATAAGTTATTAACTTATTAATGGCTCGAGAGAGGAAGAGCTGATTTTTGTGGCGGAATCCCGCGGGTTCGTCGGTTGTCCTGGACGCCTTGATCTCGCTCTTCATTTTTTTCCCGCGTACAATGCTCCGTTTTTTGTTTTTTTTTATTGCCGCTATTCTGCACGCGAGCCTAGGTGGCAGAGAAAAAAAAAAACTCAGCGGGTCGCTGAAAGTCGCCACATTAGAAAAGGGAATCGCTGTAAGTGGATGAGAGGCTTTTTGGATTATTCGGGGGAAAGATTCATTAAAATGTGCATTTTTTAAAATGGTTTCAACAGTCAAAATTGCAAATTAGGCTTTGAAATGCAGAGAGGGAATAAAGCCTGCCTTGCCACAGCTGAAGAGCATCAGGGCAGCCTAAAGAGACCCTGTCACGACGCAATAAAAAAGCACAGAAGTTTTCTTTTTTTTTTTTCAAGATTCTTATTTTCAACATTTTTCCTTCCCATAAATTATTTTTTAATGACTTGCAATCTGCCTTTGAACGTGCTAGAACATTTAACTACTTTAGTAGAGTCAATTTGTCATTGTCCTCTCTTCTTCTAAGAGTGTCTAATTACTGTCTATGCTGACCCAGCTCCACCCCTCACCTCTCTACATAATCTTTCCTTGAGAAAAGGGGAATACTATAAAGCATAAATAAAACAATAATAAAGTTGCCCTCCAAATGGTGACAAAATATAAAAAGCTGTGAACTAAAAAGTGAATATAATAGAACCAACAATATCGTATAAACGAATATAACAATATATGATGTATATGAACAAATTCAAGTTCAAAGTGAATGTTCAAAAGATGAGTGAATCAAAAAGAATTTTTGAATAAACAAAACTGTGCAGCATGAAAAATAAATCCTGTGCATGGAAAAAGAATCTCACACTTCTCCCGGTGATATCAAACTTGATCGTGTGTGTAAACAAAAGGTAAGGTTGGCACACTTACCAGACTTGGTGGACTCATATACTGTACAGGAGACTTCATTGGGATTCAGCATATAAGGTCGATGATCTGAGAGTAGGCCACTTCCAGTATCAGAAGAGAGGTTCCAACATCAAAAGACGAACTCCATGGTGTATAATAAGTCCTCCGATGCGTTTCGTCTGATTGGACATCACCTAGGGTGTCCATGCGGACGAAACACGTCGCGTGATGCTCCTGGAATTACTGCACATTGTTGTTTTTATAACTGAAGGATACTAGCATTTTATGGAACTTTTTTGATTGTCTACTCCATGTTTTTACAATAAACCCACTATACAGTGTTACTCAATGTCTGTTTTTTGTTTTTTATACTCATTACCATGGATCATCATTTTTACTTTTACCATGCACAGGATTTATTTTTGTCAGGGCTGGGCTCACCCCTTCCTTCTCTGAGCTGGCCACTCAGCTGTCGGCTAATTGCCAGCTCCTAGCTCTCCATAGAGACTCACCTGTTGATGATATCCTGCTCGTCGGTCCTGCTTACTTAAGCCGTCCAGCCCAGATGATCTCTGCCTTTGCCTTGGTCACATCTCTAGAAATGCTCTCCTGTGTTCCTGATAAAGACTTGCTTGGCTTACATTCCTTCTGGCTCCAGATCCTGCTTGCTGTTCCACTACGCTGATCTCTGGCTCCCTGGTGTTTTCGCTTGTCTGACTATCCGTTCCAGTTCCTGAAACTCTGGCTATGTTTTGACTACGTTGACTCTGTTTACCTTTTTTTTATTATTATTAAACAAGTGTTATTTAACTGTACTTCTGTCTCGGTCTGATTCATGGTTTCTGACAATTTTTCATGCTGCACAGTTTTGTTTATTCAAAAATTCTTATTCCTAATACTATAGAGTAGCCTTTCTCAACCTTTTCATCAAGGGTCAATGGAAACATCCTCCTAATATTGGTGGTTAATGGGAAGAATGCATCCCTTACATTAGTAGCTAGTGGGAAGAATGCCCCCTTTACATTGGTGGCTAGTGGGAAGAATGCCCCCTTACATTGGTGGCCAATAGGAAGATTTCCCCCTTACATTGGTAGCCAATGAGAAGAGTTCCCCCCCGGCCCCCCTTACATTGGGGCCAGGAAGAAGAATGCCCCCTATTACATTGGTAGCCAGTGGGGGAAAATCCCCCCCCCTTACATTGTTGGCCAGTAGGAAGAATGCCCCCTTTACATTGGTGGCCAGTGAGAAGAATGGTAGCCAGTGGGAAGAATGTTCCCATTACACCGGTGGCTAGTAAGAAGAATGCTCCCCCTACTTACATTGGTGCCTAGAAGGAAGGATGTCCCCTATACATTGGTGGCCACTAGGAAGAATGCCCCCTTTACATTGGTGGCCAGTAAGAAGAATGGTAGCCAGTGGGAAAAATGTCCCCCTGACATTGGTGGTTAGTAGGAGGAATGCCCCCCCCTTACATTGGTGCCTAGATGGAAGGATGTCCCCCCTTACATTGGTGACTAGTAGGAAGAATGCCCCCCTTACATTGGTGGCTAGTAGGAGGAATGCCCCCCCCCCCTTACATTGGTGCCTAGAGGGAAGAATGTCCCCTTACATTGGTGGCCAGTGGGAACAATGCTTCACGTACATTGGTGGTCAATGGGAACAATGTCCCTTACATTGGTGGTCAGTGGGAAGAATGCCCCTTCCATTGGTGGTTAGTCAGAAGAATGCTTCATACTATGGTGGTCAGTGGGAAGAATGTCCCTACATTGATGGACCTGGAACTATCTAGGCACCATCATATGGGAGGTGCCTAGAAAACACTATGAAGGTACCCTAAGATTCCATGGAACCCTAGAATGGCTGCTATAGCTCAGAGTCCACTGTGGCTGCTACATTGTTACTTTGTCCCAGCTCCTCTTGACTATGTCTCTCTGAAAAGTTGTGCAGGAGATGATGGAAATAAATAAATAAAAGGATTAGCAATGATTACTCACAGATTCACATTGAAGTAGCTTGCTCTGGAAAGAGTTCTGGCCTCGTCAGCAATATGTCTGCCCTGCCAGCCATCTGCAGGTGACGCAATCACTTTAAGGCGTACAGGACCTCGCTTTGAGATCATTGAGTGAAAGTGTAGAATATGATAAATGACTGGAGGATACAATAATCAGGAGCGCAAATCAATGAGCTGATTAATGCTCCTGCCATTCCGGCCAATACAAGGACCCCCGAAAAAGCGATAAGTTTATTTACACCACTGTGACCCTCTGGATAGAAGTTGAAGGAGGAAGATGGGACCAGCCAGGCGTGATCACCGGGTAATTATCAGTCAATTCCAAGAAAGAAGAATTTCACCTTCCCCTCCCTACACAGGAACGAGCCCCTGTCTGCCAAACAAGAGGCGCACTGCGGCCCGGTAATATAATTTTGAGCAAGAGTTTTTGAACTCTTAGGGACTATATAGACTTTTCCATGCAAGGATCCTGAAATATGACCCGACCTTCATCTAAATCTTAAAGTGGACTTTTCAGTAACTTTTGCAAATCTGCATGAATACATTTCTCATGTCACCAGTGGCTGCTGGTGCTCAATATTTTGGTGGGGGCGGCAAACCAACACCACAACCCCAGCGGGAGACGGACTGGAAGGCGGCGATCACCCCTCCCCCTGCGGGAGACAAAAGGGTTAGCAAAAATCACCACAGGAGAGCGGCGATCAGAGGTCTCCTTACCTTAGGAGGTAGATGACAAGGATCTTGCTCCTCGCTCCAGGGCCATTGCTTTTCCTCCCGGCCAAACAGGAAGTGGGTCCTGAGACCTGATTGTCTGGGGGTCCTAAGACTCCCTGGCCAATCGGGTCTCAGGACCTGCTTCCTTATTGGCTGGGAGAAGAATAAGGAAGACAATAGCAAAAATTATTATATTATACACACAACTGTGTGGGCTCTGCGCCCTGAGCCCACCATTTTTATAAAGGCAATTAGAGCCTCAGGCCCAAGATGCCCTTTGGTGACACCGGCCCTGCCTGTACTGCACTTGTCTGATGTAAAATTGTGTTGGATTCAACTTTTGGGTCTTAATAAAGAGTTAAGCTGCCTGTGGATGGTGCCAAATCAGCAGTTGACCATACTGTCTGGATAGACTGGGTCTATGGGGGGTATATGTCAATGCATAAAGTGGCATTTCAAACAGAACAGTGGCCAATAGGAGAAGGACCCTCCTATATTAACGAGCAGTAACACAAGGACACTTACATTATCATCAGTGGAAATTTTGCCCCTCTAAAGCTGGCTACACATTATACCATTTTCTTGTTCAATTTCTTTTAGACTTACCTTCAACTATGTAGTGCAAGGTTCTGCCTGATTGCATACAAATTTGAAAGTGTTTAGGTTTGACCTCATATCATATGGGTTTTGGTAAATCTAAAAGGAAAATTGTACAAGAAAATTGTATAATGTGTAAAGTCGGCTTTACAACTAAAACGATTATTGATGCCTTTGGCTACTGAGCGAGATAAATAGTTCATGGCTCATGCAACCCCTAGCAAGCTTTGGAGGAACTCCATGGTCCTCTAGATCCTCCACTGGGAAAGTGGACTTGGAACTTAAGGAAAAAAATGAGAATATTTTTTCCCTTTAAGAAACCAATTTACTTTTCCTGACAATCACGCAGAGTGACTTTATTAAAGTGAGTGAAATGTTGAAGGATCTCTTACTAAACAGGATGATAAATATTTCAATATAGATGATTGCTTGTCCCCGAGCAGGTTACCCTCTCCTGCTAATATTATTTGCATGCCTTGACACAGCAGTTTTTATTATTCAATAGATTGACAAACGTGAAAGAGATAATTTGTTGCTTTTCCTTCTCTCGGATCCGCCAGTTGTCGGTGACAGTCTTGGAGTCCAGGTGTGGATAATGAGAACTGGGATACGAGGAAAGGACATTTATTAACAAAGCGGTCCTGTTAGGACTAGATCCTCAGACTTTGACTGCACCTTGTTGGGGTGAAGGTTTGGGTTAGACTTGGTGGTCTATTTATACAAAATTTGCATAGCCGTTTGTCCAGTGAATTTACATGTACATTCATTCTTTCGGCTTTTTTTTCTCCTCTGAATGAATGTTCTTTTTTTAATAGGTAGCGGTACCCACGTAGGGGCTGCTGAGTGTTGTGGTCCATCTCTCTCCCTGCACAGCCAGGCACACAGTTTCCAATCACCCTCAGGCAGAAAACCAGTCCTTGAGCTTTGTTTTGTATTTTTATTGAGGGGATTTAACTTGGATGGGGATAGGGTAGTTATGGGATGCCCACTTGATTGCAGAAAAGGTATACGGGACTAAACTATATACACCTCCGGTTTATACATCTTCCTCAATTCCAACTCCAGCACAATTCTTGATCTCTACTTCCAGGACTCCCCAAGCAAATGCCCTTTGCAGTCAGGGACCGCGGGCCCCTTTGGTGTAGCAAAAAATGTAGGTAGTCCTAGTGCAACCTGTCCACGTGGCTACTGATCCCAACACCACATCTTCAGGCCCTGCCAGCCCTCCTGGCTGACTCTACCCACTGCCTGTGGCACCACAGTCCACACCTCTGGCTCTGAACCCATCCCAGACCTTAATCTCCCAGCCCTCTTAGGCGTGCCTCCCCAGTCCTCCTGACTGTGTGTCACTCACCAGCCCTCCTGGCTGCAACTTGTTCCTCCCTAAAAACTTTCCTGGCAGTGCTCTCCTGCTGTCCACTCCTTGCTCCTGTGCCTCCTGTCCACGACACCTCTGTGTGATGTAGAGGGTCCTGTCCGCACCCAAGCCCAGGCCCAAGGACACCCCCCCCAACTAGGGAGCTCCCTCCAAGGCCATGACAGCCTAACAGTCCATCTCCAGCTTCCACCCTAACAACTCCTCCCCAACCGGGCTGACCCTGAGTATTTGAGGAGGCCTGCCCCCTGACAATGCAGATTGGGGATTGGCCAGGGCTCCTCAGAATACTCCAGACAGCTCCACCTCTCCTCTTCTCCTTCCTTTCCAGAAACTTCCAGCACATTCTGGAAAGAGAGGGGAGGTCTCAGTGATGCTGTGAGTCACCCAGCCCTGCCTGCGTCACTCCCAACCCAGATCAAAACACACACACACAGGCTTGGCTGGCTACCTGCTGCTTACATTTTCCTAACCTAACCAAAAAACCTATCTGTACACATCTAGCAACTTAGAAGGTGCTGCAAATGGGTAGTAGTAAACAAAGGTATTGGCTCTGACGGGGTTAAATGTAAAGTTTGACTTGCTTCATTTCTGACAGGTACCTTTTTAGAACTTTTTATGAATTGTTTTATGGTTTTCTACATATTTTGTAGTATTTGTACAATTGATATAATGTGATGGATAGCTGCGAGTGGCATTTTATTCATGTACATTTTTTATCTTTTTTAATTACATACCTTCTTGCATATATTTGATTCATTAGGGGCATTTCCTACTGGATGTCCTTTTTTGGGTATTTTTACAATGTTATTAACATTGGACCGGTGTTAGGTCTCTTTGCCCCAGCTCGCGGCACTGTTGGATTATTGTTTTCCATACCTGAGTGTGAGACTCAGGTATGGAAGTGAGACTGAGTGTAGTGCGCCATGGTTTGCAGACATCTCCGGTCCCTATGGTAACATCTTTCCTTATTTGCCATCGCGTGACTCAGCAGCCCCACCACACTGATGAAGTCCTGTAGGACGTAACGCGTACGGGATGTGGAGCTGTTTCTACTAACGTCACCCATCGCTATCCTGGCTCGAGTGTGAGCCATTTATGTACATCTCTGGTCGTTTGTGAGTGTAACCTATAAATGCGATATTCAAGTGTTTTTATGTGAGTGTTTTTATCTACATGGAATAAAAGTTTAACAAGTTCAAGCAGAGAGCACTATTAGTATCCTTTGCTTCATTTATATGTTACCCGGGATCTTATCTACTTATCAGGACCTGACGCCTCTGAGCACTTATACCTCATGGTGGGACAAGCCTATTAGACCATCCTGTTCACTCAGGGATCAAAAGTCTGAGGTGAGCGGCTAGTCTCTATATTTGTGGTGGGGGTTTATCACCCCAGGTGTTTCTTTTCCGTGTTCCGCATCGTTGTCACCAGAGTTGTGATTGTTTTTTGGACTTTTTCTATGATCCTTACCAAGGAATGGACGTTTATTAATAATAGTTGCGCTGCACTGATTATCAATAGTAGAAAATGCATTATGGTCACAAGATGGCGCTGTGGAGCATAGGAAATACATATATTTTTGTAACAAGAGCAACTATGTAATCTCTGGGCATGTAAGCAAATGGGCAGGGGATAACATGGTCATGCTCACATATGGGCAATGAAGTCATCATCACTATCCCTGCCCCTTCCTTGATATAGCCAATACCAGCTTGGAGAACTGTCATTCAGCTAGTGCTACCAGTGGGGATCAATCGTGTGTGGCTGATTGTCTTTTTTTTAAAATTTTTTTGGTGAAGCCCAATCTGTCAAATAAGAATAAAAAATGGCGTGCAACAGGCAAGGGGCTGTAAAAAAGAATCCATGGGGGGGTGGTTTGGTAGTACCCTGGGGAACATGTATCAATGCAGGCAAGGGTGTGTATGTAAAAACAAATTAGCCATGAGTGGGGGGAAGGGGGTGTTCAGTGCCCTGGGGAACATCTACCAATGCAAAAACAAAATTCCAAAAAAATTGCATTCAGCCAGGAGCTTTGATGAGGAAAAATTAAAAATGTCCATTTCCTTTAAATACCATGGGTGGTGCACTAATCCTGCCTGTGAAGGGGTTGCCGCAATATCGCAGTCCCACTGTAAGTCGCTGATCGACGCCATTACTAGTAAAAAATAAATAAATAAATAAACATCCCATAGATTGTAGACGCTATAACGTTTGTGCAAACTAATTAATATACGCCTATTGGGATTTTTTTTTTTTTTTTTGCCAAAAATATCTAGCAGAATACATATTAGCCTAAATTGATGAAGAAATGTTTTATACCAGAAAGTAAAAAAAAATGCTTTTTTTATTTTCAAAATTGTTTGTCTTTTTTTGTTTATAGTGCAAAAACTAAAAACCACAGATGTGATCAAATACCAACTAAAGGAGGCTCTATTAGTTGGAAGAAAAAAAAACATACATTTTATTTAGGCACAGTGTCGCACGACTGTACGATTATCAGTTAAATTAACGCAGTGCTATATCTCCAAAAATGGCCTGGTCGGGAGGGGGGGGGGGGGGGTAAATCTTCCAGTGATCAAGTGGCTAGAGAGGAGTGACTAATGGTGCACCCAATGTTTATTTGTAAAATAAGGATTTATTATAAATGAAAATAGTTCAGCTTAATTGTTGTAAAAATATTTTAAAATAAAATAAAATATTAATTTAAAATAAATAAGAAAATAAATTGTAAATGGTTGTAAATTTAAAAAAAAACATAATTAAAGTAAAGTTTACTTTAAACTATGGTTGCACCGATACTAGTATTTGCATGTATCAGTACTCGTGCAAATGCACCGATACCTGAAACTGATACTTTCAGGCTCGGTTCTTTGAGCTGTCAGTGGGTCAAGAAGTCCGATAATTGGAGCTGTCAAAAAAAAAAAAAAAAGCAGGTGGCAATGTTTATTAACAACATTGCTCAGCCCTGAAACACTAAAATAAAAATAAACATTGTTTCTTTTTGTATATTTCTGCTTCTTCATCTGCAGATCAAAGGGATGAACACATGCTCCTCTGTTTAACCCCTTAATAACCCTTAATTTACTCTAATCAGCCTTAAATAACTCCCAATTCTCCTTCATTTAATTATTATTTTCCTGCTTTTTGTCTTTTGTTCACGTCTATTTTATAAACGCTTTGTTAGTCAATGTTTTTACACATATATATTAACATATATTTACACATTTCACATTGAAAAATAATGTGAAAATAATGTGAAAATAATAATGTGCTAAATAAAAAAAAAATCAATTTATTTAATTTGTAAATAACTTTTCAATGCTTTTTACCATTGCTGACAGTTGAAGTTAAAATAAAACAGTTGCGGTAGGTATCGGTAATTGGTATTGGCGACTAGTAAAAAAAAAGTATCGGTACTTGTACTCATTGTAAAAAAAAGGGTATCAGTGCATCCCTACTTTAAACCATATTATTTTTAGGTAGCTTGTCTGTGGTCTCCTGCAGCAACAATAAGGATGGATTCACACCTATGCGAATTGGATGCGGTTCTCCCTGAATCTGATTCGCATAGCAGGAGATTGTGACCGGCTCTCTATGGGGCCAGTTCACACATCTCTGCAGCGGCTCCGGTGTGAATTAGACATGTGCGCCATCAAAAAATGTGTTTCATTTCGTTCCGTTTCGTATTAGCCGTTAATTTGTATTTCGTAATTCGTGTCCGAAATTCAATTTGGATTCGTACGAAATACGAATTTTCGTTAGGTTCGTTAACTTTTTGTAACAATTACGAACATTCGTTATGATGAATTTATCATTATGAGGGGCTCCCACCATCCCTGTGCTGTGCTCATTATGAGGGGGTCCCGCCATCCCTGTGCTGTGCTCATTATGAGGGGCTCCCACCATCCCTGTGCTGTGCTCATTATGAGGGGCTCCCACCATCCCTGTGCTGTGCTCATTATGAGGGGCTCCCACCATCCCTGTGCTGTGCTCATTATGAGGGGCTCCCCCCATCCCTGTGCTGTGCTCATTATGAGGGGCTCCCACCATCCTTGTGATGTGCTCATTATGAGGGGCTCCCACCATCCTTGTGATGTGCTCATTATGAGGGGCTCCCGCCATCCCTGTGCTGTGCTCATTATGAGGGGCTCCCACCATCCCTGTGCCATTCTCATTATGTATGAGGGGCTCCCGCCATCCCTGTGCTGTGCTCATTATGAGGGGCTCCCGCCATCCCTGTTCTGGGCTCATTATGAGGGGCTCCCGCCATCCCTGTTCTGGGCTCATTATGAGGGGCTCCCGCCATCCCTGTTCTGGGCTCATTATGAGGGGCTCCCACCATCTCTGTGTTGTGCTCATTATGAGGGGCTCCCACCATCCCTGTGCTGTGCTCATTATGAGGGGCTCCCACCATCCCTGTGCTGTGCTCATTATGAGGGGCTCCCACCATCCTTGTGATATGCTCATTATGAGGGGCTCCCACCATCCCTGTGCTGTGCTCATTATGTATGAGGGGCTCCCGCCATCCCTGTTCTGGGCTCATTATGAGGGGCTCCCGCCATCCCTGTTCTGGGCTCATTATGAGGGGCTCCCACCATCTCTGTGTTGTGCTCATTATGAGGGGCTCCCGCCATCCCTGTTCTGGGCTCATTATGAGGGGCTCCCGCCATCCCTGTTCTGGGCTCATTATGAGGGGCTCCCACCATCCCTGTGCTGTGCTCATTATGAGGGGCTCCCACCATCCCTGTGCTGTGATGACTTCCTGGGTTTTTAACTTCATCATAACGAATAATTGTAATTAACGAACATTCTTATTTTGTCCGATTCTGAATCTCCCATCGGCTACCAGTACCAGTCTCCCACTCCCATATTAAAAAAGGTCATTTTTCCAACAGTCACTCAGCAGCAGAAGAAAGCCTCTGATTGGTCACCAAAACACCAGTCACGTTTCCGTTGTAACGGAATTTGGATCCGAAATTCGTAAACGAAATTTCGTATTTCGTACAAAAATTTCGGATCCTCCCGAATGTACGAATTTACGTAAATTCGTACGAAACTAATTGCACATGTCTAGTGCGAATTGCACAGGAGTCCTGTGCGTCTTTTGTTCCGTTTCAGGTTTGAATTCAGCTCAAAATTCGGGATGAAATCGGACCTGAAACGGTGAATGGAGACGCACCGGACCCCTGCTGTGAGCCGCATACGGCTTAGATGTGAACCCAGCCTCAAACTGCCATCAACCTATCACAGTGTGCCTTTGGGTTTCTTGCCAGGGGTTATCCAATCAAAGTGACCCATAGGAAAGAGAACTCTCCCATATATGTAGCTTGAACACTCTCCAGGTAAAAGGAACTCCTAGAGGCCGCTGACCCCAAATGAGCAGCAAGCGCTTTGCACTTAAAGCGGGGGTCCACCTATCAATCGTTTTTTTTTTTTTTTCGTTAATTCACAAACTTTTCTTCTCAGCATTACATACTCACATATTGTGTGTAATATGTCCGCCTGTGTCCGATTTCGTCGGAAAGAATAACTTATATTATTCACTGCAGGCGGTTTCCATCTTCATTGTGGGCATTTGAAGCCCACAAGCATTTATTTCCTGGATGCAGTGAATGCTGTGCTCCCAGCATTCACCGCTCGTTCCCGCACATGCTCAGTGGCATCCTGGGAAGCCTGAGACTAGCTCCCAGGAGTCTGGGAGAGGCTAGAAACACGCCTACTCCCACGGGAGGAGAACCAGGAAGTGCAAAGAAGAATAGAAAAATAAAAGGTAATTACGGCGATTTAAATTTTTTTAAACGGCATGTCAGCATCTAGGCAAGGAAGAGAATACATACAGATATTGTTCAAAATTTGGGTGGAACCCCGCTTTAAAGAGTTTCGAACTTTTCAGCAATTCTGCCCGGAGACGTACCCTATGGACCAGTAGGAGTATAACATCTGCTGGAATTGTCCTTTCATCGGCGCGTTTGCACAGCAGAACGCCATATGATGAGCTCCTCCAGCACGGCACAAACCAGTATTGACAAATAAAGAGATAGAGACAGTGTGATTGATAATGTGTAAGATAAAAAATGTCACCACATTAAAGCCAATCAATCCTTAATCCAGCTTCCAAAGACCGTGCAATGGGCACGTCTGAATCTTTCTCTGCAGAGGCGATTGTGGGGTCGCCGGCGAAAGTTAAATTGGAAAATATTCTAATTTGAAAGTGAACACAACAGGCAGCTCCTAATAAGGTGCAATTCAAGAAGGAAATTACCTCCCGTCCCCCAGATAAACCGGGACGGACTTGTAATTTTGCAGAGTGCCCGGTATTCAAGGCGTCAATAGACTCAATTAAATCATTTGTTGTATTATCAAAGGTGTGCGGCTGATGAGGCTACAATGTAGCAGCACAAATTAATCAAGACAAATCACTGTGTATAGATGCAAGGCTCGAGCTTCTACCGTAATGCTACTGGTAGGGCCAGATTTACCTTCCTGACACTCTAGTAGTGCTTTATCATTAGTGTCAGTGGAAAGAATAGTGCCCCATCATTGGTATCAGTGGGAGGAATAGTGCCCCATCATTGGTATCAGTGGGGGGAATAGTGCCCCATCATTGGTGTCAGTGGGAGGAATAGTGCCCCATCACTGGTGTCAGTGGAAAGAATAGTGCCCCATCATTGGTATCAGTGGGGGGAATAGTGCCCCATCATTGGTGTCAGTGGGAGGGATAGTACCCCATCATTGGTATCAGTGGGAGGAATAGTGCCCCATCATTGATATCAGTGGAAGGAATAGTGTCCCATTATTGGTATCAGCGGAAGGAATAGTGTCCCATCATTGGTATCCGTGGGAGGAATAGTGCCCCATTGTTGGTGGGAGGAATAGTGCCCCATCATTGATATCAGTGGGAGGAATAGTGCCCCATCGTTGGTATCAGTGGAATGAATAGTTCCCCATCGTTGGTGGGAGGAATGGTGCCCCATCATTCGTATCAGTGGGAGGAATAGTGCCCCATCGTTGGTTCAGTTGAAGGAAGAGTGGCCCATTGTTGGTGTCAATGGGAAGAATAGTGCCCCATCATTGGTGTCAATGGGAAGAATAGTGCCCCATCATTGGTGTTAGTGGGAGGAATAGTGCCCCATCATTGGTATCAGTGGGAAGAAGAGTAGCCCATCATTGGTACCAATGGAAAGAATTCTGCCCCATCTTTGGAATTCATATGACATTGTCCCTGAACATGCTCTCCACCTGATCACTGTACTGGCCCGCTGCCAGGACCATGTGATCACTGATATAGACAATAAACCGCTCAAGATGGTAATCTCGACACCGACCTCTCCTGGATAAAGAAAGGGTGCTATCTCCGTATGCAATGGTCATGTAGTGAAGAAAATCCAGATAGCCGCACTCCAATGCAATCACCTTTATTGGTATAAAAGACAGCCCATGCAGTAGAAAGTACAGGAACAGCTGTAGCTAACGCGTTTCACTGGTGCTTAGTCATAGCCGACCAATCACAGCAGATCACGGAACAGTTGTAAACAATGGATGGCTTCCTTTCATGCCATCCATTGTATACAATTGTGTTGCTAGCTGTAATTGGTCAAAGTGATCACATAGTACAGACAGGGCCAATCACAGCTTATCTGTACCATGTGATTAGCTATGGCCAATCACAGCTAATCACAACAAAAGACACAGGATCAGTAAAAATGGTTGCTTATACCAATGAAATTCACTGGTATAATATAAGCAATCATAATGGGTACAAATTAGGATTGGTCGATTTTCAGATAGACACCATAATTTGTGGACTCTATAACTTTCCTACAGACTAAATAATATATATATATAAAATATAACTGATTTAGATTATTTTGACCAAAGAAATGTAGCAGAATACATTTTGACCTAAATTATTATTATAAAAGATTATTGCATAGCTACCAACTGTCCCGGATTTCGAGGGACTGTCCCTCATTCAGAACAATGTCCCCCTGTCCCTCTTTCCTCTTCATTCGTGCCTCATTTTGGTCCGATCTATATAGTTGTATATAAAATGCACTACTTTTCTTTCAAAAATTTTTTTACAATGCTAAACCTCTTATCCAATTTCTAAATTGCTGCATTTGTGAATGCAAATGACCGTGCCGGCGGGTCCTGCGGACTCGATGTCCGCCGGTGTCCCGGGATTGTGTCACGGAGTGGCAGAACGGAGAGATGCCTATGTAAACAAGGCTTTTCCCTGTTCTGCCTAGTGACATGACAGGGATCTACTTACTGCTCCCTGTCATTGGCAGCAGTGATCACTGTGATGTCAGTGGTAGCCCATCCCCCCCCACAGTTATAATCACTCCCTAGGACACACCTAACCCCTTGATCGCCCCTTAGTGTTAACCCCTTCCCTGCCAGTGACATTTACACAGTAACCAGTGCATTTTTATAGCACTGATCACTGTATAAATGACAATGGTCCCAAAATAGTGTCAAAAGTGTCCGATGTGTCTGCCGTAATGTCGGAGTCACGATAAAAATCACAGATCGCCGCCATTACTAATTTAAAAAAAAAAAAAAATGCCATAAATCTATCCTCTATTTTGTAGACGCTATACATTTACGCAAACCATTCAATATACGATTATTACGATTTTTTTTTAACAAAAATATGTAGAAGAATACATATCGGCCTAAACTGAGAAATAAAATTATTTTTTTTAAATATTTTTGGGGGGTATTTATTATAGCAAAAAGTAAAAAATATTGCTTTCTTTTTTGAAAATTGTCGCTATTTTTTTTTAACACTGGTCACTGTATTGGTGTCACTGGTCCCCAAAAAGTGTCAAAAGTGTCAGTTAGGTGTCCGATTTGTACGCCGCAATATCGCAGTCCCGCTATACGTCGCCGATTGCCGCCATTACTAGTAAAAAATAAAAAAATAAATACCGTAAATAAAAATATCCCATAGTTTGTAGACGCTGTAACTTTTGCGCAAACCAATCGATCGCTTATTGGGATTTTTTTTACTAAAAAATGTAGCGGAATGCATATTGGCCTAAACTGATGAAGAAATTATGGAAGAGAGAAGCTGCGCTGTGCAGGTTTTTATTAAACAATTGCTTGTAGATAACAGGTATTCAATGACAGTTCAATTCTGATTGAAAACAAACACCAAAGTGAGCTTAATCAAACAAAACGTGGCACCACCTTAAGTGAACCAGCTTACCAGCTGGCAAGGAAAACCGGGCAGATGGCTTAAACCCAACCAGGGCCTTTGCTTATGCAGAGGATCATCTGGTAAGCTGTAATTTGAATGGCTGCATAGATGTTCCAAGCGCTCCTGGCACCGTAAGACTTGGAATTAGAGGCCCAGTACCCCAGCCATGTATAAGGAAAAGAAACCATCCATAGCGTAATATTGCTTCAAACAATGTTTAATAAAATTAAAGTATTGCACTTACATGTAACAAGGTTAAAAAATCGCGCACATACAGCAGAGCAGGCCGGCTACGAAACAAGAACCCATCCTCCTAGCGAGACTGCGTGGTGACGTCAGCCTGTATCCTCCTCCAGACGCGTTTCGTCATATGTGACGTTGTCAGTGGGAAACGGGTGATGAAGAAATTATATATTTTTTTTTACATATTTTTATGTAAAAAAATATGTAAATTTTTATTGTACATACAGCAGAGCCGGCCGGCTACAAACAAGAACCCATCCTCCTAGCGAGACTGCGTGGTGACGTCAGCACGTATCCTCCTCCAGACGAGTTTCGTCATATGTGACGTTGTCAATGGAAAACGGGCGATGAAGAAATTAGATTTTTACATATTTTTATATAAAAAAATATGTACATTTTTATTTTTTTATATATTTTATTTTATTTTTTTAAATATTTTATTTTATTGGATATGTTTTATAGCAGAAAGTAAAAAATATATTTTTTTTCTCAAAATTGTCGGTCTTTTTTTGTTTATAGCGCAAAAAAAAAAAACCGCAGAGGTGATCGAATACCACCAAAAGAAAGCTCTATTTGTGGGGGAAAAAAAGACGTCAATTTTGTTTGGGTGCAACGGCGCAACGGCCGCGCTATTGTCAGTTAAAGCGACGCAGTGCCGCAAAAAAGTGCTCTGGTCAGGAAGGGGGTAGAATCTTCCGGGACTGAAGCGGTTAAAGAAGAATAAGGATATTGTTTAGTGTCACTTTAACTCTCCAGCATCCACCAAAAACTGATATATCACATCTGAGTGGACACGTCCTTTCATTTCCCTAGCAGACGATCGCCTGATTGTTGAAAGCTGATCGATGAGTTGCACATTGCCTTCTCATACTTCAGTCCTGTTGGTGGCTCTGGACTGTTGTAGGGCCGATCACCTAAGTACTGCGCTCGCTCTCTGCATAATTTAGCATAATAAGTGTGAGCCGGGCAGACAAGATTGAGAAATTCTCTGCGGTGTGAGGATCCGACTAATAACATTCTACTGAGGAGAGTCCCAGTTAGTCCACATGAAGATGGGATGACAAGTTATAATGGATTGCTACATCGCCTCCAGCCACTGTGGGATAAAATCCATTTGAAATTCATGCGCGGCCTTTGAGGAAGATATATGAATGTGGATACCTTTTTTTTTTTTTTCAATGGCACCAAAAATAAAATACAAGCTTTATTGGAATACATTCAACGGAAAATCTCTTAACGCTTCGGTCTATTTATAAGGATTCCTGCGCCTGGGGGGGGGGAACATTGTGAGAAGCCAGGAGAAAGACCTTCTTCCTATAAATCCTTCTTCCTGTTTGTAAGATGCCGAAAAACCATTTTTGTTAAAGCTGAACTCCGGCCTTCCCATCAGTCTTGCACAGTTGTTCCCGGGCCAGGTTCTCTCCTGGAGTGAAACGGTTTACTCTGATTTCACTGCACACTGTGAGCTTCTCACAATGTGTTGGACATGTGCGATTAGTTTCGTACGAATCGAAAAATTCGTACAAATTTCCGTAAATTCGTACATGCGGGAGGATCCGAAATACGAATTGCTATGCTTCCGAATTCTGCACGAAATACGAAATTTCGTTTACGAATTTCGGATCCAAATTCCTAACGAACATTCGTAATTGTTACGAAAAGTTAACGAACCTAAAAGTTAAAAACCCCAGGAAGTCAGCACAGCACAGGGATGGTGGGAGCCCCTCATAATGAGCACAGCACAGGGATGGTGGGAGCCCCTCATAATGAGCACAGCACAGGGATGGTGGGAGCCCCCCATAATGAGCACAGCACAGGGATGGGAGGAGCCCCTCATAATGAGCACAGCACAGGGATGGTGGGAGCCCCCCATAATGAGCACAGCACAGGGATGGTGGGAGCCCCTCATAATGAGCACAGCACAGGGATGGTGGGAGCCCCCCATAATGAGCACAGCACAGGGATGGTGGGAGCCCCCCATAATGAGCACAGCACAGGGATGGGAGGAGCCCCCCATAATGAGCACAGCACAGGGATGGTGGGAGCCCCCCATAATGAGCACAGCACAGGGATGGTGGGAGCCCCTCATAATGAGCACAGCACAAGGATGGTGGGAGCCCCTCAAAATGAGCACAGCACAGGGATGGTGGGAGCCCCTCAAAATGAGCACAGCACAGGGATGGTGGGAGCCCCCCATAATGAGCACAGCACAGGGATGGTGGGAGCCCCCCATAATGAGCACAGCACAGGGATGGTGGGAGCCCCCCATAATGAGCACAGCACAGGGATGGTGGGAGCCCCTCATAATGAGCACAGCACAGGGATGGTGGGAGCCCCTCAAAATGAGCACAGCACAGGGATGGTGGGAGCCCCTCATAATGAGCACAGCACAGGGATGGAGGGAGCCCCTCATAATGAGCACAGCACAGGGATGGTGGGAGCCCCCCATAATTAGCACAGCACAGGGATGGTGGGAGCCCCTCATAATGAGCACAGCACAGGGATGGTGGGAGCCCCTCATAATGAGCACAGCACAGGGATGGTGGGAGCCCCCATAATTAGCACAGCACAGGGATGGTGGGAGCCCCCCATAATTAGCACAGCACAGGGATGGTGGGAGCCCCTCATAATGAGCACAGCACAGGGATGGTGGGAGCCCCTCATAATGAGCACAGCACAGGGATGGTGGGAGCCCCTCATAATGAGCACAGCACAGGGATGTTGGGAGCCCCTCATAATGAGCACAGCACAGGGATGGTGGGAGCCCATCATAATGAGCACAGCACAGGGATGGGGGGAGCCCCCCATAATGAGCACAGCACAGGGATGGTGAAAGCCCCTCATAATGAGCACAGCACAGGGATGGGGGGAGCCCCTCATAATGAGCACAGCACAGGGATGGTGGGAGCCCCTCATAATGAGCACATCACAAGGATGGTGGGAGCCCCTCATAATGAGCACATCACAAGGATGGTGGGAGCCCCTCATAATGAGCACAGCACAGGGATGGTGGAAGCCCCTCATAATGAGCACAGGGATGGTGGGAGCCCCTCATAATGAGCACAGGGATGGTGGGAGCCCCCTATAATGAGCACAGCACAGGGATGGTGGGAGCCCCTCATAATGAGCACAGCACAGGGATGGTGGGAGCCCCTCATAATGAGCACATCACAAGGATGGTGGGAGCCCCCCATAATGAGCACAGCACAGGGATGGTGGGAGCCCCTCATAATGAGCACAGCACAGGGATGGTGGGAGCCCCCCATAATGAGCACAGTACAGGGATGGTGGGAGCCCCTCATAATGAGCACAGCACAGGGATGGTGGGAGCCCCTCATAATGATAAATTCATCAAAACGAATATTCGTAATTGTTACGAAAAGTTAACGAAAATTCATATTTCGTACGAAATTTCGGACACTAATTACGAAATACGAATTAATTCTAATACGAAACGGAACAAAACGAGTTTATTGACGGCGCACATGTCTACAATGTGTAGACATGTGCGGTTCGTTTCTGACGAATCTTCGTTATTCGGAAATTCGGATGTATCCGAACTTCTGAATTACAATAGTACTGAATTTAAACGAATCCAAAATAACGGGAAAACGTTTTCGAATCGTTTTCTAATGCCCCGTACACACGATCGGAAATTCCCCCAGCAAAAGTCCGATGTGAGCTTTTAGGTCAGAAATTCCGACCGCGTGTATGCTCCATCTGACTTTTGCTGGCGGAAATTCCCGCCAGCCAAAGATTGAGAGCAGGTTATTTGTTTTTCGGTCGGAAAAAGTTCAGATCGGAAATTCCGATCGTCTGTACAAATTCCGACGCGCAAAATTCCCACGCATGCTCGGAAACAATTCGACGCATGCTCGGAAGCATTGAACTTCATTTTCTTGGCTCGTCCAATGCCCTGTACACACGATCGGACATTCCAACAACAAAATCCATGGATTTTTTGGACTTGTCTTGCATACACACGGTCGCACAAAGTTGTCGGAAAATCCGATCGTTCTGAACGCGGTGACGTAAAACACGTACGTCGGGACTATAAACGGGGCAGTAGCCAATAGCTTTCATCTCTTTATTTATTCTGAGCATGCGTGGCACTTTGTGCATCGGATTTGTGTACACGCGATCGGAATTTAAACGATCGGGTTTTGTTGTCGGAAAATTTCATAGCCTGCTCTCAAACTTTGTGTGTCTGAAATTCCGACGGAAAAAGACCGATGGAGCCTACACACGATCGGAATTTCCGACAACACAATCCGATCGCACTTTTACCGTCGGAAAATCTGACCGTGTGTACGGGGCATTAGACTAAAACTAAATTGAAATTTGCTGCCAAAATGAACACTGCAGCTCCCCACCAGTCTATGTCCTGAAAAGACCAGCCATTACACACAATGCCCCTTCCTTATCCTCCCGTTCCCTCTATCAGCCTGCTGTGAACCTCACAAAAGGGATCACCCCCGTCCTGAGATTAGGTTTGCTGGCGGTACTTATGCAGAGTGGCGTTCTCCCGTGAATGGAGAAGATGTATGATGGAGGGGGGGAATGGGAACGGATGAGCCTCCAATCTCTTTATAGAGCTGTCATGGGTACGGGAGAAGAGGCTGCAATGCAGCGCTGATACAAAATTGATGTTTTCAATAAATAAGCCATGTTGGAAGTCAAACATACAGCATCCCAGAGAGAAAGGATTCTGGCAATGTGTGCAGGATTTATGACGCATCGAGGGGGGGGGTCAGGCGGAGGTCACACTGCATAAAGATTATTGGATCGCATAAGGAATGGAGTACTGAGTGTTTCATGTAAACCTGGCTATTCATATCATCGGGAAACATTAGGAAGTGCTTAGTATTACAGAACAACGTCAGACAACAAAGAAAATCAATCATTAAACTGCAAATGATCTGTAGGAAGAAGAGTCTCCATCAGAAGATCCACTCAGTACATATTTATTATGAGCTTCATGCACAAGACTTAAAGGGGTTGATCTACTAAAGGCGAATAGACTGTGCACTTTGCAAAGTGCAGTTTCTCCAGAGCTTAGTAAATGACGTAAGGCTTGACTTTACAAAGAATACCCAATCACGTGCAAGGAAAATTAAAAAAAAACAGCATTTTTGCTTGCACATGATTGAATGATGAAAGCCAGCAGAGCTTCTGCTCATTTACTAAGCTCTGGCGCAACTGTTCATGCAGAGTTGCAAAGTGCACAGTCTATTAACCTTTAGTAAATCAGCCCTTAAAGCGGAGTTCCACACAAAAATGGAACTTCCGCTTTTCGGAACCCTCCCCCCCTCCGGTGTCACATTTGGCACCTTTCAGGGGGGAGGGGGGTGCAGATACCTGTCTAAGACAGGTATTTGCACCCACTTCCGGCATAGACTCCCATGGGAGTCTACGCCACTTCCCGCCCCTCCGCGCTGTCTCCTGGGAAACACACAGCTCCCAGGAGAGAGCGGGGATCACTTGGGATGCGCAGTGCGACTCGCGCATGCGCAGTAGGGAACCGGGAAGTGAAGCTGCAACGCTTCACTTCCTGATTCCCTCACCTAGGATGGCGGCGGCAGCTGCCGAGAACCGAGCGGGTTTTTGGCGTCCCCTGCCGACATCGCTGGACCCTGGGACAGGTAAGTGGCCATGTATTAAAAGTCAGCAGCTGCAGTATTTTTAGCTGCTGGCTTTTAATATTTTTTTTTTTGGCGGTTTAGTTGGACCCCCGCTTTAACCACTTGCCGACCGCCGCATGTACATATACGTTGGCAGAATGGCACGGCTGGGCAAATGGGCGTACAGGTACGTCCCTTTGAATTGGCCTCCGTGTGGTCACGTGCGCGGCGCCGCCGGGAGTGCTGTGAGTCGGATCGCGGGTCCCGCGGACTGGATCACCGCGGGCATACCCGCGATCGTCTCACGGAGCTGAAGAACGGGGAGATGCTGCTAGATGTAAACAAGCATCTCCCCGTTCTGCCTAGTGACACTGTCACTGATCATAGCTCCCTGTGATCGGGAGCAGAGATCAGTGACGTGCCGTTCGTAGCCCTTCCTCCTAACAGTTAGAAACACTCCCCAGGACACACTTAAAGTGGAGTTCCAATCCAAAAAAAAAAAATTAGTAATGTGTTTAAAAAAAATTTAAAAAAAACATTTGGAGAAAATTTTTTTTTACTACCATAACCTCCACAATGAAACAGACCATTATGGATACGTGTCTGTCCAACACACTCAAGCTGTCTGAGGTCAAATCGAGAGTTCATTGCATACAAGCAAGTAACTAACAGCAAAACTCGGAGACACTATGGCCAAACTCAAGATAACATTGGTCACCCACTTTCTTTCTATTGGGCAAGTAGATATATGACTATTAGAAACACCCCCGAGCAGATTGGGTCTTGGATCTCCGAAGAGCACTAGGGCTCCCAATTACTCCCATCTACTCTTACCCTTCCCTCTGTCCAATACGCCCCTTCACCCACTTTCTACTGGATAAATTTGACCACAGCC
This sequence comes from Lithobates clamitans, assembly GCA_037952925.1. NCBI lineage: Eukaryota > Metazoa > Chordata > Amphibia > Anura > Ranidae > Lithobates > Lithobates clamitans. The sequence goes on along the minus strand of JBBGZY010000572.1, from coordinate 2,171,922 downwards.
CATGAGTACTGGAACTACGCTTGACTGATGGGATCTTGGATCTCCTAAGAACTGAACATAAATCAACAGGCAGGTCTGCATTCTCCACTATGTTAGTTCTTGATGTCCAAAACCTGATTTCGTTTTTTGTGAGAAATAGAGGATTTACCACACAAATTTTGGGTGTTATATACTTATTAAGCCTGCAAAATAATGTACCCATTCTGACCCTTAGTTTCAGAATAAATCAAAATGTATATCCAACCTGCCAATCCTACCATCTGCAAAGCACTTCAGCTCAATATTGCACACAGTTGAGGATGCAATACAACCTCCAAGTGAGTCATCTTGTCCTTGATTCAATGGTGGTTCAGTAAGAATGCTTGTAAACAAGTCCCCTAGTGGTCAGCAGCAACCCCACCTGTAGGTAGCCTCCTCACAGAGAGGAGAAGTGGGACTACAATTGTATCATACTTACTTCCTCATGCAGGAATGTCATATTATATTCAGAATGTTTTTGTGTTTTCCTGCTGTTTTGTGAAATCCTGTTGAGGCTGTAACTTCTCTGAACTTGTCTCCAGCAGCCATCTTGGACGTTCTGATTTGTACCAAGTTCTCTCGAGATTTTGTGCACCATTTTTCGTTAACTTCCACATAAAAGAGGGCCCAGCCACCATTTTGAGGAGTGGGGGAAAGGTGCACTGCTTCTGGGGGGAAAGCTAGGCCTTACTCAAAGAAAGAGAGTCCCGGAGCTAAGGACAGAAGAGAAATGGGCGCAGGGACGGCATGACAGTGCTGGACAGCACAGTTGCCGTTTTAAGAGCGGTGTTTCCCCTTTTAGAAAAGGGGAAGGGTTTTGTGAGAAGGCGGTGCTCAGAGCTGAAGAGTGGAAGGAGAGGGGGAAGTGACGTCAGTCGAAGAGCAGGGGAGGAAGCGATTCCCACCCGCCCTGAGCTGGTTAAAAAAGGGGGTAAGGGACAGGTCAGGATGACCCAGCAGTGTTGGGTCGCTGGAGAAGGAGAAGATAGAGGTTACATGTATGGAACATGTGGTACCCATCCACGGGATGGGGGTTGTTTCTGGTACCCATCCATGGGATGGGGGTTGTTTCTGGTACCCATCCATGGGATGGGGGTTGTTTCTGGTACCCATCCATGGGATGGGGGTTGTTTCTGGTACCCATCCATGAAAGGATGGGGGTTGTTTCAGGTACCCATCCATGAAAGGATGGGGGTTGTTTCTGGTACCCATCCATGAAAGGATGGGGGTTGTTTCTGGTACCCATCCATGGGATGGGGGTTGTTTCTGGTACCCATCCATGGGATGGGGGTTGTTTCTGGAACCCATTCATGAAAGGATGAGGGTTGTTTCTGGTACCCATCCATGAAAGGATGGGGGTTGTTTCTGGTACCCATCCATGAAAGGATGGGGGTTGTTTCTGGTACCCATCCATGGGATGGGGGTTGTTTCTGGTACCCATCCATGGGATGGGGGTTGTTTCTGGAACCCATTCATGAAAGGATGAGGGTTGTTTCTGGTACCCATCCATGAAAGGATGGGGGTTGTTTCAGGTACCCATCCATGAAAGGATGGGGGTTGTTTCTGGTACCCATCCATGGGATGGGGATTGTTTCTGGTACTTTCAGGTTACGAGGGGTTAACCTGGAAGGGTTAAAAAGGGTAGGTCACTGTGAAGGTTGGGTACCGCCTCCGAATCAGGGGTTTTCGACTGGAGGCCTAAAGTTTAAAGAAAGTTATTCGCAGTGACCAGTGGTATGTTGTTTCCCTTTATGACACTAAAAAAGTATATTAAAGTTTAATGGTTATTTATGAAGATGTTATTTATTTAATTTTATAAGTTGTTAATAAAAAGGCCGCCAAGGCCATTTACTACAAAACCTGGTCAAGTCATTTGTGAAGGATTTGGAGGGGGGAAGTCTTGGGGATAAAAGGTGTGATCAAGATACTGGGCTTAAGTCCTACAAATGTCAAGTGTTCCAGCCTACAGGGACAGAACAGGGATCCTCAGGAGTCCTGCCTATCAGCACTGCTGCTGTGCTTGTGATAGAAGATCATCTAAGACAGTGTGTCTTCCTGGTAAATCATCTCTGCTGCATCTGTAGAACCTGCTTATGGACACCAGCCTATGGCAAGTAATCAAAATGTGCCTTGTATACCACTGATGTTCCTGAAGAGAGGAATGATAACTACAGTGCCGGTTTACTGAGCTGCATTCTGTATCTTTGGTGAATGGACTATGAATCTGTGCCTTATATGCTAACAAGAAAACTGTTTACTCCACTTTTGTAAATATCCATAGGTGTGCGTGCAGGGTGTGCCAGGTGTGCCTGGGCACACCCTAAACACCTTGTGTGCTGCAGATGCCCCATGTTTAGACCTGCGATATTTCACCAAAGCCCCCTATTGGGGCTCCTAAAAAAAATGTTAAAAAACGAATTAAAAAACTAAAATTGTAAATAATAATAAAAAATATTAAAAATTGTAAAAAAAAAAAAAAAAATGTAAAAAATAAAATAGTAAAAATAAAAACTACTGACACCATCCACTGCCCCACTGACACCAAACTCTGCCCCACTGACATCCTCCACTGCTCTACTGACACCGGCAGTATATACTGTATACACATGCACACGCATATGTGTTTGAGCTTTGGGGTGCACACTCTAATACAATAGGCTGTGCACACCTATGTAAATATCATTTTCCACTGCTGCTTATCTGGCAATTAAAGTTACTTCATTTACAATACCACGCAGTGTGTTTTCCTCTATAATACAGCCACGCTAATTCCCCCCGCTGAAACACAAGGAGATTGGGGTTTACTGACCTTCCTACCTTTAGGGGTGGCTCGGTCATCTTGTTTCCCAGACACACACAAGGCCCAAGGTCCAGTCAGATCTTCCTTTTTTACTTTCAATAGATCTTTATTAAAGTTTTGAAAGATACATGGTATAACCAAACAAATGTTCAAATGTAATCAATATTGTTAAAATGTACCAAGTGAGCCATAGAAAACAGTAATGCCCTGTACACACGGTCGGATTTTCCGACGGTAAAAGTGCGATCGGATTGTGTTGTCGGAAACTCCGACCGTGTGTGGGCTCCATCGGATTTTTCCCGTCGGAATTTCCGACACACAAAGTTTGAGAGCAGGATATAAAATTTTCCGACAACAAAATCCGATCGGTTAAATTCCGATCGTGTGTACACAAATCCGAGGCACAAAGTGCCACGCATGCTCAGAATAAATTAAGAGACGAAAGCTATTGGCTACTGCCCCGTTTATCGTCCCGACGTACGTGTTTTACGTCACCCCGTTCAGAACGATCGGATATTCCGACAACTTTGTGTGACCGTGTGTATGCAAGACAAGTTTGAGCCAACATCCGTCGGAAAAAATCCATGGATTTTGTTGTCGGAATGTCCGATCAATGTCCGACCGTGTGTACGGGGCATTACAGTTATGATGATACAGATCAATAAGTATGACGTAATATGAGTTAGGTTTACAGTAACAATACACATATTAGGAGCTACAGGGATAGGTAGGAAAGAGGAGGTGAAGGGGAAGGGAAGGGGCTTTAAAAGGACTATAAACTGGAAGTAACTCTCGGAGTAGATATGCACAGAGGATAATCAAGAGAGATCTTCCTTTTTCAATGGTTTTTTGACTTAGGAACGACATAACCCATCCTAGTCTTAGGGAACATCTTCATGTAGCAAATGAACACATTCTACACAGAGGGGTTTCCAGACAGAATTCTGTTCTCATCTCTTACTTCTTAAACCTCCATACCCCAAACATTCAGGGCCCAACAAGGGAAAGGCTTTTTTGGCTCCTTATTGCCACATCTTGAGGGACTCCATGGGGTTGATTTACTAAAGGCAAATATACTGTGCACTTTGCAAAGGGCAGTTGCCCCAGAGCTTAGTAAATGAGTTAAATCTTCACTTTGCACAGAGTACCCAATCATGTGCAAGAAAAATTGCACATGATTGGATCATGGAAGTCAGCAGAGCTTCAGCTCGTTTACTAAGTTCTGGAGCAACTGCACAGCCTATTTGTCTTTAGTAAATAAACCCCTATGACTTCTCCTTTACATCAGCCTCAGAAAGGGAAAGAGGTGGGGTCGCCCTAAAAGGGTCCTAACCCCTGCTTACATGCTGATTTCAATTTGTAATATAAGAGGGGTGAGCCCTCTAGTGGGCAAAAAAAGTACTGTGGCAAAACATTCAGGAGAAATGCCCAATTGTTTACTTAAACCTAAACCTGTGACAAACTGTAAGCCAAGAATGGTTTTGCATATAACTTTAGCTGTCTATATTTCAGGCTCTAATAATCATTCTGAAATGCAGTTTTTAGTGGTAGTAGCTGCTATTTGTGTTTTTTTTTTTTTTTTTCATCATATTCTCTAAGTCATTCTGTCCACTGAATTTTTAGTTTACATTCTGCATTGCTAAATAGTGTCCCCAGGCTGTCTTATTATGATAGATAATGTGTGTCACCCCATCACCTTGACCAGCGGCATTTCCCATCATCCCTCTCTCCGGAATCCTGCTCCCTGTAGGTCAGATCAAGAAAGTAACATGGAACAATTAAGTATCTCGCAGGGACTCTTTTTAATTATACAGTACAGAACAAGCCATAACTGAGCAACCCAAAAAGTGATTACTTTGTAAGTCACTGCTCTCTAATAGATCCAACAGCCTGGAGGCACCAAGATGCATAATTAAAATGATATGACTAACTGATTTGTATACATGCAGAGTAACAAAATATAGTTTAGTTCATCAATATAGAACACACATGCTGATTAAACTGGCTGCAAGGTTTCTCCCCACCCCCAACCTCGCCCATCCCCCCTTCCTTCTGTCCTTTTCCTTACATTTTCCTTCCTCTTCCTCTCTTTTTAATCTACTCTTCCTTTCTTGTTCCTCTCTTCTTGTCTTCCTCTCTTCCCTTCTCTCCTCTTCCTCTCTTCACCTCTTTCTCTATTCTTCTCTCCTCTCCTCTCCCATCTTTTTCTTCTACCTCTCTTCTCCTCTTGTCTCTTTTATTCTCTTCCCTTCTTTTCTTTTCTTCTCTTCCCCTCCTCTTCCTCCCTTCTTCCTCTCTTCTTCATCTACTCTTCTAGTTGTCATCCTCTCCTCTTAATCACTTCTCCTCTTTCTCTTTTCTACTCTTCCTCTTCTTTTCCTCTCTTCTTCTCCTCTTCCTCTCTTCTTCATCTACTCTTCCTCTCTTCTTTATCTACTCTTCCTCTCCTTTCCTTCTTTTCTCCTCTTCCTCTCTTCTTCATCTACTCTTCCTCTCTTCTTCATCTACTCTTCCTCTCCTTTCCTTCTCTTCTCCTCTTCCTCTCTTCTTTATCTACTCTTCCTCTCTTCTTTATCTACTCTTCCTCTCCTTTCCTTCTCTTCTCCTCTTCCTCTCTTCTTTATCTACTCTTCCTCTCCTTTCCTTCTTTTCTCCTCTTCCTCTCTTCTTCATCTACTCTTCCTCTCTTCTTTATCTACTCTTCCTCTCCTTTCCTTCTCTTCTCCTCTTCCTCCTCTTCCTCTCCCTCTCCTCTCCTCCCCTCCCATCCCCCCTCCTCTCCTCTCTTTTTCCTCTCCTCTCTCCTTCCTCTTCTCCCCTCTTCTCTACTTCTCCTCCTCCTCTCCCTCTCCTCTCCTCTACTCCCATCCCTTCCCCTCTCCTCTCCTCTCTTTTTCCTCTCCTTTCTTCTTCCTTTTCTCCCCTCTTCTCTACCTCTCCTTTTCCTCTCCCTCTCCTCTCCTCTCCTCTCCTCTCCTCTCCTTTCCTGTCCTACCATCCCCTCCCCGCTCCTTTCCTCACTTTTTCCTCTCCTCTCTTCTTCCTCTTCTCCCCTCTTCTCTACCTCTCCTCTTCCTCTCCTATTAGCTTTCTCTTCCTCCCAACTGGGACACACAGAAAGCAATCATTGTAAGCACCCCTGTCGGTGTTAAATGGCTGGTCTCAACCCTCTAACTGCTACATCTGCAGGATCACCAGGTGAAAAAAGAAAACTAGTGCAGCCATCACATCTAAGGACTGGTAGGCTGCACTATATGTTCACTTCTGGGTTTAATACTGCTTTAATTCTTCCTTCCTTCCTTCCTTCCTTCCTTCCTTCCTTCCTTCCTTCCTTCCTTCCTTCCTTCCTTCCTTCCTTCCTTCCTTCCTTCCTTCCTTCCTTCCTTCCTTCCTTCCTTCCTTCCTTCCTTCCTTCCTTCCTCTCCTTCCTTCCTCTCCATCCTCCCCTTTGTTTTATCATACTTGTCCATATAATTGCCATTTTCACTATTCTGAATATAACCCAACAATCTGGCAGGTTATGTTGCTTTAGGCTCCATCTGCTGATACTGGTCTTACATAAGTCATTCACTCGATCAGTTTCCACATGGAAGTCCTGTTTGCTGCCATATGGGATTTTGCCCTGTTTTCCTGTTGCTCTCTGGATCTCTCCCTACCAGGCAGTATTATCTACTGAAAAGTTTCATCCTGACTGACCCAGGACTAGGATATGCCCAACAGTCATGGAATTTTCCTATTTTAATTTCAAAGTGTTACTAAACCCACAACAGTAAAATCAGTCTGTACATACAGTAAAGCATGCTTGTTATACTCACTGTGGAACTTAAGGGGTTAATCCTCTGCATTGTGTAAAAAGGCGGTTTGATCCTGTCTTCTCTGATCATCCCCTTCTTCCACTGTCCCCAATCCATCTCCTGATAGAACAGAGCCTTGGGGGCACTCTGCACATGCTCAGTTTGGTGTTTATAGCTAGAGAACTTTTTTTTTTTCTTGGGAGAGTGTATGTGATCAGCACAGGGCCAACCAGCACTGTCCAGACAGAGGGTCAGGGGTCCTGCAGCCTCAAAGGACAGTCAGAGGAGAATATAAACTCCTCCTACAAGCTTTAACAAGACACTGATAGAGGTCACAAGGCTGCTATATACTGCTGATGGGAAAAGGTATTTAGCAGTTTATATTTACTAAAATAATTGCATTTCCATGTTCTTTGTACTGTGGGAGAGCAGATATAGTGAATGCAGAGTCCTGAATTTAGTAACACTTTAAAATGGTGGCAATGCCTAACTTTAACTACACTTAAAAATGTTCCCTCCCTCCTCCTCCTACATATCCTGCATACCCTGTGTAAAAAAAAAAAAACAAAAAAAAAAAACCTTACCTATTTTTAATCCAGTCCAGTCACATAATTTGGTTTGCTTGGTTTTGTTTTTGTTATTTGACCTTTTAAGGGTTATTGATTTTCATCTTGTCATTTTTGGCTGGAGTTCTGCTTTAAAGTGGAGTTCCACCCGATTTAAACAAAGCACACTGCTGATCTGTCAGGGAGGAAAAGTGAGAGATCGTGTTTCAGCTAAGCTAAATCACAATCTCTCTTTTCCTCCAGTGGATCCATCCCCCCCCCCCCCTCAGTTAGAAAAACCTTCCAAGGAGCACACTTAACCCCTTGATCGCCCCCCTAGTGTTAACCCCTTCCCTGCCAGTGCCATTAATACATTGATCAGTGCATTTTTATAGCACTGATCACTGTATGTGTGTCACTGGTCACCAAAAAGTGTCACTTAGTGTCCGATTTGTCTGCCACAATGTCGCAGTCCCACTAAAAAAATCGCAGATCGCTGCCATTACTAGGAAAAAAATAAATAAATAAAATCTATTAAAACCTAAATAAATAAAATCCCTAAATCTATCCCGTAGTTTGTAGACGTTATAACTTTTGTGCAAACCAATCAATATACGTGATTTTGTTTTACCAAAAATATGTAGCAGAATACATATTGGTCTAATTTGATGAAGAAATTCGTTTTTTTTTTTTTACATTTTTTTTTGGATATGTATTAAAGCAGAAAGTAAAAAAAATATATATATTTTTTTTTCTAAATTGTCGTTTTTTTTTTGTTTATAGCGCAAAAAAATAAAAAACCGCAGAGGTACCCCCAAAAGAAAGCTCTATTTGCGGGGAAAAAAAGGATATCAGTTTTGTTTGGGTAGAGCATCGCACGACTGCGCAATTGTCAGTTAAGGCGACGCAGTGCCGTATCGCCAAGAAAATGGCCCGGTCGGGAAGTGGGTGAAACCTTCTGGGGCTGAAGTGGTTAAGTGACTTTAGGGTGTCATTTATTTTTTTTTTAATTTATTTATTTATTTTTTTCTTTGTTTTGCTCTTTTTTTGTTTTTGGTTTTTTTTTTGGGGGGGGGGGGGGTGAAGTGGAGTAATTATGGGATATATGGAGTTCATCTTAGGTGTTCCCTTTAAGCAGTCTTCAACCTGTAACGCTGATCTCAGCGACACCCTCATTATTTCATGCACTCAGTTGGTTACACCGGGTGGTGGGTATCCATGGAAACGGCGTTCCAACCCAGCGTGCCACCTGACTTTAATAAACCGCTTGTGGGGGGGGGGGGGGCGAACACCCAAGATGAACTCCACTTCTCCCATAATTACTCTGAGCATCTTACAATTCTACAATTCTAAACAGCCCCCCCCCCCACCCCCAGCTCCCTTTTGGGAGAAATCAAAGCCGCGACTAAATAATAAACATTATTTTCCGGGGGCCACGCGCACCGCGGGAGCGCCAGCATTTTAGCCGCCGTTCACTTTTCACGGCGTTGGTACATTTTAATGATGCCTATTGTAACCCTCCGATGCCTGGGGCCTGGTTCCCAGCACAGAGCGCGCTATTTGCATGGAATGCAGCCTGCCGACTCACCTCTCCCAGTCTTTATGTCATATATATTACGATTCATTTTTATTTTAATTTCCTGCAGGACCCCTCAGGGCATCAAACATCGCAGGGATAACGTTGTCAGGTTTTTGTTTTTTTTCGTTGTTTTTTTTTTTTTCTTAACTTTGGAATAAATTAAAGCCTAACCATGCATGTAATCAGGAGTCGCAGTGAACAAATAAAGCACAAATTTAAATAATATCAGTGAGCTCCGAGTCTGGTGGCACATACTTAATAGCTGCATTAAATGGATGGCGTCAGCTTCAAACTTGATACTAAGAGATAACTTTTTAACTGGCAATGAACTGCTAACGTTAGGCAGGAATCCAGGTAAAAGCAAATAATAAAGCGACAAACGCATGTCTTAAGAGTCCATTCCGTTCTGTATTACTGATAATACTTTGAGAAAAAGATGATAGTTTCCTACGCGTTTCAGGCAAAAATCCCTCTTCGTCAGGGCCCTGCTACCATCTAAAGACAGATACAAACAGCCTCTTGCACTCAGGTGTAATGTTCAGGCTCCAATGGGACCGTATGCAGAACAATTACATTTACAAATATAATAATTAATCAATAATAAACCAATACTACAATGGATATGAATGGCCGGGGCCCTTTATTATTGGTATTATATTTTATATACCAACTTATAACAATAATAAACATGTTCATTTTTCTTAAAACACAACGCTCATTTATTTTTTACCGTAAACTATCACTATAACGCTGCCATGATGGCTCGAGTTAATACTAAGACATGTTCAATATTTCTATAACTGTCCCTTTTCTTGAGAAAAGGACCAAACCACATAAGAAGGGCTGCGACGGTGGGAGGGAGGGTGGGATGCTTCTTCTTCTCTGCTGATCCGCCGCTGTCTGCTGCTCCTACGCAGAATTAATTCCTTATATAAGGGCTAGCTCGTGCCACCTTAACATGTGACCTGCCTTTAGCCAGTAATATTTTTAAAATGTTATTTAAAAAAACTTTACCAAATAACTGTCACTTTAACATGTAGTCTGCCCCGGCCCCATAGGTGGGCGGAGCAAATTCGTTTGCTCCTCCCTTTTCCATAGACCTTCACTCATCCTCTCTTCAAATAACAACAGCCACTAGACATGTGCGCCGTCAATAAATTTGTTTCGTTCCGTTTCGTATTAGAATTAATTCGTATTTCGTAATTGGTGTCCGAAAATTCTTCCGAAATACGAATTTTCATTAGGTTCGTTAACTTTTTCGTAACAATTACGAATGTTCGCTATGAGGAATTTATCATTATGAGGGGCTCCCACCATCCCTGTGCTGTGCTGATTTCCTGGGTTTTTAACTTTTAGGTTTGTTAACTTTTGTTAACTGTTAACTTTTCGTAAACAATTACGAATGTTCGTTAGGAATTTGGATCCGAAATTTCGTACAAAATTCAGAAGCATAGCAATTCGTTTTTCGGATCCACCCGGATGTACGAATTTACAGAAATTTGTACGAATTTCCGTTTCGTACGAAACTAATTGCACATGTCTAACGGCCACCATGCCTTGCTGCCCTCTTAGGACTGGGGGGAGTCCCAATAACTAAACAGAAAAAGCAAAGGAAGAGGGTGCACCAGCCTAGCACATTACCTTTATAAACTTTTTTTATTGTGACGATAAAATAAATATATAAAGTCGTGGCCAAAAGTTTTGAGAATGACACAAATATTAATTTTCACAAAGTCTGCTGCCTCAATTTGCATATACTCCAGAATATTATGAAAAATGATCAGATGAATTGCAATTAAAGCGGAGTTCCAACTATGTAAATATATTTTTCTTTTTTTTGGACAAATATATTTTGTTCAATACTATTGTTTATATGACTCACTGTTTAGCGATCGACGTCTGCTCGATTGCCGATTTAGATCATACGATTTGTTATATATTTTTATCCCTGGCATGTTCCATATTGTTTGTGGGCATGTGAAGCCCACAAGCACTATCATCCTGGTTACGGTGCAGCTGAGCGACCAGCATGCACCGCTCCGTTCTTGCACATGTGAAGTATGTACGGCTCGCAGCACCGCACACTTCTGAGGTCGCCATCACAATGGGCGTCGGCGTCGGAAGTGTCCACCCCGTTGTGATGGCATCGAAGATAAACTATTGCGATAACGAGCGGCGACCATCCACACTGACTCCTGGGAACAATGACAAATAGCTCCCAGGAGACAGTGCGCCGCGGGATATTACGGGCATATCTGCGGGTGGCAAGGACAGGAAGCTGCATCTAAAAATGGAAGATCCAGGTATCCATTGACAACAACAACAAAAATCTTGGCCATTTCATAATGCTTATCCTGCAAGAATGATTTAAAGTGAAATTTAAAAATTAGTGTGGAACTCCGCTTTAATTGCAAAGTCCCTCTTTGCCAGGAAAATTAAAAAATGTTTCCATTGCATTTGTGAAGACGGCTTCAGGGCACCCAAGAAAGTCCAGCAAGTGCCAGGACTGTCTCCTACAGTTGAATCAGCTGCGGGATCGGGGCATCACCAGTGCAGAGCTTGCTCAGGAATGGTAGCAGGCAGGTGTGAGTACATTGGCAAACACAGTGAAGAGAAGACTTTTGGAGGATGGCCTGGTGTCAAGAAGGGCAGCAAAGAAGCCAATTCTCTCCAACATCAGGGACAGACAGATAACATCAGGGACAGACTAATATTATGCAAGAGGTACAGGGATTGGACTGCTGAGGACTGGAGTAAAGTCATTCTCTGATGAATCCCCTTTCCAATTGTTTGGGGCATCCAAAAAAAACCTTGAGAAGAAAAGGTGAGCACTACCATCAGTCCTGTGTCATGCCAACAGTAAAGCATCCTGAGACCATTCACGTGTGGGGTTGCTTCTCAGCCAAGGGAGTGAGCTCACTCACAATTTTGCCTAAGAACACAGCCATGAATAAAGGATGGTACAAGAACATCCTCTGAGAGCAACTTCTTCCAACCATCCAGTTTGGTGATGAACAATTCCTTTCCCAGCATGATGGAGCACCTTGCCATAAGGCAAAAGTGATATAACTAAGTGGCTTGGGGAACATAACATCAAACTTTTGGGTCCAAGGCCAGGAAACTCCCCGGATCTTAATCCCATTGAGAATTTGCGGTCAATCCTCAAGAGGCGGGTGAACAACCCCCCCTCCCCCCAAATTCTGACAAACTCCAAGCATTGATTATGCAAGAATGGGCTGTCAGGATGTGGCCCAGAAGTTGATTGACAGAATACCAGGGGGAATGGCAGAGGTCTTGAAAAAGAAGGGTCAACACTGCAAATATTGACTCTGTGCATAAACGTAATGTGTGTCAATAAAAGCCTTTGACACTTATGAAATGCTTGTAATTATACTTCAGTATACCATTGTAACATCTGACAGAAAGATCTAAAAACAACACTGAAGCAGCAGACTTTGTAAATTTTATATTTGTATCATTCTCAAAACATTTGGCCAAGGCTGTACTCACAGACAAGTGTTTATCACAAGTTCAACAGAATGATATACAATCCATGTTTCTGGGTCAATTGCACATGTTCCAGTCTCGGGAAGTTGCCACCCAGACCTAAGCGGTCTTACGCGTTTCATATTGACTTCTCAAAGAGGGTGACCCCTTTTGCTTGGGGGATCCCTGCCTTGTTGTGGAGCTGCTGAGGTCATTCTCCAAAGTCTCATTGTCACCTTTCATTAGAAGGTAGAAGACACTGCAACGGTGTTAAGGTCAACATGTTCACTTAGCGGTCCATTCATAAAGCAGCAGTATTACCCTACTACGAACATACCATTTCTCAAAAAAAAAAAAAAAGACTGCTGCACATCGATAAAGCACAATGGTGTGCTTTACAAATGTGCTTTGCTTGCCACTGGCTTCGGAATTCTAAAGCAAAAAACATAGTTAGTAAGGTTGAATAAGAACACCAGTCCATCCAGTTCAATTTGAGTGAGTGTGGGTGCGTGTCTACAATTGTCCCTATCCATATACATTGTGTCTCATTAAGATGCTCATCTATTATTTATTTAAGGTACCCATATAGCACCGTCAATTTACGCAGCGCTCCACACATACATCACACACTCACATCGGTCCAAACCCTCAAGAAGCCCACAATCCAAGGTCCCCAACTCACATTCAAATACTGGGGCCAATTTATTTTGGACAGAAGCCAATTAACCTACCAGCATGTCTTTGGAGTGTGCGAGGAAACCGGAGTACCCGGAGGAAACCCACGCAGGCACAGGGAGAACATGCAAAATCCAAGCAGGTAGTGTCGTGGTTGGGATTCAAATCAATGACCCTTTTTACTGCTATGCGAGAGTGCTACCCACTACACCACTGTGCCGCCCTGAAACAAGAATAAGAAAAAACATAAGCGGAGCTTGGTCATGTAACCTTTAAAAAGTCAAGTGACCAGCTTTCCTCAAGTAAGGGAGTTCTCTCTGTTGCATTAAGCAGAAAGAACTCAGTAGGATGCCACAGTCTTCATACCACGGCCTGCATTTATAGAATAGGCTGCAAAATGCAGGCTGCATCATAAAGTGTTAAGTAGAACAGATAGCAATAGCCGCTCTCTGTTGTAAAAAGGCCCCCTATAGAAATCAGTTATTCTAATGGGTATTTTTTTCTAAAGTATGTTTGTCAATCACCTAGGATCACCTAGAATAATTGTGTACACCAAGCAGTTGTCAATACTTCTGTAACTTTTTTTAAATAAAGAATTTAGCGCAGTGAATCTGGAACTGTCCTGGGTTAGCTACGCTTTGCTATAGACTTCTATTATATCCTGCAGGTGTGGTGCACTTTCTGAAAGTGTACCAAAACTTCTGCATTCAGAAAGTGCACCCCAATCCGCATAGGACAGGAGCCGGCACTACAGAGGAGGCATCGGCTTATGCGGCGTTAGCTCCCTACTACAGCTCCAACTTTACAAGTAGTCCCTCTGCATCGCACTCTGTATGATGTTCTGGAATGGCGGGTCAGCAAGACCAGACCACGATCTACCAGTCACCTCTCTGCGATCTACAGGTTGCTGACCCCCATTCTAAATGCATCTATCAACTTAGAAGGGACAACATGGGGCGAAACTGTGCAATGTATTGTGCAGTGATGGTCTCTGCCCCTTATGCAATTATAGAAGTATCAGAGATAAAATAAAAAAGATGTATCTTTGTGCTGTGGTGGGGCAGCAGCTGAAGTAATATACCAAACTTATAAATAATCTTAAGAAAAAGTGTGTAGCGCCAAAAGTAAATGAACAGCGATGAAATGTGAATATTGTGTTATAAATGGACAGCATTAAATAAAGTCCACAAAAGTGTTAAAGTGAAAAAAATGCTAAAGTGAAAAAATAGATATAAGTCCAATCTTAAATGAAAATCAACAATAAAAAAAACAATATAGTCAAAAATATAGATTTAAATGCACAGTCCCATGATAGGATCAGCAATATACATTTATTGGTGAAAACTCAATAGTTCAGTGCAAAGATGTGCACAAGAATTTGGTGGTGACTTGAAAAATGAAGAGGTGATCCAGTACAGTGCTCCAAAATCATCCACCGTATCCCTGTGAAATGGACACTCACCAGAAAAGCTGGCTGCCGTTACAGTAGCAAACACGCACTCAGTGTATATCCGTCATCTGTTGTGGGGAAGGCTGTTCAGCAACTAGCACCATCCAGATGTAGCTGCAGTAAAGCTCACCGGGACCCAGATGAAGCCTCCTTAGTGTAGTATTTATTGGATTTGTATGTTAAAAGCCAAAATAAAATTAATCTTAAAAACATATAACAATGGGTGTCACTGCTGACCCAGTATTGGACAGTGGCCTGACGTCAGCACTAGTGTCTCCTCCCCGACGCATTTTGTCCAATAGGACGTTATCAAGGGGTCCTCTCATGTCAGACATTAAACTAGTTTATATACTCTAGCCTCTCAAAACTGTCTCCTTAGAAAAATTGCAAACAGGAAGTGATCCGTTGGCCATTTTCCTATTGGACGAAATGCATTGGGGAGGAGACACTAGTGCTGAAGTCAGGCCACTGTCCGAAACCGGGTTGGCAGTGGCACCCATTGTTATGTTTTAAAGATTCATTTTATTGTGGCTTTTAATATACAAATACAATAAATACTACACTATGGAGACTTCATCTTGCTCCCTTTGAGCTTTATTTATTGCAGCTACATCTGGATGGTGCGAGTTGCTGAACAGCCTTCCCCACAACAGATGACGGATCTACACTGAGTGCGTGTTTGCTGCTGTAACGGCAGCCAGATTTTCCGGTGAGTGTCCATTTCACAGCCTCTTCATTTTTCAAGTCGCCACCAAATTTTTGTGCACATCTTTGCACTGAACTATTGTTTTTTCACCAATAAGTTTATATTGCTGATCCTATCATGGGACTGTGCATTTAAATCTATATTGTTTTTTTTATTGTTGATTTTCATTCAAGATTGGGTTTATATCTATTTTTTTCACTTTAGCAATTTTTTTACTTTAATACTTTTGTGGACTTTATTTAATGTGCTGTCCATTTTATAAAACAGTATTCACATTTCATCGCTGTTCATTTACTTTTGGCGCTACACACTTTTTCTTAAAAATATAGGAGTATAATGATATTCTGGAAGGAAAGTATACAAAGCCAATGACCTATGAGCTGTGCAGCCAGCAGAGATCAAGCCCAGGAGTCACAGAGATTCCTAGCTCCTGTGATATGCCTGCACAGCAGCTGGGAAATTAATTTAATTTAATTTATTAATATAATGTTTAATTGAATTATTAAGAAAGCCACAAGACACACATTTTTGCAGGCATATACTATTTTTAACTTTCTGTAATACTTACTGTATGGTCAACTAATGTTTGGTAGTAAACTTTAAGGAAATATTGCATTTGTGCTCCAAAACATTCTCCAGTTTATTTTACTGTTGTAAAACCAAGCAGGAGAGATCAGACTATACAGACTGCTGAATGACACATGGGCACATGCTTCTTCCTCTCTCCAGAAAAAGATTCTGAATTAGTCTTGATTCCAGCCAGGACTGGGCATTTTATTTGAAGTACATATTCACTTCACAAAAATTCCCCAACCCCCCCCCCCCAAATGCACAGAGGCTGATCTCCACCACCATCTCGGCTCAGGTCTGAACTTACCCTTACTGACAGCTTTCCAATGTTTGAGCCTGGCAGGTAAAACAAATCTAATGCAGGGCTTCCAGCTTCTGTGCACTAAGGCTTGAATGGGACACACCTAAAAAGTAGGAGCAAAGTGCAAGGTCACCGGCCTTGCAATTCCTAAAACCCCAGAAATCGCCTTGCTGAATGGCAACCAAGCCACTTGAAGGCTCGAAGCCGCTTCTAAAACTCATTGACTTTATACTGCTAGGAGCCAAAATGACCTTGGCCCGAGCATGGAAGCAACCGTCGATGTCAGTGGAAGCAGCTAAACGAAAGATTTCTTGGAGAATGGCCCAGGAGAAGACAGTCAGCATTCTCATGGACACTTCTAAAACATTCAACCCCTATAAGTCTCCACACTGAGGTCTAATCTGCGAAAAACCCTGAAGCATACTCTGTCTTTAACCTTTTTCTATCTGTCTCTATCTCATCTCTATGTCCTTCTTTTATTTCTCTCTCCTCCTAAGTTCTTCTTTCTTGGCCATCCTTCTTATTTGTTTTGAAGATGGGAGTTAAGGACATATATTCGGATAACTAGGATGGGGTTATCTCCTACTTACGATAATCTTACTAGGATAATGACATAATTCTACCTGAAGATAATTCTACTTGAAGGGGATATTATGTCTCTTAATAACTGAACCATTTAGCCGCTTTCTTTCTAACACTACGCTAGATTTATATCTCAAGATAGGATCTTTGGTTGATATATTTTTGATATTTCTAGAGCGACACACGCAACAGTTAACCTGTTATTAGACTTTTTCTGTCCAAGTTTCAATGTCATTGTTTATGATGCAATGTAGCTTTTTTGTATTTTCTTAAATTCATATTTTATTACTGTGGAACCTTGGATTCCAAGCATAATCCGTTCCAGGAGAATGCTTGTAATCCAAATCGCTCGCATATCAAAGCGAGTTTCCCCATAGAGATCAATGGAAATGAGGATAATTTGTTCCGCATTGACTTCTATTACATGCAATACCGCATGTGGCCATAGGTGAGGGGGGCGCCCGAAAGTCTCGAAAACACTCAGGAACAGAGTATTTCCGAGTGTTTCCGAGTATTTCTGAGTCATTCCGAGTATTCCAAGTATTTCCGAACAGCTCCGAATGGCTCCAAACCGTTTCGAGTGTCCCCAGCACCCCTGCACCTCTGGACAAATGCGGTACTGCACCACCCATTAGCTTGAATTCTGCTCGTTTTGCAAGACAACACTTGCAAACCGAGTCAGAATTTAAAAAAAAGAAAAAGTTGCTCGTCTTTCAGAACGCTCGTTAACCGCGTTACTGGTAAACCAAGGTTCCACTGTACTTCAAATAAAAACTATTGAAAAGAAAAAGGGGGAGCAACAACCCAAAGTCGAAGACTTCTTGAAATGTTTACTTGAGAACTAAAAAAAGTAAAGAAACAGTTAAAAATTATAGAAAACATCAGTTTGTAAACTTGTAAACGTACAAAAAATTGTAAAATAACATTTCACAAAAGCATTACTCTTTCCATTCAAGCTCTAAGCCTGCTGAGATTTTGTTTCATTATGTTGTTTTTTTTTTTTTAACTTATGCAACCAAGTACAAGTTGTTTATTTCTTCATTGTCTGCCGGCTTGATCGGTTCCTGCACCAAAAAGAAACAAAGTGTTATGTACCTGCTTGTGTTCTAATAATAATAATCAGGCCAGCTGTGAATTGTTAGCACAACTCTGCATCCTGCGAGGTTCACTCACTTGCCTTTGTCAGACGGGTTGGTCTGTGGCACTTACTGTAGTTAATGCAGTTTTATATAACAAAACTCATCAACTTTCAGAATGGTGAGCTCTTTTTGTTGTGGGATTTCTGTTGTTTTTCTAAACAATGGTTTTTCTATATTTCCGTGGGTCATTTTAGATGAGATTTTGCCGTTTAATTGGCATCCCAAGAGGCTCTCTAGGGCAGCTATTCTTAACCAGTGTTCCCTGGAATCCTAGGGTTCCTCCAGAGGTTGATGGAAGTTCCTTGAGCTGTGGCTGGGTGACCTCTCATCTGATGGTGCTTACATAGTTCTGGGGCCAACACCACCTGATCGTAGATTTGATTTTGCAGTTTAATTGGCATCCCAAAAAGCCCTCTAGGGCAGCCACTCTTAACCAGTGTTCCCTGGAACCCTAGGGAGGTTAATAAAAGTTCCTTGAGCTGTGGCTGGCTGACCTCCCAGCTGATGGTGCTGACAGAGTCTTGGGGACAATGCCATTTGGCAGAGCCAGCTTTAATAGTATCAGTGATCTTTTTAGCTATCTGTAAGGGTGGTAGTATTCTGACATCACTGTAAAAGCGGTTTTGCTGAGACCCAAAAGTCATTTCAATGGTTTCCCTGGGGTAAAAAGGTTGAGGAAGGTTACTCTATAATGTCTAAATGTCCGTTTTTTTCCCCACAGCTGACTCTGCTTTGAACTATCTGCACACCGATTGAGGTGGGTTAGGGAGAGTATGGACTTACATGAACTATGGCATTTCTTTATTTCTAGGTGTCACTTTGGGGATCTTGGATGAGGTTGGCAAGCCATTGGGCATACAGTAGCGCTGCACAATTAATCGTTAAGAATCGCTATCGCGATTTTTTTTACCCCCTTGCGATCTTAACAAAGCATTTTCCTGATTGTTTCTATGCAGAGAACTCTCTGCTGAAGCCGACAGCTGTCAAAAAAAAAAAACAGGCAGTCTGCCAAGTATCACAACATTCTTCTGCCACTGAGCTAACTATAAACATTGTAACATTTTATTCTTTAGATCAAAGGAATGAATTTCGGTCTGTAAATGAGGGAAGTTTAACCACTTAAAGACTAAACCTTTTTCTGACACTTGTTGGTTTCAAGTTAAAATCATAATTTATTTTATTTATTATTTTTAATTTAGTCATAGCGGGGTGGGGGAAACCAAATGAGGTTTAATGTTGATAAATGTAAAGTTATGCATTTGGGGGGTAAAAATAAGCATGCATCATACATACTGGGGGGGGGGGTGTACAATTGGGGAAATTCATAGTGGAGAAGGATCTGGGTGTTCTCGTAGATTATAAGCTTAATAGCATGCAATGCCAAGCTGCGGTTTCCAAAGCGAGCAAAGTCCTTTCTTGTATTGAGAGAGGTATGGACTCCAGAGACAGAGATATCAGTTTGCCCCCCTGTACAAATCATTAGTAAGACCACAGGGTGACAACGCTTTTCATTCTGCAGTGAAATCTCACAGCAGCTTTGTCACCCTGTGGACAATGTAGTCTTAGATGGACATGTACTTTTAAATTGACTTTAGGTAAAAGACAAAGAAATTAAAGCCTTGCAGCCAGAGTTATATTACTAACAGCTTGATTAATCTATGATCGCCAGATTAATAGTTTCGTAAGCACTTTTTCATTTTAGTTTTTTAATTTATTTTTTTATTTTTTCTAAATATTACTTTTCAGACATCATATATTTGCAAATCATTTTAAATATAATATTAGGCACTTAGAGTAGAATTAAAACGTAACCTTGTACACATGATCAATTATTCATTACTTTATCTTTAACTGGTTATATAATCATTAGATATCGCATTTAAAAAAAATGTTATTCTAGATTGAACTATTTTATTCCTATTCTTACTCTAAGATTATTTTTATTCTATCTTCAGTTACTTTTTAATTAGATCTTTAATATGTGTTAACAGAGTCTCAATATGGTTTACTCATCTGATCATGATTGTTTACTTTTGTATAATAATTAGATACAAATTATATCACATAAAGGCAGAAAATTTTTTACCTTAAAGCGTTACTAAACCCAGGAGATTCCATTCACTATATCTGGTCTCCCACAGTACACAAAACATGCAAATGCAATAATTTTAGTAAATTTAAATGGCTAAATACCTTTTCCTGGACCTCCTCATGTCAGCCTACCATGGGTTAGTTCCGCCCCCTCTGACCCCTCCAGGACAACCTCTTTCCTAGCCAAAAAAAGGCGGCTGTCTGCCTCAATCAGTGTTCTTTTTTCATCCTTGCTCCGGATACCTCTTAAAAGAAAAAAAAAAGAAGAGAGATATGGAACTTACTTTAAAATTCTCTTTTTTCTGTGCGTAGCCTGCTCAGGTTTAGCCTCTCCTGAGTCAGAATACCCCCATGCTGGGCTGTAAATTTCCTTTAGTAGTGGGTCCTCCATGGTGCCGGGATAATTATAAATAAATAATAATAAAGTATAAATTACTGCTATGTTCCTTGTTACCCCTATGTGGCAGTATAAAGGATTGCTTGGTGGGTACCTGAGGCTATGGTTCCATTCTCAACAAAGGTTCCGAAAGGTATGCTGTGACCTGTTGTCCCATGCCCGGCCATTGCCATGTACAGGATGCGGCGGGGGGGGCGGGCGCTTCTGCGTGTGACACGAATCGCCCTCATCA
The DNA here is from genome assembly GCA_037952925.1 of Lithobates clamitans. Taxonomy (NCBI): domain Eukaryota; kingdom Metazoa; phylum Chordata; class Amphibia; order Anura; family Ranidae; genus Lithobates; species Lithobates clamitans. Next base: position 2,151,557 of record JBBGZY010000572.1, on the reverse strand, counting down.
AGGGGGGAGCAGAGCTACCACAAGCTTGGTTGCTCAACAACCAGAAGACGGTGCACTGTGATTGGCGGTCGCCGCAGGTCATAAGGGCGGCTCTTTTGAATGCTCCCCTCCCTGATCTGGTCTGCTTCCAAGGAATCAGCTGCTCCAGCCTCCCCTGCTCCTGCTCTGCTCTAAGTGAGTCCTGGTGGATAGTTCTTTTCAAGCTTATTGGCTTGCTGGCTGCTGTGGTCTTATGTAGGACTGTTTGTTGCAGATCTTCCTAAGTCTCTGCCTGCCTCTAACACTGAAGAAACGCATGGAAAGGTTTTTATTTTTAAATATATTTAATACATTTTTTTAAATTTTTTTTTTACTAAAAGAGAGCATTCTATCTCTTGACAGAGAGAAGAGCCCGACACGAGATAAACGTCCGCAGAAAGGGGTTAAATTGTCACACCAGTCTCAGAATAGGAAAAAAGCACTCAAGGCGTGACAAATCGGATCAGATGAGTGGCCTGCAGCAGGATAAACTTACGGCAGAACGGCACTCCAGGTCACCTTCACCTGTACCTCACTGTAGTCGCTCGATTGCGAGCCAGGAGGTGTCGCTGCACAGAAAACTGTCCAGGAAGAGAAAATCAGGACATAAGCATAGCCAAAGATCCTCATCCTCTTCTAGAGCCTCCTCACCAGCAAGTGATGAACAGAAAGCCTGTTGGGCATGTGAGGCCAATGCGTTACCAGGAAAGTTGGTATGCTCCTCCTGCTTAAAGGAGGCCGCCTGGGACAATGCAGCTGATGCTCGTCAAATAAAATCTTATATTACAGCAGTGGTCAAGGAAGGAATAAAATCCGTGTCCAAGAAATCAACTCGTCCTGCGCCTTCATCAGTGTCAGAAGATTCAGAGCTGGGAGCATCGGGCCACTTCAATTCAAATGAGAAGGAAGACTCTGGCTCTTCAGAGCCAGATCGTGAACCAGAGACTCATGCCTTTGACTTTTCCTTAATTCCTTCCTTAGTTGAGACAATGAAGGAGGCTATGAAGTGGAAAGAGGAGGCCTCGCCTCCCAGGAAGCAGCATAGATATTATCCAGAGTTGAAGTCTATTCCTTCCTTCCCTCTGATTTTTGAAATTCAAGAATTAATAGAGGATGAATGGGCAAAGCTCGATAAGGGATTAAACGTCCACAAAAGAGTCTCAAAATTATATCCTTTTACCGCCAAAGATGCTGAGTTATGGGATACTACGCCGAAGGTGGACACCTCGCTGCAAAGACTGGCTCGTCATATAACGCTACCTCTGGGTGATTCGGTTTCCTTCCGAGACCCAGTGAATCATAGGATAGATACAGACTTGAAGAGAATGTATTCTGTGGTGAGAGCAGCCTGCAGGCCAGCTATCGAGCTCACTTCGGTGGTGGCAGCTTTAAGAGGGTGGATAGCGGAGTTAGAGGCCGGAACTTTGGGAGAGGTGGTGGAAGCTGATGGTTCTTCTCCTTTACAGTCCATTAGAACCATTGTGTATTTTCTGGCAGAGGCAGCTGTAGACCAAGTCAGGATGACCGCTAAACGAATTGCTCATTCGGTGACGGCTCGTCGAGCATTATGGTTAAAGCATTGGTTGGCCGACAATGCTTCCAAACACAGCCTTTGCTCGGTGCCCTTTAACTATTGTTTGGCAAGGCATTGGAATCAGTAATTCAGCGGGACGCTGGCGGCAAATCAGGTCTGATCCCGCAGGAGAGAAGAAGGCTGCGTCAGTCCTTTCGTCCTTCCAAAAGCTCCAAAGACGGGTTCAGAGAAGCCATGCATATCAGCTGGGTAGGCTGTTCTTCAGACAATGGAAAGCTGCTCCATCTTTCCCGAAGGCAGGCAAGCCCAAGGCCAATCAGGCAGGGAAAACCTTAGAAGAGCTGTTGTGAAAGTCTCTCCACCCAGGCCCCTCAGGTGGGAGAGAGACTGTATCATTTCAGAAGGCTTCTAGGCAGATGAGGTATAAGACACCTGGATCTTAGACATCGTTCAAACAGGGTATCGGTTGAAGTTCGATACCAGACCACCTCAATCTTTTTTCGTGGATACTCGGGTTCCAGTTTGTCCAAAGAAGAGGCAATGTTTATTGACATACGTAAAGGAATTGTTGACAGCACAGGCGATTCTGCAAGTTCCAAGACACAAATGGGGCAATGGCATGTATTCCCCTTTGTTTTTGGTCACGAAAGCCTCAGGGGGCTACAGGCCCGTGTTGGATCTAGGTCCTGAATTCCTTTATGAAGGTTCCATCATTCAGAATGGAGTCTCTACAGATTGTCATTTCAGTAGTCAAAAAAGGCAATTGGATGGCCTCTGTCGATTTGCAAGATGCCTATCTACACGTACCCATAGATGCAGTTCACCAGCGCTTTCTTCGCTTTGCAATAGAGGGCTTGCATCTTCAGTTTTGATGTCTGTCATTTGGACCATATGCCAGCGCCCAGAATGCCCAGAATCAAAGGCATTGCGTTCTTGAGAGTAAAAGGCATACAGTTATTCCACCTACCTGGACAACCTTCGAGACACTCAGCCGCTTTGGTCTGTTGATCACCTACCGGAAGAGTCAGATGCAGCCGACACGGATTTTGGAATATCTAGGAGTCCAATTTGATACCATCCGGGGTCGTGTATTTCTTCCCCACAGAAAGATTCAGAAAATTGGAAGCAAGACGTAAGTTGTGATGTCCAAATCAGCTCTGATGGCGAGGGAATGTTTACTGTCCTCTACGATCCTGGGCCAGATGGCAGAGAAGGAGGTTTCAATACATTTTCCTCCACAAATGGGATTGCCACTAGTTAGTTCAGAAGATCAGATTGGCAGTTCCAATAAGACTTTCTCTGGCCTAGTGGAAGGTTCCTCAAAATCAGTCTCACGAAGTACCACTTGAAGCTCCGGAACCAGTAGTCCTGACAACAGTTGCCAGCCTTTTTTGGCTGGGGGGCTCACTGTTTGGGCCAGCATGTTCAAGGTCAGTGGAAGGCAGTCCCAGTGCAAAATTCAAATCTTCTGGAATTGGAGGCTGTTCGGCGCGCCCTGCTAGCGTTCCAGCCAATGTTACAAGACCAATCAGTCAAGGTTCTCTCGGACAACAGAACCACAGAGGCTTACATGACAAGGCAAGGGGCACCAGGAGTCTGTCACTTCTCAGGGTGGCTTGCCAGATCTTCCTGTGGGCATAGAAGAACGTCTGTTCTCTTGCAGCTGCTTATCTGCCAGGGACCAAAAATGTGTTAGCAGATCGCCTGAGTCGCAAATTCATAGATCAAAATGAATGGGGCCTCAATCCCAAGTATCTACAAAGGATATTCAGAGACTGGGGAAAGCCGATAAAGGGGGTGGTATTATTATCTTGGACAAGAAAGACTATCTTGCCGAGATGTCTAAGATATTAGGGGACCGAGATACATATACCCCCCTTAGATCAGATCCTAAGTCTCAATATAAGAAGGAACTGGAAGTAATTGTACAATATGGGTATGACCAGGGTATTTTGAATGGAAAGGAAAAATCTTATCTGGTTCCTAAGGCTCCTCGTACCCCGGTTATCTATTATTTGCCTAAAGTGCATAAACACCCTACCTGCCCCCCGGGACGCCCTATTGTTAGTGGCATTGATTCCATCTCATCCCGGGTGGGCAGGTATATTGATTTTTTCTTGCAACCATTGGTCTTGAAAATGCCATCACACTTGAAGGACTCCCGTCATGTGATCAACTTACTCTCCAACATTACCCCTAAAACAGGGTGTTGGCTAGTGACGGCTGACGTCGCCTCATTATATACGGTGATACCGCATAATTTGGGGTTATTTGCAGTGGAATACTATTTGAGGCGTGATTCCACATTATTTGATGAACAGATTTGTTTCATCATGCAGTTACTTCATTTTGTAGCCACTCGAAATTATTTTTGGTTTGGAGGGCAGTTCTACAGACAAGACAGAGGGGTTGCCATGGGGGCTAAATACGCCCCAAGTTTGGCTAACCTTTTCATGGCCCTGTGGGAGGAGGACGTCATCTATGCCCACCAGAGACCCCAAGTGGTCCTGTGGGCTAGGTATATAGATGATGTCCTCCTCCTATGGGATGGTGATCGCCATGATTTGGACGCCTTTATGAATATGCTTAATGACAACAATCGGGGTATACAACTCTCATATGAGGCTAGTCAGACCGAGATCAATTTTTTGGATCTCAAGATCAGTATCAGAGATGGACAACTTACTACGGCAACTTATTTCAAGACTACGGATCGTAATTCCTATATATCCACCGACAGTTGCCATCATGAAGCCTGGCTCAAGTCAGTGCCCAAAAGCCAGCTCATACGCCTGAAACGTAACTGTTCAAACCAAGAGGAATTTTTGGCCCAGGCTGATGTCCTGATAGGACGTTTTCTAGAGAAAGGTTACCCTGAGGCGTCCCTCAAAACTACACTGAATGAGGTTGCTACTCTTGATAGGCGCACATTATTAGTGGATAAGGCCCCCAATACGAATAGAGTACCATCTGTTCCATTTATTACCACTTATTCCTTACAACATAGGAATGTGGCAAGGCTGGTTAAGAAACATTGGCATGTTCTTCAAAATGACCACATCCTTCCAGCCAAACCACAAATGGTATACAAAGGTGCCCCTTCCCTCAGGGGGAGAGTGGCCCCTAACATCCTAGATCCTCCCCCAATTAAAAGGGGTTTTTTTGAATACATGACGGGTTTCTATCAATGTAAAAAATGTAGGATATGTTCTTTGAGTGGATGTTTACATAGAAGAACACACAAGTTTACTTCTACTAGTACTTCGGCTGAATTCGGAATCAAATCCTTTATTACATGTTCCACTGAGCGCGTTGTTAATTTATTGCAATGTCCTTGCGGATTGCAATACGTGGGGAGGACCAAACGCCCCCTCTCCGTAAGGCTCAACGAACATGTAACTAATATTTTGACGGGCTTTCCGAAACATCCGGTCTCTAGACACTATCTCGAGACACACAATCGAGACCCTCTTCTTAGGGATTGATAGATATACCACGCCCTGGAGAGGGGGTTCCCTTCTAAGGGGGATTTCCAGACTCGAGATGGCCTGGATATACAAACTTAGGTGTTATACCCCATTTGGGCTCAACGTTGAGGTAGACCTTAATGCCTTTTTGGATAATTCACGAATTTTTGCATATTCCTCTAATAAGGTTAACGGGATATGGGGGCTTTTTATTTGTAACAGAAATTTAAGAAAATAAGGTTCGTGATTTTCTGTTTTGTGATTTAAGATTATTTTTATTGTTTGGATGTGAACCCGGTCTGACCCTTTGGTGGCCTTACTGTAATAAGTGATTAATTAATGTTATATGGCCACTAATGGTGTGTTTCCTCTCTTATTACACACCTCCATTGGTTCCAATATCTGGGGCCAATTCTGGTCATTATAGCCTTAGGGGTTGTACATCCTTGTGATGGAGATATATATGTTGTGAGGTTTGGACCACCTAAGGTTTTTTTAGTAATCCTCTAATATTTCTATTAATGTACCCTGAAGTCTCTTTCCACCTATTTGCCCACTACTACCTGTTAGGATATATGTGTAGGTTTATGAGTTAGTCGATTTGCTCCATTTGTGTTTGGGGCACTCTTGTTTCCCTTATTCAGTACCATAATTTCCTATATGGTTATTGGTTAAGCATGCGGGGGCCTATATGGTTTATATGGTTACTTCCCGGTTTTTATGATTAATATTTTGTATACTCTTAAATATCTTAACAGGGGAATAATATAATTTTGTTTTCACTGCAGAGTGTTATATGGCTCTGGGGATGTCATAATATAAAATAAAAATAATTTTTTATTAATTCCCAAGTGAAATATATATGCCATTTATTGGCATGCATAGTTTAACATTCTCCACTAGATGGCGTTTCTTTAAGCTGTTTACAGGCAGAACTTAGATTAGTACCCTATTAGGTGGTTATCTTTTTAATTGCATTATCTCATGAAGCCAAGGTAGTGCGTTCATGTCCTACATCTTTTAAGGAATACTCATATATGCTTTTAGTCCCTTTAGCAATGAAGAAACCTCACTTTTTAAATGTTGAAGTGATTATTTGTTTTATGTACACTAGCCTCCTGTTCGCTGCGAGATAGGGCTGACTAACGTTATTCGTTTGTCATCAAAGTGAGGCTTGGTTTTACCTTGAGTACTTCCTGGTTTGGAACCAGGATGTGGCCACCAGAGCGTCAGAACGAGGGGTGGTTCTATGTATGTATATAAGGAGCGATGAGTCAGTGCGTCGCCCGTTCCTATGACAACGTCCAATAGGACGAAACGTACGTCGGAAGGCAGACGCGCTGACGTCATCGTTTCCTTCTTACAGTGAACGGGTGTATGCAGGCCGGCCGGCTGATTGTTATTATACGCTGTTTACTCGCTATTTGTAGTAAGTGCGCTATTTTTAATTTTCAAATAAACTGCTTTATACGGAAAAAAAAAAAAAAAAAAAAAAAAAAGGGAAGGCAGACGCGCTGACGTCATCGTTTCCTTCTTACAGTGAACAGGTGTATGCAGGCCGGCCGGCTGATTGTTATTATACGCTGTTTACTCGCTATTTGTAGTAAGTGCGCTATTTTTAATTTTCAAATAAACTGCTTTATACGGATTCACACTATGGAGGATATACTTTTTATTTCCCTGGGTGTCCATTGCTGAATATTCGACCTTTCTATTGGTGGGTTCCGGGTGATCCCCCCCCATGCCGAGATCGATGTTGGTGTCCCCACGGAGTGGATTTCGAGTATAAGCTCCATTATAGCTTACCTCTGGTAAGCACATATTGTTATAGGTGGTGGATTTTGTTCACGAGATGCTTTTTCACTAAAGGTCTTCAATCACTATCGGTGGATTTGTTTTGCACAAGGACTGTTGATTTCCTGAGCCATCTCCATTGTCACAGACTTTTTGATTTCTGTCACTTGTTTATTTTGAATTAAGTGCTTTACGATAATTTCTGATGTATCAAGGTATCTGATTGGTATTGTGTTGTTACTTGGGTTCACAGATGTAATTAATAGGTGAATGCAACACATTCTCTGAGTTATTTTATGCATCTATTTATTTATTTTATTTTATTTTTTTAGCGCAGTTCTTTTTATTGCTATACGAAAGCCAGTCATAGATCTGATGGCAACGGAGAGGAATTTCCAGCTCCCCCACTATTTCTCCCGATTTTGGCATCCGCAAACCCTGGGCCAAGATGCTCTCTCTAAACCATGGAACTTTCCTCTAGTCTGTGTATTTCCTCCACTCCCATTGATTCTCAAAGGTTTGTTGAAAATCCGTTGAAAGAAGGTAGCGGCAATAGCAGTGCTACCCTTATGGCCCAGGAGGCCATGGTTTTCGTTAGCATGGAGGATGAAACTGTGCCACCCAATTCCACTACCTCCTTGTCAAGATCTTCTACAGCAGGATGGGCTCTATCATTCATACCAAGAGAAACTGAAAATAATGGCGTGGAGATTGAAAGGAGATCGTTAAAAACATTTGGATCTGTCAGATGAAGTAATGAGTACCTTGTTGCAGACTCGCAAGAAAACGACTAATGCTACCTATCACAGGATTTGGAAGGCTTTTGTACAGTTCTCCATGGAGAGGAAGTGGGATTCGATCTCTCCTTCAGTGTGGTCTGGATAAGGGCTTGGCCTCCAATTCTTTGAAGGTCCAGGTTTCTGACCTCTCGGCTATGTCTAACAGAAAGTGGGCTCTGGATCCTCTGGTGTTGCGTATTTTGAAGGCAGCAATCAATATTCAACCTCCAGTAAAATCTTTTTTCCCCAAATGGGACTTACCTTTGGTATTGAGAACCTTGTTAGCCCCTCCATTTGATCCAGTTTCGTCATGTCCTCTGTTTCATCTGAACGCAATTGCTTCGGCATGGAGGGTTATATGCTTTCTCAGCCAAAGAGCCGTACTGCCTAATTTTTCAAGACAGAGTGGTACTCAGGCCTGTGCTGAGTTTTCTTCCGAAGGTGGCAACTTCTTTTCATATGAATTGGGTGTCAATTCTTCCAGCATTTCCGGAAGGAAGATCAGAAGATGAATGGTCAAGATTGGATCTGGTTCATTCTTTTTCAGTCTACCTGGATCGAACTAAAGAGTTCAAAAAGCAAGATCAACTTTTTGTCTTTCCCAGTGGTCCAAAAAAGGGCATTGCGGTTCCTCCATTTTAGCCACAAAAATGGCGGTTCCTCCAAGAGTTGTTTCGTTTTGGATTGTCAATACTATCCAGATGGCATACAAAGTACAGGGTTTTCCACCACCCTCGGAGGTCAAAGCGCATTCTACTACAGGCATGGCAGCTTCCTGGGCGGCATATGCTAAGGTTTCAGCAGAGGTAATTTGTAGAGCAGCAAGCTGGAGCCCTCTGAATACTTTTATTCAACACTACAGGGTGAATGTGGCTCTTCCGTCGGCGGAGGCTTTCATATCTAATGTTATTACGGCGGCTGTTGCCTATTAAAATATTTTGCAGCATTAAGTTTCAGTCTGGTTGTTTGTGGCTAAAATTAATCTCTTGCCCTCCTTTTTTATAGATTTGCTTGCTACGTTCCATGGTAGGCTGACATGAGGAGGTGCAGGAATAAGGAAAATTGTTTTCTTACTTACCGTAATTTTCCTTTCCTGGATCCTCCTCATGTCAGCCAGGAACTCCCACCCTAAGTCCGTTGCGAGGTGTGTATTTTTGAACACCGATTGATTCAGACAGCCACCCTTTATGGCATAGGAAAGAGGTTGTCCTGGAGGGGTCAGAGGGGGCGGAACTGACCCATGGTAGGCTGACATGAGGAAGATCCAGGAAAGGAAATTTACAGTAAGTTATAAAACTATTTTCCTTATTCTCATCAGAAGTCTTGTGACTTCTATCAGGACCAAGCCTTTGTGCAGGTCTTGCATAGCGGATTTGGTCAGAGAGGAGACTTCCACTAAAGCACCCTCTGCCCAACCTAGTGAGATGCTCACTTCATTCAGGAAGGAGTTGGAAGACACCTTTCAGTCCTTCCGCTCCTATCTGGACAAACGTCCAGTGGCACAATCAACAGAGGGTTCTCCACCCTGCCCTCAAACATCCTCTGTAGCTTGGACAGTGGTTAGCGAGTCAGAGGAGTTGGAGAAAAGTGGGTCTTCAGGGTCAGACAAGGGGAAAGATGGGAAAAAGAAGTATCTTCCTCCAGTTACAGGTTACAGACGACCTTTGAAAGACCATACACACGGCCCTAACTATCAAGTAGGATGAGACCCAATTGTCACTGCGCGACAAAATGTATCAGGGTATGGATGAGGTCAAGCATCGGGTGTTCCCGGTGCACAAGGTGTTAACAGAGGCTATAAAGAGGGAGTGGAAGGACCCAGAGAGGGCCCCTTTTTTCACCAGGTCTCTTAAAAGGAGATTTTCTTTTGATGAAGATAGCACGCAAGTTTGGAATAAGAGACCTAAACTTGAAGCAGCTTTCTCGCAAGTATCGCGTAACACCGACTTAGCTTTTGAGGACATGGGTGTCTTGAAGGACACTATGGACAAAAGGGCTGACTCACAAAGATTTGCTGGATATTCTGCCAGTCCTACAAAAGGCAGTAGGTTATATGGCAGATGGCTCGGCTGAGTCAGTGAGGATGTCTGCAAGATCTTCAGCTTTGATTAATTCAGCTAGAAGAGCTTTATGGGTAAAAACTTGGTCAGCGATTCAGCATCCAAATCAAAGCTGTGTGGCCTACCCTTTGAAGGGGATCTGGTATTTGGCCCTGACCTTGACGCTCTCGTTGACAGAACAGTGGATAAGAAAAAAGCCTTTCCAGCCAAAGAAGGTCGCACCGCAAACTAAGAAAAATGTTCGTCCTTTTCACCAGACCTGGGACACAAAGGAAACAGGACAAAAGAAACTGTGGCAGTCCCAAAGGGGTCGGGGGAGGACTGGGGTGTTTCTTCCCCTCAGTCAACCCGCAAAAACCCAGTGACGGTCTCCCGACTTTGGGAGGAAGGCTGCGGTCCTTTTTTCCACCGTGGGAGGGGGCGACATCAAGCCAATTTGTCCTCAAAATTATCTCGGAGGGCTACTCACTGGAGTTCTCGGTTCTATGTGACGCAGGCCACCAAAGATCAAGAAAAATCTGTGGCGGTGACAGCACTCTTGCAGGAGTTCCTCCAACAGAAGGTAATCATTCCAGTGCACAGGGAAGAGGAAGGACTAGGGTGCTATTCACATGTTCCATGTTCACACATTCCGTGTTTTCTAGCCTCGATAGATCTCAGAGATGCGTATTTACACGTGCCCATAGCTCCAACGTCGCAGAGGTATCTGCGTTTGCCGATCAGAGCAGGGGGATAGTGTCTCACTTTCAGTTCAGGGTCCACTCGTTCGGTCTCTCCTCTTCCCCAAGAAGCTTCACGAAGATTATGGCAGAAGCGTTGGCACCGGTCAGGCTGGAAGGGCTCTCGGTGGTACCTCATCTGGACGACCTCCTTTTATTTGCCAGTTTAAGGAACTTACTGAACAAGGATTTGAGGAGGGCACAGAGCCATTTAGAAAATTTTGGCTGGATTCTGAGTAAGGAAAAATCAAACCTAATTCCGTCTCAGAGGATCATTTTCCTGGGGTAAACCATCGACTCAGTACAGAAAAGGATTTTCCTCCCAGAGGAAAAAATGATAAAGGTGCAGGCTGCAGTAAGGAAAATACAGACAAATTTATCTGTGACAGTTCTGGCAGCCATGCCCACGCTGGGGCTTCTCACAGCCTCAATCCCAGCTGTTCAGTAGGCCCGTCTCCATTCGAGAGACCTCCAGCAGGTGATTCTACAGAATTGGGCATACGGAGAGTTTCTGGAGAAACAAATCAGGATTCCTTCTCTAGTCAAGAGGAAGTTATGGTGGTGGAGAAGGCAAGCGGAATTGAACAAGGGTCTGTTCTGGACCTTTCCTGAAGCAAAAGCTTTAACAACAGATGCAAACTCCTGGGTGTTGGGGGGGGGCACATCTGGAGGACAGGATGGCCCAAGGGTCCTGGACAGTGGAGGAATACAGAAGGTCCTCCAACTGGAGGGAACTAAGTGCCATTGCTCTGGGGCTGTGGGCCTTCAAAGAAATTATCAGGGACCAACACATCTAGATGTTGTCAGACAACACCATGGTGGTGACATACATCTCAAGGCAAGGGGGCACAAGAAGCAAGTGTCTTCTAACCTTGGCCTTACAGATTCTGACGTGGGCAGAAGACAACTTGGCATCCCTAACAGCAATACACCTGAAGGGCAGCCTAAACCAGATAGCGGACTTCTTAAGCAGAAGAAGGGTGCTAGAATCAGAATGAAGTCTAAGTAAGAAGATTTTTCAGAGGATAGTGAGCAGATGGGGTGTTCCCCAGGTAGACCTGTTTGCATCCCAAGCAAATGCAAAAGTTCCAGTCTACTTTTCCCTGAACAGGCAGGGCCAAGCGGCTGGTCTGGATGCATTAGCTCAGCGCTGGACCTTCCACTTGTGTTACGCCTTTCCCCCTGTACAGATGATAGTTCTCAGGAAACTACAGAGAGAGAATATGACCCTAAATATAGTAGCTCCGTATTGGTCCAAGAGAGCATGGTTTTCAATCCTATTAAAGCTAGCGGTAGAGCCCCATTGGTTGCTTCTGGTTCATAGGGACCTGCTGACCCTTCTGCATCCTGATGTAGGTCACCTCAGGCTGGCAGCCTGGATTCTGAGGAGCAAATCCTGAGGAGAAAGGGTTTGTGCGAAGGTTTAGTTTGTACCCTGCTAAAAATCAGAAAGAAGGTCACAAGGGCCATTTATTTTAAAATGTGGAAGTGCTTTAATTCCTAGTGTGTGTCAAAAAGTTGCTCTCCACAGAAAGACATTTTTGTTCTCGAATTTCTCCAAGATGGAATGGAGAAGGGTTTGGCAGCCCGTACCTTAAAAGTTCAGGTAGCGGGCAGCCAGTACCTTCAGGTAGCGCCACTGTCAGTGTTTCTAGAGAGAAGGTTATCTCTAGACCCTTCGATCATTAGGTTTTTCAAGGCACTAGCTAGGGCTAGGTTGGTTTCATGTAAGCTTTTCCCCAAATGGGATTTATCAGTTGTTTTGCAGGGTCTGACTAGAAGACCTTTCGAACCACCAGAAGAAGCCACAATTAAATTTTAGTCGTTAAAACTATCACTGCTGATAGCAATCACCTCAGCTAGAAGGGTCAGTGAACTTCAGGCATTATGTATCATTGAGCCTTTCTTGACAGTTTTCCCAGATCGGGTAGTACTGAGGACATACCCGGGGTTTTTGCCGAAGGTTATTTCAGTTTTTCACAGATCCCAAGATATAATTCTGCCAGATAATTCTGTCCATTTCCAACATGCCCTAAGGAGAGAGATTTTCATAGTCTGGATGGAAAGAGATGCGTTTTACGCTATCTGGAGCTTACAAGACAATTTAGAAGGTCAAATTCTCTATTTGTTTTATTTTCTGGGTCTCGTAAGGGTTACGGAGCTTCTAAAAGCACGATTGGAAGGTGGCTATCCACGAAGCTTATGGGGCTCTGGAAGTAGAACCCCTCGCAGGGGTAGTGGCCCATTCAACTCTGGCTGTAGCAACGTCCTGGGCGGAACGAGCTGGGGCTTCACCAGGGTGAATCTGTAAGGTGGCCACATGGACGAGTTATTCCACCTTCAGTCGTCACTATATGGACCTGCTCTCGGCAGCAGAGCAGTCATTTGGCAGGAAGGTCCTGCAGGCAGTGGTCCCACCCTAGGAGTAAGTACTCGCTTATCTCCAGGTGCTGTCCTGAAAGACGAGGTGAGGAAACCTTCGTTTTTAGACTTACCGGTAACAGTATTTCTACAAGTCTTTCAGGACAGCGCCGATGACCCTCCTTTGGTTATGAATGTTAATATGGTGTTATTGCTATGTTCTGCTTATATAATTTCAGCATGGCTGGAGGTACTCGATAAAGACTGAGGCCATGGTGGAAGTGTCCAGGCTTTAAAGAAATGACTGCAGTGTTTCCTGGGAAGTGGGTGGAGCTGCACTCTCCAGGTGCTGTCCTGAAAGACTCGTAGAAATACCGTTACCAGTAAGTCTAACTAAGGTTTTTTTTTATAAAGTTTGACCTTATTTGAATATTATATGCATTGCATTTATGGTTTTCACAAAGCCCATCAATTGTTTGATGAATGATTAAAACTTCTTTGGTCTTTGTGATCCTGCCTGATATAATGTTAATGCCGCTAAACAGACATTTATTGCACTTTATGACTTCTTGCACTCTGTTGAGTGTCTAAATGTTCTTTTATTCTATGATTTCTATTGCATATTTTTTGTATTTTTCACTATGTACAAATATATCTCTGCTCTAAGATGATATCATTCTGTATGCTTTTTGTGGCTTAATAATATCCTTTTCTGATAAAAAAATAAAAAATTCCTTGGACTCACTTTTGGTCTGGCGCTCCTTATACCATCTTTATATCGTTTTATTATATTATTTCTGATGTGATGTCTGTGTGTACATTGTTATTATGGCACCAAATCTTTAGGGTATCATTGATTTTTTGTTGTATTATTATTATTGCAATATTAATAAAGACTTCTCCTTCTCCTCTCCTTTCCTTCTCATCTATTCTCTTTCTCCTCTCTTTCTCTCCTGTGTCATTGGACAAAGAAATAGAAGCAGGAGACTTCTAAGCTAATCTATGTCACTCTACTCTTGCCTCCTATCAGTATGCTTCTTGCACTACAGCACAACTGCTCTACTTTTTCCTATTCCAGTAGAGTTCTGCTGTACAGTTGACTATATAAAGATGATACCAGCTACTTTCACTGCTTGCATTAAAAAAAAACAAAAAAAAAAACGATATTTAATGCCCATATTGTTTTTTTCTGTTCTGTGACACTCTGGCCCCCTCTATTGGATTGCTTAATTTATGATCTTTGATTTTATCTTGACTAACCTACCTTCTCTGCAGTGGTCCACGAGTTATCCCAGACTCTATGCTGGCTCATGGCGAAGCCCATTTCATCTCAGCAGCACTTCCCTGATGTGGATATAGTTGTGGAGTGGATGGTTTGTGTTGGGTATACTGTATGCATACTTCCTGAAGACACTAAAGGGGCGAAACATGTCGAAGAAAATGCATAGAGGGCTCTGTTAATATCCTTACAATATAAATAGTGAATGTTAACAAAAACATTTTTGTGGATTTTTAAAGTTTACTGAATTTTAACTGTTCTGTTTGGTTAATTGGTGTAGCACCTTCAAAATCCCACTCCTATCCAATGTCTATTGTGTACTATTATATTTAATAGTATATATAATTTAATTTACAATTTAATGGGATATTTAATGGTGTATTCCTGATTATGTATTTGAATTTATTTTTCTCTTCAATGTTTGCCTAGAGTTCAAGTTTCCCGGGCAAAATGTTATGTCGGTTATATACTTACCCATACCATAAGTAACACACATCAAAGTGGTTTAGTGGACGTGGTAAGCACTCCTGCTTTGCAGCACTAGAGTCATTGATTCCAATCCTGGTCAGAAGGACACCATCTGCATGGAGTTTGCATGTTCTGGCTGTGCTTGTGTGGGTTTGCTCCCACCCTCCAAAGACATGCTGGTAGCTTAATTGGCTCCTGTCTAAATTGGCCCTAGTATGTGTATGTAGGCATGTGAGATAGGGACCCTAGATTGAAAGCTCCTGGGAACGGGGACTGATGTAATCGTATACCGTATATACTCGAGTATAAGTCGAATTTTTCAGCACATTTTTTTGTGCTGAAAGTGCCCCCCTCCACTTATACTCGAGTCAAGCACTTTTCTGCAGCAAAAAATTTCATTTTCTGAACCGAATTTGGGGCCCTATATCTCAGGTATGCAAACCCAGTGGACCTAGTAACACAACATATCCAAAGCTGAAGTTCCTAGCACTAAGTGGCCCCGAGATACGGGGCCCCAAATTCGGTTCGGAAAATGTCATTCTCTGCTGCAGAAAAGTGCTTGACATTTTCTGAACCGATTTTGGGGCCCCATATCTCAGGGCCACTTGGTGCTAGGAACCCCAAATTTGGTGTGCAAACCCAGTGGAACTGGTACCACAACATATCCAAAGCTTGGGTTCCTAGCACCAAGTGGCCCTGAGATACGGGGCCCCAAACTGGTTCAGAAAATGTCATTCTCTGCTGCAGAAAAGTGCTTGACATTTTCTGAACTGATTTTTGGGGCCTTTTATCTCGTAGCCACTTAGTGCTAGAAGCCCCAGCTTTGGAAATGTTATGGTGCTAGTTCCACTGGGTTTGCACACCAAATTTGGGATTCTTAGCACTAAGTGGCCCCGAGATACGGGGCCCCAAATTCGGTCAACTGTGTCTATCTGCAGCAATGTCATTTCGGGACCCTTTGGGTTCAGAGACCCCAAATTTTGGCTGCAGCTAGGGGGCATCTAGGAACCCTTAACTACCGAGTTTGAAGTTCAGGGGACCTATGGCTGCAAATGGGCACAGTGAGGCATGCAAATGGGCACAGTGATGCTGCAAATGGGCATTGTTGACCCTCTTTTCCACTTACAGTAGCTGTGCATTTCTCACCCTCGTCTTATACTCGGGTCAATAAGTTTTTCCCATTTTTTTGTGGTAAATTAGGGCCTCGACTTATACTCGGAACGACTTATACTCGAGTATATACGGTAGTATGTAAATTGCCACCACTATGTAAATGCCTGTAATAATAACAGTAAATGTACTGCAAGCACAGTGTACATATAGCTCTTTCTTGTGTATCATTGCTGATCATTAGTTCTTCGTATATAGCGTACAGATCAGCGAGTTTCCGCCCACACAGCCAATCAGAGGGTAGAAAAAAAATACACGCAGCCCATAATTGTGTGAACCCTCTGAATACGAAGTAGTTTTCCATACAATCAGATTAGCCCTCTGTCCTTTACAGGCTGGGTCGAGAACATCGCCTGGAACACGATTTCACCTCGAATCATTACAGGCAGCCCCTTTGTCAGCGCTGACGGTTTAATGCGCACTGTGTCTCTCGCAGGACAATGAAACGGTAACTCTCACTCCAATTTATCTGCGAGATTTAGAATGATGCCGGCATGCTTGCGGAGCTATCCTTAAAAAGATCGGCATTTTGGGAGTGCGTATCTGATCCCGAATCTGGCTGCCGCTGTGTTTATTTGGAAATGAGACATTCTATTTCCGAAAGCAACATACGTCTTTTATTTATTTATTTATTTTTTTGCTTACTAGAATGGAAGACTTTCGGATGAGCAAATTAATGTGAATCCAGATCTTCTTCACTGTTAACATCTTGCCACCCATGTAATGCATATGTGCAGTGACAAAGAAGGTGGGCTTTAACTCCCATACACCGCACATTAAGGACTGTGCAAAAGTTTTAGGCATGGAAAAAATGCTGTCAATTAAGAATGCTTTCCGAATGTTAATAGTTTATTTTGATCAATTACCAAAATGGAAAATACATGAACAGAAGGGGAATCCAAATCAAATCAATATTTGGTGTGACCACCCTTTGCCTTCAAAACAGCATGCTTCTTCTAGGTACACTTATGCCGCGGACACACGACCAGACTTTTCGGCATCAAAGGTCCGACGGAACCAATCCGTCAGACAATTCGATCATGTGTGGGCTTCATCTGACCTTTTCTGTCTAAAAATCTGACGGACCTTAGAAATTGAACAAGTTTTAAATCTTTCCGACGGACTCGATTCCTAGCAAAAAATCTGTTCATCTGTATGCTAGTCCGACGCAAGGACAGCTATTGGCTACTGGCTATGAACTTCCTAATTCTAGTTTGGTCGTACGTCATCACGTTCGAAACGATCGGACTTTGGTGTGATTGTGTGTAGGCAAGTCCGTTGCATTGGAACTCCATCAGAATTCCATTGAAAAGTCCTTCGGAGTTCAGTCCGACGAGAAGTCCGCTCGTGTGTACGTGGCATTACACACAATTTTTTAAGAAACTCGACAGGTAGGTTGTTCCAAACATCTTGAAGAACTAATCACAGATCTTCTGTGAATGTCGGCCTCCTCAAATCCTTCTGTCTCTTCATGTAATCCCAGACAAACTCCATGATGTTGAGATCAGGGCTCTGTGGGGGCCAAACTATCATGTCCAGGACTCCTTGTTCTTCTTTACGCTGAAGAAAGTCCTTAATGGCATTGGCTGTATGTTTGGGGTTGTTGTCCTGCTACAGAATAAATTGGGGGCCAATCACATGCCTCCCAGATGGTATGGCATGATGGAGAAGTATATGCCTGTATTTCTCAGCATTGAGGACACCATT
This sequence comes from Lithobates clamitans, assembly GCA_037952925.1. Lineage (NCBI taxonomy): Eukaryota > Metazoa > Chordata > Amphibia > Anura > Ranidae > Lithobates > Lithobates clamitans. The sequence goes on along the minus strand of JBBGZY010000572.1, from coordinate 2,134,201 downwards.
GATCCTGACCAAATCTCCAACTCCATTAGCAGAAATGCAGCCCCAAACTTGCAAGGATCTTCCATCATGCTTCACTGCTGCCTGCAGACACTCATTTTTGTACCGCTCTCCAGCCCTTCGCCAATAAACTGCCTCCAGCCACACCCAAATATTTTACATTTTGACTCATCAGTCTAGAGCACCTGCTGCCATTTTTTGTGCACCTCGGTTCCTATGTTTTCCTGTACATTTGAGTCACTTAGCCTTGTTTCTATGTCCTACGCACGAAAACATAGGTACTGGGGTACACAAAAATGGCAGAAGTGTACATGCCAATGTAGGACGTAATAACCTCCAGCATTGGTTCTAGTTTACACAGTAATAACCCCCAGTATTGGTGGCAGTTTATGTAATAATAACCCTCAGCATTGGTAGCAGTTTGGTAGCAGTTTACACAGTAATAACTCCCAGCATTGGTAGCAGTTTATACATTAATAACCCCCAGCGTTGGTGCCGGTTTATGCAGTAATAACCCCCAGCATTGGCTCCAGTTTATGCAGTAATAACCTGCAGTTTTGGTAGAAGTTTATGCAGTAATAGCCGCCAGCATTGGTTCCAGTTTATGCAGTAATAACCCTCAGCATTGGTGCCAGTTTACACAGTAATAACCCCCAACATTGGTGTCAATGCTATGTAAACCCCCTTCATTGGTAACCCCCTTAACACTGCTATTGGTCAGAGGCGATTGTATTTAAAGAAGTAAGTTTCGTTTTTTTGTTTCTTTTTAAATCATACTTACCTAGTGTTATGCTTTGCGTCTATCTCTTAAAGTTCTTGCGGTAAAACCAAGGAAGCTTAGACTTCTGTAGTGTATCAATGCTTTACTAAACAGGAAAGCTGCACATACAACTGTAGAATACAGAATACAACACAACTCATAGCTTACAAAAATATGCTTGTATCGCGTTCCAGTATCGGCACGCGTTGGGGAGGGAACAGGACAGTGCAGGAGACAACAGATTGTTCTCAGCATGGAAAGGACATACCAGTTCAGCGGCCACAACGGTTTTCGACTGTATAGAGTGGTCTAGTGCTCGCATTTAGTGGGTGCTGCAGTGCACCACTCTATACAGTCAAAGCGAAAACCGTTGTGGCCGCTAAACTGGTATGTCCTTTCCGCGCTGAGAATGCTCTGTTGTCTCCTGCACTGTCCTGTCCCCTCCCCAACGTGCGTCGATACCGGGAATGTGACATATCTTCCTCAGGGGGATGTCTGTATAGAGTGATGCACTGCAGCACCCACTAAATGTGAGTACCCTGTTAAAGGGGCTAGTGTTGTATATCAATAAATATAGTTTAAACAATATCACACTATCTAGTTTCCTCTGTTATACTTATATGTGGAAAACGTACCAGAAATCAGCCCATAAGCGTGTTTTGACCAAGCTTAACTGCAAGGTCACACGCTCTAAGGTGAGCGCACACACTGAAGGGGGGAGCACATGAGTGGACACAAGAACACGTTTGTTCATCCCCAATATATTCTTTGGATCTGATTAAAATTGTAATGGACTTTATATTTATTATTTTTATAGCAACGCATGTTATCACATGAGGAATTTTGCACATAGCACTTTAGTGCACTGGAACACCTTTTTTGTATAATATTTGAGCACTTCCAAGGATTTAGTTAAAGCGGTGTTCTAGTGTTCTGCCCAAAAAAAAAAAAAAAGCCAGCAGCTTTACATACTGCAGCTGCTGGCTTTTAACAAGTAAACACTTACCTGTCCTGGAGTCCAGCGATATCGACACCGCAGCTGATGTTTCCATCAGTTGTCGGGTGGGGCCGCTGCCATTGCGGGTAAGGGTACCCGGCAGTATAGCCTTACGGCTTCACGCCGGGAACCCTACTGCGCATGCGCGAGGCCCCGCTCCTCTCTCCTACTGGCCCGGTGACAGGGAGAGGAGGAGGGAGGTGGAGGGAGCCCCGCGGTGATGTCACAGGCCGCGGCCTGGACTCCCGGAAGTGGGAACAGGATCCCTGTCAAAGACAGGTATCTTTGGGTGGAACTCCGCTTTAATAAGATGATTTGAGTTTATACATTATATTATATTGCCGCACACAATCACTTTGTTGTCACTAGGGCACTTTAAGCATTGGACAATTCTCTAATATTTAATATTCTTAATTATATGATTTATAGTGATTGTTGGAAATATACACAGAAATAGGATATTGATTGTGGTTATCACATACCTAGATCAAGATGGCGCAGCACTTTCCTCTGTATTTTAGAAGTTCGGAGTGGGTAGGTTGATTTTATTATTACACACGCCCCAAGGCTTCAGTTTGGGTGGAGTGTGCCTTTAACATACTGTACCGCAATATTCTCATTGCACACACAGTATAGGTGTACTCGTATATATATATTTTTTCTCTCTCTTAATGGAAATCCCTCTTAAATTAAATTGAACTGCGCTCGGAAAAGAACATTCTATCTTTTTCTAAAATCCCTGTTCAGATGAGTTTCTTGCTTTGGGGGGATGTGTTTAATTTGTTTCTTTACATACCCTTCAAGACGTTGCTTAATGGAAGTAAAACTTCCTGGAAGCGGCAGCCGCGGTGCTTTTTCCACGCTTTTTTCCCATGTGAGCGTTGTATTCATTCCTTTAATGCCTCAATCCTAAATTAGCATCTTTAATAAACTGCAATTCAGATCTGACACTTTTTCTGCATATTTCTTTTTCCACTTTTTTTTTTCCTAAGCACGATTCCTTCTTAAAAAGGCACATCATTAAAAGTGACAATTTTGTTGTCAGGCCAGCCAACATATTCGTCATTTTGTTCAGCCGGTTTTCTTAACTAGACCGTCCTGTCGGACAGTTACCTCACTTTTCTACATTAAAGTTAAGCAATACAGCCTGGTCATCAGCCCACCCGCCGGTAGGACAATTGAGGGGCAGGAGCACCCTGATGAAGTCATCGATTTGCATTCCCACCTGTATGCAGGGAGAGGGACATATAGAAGAGAGAGTGCCTGTTTGAATCAGAATGCATCCCCTCACTCTCCCAGTCTGAGTGTGGCTGTGCGCACCAATCTCCGCAGCATGGCTATCAGGAATGCATGCAGGAATGCATGCACAAGGTATGTTGGCGCCAGACAGACTATTTAACCACTTGCCTACTGGGCACTGAAACCCCCTACCTGCCCAGACCAATTTTCAGCTTTCAGCGCTGTCGCATTTTGAATGACAATTGCACGGTCATGCTACACTGTACCCATATGAAATTTGTATTGTATTTGTATTGTATTGCATTTTTTTTCACACACATAAAGCTTTCATTTGGTGGTATTTAAAGTGGTTGTATACCTTTTTTTTTTAAACTTTTACCTACAGGTAAGCCTATAATATGGCTTACCTGTAGGTAAAAAAAATATCTCCTAAACCTGTACGGTTTAGGAGATATTCCCCTCGCAATGAGCCACTGACTGCAGCGGCGCATGCGCACAGGGGATTCTCGGCTTACAGCCCGGCAAACTCCAGAGCTTGTCGGACAGAAGTCTCCCGTGCGCATGCGCGGGTGTGACGACATCGCGGCTCCGGCCACTCACAGCGCCCGAAGACACGCCGAGGGGAAATGTCAGCTCCCTCAGCGTGGACAGGATGAGATGCCGGCGCCTCGTTCTAAGGTAAGTATCTCATAATGAGCTAGTATGCGGTGCATACTAGCTCAATATGCCTTTTCCCTTGCAGGTGTAGGAAAAAAGAAAAACAGCGGGTATACAACCGCTTTAATCACTACTGAGGTTTTTATTTTTTGCTAAACAAACAAAAAAAGACCAAAAATATTGAAAAAAAAAACAGTTTTCATAGTTTGCTATATAATCTTGCAAACAGGTAATTTGAGAGGCTGCACTGATAGGCACTGATAAGGCAGAACTGATGGTCACCGATAAGGCGGAACTGATGGACACGGATGAGGTGGCACTGGTGGGCACTGGTAGGTGGCACTGAAGGGCACTAATAGGTGGCACTAATAAGCAACACTGATGGGCACTGATAGGTAGCACTGATGGTGAAGCACTGATGGGCACTGATTGGTAGCACTGATTGGCACTGATAGGTGGCACTGATGGGCACTGAGAGGTGACACTGATAGGTAGCACTGATGGTGAAGCACTGATGGGCACTGATTGGTAGCACTGATCGGCACTGATAGGTGGCACTGGTGGGCATTGATAGGTGGCACCGGTGGGCACTGGTAAGTGGCACTGGTGGGCACTGAAAGGCAGCACTGTTTTGCACTGGTAGGTGGCACTGGTGGGCACAGATGAGGTGGTGGTGGCTCCCTGTTCGGGACCCTCTGACAGATGCCAGTGATAATTTTTTTCCTCTTGTGCTGTCAGCGTGAAGAAAAAAAAGCTGATTACCGGCTCTGTTTACATCCCGTGATCAGCTGTCATTGGTTGACAGCTGATCACATGGTAAGGGGTCGGGACCGGCCCTAACTTCAATCTATGACCAACTGAGTCTCCCTGACTCAGTGATCACCAAGCCCGTGCCCCGCTGGGGGCATGCAGGCAGCGCATGCACGGGAGGACGTACATGGTCGCCCTCCCGATAATTAAGGCCCTCGCTGTAGCCATCTTTCAGCTATAGTGCAGGCGTGAAGGAGTTAAGGATGCTTCTGTCTTTAATCTGATGCTGACTAGTTCAGCTGTTCCCTGTGTTCTTTGTACTTCCAGTGTGTTCCCTTTGTTGCTGACCCAGCTTACTGCTGACCTGATCTCAGATTCTGCTTCTACCTTGTCGCTAATTCCTGACCCGGCTTGTTCCTGACTTTGCCTCTGCTCTTAATTTGGTACCTTGCTGCCCACCTGTTGATGTCCCTGGCTAATCCTGTGACCACGGTTCTGTCTCTGATCCTGGCTTACCGACCCGTTCGAGTGTCTGCCCGGCTGTCTGCTGCAAGTCTGCTGAGAGCTCTGACCAGCCACATGTCCCGACCCTGCAGCACAAGTGGAGTGCTTCCTTAACCTCAGCTGAACTACTGTGCACAGCTACTGTTCCTGATCTGACGGTTCTGCTGCCTTGGAACCACATCTCCTGCTGCAAGTCCCCGATCTACATCTGCCGCCACTCGTGTTCCTCCTGTCTCTCCCTCGGACAGACTTTATTTCCCTTCCAGTCGGGCCTGGGCTGGAGATACCAGAGAAGCCCGACCTCATCATTTCAGTCTCTTCTCAGGTATATGAGAGCAGAGGATGGCAGAGGGCCTGATACAAAGACAGACTCAGATACTTATTGTAGTCATATGGCAGTTTATTCAAATCAATGAGCTGGCAATGCACCAAAACATCCAAAAAAATGGACATGAAATATTGTTGGCAACGCAGCACACCTCAACACACGGTATTGCATTACTGAACATTCTGGTGCACTGCAACACAAGTAAGTTAGAGCTGCATGGCTTTACTGTGTTGAGGAGCCATTCAAAGTGAAACACGCCTAACACTCAACACACCTGAGAGGAAAATATGTTTTGGCCCTTAATAATTGCTTGGAGTTCAGCTATAAAGTATACCTGTACTGAGATAATACAGTATGTAGGCTGCCATTCCTGACCTCTCCTGAGTTGCCTGGCTTTCATGCTGATCCAATAGTTTCCACTTTGCGTTTTGAATCTGCAGTCACTCAGAAAGAACTGAGGCCAGATACAGTCAGGAAACCAGCGTTTTCCAATTTCTCCTACATTGGCTCAGGAAGGGAGTTATAAACGAGGTCGTACCAATGCCCACTGCATAAGATGGCTGGTTCTATCCCAGAATAATGTTGGAGATGTGGATGGGAGAAGGCCATCATGTGTCACATCCATTTGAACTGCCCTCTTATCAAGACTTTTTAGTCCAGGGTCTTCCAAGTATACCAAAAGTCACCTGATGCCAGGGACAAACATCCCCTCAAATTGCCCTTCAGTTTCACGCAGTAGGAAGGGGCTCCTTCCCTTTTTTTCCCTGGCAGCTCGTTGTCAGGAGCTAGATCAACTGCTGGTGGCACTGTGGTTCCCTGGGCAGAGGGTTGGTGTTCAAGAGTCCACCATCAGGTGTCTCTCAACAGCCAGCAGATCCCAGTAATGAGTCTCCACCTGGCGCTGGATGCTGGGAGGGTATTTACCTGCTCCTGGACCCTGCCCCTCACTTTGGTGTTTTTCCTGCCAGCCAGATGCATGCCTGCTGTTAAATCCTGAGCCTCATTCCTGCCTGCTCCTGATCTTGCTCTTACCCTGCATCTTGTACCTGTCCCCTTCCTTGCATCTCCAGTTTTACCCTGTGATCTCTGTTCCTCATTTTGTATTCATTGTATTATAGTTAGCATGTAAGGTATTTTGTCTTTGGGTTATGGTTCAATTGTATCTTCACGTTTGCTGTGTTTTCTGTTTGCTGGTGTCACCGGTTCCGGTAAGAGTATTTTATCTCTCTCCACTTCAAGATTTCCATGTTGATGAATCACATACTAGAAGATTTCTTCACCCATATTGGATTTCATATTTTATCACATTGTGGGACTTTAGTATTGACTTTATTCACACCCACATTATGGTGGGCGGTCACCCATAGATTATCGAATTACATTCATCCCAACACATGTTTTTGGCACGTTTTAGCGCTACATGTTTACACCATCGTAAATAAATCTTACTTTAAAAACATACGATCTAGTCTCAGTATCCTCAATGTAGCCACATAGATCTGGCCTTCCCTGTTGCTAGTTCCTGACACTCGTGGAGGTGTAACCTAATTTGTGACTACTTTTGCTCCTTTGCATAACGTTCCTCTATGGTTGCGTTATATTTCTCCCTTCCAGCACTGGTGAACAGTGTTCTTAGTGAAAGTGTCCCCAAGCAACTTTGTTTTATGAGTAATTCCAGGCTCTCAGGGAGAGATAGATTGCCATAGAGGACTCGGAACGTGGGGCAAGAGCATGATCCCTCAACAGGACTTTGAGAGATCAACCATGACTTCAGAGTGGTGAAAGGCCTGTTGGCCAATCCTTTGCCTAATCTTGGATTCTTCCACCGGGAACAGAAAGTTTTTTGCTGGATTACAAATCTCTCTCTGGCAGACTATACAGTACACTACCCACTAGTTGGTACAGGGTGGGACTTTGCTCACTAGTTGGGCTCAGTTTAGCAATATCTTACTCAGCTTTAGCGTATACTTGTAGTACCGTGTATTTGTGAGCTGTGTTCTCTAGCGATGCCTAATTGAATTGAATTATAATTGAAACTAAATATTTGCTGTGTTTAGCATTAGATTGTGGATGCCGGTAATTTTCATTTCGTTTAGTTTCAGATGCATTATTGAAGAATTTTGTTTCAACAAATTCGTTATGTTGAACCATTTTTTTTGTTGGCATTCATTTCATTGTATTCGGCATTCCTTTTGTATACAGTATTAGTTTTCGGCATTAATATTTCGAGTGGATTCGTTACTCATATATTGAAACTATTCAATATTTTCGGATGCAACGGAATAAATAATGCAAAATTTGGTGATCCTGAATTTTTCAAACCTAAGAATTGCATTAGATTGTGGAACTGAACTGACTGACTGTGACGATTACAAATTCAATTTAAATCACAACTTTACTCAAATCCAAATTATTGAGCGAATTAGAAAACTTTATTGATTTCCCCATGGGCCTGAAATACTATCACATCATGAAATGAAATAGTGTCCCATTTTATATTTCTTAACATTTGGAGATTTGTAAACATCCAAATCTCTGAAAATCTAATTTTCGTCTGAAAATCCATGCGTTACAAAATAGAGAGAATAGAGAGAATTACTGTTTATTGCTGTAAAGATAAATATGTTTTCTGGTCTGCCGGGCAGTGTTTGCCAAATAAATTTGATCGCAATCCCAAGGTGTGCCGGTGAGTGCAGGAGCTACCAACCAAGTCATCCTTTCGAGGACAGAAGAACCCAATAGGTCAGGAGTAAGTAATGAAAAGTGTCCAGGTCAGAATAAAAGTAATGCACAGATTGTAGGGTCAGGAGTAAATAATGAGCATGGATCAGGAGTAAGTAACACACAAAATGCAGAGGTCAGGAGTAAGTAATGAAAGGTGTCCAGATCAGAATAAAAGTAATGCACAGATTGTAGGGTCAGGAGTAAATAATGAGCAGGGATCAGGAGTAAGTAACACACAAAATGCAGAGGTCAGGAGTAAGTAATGAAAGGTGCAGAGGTCAGAATAAAAGTTATGCACAGATTGCAAGGTCAGGAGTAAATAATGAGCAGGGATCAGGAGTAAGTAACACGCAGAGTACATAGGTCAGGAGTAAGTAATTTACAGATTGCGGAGATCAGGGGTAAGTACTGAAAAGTTCAGGGGTCAGAGGTAAGTAATGCATAGATTGCAGAGATCAGGTGTACGTAACACACAGAGTGCAGAGGTCAGGAGTAAGTAACAAATGTAGGTTAGGACCGAGTGCCAGTGGGGGGGGCAAACAACCACCCCCCGGCTTCTCAAACCCCCCTTCCCCCCCCCCTCCCGCCTGCTCGCTGTCTTACCCCATCCAGGTGGCAGGTGGCGGGCAGCAGATTGGGCATCGACAGCAGGATCAGGCAGCGTGCAGTGGGCATCGGCATCTCCACCATTCCTCCGTGCGTCTCCTTCCCTCCTCCTAGGCCTCAAATAGGATTGCCTGTCCTTTCAGCCAATCAGGTGATGGGTCTCAAAACCTGCTTCCTGATTGGCCTGGAGGAGGAACAGTGTTACAACAGTAATTATTTTTTCGCTGTTGTAACACACCTGGGTGGGCTCGATTTGCATTCTATGCGCCCCGATCCCACCATATTTCGAAGCCTATTAGAGCCTCTGACTCAAAAAAACATCCATCCCACATTGTAATCCATGCACCCGGCATCCTGAAAGGGGCCGGACACATGGATGGGGGGAGGCTGCCATGGATGGGGGGGACGCGCCCGTGCTCCCTTAATGGACGGGCCCCTACCCAGGACTCAAGTCATGTGATGCACGGACATTTGTACAAACAAAATCAAAGAAAATCCAAGCTCAAACTTACGCCCAGCCTGCTAACTAACCAAATTATCCTCTCTAACATTATGGGTTAAACACAGGGATTTAGCCTGCATACATTTGCAAATACATGCATAAGCTACAGAACCCTGTCAAGGCACCCCGGTATTTTCTGTAGTCCTAACTCTAAATTTTGAGAGCCTCCATAGTGGAAGCACATGCATTATAATGGATAGGCAGAGGGCAGGTGAGCCTGGAGGGAGCCCACCCCACCTTAAAGGCACAGGGGCGCACTGGACACCCAGCACATAGCACTATGGCAGCAAAGGTGTCCAGTGCATCCCCTCACCAATATTTCAACAGTACAAACAAATGGCCTCTGCCCTCAAACTTTAACTGGCCTTTGCACCAAAGAAGCACATGGAAGGGCAACGCATGCAAAACAGTACAAACAGTGCAGGCCGCTGGAGATTTCATCTGCTGACCTCCTGCAAATACGGGACAAATTGCATCCTGTATTGAATCAATATGGGACGGAACATTTCATTTTGAGACATACAAGACAATCCCGTCTAGGTTTGCCACCTTTTTCCTCAGGTCAAACCCGAACACTTTAGTGGCGCACAGCAATATTTTTATTTTTTTGTATAAACTATACATAGTTCCACTTTCACATTTGAACTTGCAGAGTTCCCTTTCACTGTAAGGGGGGACTCTGCAGACTCTGATGTAAGGGAAAACTCTGGGGACCCAAACATAAGGGATGCTCTGGGAACCCTGATTGAAGGAGGGGGAACACTGAGAACTCTGATGTACGGAGAAGACTCTGATGTAAGGGAGAACACTGTGGCCTCTGGTGTAAAAGGGGAACTCTAAAGTAAGGGGTACTCTGAGAACCCTGATTTACCTTAGTGTACTCACTCAGAGGCAGGAGAGAGAAGGGGGAGACTTCAGTCACAGACAGGGATGGATGGTGAGCTCACTCACCCCTTGGCAGTCAGCACGTCTCATCCAGATGTATCTGAGGCTGCTGGACTTCAAATTTCCAGCAGCCTTTTTTCTTTTCTGAGGCACAGCCCCGGGGATTGGAGTGTGGGCAGACACAGAGGGGTAGAGGCAGGACGAAGAGGGGCAGATCGAGCCCTCTCTTCTCTTCCGTCTGTGTGTGTGTTTGGGGGGGGGATTGTTAATGCTGGCTTTGGGCAGCATGAAAGAGAGTGTAACAGACACTCTCAGCTTAGCAGTGGCGTCACTAGGGGGGGCCAGAGGGGGCCATGGCCCCCCAACATTATACTGTGCCACCCCAATTTTAAAAAAACGGACACAGGGAATGCAGGGGACAGGTATGGACTGAGCCGCCGTATTGCTGGCTCCGGCTTCTCCTCCACCTCCTGAGTCTACTCCCAGCCACTGGTTACTAGAGCCGCCTCGCATCCAACAACCAGTGACGTCAGAGCCGGCATTGATAGTTCTCTTCCCTCCTTCCTCTCTGGCATGGAATGATGAGAGAGGAGACACAGCCGATCTGCTCCTTCTCCCCTCTTGTGTGTGCTTCCAGGGAAGTCAAGTGTGAAGCCAATGAGCTCACACTTAACACACGCAGGAGAAGGGAGAAGGAGCAGATCGGCTGTGTCTTCTCTCTCATCATTCCGTGCGAGAGAGGAAGGAGGGGAGAGAGAGCTATCAATGCCGGCTCTGAGCTTAGACAACTAAAGACAGCAACCCTGTTGGGAAGCCCTAATCCAGCCTGAATAATGTGTCCGGGTTTCAGGCAGTCTTAAACCCAGACACGTGATTCCAAACCCAAACTGTCCTGGGGAATCCTAGACAGGTGGCAACCCTAATCACGTCATATACAGGACGGGTGGCGACCCTAATCATGGCATATACAGGACGGGTGGCGACCCTAATCATGGCATATACAGGACGCGTGGCGACCCTAATCATGGCATATACAGGACCGGTGGCGACCCTAATCATGGCATATACAGGACGGGTGGCGACCCTAGTGTGGACAGGTCCTCAATGAAGTCTCCAGAAGTTATTTCTAACTCTGCTGTGGAAGCTGAATTTGGATTCTGTTTCCAAAAAAATGCAAGAAAAAAAAAAAAAATCGAAGAGGCTAGAACCAAGAAATTGACCTGGAAAGGGATCTCCTATCTCGTCTCTTCAGACTTTATTTCCACTCAGACTTGTGTTGGCGCGAGAATTAGACCGCGGACCGCCGTAAAGCTAATCCTCACCCGGCGCAGGCCACTAATCCTTTACATGTGTAAATCCACTATGCTTGTGCAGTGGGGGAGATCAATCAAGCTTTGCCTGCGATTGCTTTTATCTCGCCTGCTGAATCCTGGAGCCGGATTCTCCTCCGTGCCCAAGTCACGAGCTCCAGAGCGGAGCACCGCGTGTGCACGGGGCGTGACACACCTTGAAGGGAGAGCTAAGCTGGAAACAACATGCCAAGGAAAAGAAATGTGCTACAAAAATCCCTTTTTTTTTACAGTTGTTTTTTCTTTTTTTGTGAACAGTTATTTGGGTATAACTTGAAATAATTGTATATCTGGACTTGAGTATTATTGTGGTGTGGCCGTTCGGTTCTAGACTTGCTCCTCCTCGTCCCAAGCCCACGGAAGGGTATCCTGGAAATAGTTTGGTGTGTAGAAGCTGCCAGCCCAATAACCAAAACCTACATCCACAACTTACCATCAGATGATAACAAAACAAAATAAACATATAATGAAAACGGGAGGATTCCAACACCATTAACCCACTTCTCTTCAGTGCACACCTTTAACCACTTGACCTTCGGAAGATTCTCTCCCGTTCCTGACCAGGCCATTTTTTGCGATACGGCAATGTACCCAAATAAAATTGATGTCCTTTTTTCCCCACACACAGATTTTTCTTTTGGTGGTATTAGATCACCACTGCATTTTTTAAATTTTTTGCGCTATAAACAAAAAAAGACAATTTAAAAAAAAATATATACAGTATCTCACAAAAGTGAGTACACCCCTCACATTTTTGTAAATATTTTATTATATCTTTTCATGTGACAACACTGAAGAAATGACACTTTGCTACAATGTAAAGTAGTGAGTTTACAGCTTGTATAACAGTGTAAATTTGCTGTCCCCTCAAAATAACTCAACACACAGCCATTAATGTCTAAACCGCTGACAACAAAAGTGAGTACACCCCTAAGTCTGAAAAAATGTGAGGGGTGTACTCACTTTTGTGAGATACTGTATATGTTTTACTTTCTGCTATAAAACATATAGAAATAAAAAAAAAAAAAATCCAATTTCTACATCAATTTAGGCCAATATGTTTTCTGCTAAATATGTTTGGTAAAAATAAAACCCAAAAAACGTATATTGATTGGTTTGCGCAAAAGTTATAGCGTCTACAAACGATGGAATATTTTTATCTATTTTTATCTATTTATTTATTTTTTATTAGTAATGGCGATCAATGATTTATAGCGGGACTGCGATATTGCGGCAGGCATTCTGACACTTTTTGGGGACCAGTGACACCAGTAGATTGCTAAAAAATATGCACTATCACTGTACTAATGACACTGGCTGGGAAGGGGTTAACATTAGGGGCAATCAAAGGGTTAACTGTGTGCCTAACCAGTGTTTATGTGAAATGTGTGAGGTGCTTTTACTAGGGGAAGAGATGGAATTTTTTCCCTGCTTTGCAGAGGCACACATTTCATCCCTTTCCTCTGGTCAACATGGCGATCTGCCTTGTTTACATAGGCAGATCGCAGCTCTGTGTCTTTGCCGGATGATCGGCAGGTGCTGGAGGACATCGAGTAGCCATTACCCAACGATCGGCTTCGGTTGTGTGTAATCACAGCAAGAGCAAAACGGTGTTCTGTCAAGAAGTGCCCCCCATCGAATAGTGCCCGGGATGTACAGCGCATGCGCCGTACGGAACAGCACACCAACTGATTTGCCGATCAGCTGGGCTGATGTAAGCAGGGCGCATGCGCACATCGTAGGAGGTATCTCTCGATGGCTGTGTTGAAGAGCTGGTTTTGTCTGTGTTGCAACCCGACCTTTCATACAGGCAAAACCGGCAGTTCAATACAGCAAATCTGCCCTGCAACAGACAAAACCGGACCATCAGCACACTGTAAAGCCGTCCCGCAACAGCTAGGCACAATGTGAGAACTACGGTCTCCCCCCCGCTGTTTGTATAGGTTTCAATTGTGGCCGTGAAATGGTAACTCCCATCGAGAGATGCCTCCTACAATGTGCGCATGCGCCCTGGTCACGTTACTCCAGCTGATCGGCAATTCAGCTGAAGTACGGCTCCGCCCTGCGCATGTGTGGGCACTATTCGATGGGGGGGCACTTCTCGACAGAACACTGGCACGCTTTGGCTCCCCCCTGCCTGGAAGTGCGGGATCTCATACATAAACAGTGGGGACGGAAAGTATTCAGACCCCCTTACATTTTTCACTCTTTGTTATATTGCAGCCATTTGCTAAAATCATTTAAGTTCATTTTTTTCCTCATTAATGTACACACAGCACCCCATATTGACAGAAAAACACAGAATTGTTGACATTTTTGTAGATTTATTAAAAAATAAAAACTGAAATATCAGCACCAGCGCTGTGCTTTAGAAAAGGAAAGTGGGGGGGGGGGGGATTTGAAGTCCAGCAGCCTCAGATACATCTGGCTGAGAAGTGCTGACTGCCAGGGGGTGAGTGGGCTCACCATCCATCCCTGTCTGTGACTGAAGTCTCCCCCCCTTCCCTCTTCTGCCTCTGAGTGAGTACACTAAGGTAAATCAGGGTTCTCAGAGCACCCCATCAGAGTCTCCCTTTACACCAGAAGCCACCCCTTACATCAGAGTCCTCTCCGTACATCAGAGTTCCCAATGTTCCCCCTTAAATCAGGGTTCCCAGAGCATCCCTTATGTTAGAGTCCCCAGAGTTCTCCCTTACATTAGAGTCTGCAGAGTCCCCCTTTACAGTGTAAGGGAAGTCTGCAAGTTCAGATGTAAAATGGGAACTGATGTAAAGGGGAATTCTGCGGATTCAGATGTAAAGGGGAACTCTGTGGACTCAGATGTAAAGGGGAATTCTGTGGACTCAAATGTAAAGGGGAACTCTGTGGACTCTGATGTAAAGGGGAACTCTGTGGACTCTGATGTAAAGGGGAACTCTGTGGACTCTGAGGTAAAGGGGAACTCTGTGGACTCTGAGGTAAAGGGGAACTCTGTGGACTCTGAGGTAAAGGGGAACTCTGTGGACTCTGATGTAAAGGGGAATTCTGCTGATTCAGATGTAAAGGGGAACTCTGTGGCCTCTGATGTAAAGGGGAACTCTGTGGACTCTGATGTAAAGGGGAACTCTGTGGAGTCAGATGTAAAGGGGAACTCTGTGGACTCTGATGTAAAGGGGAACTCTGTGGACTCTGATGTAAAGGGGAACTCTGTGGACTCTGATGTAAAGGGGAACTCTGTGGACTCTGATGTAAAGGGGAACTCTGTGGACTCTGATGAAAGGGGAACTCTGTGGACTCTGATGTAGAGGGGAACTCTGTGGAGTCAGATGTAAAGGGGAACTCTGTGGACTCTGATGTAAAGGGGAACTCTGTGGACTCTGATGTAAAGGGGAACTCTGTGGACTCTGATGTAAAGGGGAACTCTGTGGACTCTGATGTAAAGGGGAACTCTGTGGACTCTGATTTAAAGGGGAACTCTGCGGAGTCAGATGTAAAGGGGAACTCTGTGGACTCAGATGTAAGGGGAACTCTTGTGATCAACTTCATATGATTAGAAATGTTATTTCATTGCAAAGCATATGTATAGTTTATACTATAAAAATAAATTGCTGTGCGCCACTAAAGTGTTCGGGTTTGACTTGAAGAAAAAGGTGGCAACCCCGATACTGGACTTCTCCAGCCAGGAAATAAGGGATCGTCTATCTGACTTGCTGCAGCTTCTAATGCACATTGTGAGAAGCTTACAGTATGCAGTTAAATCAGAATTTCAGTGCAGAAGAGGAGCCTCTACAGCTGTGAGGAAGAAAAAGAAAAAGAAGGAGATCAGCTTTTAATTCAGCATTTGAAGTTTTAATATGATATCGGAGGTGTCATTCTGTCTGTTCCAGTAAGGGATCTGAAACAACAAAACACAGTTTCATATCTTTCCTGTTTGAACAAATTAGTTTACCGGCTGCAAGCAGCAATGGAATTAACTAATAACAGGAGTTGGAGGGTTTTTTGGCTGGCAAGGAGCATCCCAGCGGAGGTTCTGGAAGATGAGCTTACGAGACATCTTCCAATACGGTTTATTTAGTAAAGACTGGCTGTGAGTCATTGCTGTTAAAATTTACCCGAAAGTCATATTTTTATATACAGGTGTAGTCAAATATTAGCGTTATGCTTTGTTAGTGTGCGGAGAACGGAGCCGGGGGAGTGGGAGGTTTTTGCAGAAACTTTCCGATGCAATATTTGTATTTTTTGGCTTTGAATTTTAACCACTGAAGGACCCGAGCCTCTTTCTGAGATTTGTCGTTTACAAGTTAAAAACAGGTTTTTTTTTGCTAGAAAATTACTTAGAACCCCCAATCATAATATATATTTTTTTTCTAACACCCTAGAGAATAAAACGGAGGTCGTTGCAATACTTTCTGTCACACCGTATTTGTGCAGCGGTCTTACAAGCGCACATTTTTTTGGAAAAAATACACTTTTTTGAATTAAAAAATAAGACAACAGTAAAGTTAGCCCAATTTTTTTTTTTTTATAATGTGAAAGAAGATGTTACACCGAGTAAATTGATACCCAACATGTCACGCTTCAAAATTGCGCCCGCTCGTGGAATGGCGACAAACTTTTACGCTTAAAAATCTCCATAGGCGACGCTTAAAAAATGCTACAGGTTGCAATTTTTTGAGTTACAGAGGAGGTCTAGGGCTAGCATTATTTCTCTCGCTCTACCGATCGCGGCAATACCTCACATGTGTGGTTTGAACACCGTTTTCATATGCGGGCGCTACTCGCATATGCGTTCGCGGGACAGGGCACGTTTAAAAAAAATTTTTTTTTTTCCTATTTATTTTACCTTTTATTTTTTATTTTTACACTGTTCTTTAAAAAAAAAATGTCACTTTTATTCCTATTACAAGGAGTGTAAACATCCCTTGTAATAGAAAAAAAGCATGACAGGACCTCCTAAATATGAGATCTGGAGTCAAAAAGACCTCAGATCTCATATTTACACTAAAATGCAATTAAAAAAAAATGTAATTTAAAAAAAAAAAAAAAAAAATGGCCCTTTAAGAGCTATGGGTCGGTAGCGACGTCAAAACGTATTATTGTTGTTGTTATTAATATTATTAATATTATTATTATTCTACACATTATCATACATATTATTATTATTATTATTATTATTATTATTATTATTATTATTATATTAATAATAAACACATTATTACTATTATTATCAGTAATTTATTGTTGTTGTTATTATTATTATTATACATATTATTAGTAAACACATTATTACTATTATAATTAGTATATTATTATTAAACATATTATTATTATTGTTATTACTATTATTATTATTATTAGTACTAAAGATTTCCCTAGCCATAAAATTACAAAACTGGCACTAACTGCAATTCTTACTTCCTCTCCAGTGCTGTCATTACTTATCACCACTAGATGTCCTCAGTTCTCATGGTTGAATGATGCCCATCATCTTTCAGCCTGGAAAACCAAGGACATACTGTGGATACAGGGTGTCATGGACCCGCCCCCTGAGGGGGTGTTACCACAGTTCTGCGAACTCACAGTATAATGATGCAGAGCCCACCCAGCACTGGAAAAGAGACAAAGAGCAAGAGATTAATGCATTACATGACCGCCCCAAACACATTTGGAAAAGGTGATTTTATTGAAAAAAAAACAAAAAAAAAAAAAACAAGGGGTGGGGTTGGCCTTTAAGCTGATCACATTCCTCTATTGCAAAAAAAATGAGTCTGTATAAGAAACAGCAACAGACCTTTCCCTGATATGCCGCAGAGACAAGACGTGGACTAGGAGTGGCGGTTGTGGCACACACCGCTGGAGCGGAGGACTATGGGATATATAATCTCGGTTCTCTGGAAGTGACTGATCATTTCGGAATCCCATGTATCAGAATGTAAGTCTAAGATTCCGCCCGGGCCACTGAGATGTTGTCGCAATAAATCTTCGAGCCTTCACCTCCGGACTCTACCGCCGTCTGCGCCGGGCCCGGTGCGTTCCTGGCATTAATCCTCAGCTGCCAGGGCGTTTAAATTAAAGAATAATAGAGCCGCAGAGGCATAAGCTCGCGATGATTGGGGAACGTGTTTGTCTGTTAAGAAGCAATTTCAGTGAAAATTAACTCAATTTCATGTGAAATAGCAAAGCTCGCCATAAGCTGTCAGTTCCCCGGGGCCAGTAAAATTACTTCATCAGACTTGACTTGTTTAAATTAACCAAGAAAGCATCCCCGGGTATTGGCACAAGACGCCGGATGATGCCAGGGTTTAATAGCATCTCCGTTGTTCGAGGGGCGTCAGACTTGGCGGGCGCGGAGGTTCACTTTTCTTGATCCGTGCTAACAAGCACATTGCGTTACCTTAAAGGGGTTTCCCGGCTTCTGAAAACCTTTATTCTTTGGCTTGTACTAAGTGTGCTGGTTTATCTTTCTCCTGTTTTTTTCAGCCATGCCTCTCTATGGTCCATCAGAGCTGTTTATTTCCATTGTGCTGGGGCACAGAACTGCTCATTTAGTACGATGGAAGCCTTTTATTCTGGTCCTCATCATTTCATTCCATAAAGTATTTTGAATGTTTTAGGGCACCTCTGGCATGCGATGATGTGTTTTGTCATCCTTGTAGCATTTGGAAAAGAATATTTCTTCTCACAATATTTGCAAATTGCAGCTTTGCTCTTAGCAGAAATCGCACTGTGTAAATGTTTTCAAACTCTAGATGTTGATCTCACCATTTTACTGAGATGAGGAAATAAAAAAAACAATTTACTGAGCAGACTATAGGGCAGTGGAGGTGTGTCCATTAAGGGCGCACGGGCTCCGCCCCCTGTCGTGGATATTCCACTATACTCTTGCGCTAATAAGCGCCCCTCCCACCATAATGGTATAATGCATCTTTAAATAACCCATGTCTCCCCCTTTCCCCAGTAAACAGACATGACCATACTTACGTCCTCATCTCAGCATCACTGCCGCCGAGCAGTTCACTGGTTCTCTTATTCAAAGACAACAAAAGAAATTACAAACAGGAGGTCCTGGCTCCAACAGCCAATCGCCTCCTACACAGAATGTGACCTCACAGGATATGACCAAATAAGGATGTGACAACACCGGCTGTAACAACGCAGGATGTGACCAAATAGGGATATGACCAAATAAGGATGTGACAACACAGGATGTAACACTACGCAAACACTTCTCTACATCCCCAAGGAGCTTTCCACTACCAAACGGATCTCCACCAGCGTCAGTCTGCCCCAGTCAGCTCTTTAGAGCGGGCTGCGGGAGAACTAACACTGGGAGACACTGTGATAATACATATTAAAATACATCTTCATAAAACTTCCACAACACCCCCTCTATCACACCACCCCCTATATGTATATGCATAGCATGAATCTATCCATGGCCACCGCGGCCACCCCCTATTCAGGCCCTTTTAGAACGCCGGGCACCTGAATTACGACGACAGAGGGATGTTTTTTTAAGCACCTGATTAGAGCCATAGGCTCTAATAGGCTTCCAAATAGGGTGAACTATTGAGCAATGCGCTCGGAGCCCACCCAGGTGTATTAGAAAAGCAAATAAATATTCACTTTTCTAACACTAAACTGCCTCTCTGCCGAATAAGGAAGCGCTGTTCTGTTACCCGTCACCTGATTGGCTGAAAGGACAGGCGATCCTGTTGGACGCCTAGCAGGAAGAAAGAAGAGACGCACAGCGGAAACATGGAGGACACAGGAGCCGCTGCCTGACCCCCTGCCCGTCCCACAGCTCGCCGCCGTCAACCCGCTGCCTGACCTGCCACCAAGATCAGGTAAGTGCCAGTCAGACAATGAGCGGGTAGGCGGGGGAGTGCTGGTTAAATGCCGCCAGGGGGGTCACAGTGGCTGCAATGAATTGGCACAGTGGCTGCAGTGGATGGGCACAGTGGCTGCAATGGATGGGCACAGTGACTGATATTGATGGGCACAGTGTTTGCAATTGATGGACACAGTGAGGTTGCAATTGATGGACAAAGTGAGGTTGCAATTGATGGGCACAGTGAGGTTGCAATTAATGGGCACAGTTGCTGCAATTGATGGCACAGTAAGGCTGCAATTGATGGGTTTTTTCAGGATTTTTCAGTTTATTTGGAGGGTAACATTATGCTGTGATGGGAGCATTAATAGGAATCATTTCAAGGTTAAAAAAGATAAACTAATTTGTCAGACAAATTCACCCTCTTACTTCTACTGTATCCCAACAAACACTCAACTGTAGTAGGTACAAGATGAAGCCCACAAGCAGACTAAACGGAAGACTTTCTCCAACTGTGCCCCCTAGTGGCTGAAATGCATATTTCTCTTGTTTGAGAACTGCATTGAGGCGTAGTGTTACTTGAATTGTATTCCAGGCTTTGCATGTCTTCAGCTGAAATAATTTTCAATAATTTAAGACTTTACATAAAGTGTCAGAAATCTTTTATTAAGGTCTTATATACACTTTATTGTCAAAAGTATTGGGACGCCTGCCTTTACATGCACATGAACTTTACTAACATCCCAGTCTTATGCCCCGTACACACGGTCGGATTTTCCGATGGAAAATGTCTGATCGGAGCGTGTTGTCGGAAATTCCGACCGTGTGTGGTCTCCATCGGACATTTTCCATCGGATTTTCCGACACACAAAGTTGGACAGCAGGAGATAAAATTTTCCGACAACAAAATCCGTTGTCGGAAATTCCGATCGTGTGTACACAAATCCGACGGACAAAGTGCAACGCATGCTCAGAATAAATAAAGAGATGAAAGCTATTGGCCACTGCCCCGTTTATAGTCCCAACGTACGTGTTTTACGTCACCGCGTTTAGAACGATCGGATTTACCGACAACTTTGTGTGACCGTGTGTATGCAAGACAAGTTTGAGCCAACATCCGACGGAAAAAATCCTAGGATTTTGTTGTCGGAATGTCCGAACAAAGTCCGACCGTGTGTACGGGGCATTAGTCCGTAGGGTTCAAAATTGAGTTGACCCACCCTTTGCAGCTATAACAGCTTCAACTCTTCTGGGAAGGCTGTCCACAAGGTTTAGGAGTGTGTCTATGGGAATGTTTGACCATTTTTCCAGAAGTGCATTTGTGAGGTCAGACACTGATGTTGGATGAGAAGGCCTGGCTCACAGTCTCCTCTCTAATTCATTACAAAGGTGTTCTATCGGGTTGAGTTCAGGACTCCATGCAGGCCAGTCAATCATCCATGACTTTATGGACCTTGCTTTGTGCTCTGGTCCGAATCATTTGGTGGAGGGGAGGATTATGGTGTGGGGTTGTTTTTCAGGGGTTGGGCTTGGCCCCTTAGTTCCAGTGAAGGGAACTCTTAAAGTTTTTGTAAACTTTTTTTTATAAATAACAAACATATCATACTTACCTCTACTGGGCAGTTTGTTTTGCACAGTGTGGCCCCATGAGGCTGCAGATGGGCACAGTGAGGCTTCAGATGTGCACTGATGATACAGGTGGGCACAGTGAGGCTGCAGATGTGCACTGATGATACAGGTGGGCACAGTGAGGCTGCAGATGAGCACAGTGAGGCTGAAAATGGACACAGTGAGGCTGCAGATGGGCACAGTGAGGCTGCAGATGGGCACTGATGATACAGGTGGGCACAGTGAGGCTGCAGATGTGCACTGATGATACAGATGGGCACAGTGAGGCTGCAGATGGGCACAGTGAGGCTGCAAATGGGCACAGTGAGGCTGCAGATGGGCACAATGGGGCTGCAGATGGGCACTGATGATACAGGTGGGCACAGTGAGGCTGCAGATGGGCACAATGGGGCTGCAGATGGGCACTGATGATACAGGTGGGCACAGAGAGGCTGCAGATGGGCACCGTGAGGCTGTAGATGGACACTGATGATACAGGTGGGCACAGTGAGACTGCAAATGGGCACAGTGAGGCTGCAGATGGGCACCGTGAGGCTGTAGATGGACACTGATGATACAGGTGGGCACAGTGAGACTGCAAATGGGCACAGTGAGGCTGCAGATGGGAATTGTTTACCAGTAGCTGCTGCATTTGCCACCCTAGGCTTATCCTCGAGTCAATACATTTTCCCAGTTTTTTTGTGGTAAAATAAGGTGCCTCGGCTTATATTTGGGTCAGCTTATACTCGAGTATATACGGTACTTTGTGCTAAAAGTGTCCCTCTTTGCCAACTTGGAATTTTGGATGGTCTTCCTTCCCCCCAAGACTAACAATGCTGCCGTCCATTGCTCCTCCATCCAGATTGGAGATAGGAAGTGTATTACTGGCAGGATCACCAGGTGAAAATAAAGGGGGAAAAAAAGCCTGAAAAAAAGAAAACAAATGCAGCCACCAAATTTAGAGCGGTATTAAACCCAAAACTAAAAATGTAATATATTGCAGCTTACCAAGCCTAAGACGTGATGGCTGCATTTGTTTTCTTGGCTGAAAAGGATAGAAGGGATTAGTTCTGCTTTAATAACGGCACATCTTTTTGTTTTGAGCTGCTGCCTGTCGGGGGATCATTTTTCTGAATAAACGCACAGTAGGGGGCAGACCTGCTCACCTTCTGCACAGCACATCGCACCCTAATGATTTATATAAAGCAAAGACTCTGTGCCTGCCGACACCATTACGGAACATTATTCTCCATCGCAGTTTTGCTACAGGGCAGGAACACCTCTCTGCAGCTATCGTGCCCTTCCACATGTCACCCCGTGCCAGGCGCTACCCCCCCCCCCTCCCAAGACTGGTGACACCTTGCTGTGATCGTTTAATTACTGCCTGTATAAAAAAAAAATATATCAGCTGCAATAAAATAAAGGAGCATTTTTTCCCAGAGTCCTCCGAGAGCAAGGAGGAGATCCGATGATATTTAGCGGCACGCAAGGCTGGCCATGAGATACCGAGCGCTGCAATACGGCTCACGTCTGCAGGCAGCCTGTTGTCTTTTCAAGGTGTAATCTCTCCGAAAACACATTTCGGATTCAGAGAGAAGGTGGGGGAAGGTGGGGAGGGGGAGGCGGCTGCTAAATATTTTAAGAGCTGTTTATCCGTTGACTTGGCAAATTTAACCGAAAATCGCACGTAAACAAACGTAAACACAGGGAAGCTGTTAAATGCATTTGCAAGGTTCCTGCACAGCTGAGATGCTGATGCGTAGGTTGGATTGTCGGGGAATCTGCAGATAAAGCAATAGCTATATATATATTATATACTGTATATATATATCTGTATACACTATATTGTAAAAAGTATTGGGACGCCTGCCTCTACACGCACGTGAACTTTAACGGCATCCCAGTCTTAGTCCGTAGGGTTCAATATTGAGTTGGCCCACCCTTTACAGCTATAACAGCTTCAACTCTTCTAGGAAGGCTGTCCACAAGGTTTAGGATTGTGTCTATGGGAATGTTTGACCATTCTGCCAGAAGTGCATTTGTGAGGTCAGGCACTGATGTTGGATGAGAAGGCCTGGCTCACATTCTCCTCTCAAATTCATCGGGTTGAGGTCAGGCCAGTCAAGTTCCTCCACCCCAAACTCGCTCATCCATGTCTTTATAGACCTTGCTTTGTGCACTGGTCCAAATCATTTGGTGGATGGGGGATTATGGTGTGAGGTTGTTTTTGAGGGGTTTGGCTTGGCCCCTTATGCCGCGTACACATGACCGTTCTTTCCGTCGGAATAAACTCTGAAGGTTTTTCCAACGGAGTTGCGACGGAATTCCGCTGAAACTGTCTTGCGTACACACGATCACACCAAAGTCCGACCGTCCAGAACGCGGTGACGTACAGCACGTACGACGGGACTAGAAAAAGGTAGTTCAGTAGCCAGTAGCCAATAGCTTCCGTCTCGTACTTGCTTCAGAGCATGCGTCGTTTTTGGTCTGTCGAACAGCATACAGATGATCGGTTCTCCCGATAGGAATTGGGTCCGTCGGAAATATTTAGAACATGTTCTATTTCTAGGTCCGCCCGAATTTTCGAAAAAAAAAAGTCAGATGAGGCCCACACACGATCGGATTAGACGATGAAAAGCTTCTGTCTGACTTTTTCTGTCGGACATTCTACTCGTGTGTACGCGGCTTTAGTTCCAGTGAAGGGAACTCTTAAGGTGTCAGCATACCAAGACATTTTGGACAATTTTGTGCTCCCAACTTTGTGGGAACAGTTTGGGGATGGTCCCTTCCTGTTCCAACATGACTGCGCACCAGTGCACAAAGCAAGGTCCATAAAGACATGGATGAGTGAGTTTGGGGTGGAGGAACTTGACTGGCCTGCACTGACCTCAACCTGATAGAACACATTTGGGATGAATTAGAGTTGAGACTGCAAGTTAGGCCTTCTTATCCCACATCAGTGCCTGACCTCACAAATGCCCTTCTGGAAGAATGGTCAAACATTCCCATAGACACACTCCTAAACCTTGTGGACAGCCTTCCCAGAAGAGTTGAAGCTGTTATAGCTGCAAAGGGTGGGCCAACTCAATATTGAACCCTACGGACTAAAGCCTTGTACACACGGTCAGATTCTTAGATAAATTTTCGTCAGTTTTTCGTTGGATGCTAGTCTCAAATCGAAAGTGAAGAGGGTACTCACCATCAGAAAATTTTCTGACAACAGATTTCAACGTCAGAAGTGACATAATGTGTTGAATTGTTTTCTATGTGTTCTTTCATTTCTGAGCATGCCTAGTCTTGCTATTCAGATTTTTGTTTTTGTCAAAAAGCTGTATTAATGAAAATAATGTTGGTCATTGTGGTCACATCAGACAAAAATTTTCAAGCCTACACATCCAGTTTTTGTCTGCCCAAAATTTTATATATATATAAACACAGTTCTGTGCAAAAAATTTTAGGCAGGTGTGAAAAAATGATGTAAATGAAGAATACTTTCAGAAATAGAAGTTTTAAAAGTTTATATTTATAAATTACCAAAATGGAAAAGAAATGTACAGAAGGGAAATCCGAATCAAACCAATATTTGGTGTGACCGCCCTTTTCCTTCAAATCAGCATCAATTCTTCCAGGTACAATTGCACAGTTTTTGAAGGAACTCGGCAGGTAGGTTGTTCCAAACGTCTTGGAGAACTAAGCACAGATCTTCTGTGGATGTCGTCTGCCTCAAATCTTTCTGCCTCTTCATGTAATCCCAGACAGACTCTATGATGTTGAGATCAGGGCTCTGTGGGGGCCAAACCATCACTTACAGGACTTCTTGTTTTTCTCTACACTGAAGATAGTTCATAAGAACATTGGCTGTATGTTTGGGGTGGTTGTCCTGCTGCAGAATAAATTTGGGGCCAATCACACGCTTCCCGGATGGTATGGCATGATGGAAAAGTATCTGCTTATATTTCTCAGCATTGAGGGCACCATTGATCCTGACCAAATCTCCAACTCCATTTGCAGAAATGCAGCCCAAAACTGCTAGGTACCTCCATCGTGCTTCACTGTCGCCTGCAGACACTCATATTGTACCTCTCCAGCCCTTCCCCCAACAAACTGCTTCTTGCTGCAGCCAAATATTTCAGATTTTGACTTATCAGTCCAGGGCAACTGCTGCCACTTTTCTGCACCTCAGTTCCTATGTCTTCATGCATAGTTGAGTGGCTTAGCCTTGTTTCCATGTTGGAGGTATGGTTCTTTGGCCATAAAGTCCACTTCTGGCCAGACTTCTCCGGACAGTAGATGGTTGTGCCTGGGTCCCACTGGTTTCCACAAGTTCTATGCTGATGGCACTGCTGAACGTCTTCTGATGTTGAAGGGAAGTAAGCATGATGTGTCTTTCATCTGCTGCATTAAGTTTTCATGGTTGACCACTGCGTCTACAGGTCCTCAATCTTGCACGTTTCTTTGTGCTTTTTCAAAAGAACTTGAACTCAGGACCGGATTTACTCCCTCTGCCGCCCCAAGGCCAGGTCCTTCAATGCCCCCCCCCACACACACACACACACACACACACCACCATTCTCGTCCTTTATCGATGACTGCTACAATAGATCAGTTAAAAACATATCTCCACACACGAGAACACTGAAAATAACTGGCTTTAAAGATTATAGCAGTAAGAAACTCCCTACAATTTAGTTCTAACACATCGATAATATCTTCGTAGGACAAAGTATTTAAAAGTTCTGACTCAATGGCAAGTAAAGGCTGGGGACATACCACAGGAGGTGGATAGAGGCTGCGGGCATACTACAGGAGGTAGACAGAGGCTGCGGGCATACTACAGGAGGTGGACAGAGGCTGCGGGCATACTACAGGAGGTGGACAGAGGCTGCGGGCATACTACAGGAGGTGGACAGAGGCTGCGGGCATACTACAGGAGGTGGACAGAGGCTGCGGGCATACTACAGGAGGTGGACAGAGGCTGCGGGCATACCACAGGAGGTGGACAGAGGCTGCGGGCATACCACAGGAGGTGGACAGAGGCTGCGGGCATACCACAGGAGGTGGACAGAGGCTGCGGGCATACTACAGGAGGTGGACAGAGGCTGCGGGCATACCACAGGAGGTGGACAGAGGCTGCGGGCATACTACAGGAGGTGGACAGAGGCTGCGGGCATACCACAGGAGGTGGACAGAGGCTGCGGGCATACTACAGGAGGTGGACAGAGGCTGCGGACATGATAGTGTCCTCCTCACCCCCTCACAGTAGCTTCTCTGTCCACCATCATATTACGTCTCCATATCATCAGTGTGCTGTGTCCTCCTCCTGTACCCCTTTCACCTCTCCACAGGTCAGGGCAGCACAGTGCGCGCGTGGGGTAATCGATTTTTCGCTGGCAATTTTTCAGGGCAATGGCTGGTGTTAGTGCTTCAATCATCCCCGGCACCATGGTTGGTATGGTGTTAGGGTGATTGAACGCATTATTTCTATTATTACATTGTAATATAAAATGAAATAGTTCAACTCACCATAATGCAGAATCATTGTGAGCCCTGAGCGTGTCACTTGCCACCATCGCTTGTCACTTGCCACCATCGCTGCCACCAGATAGGGATGTCACTTGCCACTATGCTTGCCACCAGATGGGGATGTCACTTGCCATGCTGCCTGCCACCAGATGGGTATGTCCATTGCCACTATGCCTGCCACCAGATGGAGATGTCACTTGCCACGCTGCCTGCCACCAGATGGGGATGCCACTTGCCACGCTGCCTACCACCAGGCTGCAGGTGAAACACAGGCACATGTGAGTTAGATGAGAGTGAGGGCGGGCGGTGTGAGATGACGTCACTCTCTCTCTTCTGGATCGCTGCACCCCTGTGTAGAGCAGCCTTCGCAGCCCTGTAAGTAATGGCGGAACAGCGGTGCGGGCAATGAGAGATGTCATCTCTCTCCCCCGCTGCTGCACCGCTGACATTACTTGTCTCCTCCACGGCCCCGTGTTGGGCCACAGCCCACAGGTTGGAGACCTACTCTGGATCTTTTCAAAAATGGCGCCCGGCGGCGCAATCACGCTACTGCGCATGCGCCACTCAGCCGAGCGCGTACGAGCTTTCCCGAGCCCGGCCGGCTTCGGAACGGCGCATGCGCAGTTGCGTGGTCGGCTCGCGGCCATCTATTTTACGGGCACCAGCGCCCTAACAGACTTTAACGGGCAGCCCACAGGAGCGGCGCCACCCCTGCACCACTGCTGCCCCGAGGTCTGGCCTCAGTGGCCTTGTGGGAAATCTGGCCCTGCTTGAACTGCACATCTTAAAACCCCAGTCTGCTCTGACATCTTTGCCTGGGAGAGACCTTGCTAATGCAGTATAACTACCTAGTTATTACCCTCAATATATAACAGAAAAACAAAGTCACGGACTGTTTTCTGTGTCAAGAGTGCCTGTGAAAATTTGGTGTGCCTGGCTGAGCAGGGTGGGGGATCCCAGCTAACTGTGGCCCTTAAGCGGGTGCGTTACATTGGCTATAGTTAGTGTCTGCGACATTTGAAAGAATAAACGAACATTTGTCTATTTTCTCCACTGCAGTTGGTGCTTTTCAGCAGCAGCACTGCATATGGAGAGAAAGAGGTCCCTCTATGGTTTCCTGGGTCACTAGGGAAGCCCCCAATTGGATGCTGCCATCCCTTGCACTGGCAGCCATCTTGGGTCAGGCAGAGGTCCTGGCTCCCAGGCTTGGCGAGTGGTAGAGAATGGACAGATACCCTGCCTGTTAGGGACAGTGCTAGTGATCGGGAAAGGTGCCTGACCAGGAGGGGAAAGGGTATGGTCGCAACTCCTTGGACCTCTTCCTGCTTGGACACCAGAGGGCCAGGCTGCATTCCACTCTCCTCTCAACCCAGCTGATACTTGTTATCTGTACATCGTTGGAAACCGTGAGCGAACCCGGTTGGGCAGGCGCCCCTCTGGGTTGTTGAGAACTGTCCTTTCATCACTTTAATACAAGTTTTCTATTGCCTCTGTCGGTGTGAGTTACTGCCACCGTAGGCATTGGGTTGAACCCCACCTACACGTTGTGCTTTGATCTCAAATTGAATGCCGTTGACTCCTTCATCTCCTTACCATCTCTCACACTGAGACAACCTGACAAACCAATACCTTGTCTTCTTCTGCCTCTCTCCCTTCTATCTACATTTCACTCTCTTTTTCCTTCTCGGCCTTCTCTCTCTTCTCACTCTCATCCCCTCTGTCTTTCTCATGTCATCCCCAGCAGTGCATACAACGCCTGATCATCATTGTGTGATACGAATCCTCTGCTTCTCACTGCGTGGGGGTGTCATGGCAACTTGCCTTGGTAGACGGTGAAATTATGACAAATTACATGATCAGTGAAATTATCTCTTCTGGATACAATGAGGTGTTACAAAGAGAGGCCAGGATCCCCTGCCGTGCCCAACCGGGCTGTCCTGGGCATCTCAAATTACCGCGCTGACAACCAGGGACAAAATGACGCCGGAGCCTTTGCACACACCTCCCCTCCGCAACGTTCGAGGGGACCCCCCGCTCGGAGCTGTAATGAGTTATTTTTTGTTAGCATTAAACACCTCACTCATTACCTTTAATGCTCGACAATAATAAATGTCAGCGCACTGTAATATAAAATGACCTAAAACGCCATAAAACTACCCAGTACAATGAAGTAAATTGCAGAGCTGTGATATATAAACTCACAGAAGTATAATACAGTGTAGCCTTTACGGGATCCGAATACAATGACCTATACTTGGTACAGTAATAGAGTACAATGCTCAACAATACCAGAGTAGTGCAAAATAAACCAGATAATTGTAATACGATGACCTTCTGGTGTATGAGAACTCGAAGCATTGTAATACAATGACCTAGAAAAAAAAAAAAGTATAATAAGGCAACTATATATAACCAACGAGGAGGACGGCTACAATAAAACAACCTGTGAAAATGTAATACTCTAATAGGATGGCCTACATTTTTTGAATAATATCTAGCCTAATGGCGGACTGTACTACCATTAAAGATTTTCTCAGAGGAAGTGTCATACTCAATCTACTTACCGTATTTATCGGCGTATAGCATGCATAGGCGTATAACACGCACATTAATTTTAAGAGGGAAGTTTCAGGAAAAAAACTTACATTTTAAATAAGCAAAATAAGGGTCAATGCCCATCTGCAGCCTCACAAGTGCCATCAATGCAGCCTCATCAGTCCACATCAATGCAGCCTCACCATTGCCATCAATACAGCAGCCTCACCATTGCCATCAATACAGCAGCCTCACCATTGCCTTCAATGCTGCAGCCTCACCATTGCCATCAGTGCAGTCTGATCAATGCTCATCTGCAGCCTAGAGGGTAACAGGGAGGGGGGCGCGACGAGCGCCGACAGATTACATACAGTGAGAATCTAATATGCTATACAGAACAGTGGTTCAATGGCGGCCCAGGAGACGGGAATTCCTATTACACGGGCCGCCAAGTAAACAGGAGATTCTAACTGTATGTAATCTGATGGCGCTCGTCCCGCCCCCCTCCCTGTCCCCTCCAAGGCAGCTAAAATTGAAGTATCGGCGTATAACACGCACACGCTATTTGCACCCGAGTTTCATGGTGAGTGTTATACGCCAATAAATACAGTACTTATACTTCTCAACTTTTTTAGATGAGGACTATTTTCAGTGCGCACATATTTTGTAAATTTTTAAATTTTTTTTTACTTTTTTAAAAAGTTTATTGGTATACAACATGAACAATGCTTTAGAAAAGTGGTTTCCAAACTGCGGACCGGGGGCTGGATGTGGCATTTGCTTGCCTTTATCTGGCCCTTGGGGCACTATTTCACCAACTGACACCAACGATGGAGCACTATACTTCCACTGATACCAACAATGGCTCACTATTCTTCCATTGATACCAACAAGTGGGCACTATTCCTCCCATTAAAACCAATAATGGGGCACTGATTTTGGGGCACTATCTACTCCCTCCGGCCACAGCCTAGCACCCCCCCCAAGGCCTGAAGGATAGTAAACTGGCCCTTTGCTTGCCTTTCTCTGCCCTTGAGGCACCATTTCACCAACTGACACCAATGATGGGACAATATTCTTCCACTGATACCAACAATGGGGCACTATTCTTCAATTGATACCAACAATGGGGCACAATTCTTCCAGTGATACCAACATGGGGGTACTATTCCTCCCATTAAAACCAATGATGGGGCACTGATTTTTGGGCACTTTCTACTCCCTCTGGCCACAGTCTGGCACCCCCCAAGGCCTGTAGGATAGTAAACTGGCCCTTTGCTTGCCTTTATCTGCCCTTGAGGCACCATTTCGCCAACTGACACCAATGATGGGGCACTATTCTTCCACTGATACCAACAATGGGGCACTATTTCTCTCATTAAACCAATGATAGGGCACGGATATTGAGGCACTTTCTACTTCTGCTGGCCACACTCTGTCACCACCAAAGCCTGAGGGATAGTAAACTGACCCTTTAAAAGTTTGGAGACCTTTGCTTTAGAACTGCAGCTTCTGGAAGAACCACTTGTTTTTGCCTATCGTATACCTTTCCTCAAATGTGACTTTGGCCTCACTTCTGGCTTTCCGTTTCAGAGCTGGCCCTCTGAAAACATCCTTGTTCACCATAGCTTTGTCAAGAGGGCTATCCACTGAGTATCTGGTTAGCATGAAGTGGTTGTACACAAATGACTTGGAAGATACGAAAGGCAGCAGGGGAGACAACAACGAGATATTGTCTGGAGGAAGCACAATAATCTGGCAAACAGGAAGTTCAGAGGCATGGCATAAAGCTTTTGTTACCCCAACACTTCATATTCCTGATACGTGTCTACTGTACCATCTACTTGTATGAGGAAGTATCCTGTTCTCCTTGTATGGGATCCCCTTCCTTTATGGGAAATCCCTGGTGTTCCTGCCAGTCCATAGATAAAAATAGAGGGCGCACTGGCCTAGTGCTTTATAAAAAAAAAGATAGTTATTGAAAATAGTAAAATAACATAAAACTACTCACAAGTGTAGGTAGTATAATCGCTCATCAAGCCACTGCAAGTGGCTACAATTTCCCAACTTTGCCAAAGCCACTAGCTCAGGGAGGACCTCAACAGGGTCCCTGCTGGCTGACGCGTTTCGAAGGAAACCCTTCTTCATCAGAGTCTGCCAGACCCTCTGCTTTCCTATTAAAAACGGACCACTCTAAGCAGGAGAGCGCACTATAGTCAGTTCTCTAGCTATACTGGGAACTCAGTGTGCTCTCCTCCAATGATCAGACTTGTTCTGACACTCCCCCCCTGCATAGCCTTTCACTGACAAGCTCAGTGTACTGCTGTCTCTCCTCCCCCAGCTCTTATGCCGCTGAGAACAGAGGGAATGTGATCATTTATAAAAAAGGAAAAAAAGATATTTATACAGTTTTTTTTAATATCTATACAAAAATGTTTTGCCTTTCATTTCTATTTTAACCCAGCAGAGGTCCCAGGTTTAAGTCGTGGCCCTCAGGATCGCCCCACCAAGAGGTGAGCAAGCTGAGGTTCAGTAGCAGATATAGCAGGTATCAAGCAGAAGTGTAGTCAAGAAACAAGCCAAAGGTCGGTAATGAATATTTGCAGGTTGGTGTTAAGCAGAAGACTAGTCGAGGAACAAGCCAGAGATCTGTAACAAGTGGTAGCGAAGATACGGACGGCAGCAGGAGAGACGAGATATCGGCTGGAGAGAGCACATTAATCTGACAAACAGGAAGTGCAGAGACATGGCCTAAATCAGGAAGTTCATGAGAGGAGCAAAAAATTAAAGACAAACAGATTCAAGGCAGGATCATTCAAGGAATAGTCCAGTAACTCTGTCTAATGTTCCAGGTGGCTCAGCAAGCAGAGTCGTTGCCAGACACAGCAGAGGTTCAAGTCCAGGCCCTAAACACATTCTTCCTTGTCAGTTTTGCTGTAGTACCCGTATATACTCGAGTATAAGTCGTTCCGAGTATAAGTCGAGGCCCTAATTTACCACAAAAAAATGGGAAAAAGGTATTGACCCGAGTATAAGACGAGGGTGAGAAATGCACAGCTACTGTAAGTGGAAAAGAGGGTCAACAATGCATATTTGCAGCCTCACTGTGCCCATTTGCAGCCATAGGTCCCCTGAACTTCAAACTCGGTAGTTAAGGGTTCCTAGATGCCCCCTAGCTGCAGCCAAAATTTGGGGTCTCTGAACCCAAAGGGTCCCAATATGACATTGCTGCAGATGGACAAAGTTGACCAAATTTGGGGTCCCGTATCTTGGGGCCACTTAGTGCTAAGAACCCCAAATTTGGTGTGCAAACCCAATGGAACTAGCACCATA
This sequence comes from Lithobates clamitans, assembly GCA_037952925.1. Taxonomy (NCBI): domain Eukaryota; kingdom Metazoa; phylum Chordata; class Amphibia; order Anura; family Ranidae; genus Lithobates; species Lithobates clamitans. The sequence goes on along the minus strand of JBBGZY010000572.1, from coordinate 2,102,094 downwards.
AAATATCCAAAGCTGGGGTTTTTAGCACCAAGTGGCCCCGAGATACAGGGCCCCAAAAATCGGTTCAGAAAATGTCAAGCACTTCTGTAGCAAAGAATGACATTTTCCGAACCGGGTTTTTATATGTTATGGTACCAGTTCCACTGGGTTTGCACACCAAATTTGGGGTTCCTAGCACTAAGTGGCCCTGAGATACGGGGCCCCAAAGTCGGTTCAGAAAATGTCAAGCACTTCTGCAGCAGAGAATGACATTTTCTGAACCGATTTTGGGGCCCCGTATCTCGGGGCCACTTAGTGCTAGGAACTTCATCTTTGGATATGTTGTGGTACCAGGTCCACTGGGTTTGAACACTAAATTTGGGGTTCCTAGCAACAAGTGGCCCTGAGATACTGGGCCCCAAATTCGGTTAGGAAAATGAAATTTTTTGCTGCAGAAAAGTGCTTGACTCGAGTATAAGCCGAGGGGGGCACTTTCAGCACAAAAAAATGTGCTGAATAACTCGACTTATACTCGAGTATATACGGTAGGTTGTATACATCCTGCAAATGTGCCACGTAATAGGGAGGATCAGGTATCTCCCAGGCATGTCATTTAATGGAATTTGCATTTTTAATGTTTCACTTTAATCATTACTAAAATGGATGTTTTTGCATTGGTACTGTACATGTTCTTCAGGGCAGTGCCCAGCCCCCTGTGCCATTGGCATTTGACAATCCCTTGCCTGTTAGCATTGGGTGGACTTCACGGACAGGCACAACAGTAGACATGTGCAGAGCGAAAAAATGTGTTTTGTTTCGTTTTGATACGTTATTTGCATACATTTGTTTCGTTAAATTTGTTTAATTTGTTTAATTCGTTTTCGGAATTTGTTTTGTTTATTCCTTTTTGGATCGATTCGAAAAGGCTTTGAATCAAATTCGAATCGTTTTCAAATTCAAATCGTTTTCCAATTTCCAAAGAGAATAAAATAGAATAGAAAATAAAGGAATAGAATAGAAAAAAAATTGAATAGCAGAGAAAAGAATTTTTTTATAATATAATATAACAGAGTAAAACAAAACAAAATAGGATAAAAAATGAAAGAAAAAAATTGAATGGAATAGAATAGAAAGGAATCAAATAGAATAAAAAAAAAGAGAAAATTTAAAAAGATTAGAACCATCTTCTACAATTCCAATAGAATAGAAAGAAATAGAATTAAAAAAAACAATAGAATAGAATATTAATAATATACGGTAACCATCCAAAATTCAAATAGAATCAATTCGAATATGAATAGAATAGAAAATAACACAATAGTATAGAAAAAAATGGAAAAGAATAGAATGAATATAACCATCCTCCTATACTAATCTATTCGATTCTACAAATTCGAATTGATTCTATTTGAATTTTGGGAAATGGTTATAATATTTCTATTCTAATCTATTCTATTCTATTGTTTTTTTTAATTATATTTTTTTTATTTGTTTATTCTATTCTATTCTTTTCTATTCTATTATTTTATTTTCTATTCTTTTCTATTCTAATCTATTCTTTTCTATTCAAATTCAAGTCTATTCTATTCAAAAATTGGAATTTCGGAAGATGGTTATATCCTTTCTATTCTATTCTGTTGTTTTTTCCTATACTATTCTGTTATTTTCTATTCTAATCTATTATTTTCTATTGTATTCAAATTCGAATTGATTCTATTTGAATTTTGGAAAATGGTTATATTCTTTTTATTCTATTCTATTGTTTTTTTAATTCTATTCTTTTCTATTCTATTATAGTCTATTCTATTCTTTTTTTTTCTATTCTTTTCTATTCTTTTCTTATGTATTCAAAGTCAAAGTTATTCTATTTGAAATTTGAATTTCAGAAGATGGTTATATTCTTTCTATGTTATTCTATTCTATTTGTTTCTGTTATATTCTAGTCTATTCTGTGATTTTATTTTCTATTCTATTTTGTTCCGTTTTACTCTATTCTATTCTATTATTTTCTGTTATATTCTTTTCTAATCTATTTTTTTTTTCTATTCTATTCCTTTATTTTCTATTTGAATCTCTTTGGAAATTGAAAAACTATTTGAATTCGAAAACTTTTTGAATTTGAAAACTATTCGAAAAGTATTCAAAAACGATTTGAATTTGTATTTTGTCCGAATTTTTTCTTGTTATTTCGGATTCCTTTAAATTTGGTACTATTTAAATGAATTTAAAATTAAAATTTCTTCGAATTTTAATTCGGAACGAAGCGAACCGCACATGTCTACTCAACAGGTATAGGTGAGACTTTGCAGGACGAATAAGAAAACTGTAAGTGCACATGTCCTTGTAATCCAGTAGTGCAGCACATATTTGTTTTATAAATGGGAAGCCGTAATTCTACTTTAATACATCATTAAATGCATTTTCTTATAAAACAAGCAGTGTAAGTAAAGTAGCTGAGTGGGATTTAGTAACGGCCTCTTGCAGTCCCTGCACAGCAGAGCTCAGATTGAGAAAGGAAGGGATAGCACAAGGAGCCAATCAGTTGCACTGCAGTGATCATGTGCTAACAAAGAGCGCACTCATGGGAGGAGAGAGCAGAGTTACACAGCTGATGACGACTACTTCTCCTTTTACTGTCCAGTCACAGGCTGGCAGAGGACCAAGACCCATTAGTGTTATATAACTGCAGCAGAGAATAATCAGGTCTCCAGCCCTGTCAGGTAGGACTGCATTGTGTGTCAGAGCTGTAAAAAATGTAGGACTGGATGGACAGAAATATAAATACATTGCCAGGATAAGCAGCTATTTCATCTGTGTGTTTGGCTGTCTGTCTGTTTTAGGGGGACACGTTTTTATTTCCCACTTGGATACATTTCCCATTAATTTTTGTTCCATGTTGACCACTGTCAAAGCAAGGGCAAACATTTTCCTATTAAGGACAAGGAGAGAAAAAAAGACAAATGTAAGTCCTGCATATGTTCCCCGATGTGCTGTTAGCAACCCATGCACCCTTTAACTTTAGGTAGATGCCTAAAGGGGGGGGGGGGTCCAAAATTGCCCCCACCCCAATACTGTGCACAGCTGGGCCCCGGACCACTTTACCGCGGCGCCCGTCTCCGGACTTTCAATGTCAGACATTAAATTATAAAAATGTAGGTCATCGTCTTCTAGGTACCGCTCTGTCGTGACGGCAGGTTGTGGATCCGAGAAAATTAGCATGACTAATTGGTAATTAGTATAATAAAGATAATAATTACATTCCTCTTTGTCCATTCTAATTGAACAGACGGCCATTGTACCTCCAGTTATAAGTGAGTGTAGAAATGGACATCTCCGACTGAAGACATCCATCAGCAGAAGGAATTATCTGTAACAGTTTATTAATGACCATTAATTAAAGAAAAAAACCCTCTTTCTGTGGTTAGTGTGCTAGTTGTAGGTACATGGGAGGGCAGACATATTTGTTCAATACACATGACTATGGGCGGGGCTATGGTTGCCACCTCATCCCTTTAAAGCCGAACGCATATTAATTACACAAGTTCTGAGGCTGATTAAGGTGGTAATTAAACTCACTTGGTGCCTTATCTGCATTTAATTAGCCTCAGAACCTGTGTAATTCAACGGTGTTCAGATTTAAAGGGATGAGGTGGCAACTCTAGGAGGGGCCCGTGCACAAGGGGTACCTTTGCCCGAGGGCACGCTCACTAATGCCCGGGACCAGGCGGAGGCTGCGATCATGTGAGGCATCAAACATTAAGGCAATCCCTCCCGATTCCGAGATGAGCCTTCACTGTGTGTAGTAAAGATGTAGAGTTCCTCTGAAAAAGTGATGTCCCGTGTCACTACACACTGTGCCTTATTACTTATTGTATTAGGAGTGGCCGGCTGCTCCCAAATTCCGTCACGCACCAACGCCGACCCCCATGCACGTAACTGTGTAACTCTTCTTGCACCCGTACCTTGTGACCAGGTCATGGATCTCCGTGACGCTGGCCTGCTTCCGACCACTATGGGAGGACCTACCACCTTACTAGGTACCACGCCCAATGACTGGTGGCTTTGTGAAAATTATTTTTATTGTAGGTTTCAAGAGTTTGGTACAATACATAGCTTATTGGGTATACCTAGGCTCGTTGGACCAACCAACATAGAAAACAAGAAAGGAAAACTGGAACAAAACCATAACTAAAAAGTATGCTCAGACCAGAGAAACGGAGTGAATAAAAGTGATCTCATACCTGAATTCAGGGCTTATGGACAGAGGAGGATGACAAACAAGGCACCTTCCTAGGTGTAATCACCTAGCTGAGTACTATAACACAAAGAGCAATCACATGGAATACCATTTCTCTAGAACACATAAATTACGCTGGTATATGTATTAATCAGGCATATTGGAGTCAGCATTCATAGACGGGGATTCTACCCAGATATCCCATACTTTGTGGAACTTTGTGGTGCAGCCACGATATAGGTACTGTAAGTAACCTTCTAGAGTGGTAAAGCTAAATTGATCACATTTTTCCAAAAGTTTAACGAGGGAGCTGAGGAGGATTTCCACCTGAGTACAATAGCCCTACGGGGAGCTAAAGGGTCTACCAGTCCCAGCAGACACACCTCAATCTTTAGGGGCACCTGAACAGGGGGTGACAGAGAGAATGAATTAAGTCACGGCAATCCAGAAGATCTGGATTTGGGGACACCGCCAGAAGACATGAATGAAATCCACAGAGACTGGCACAGACCTTCAGCAGGTGGCCAGGACAGATGGGTATACCCTATGCGGACACATGGGGGGTGAGGTAAATTCTATGCAGGATTGTAAACTGAGTTAGTCTATCCCTGGTGGACACCAATTGTGAAATAGGCATTCCCACAGCTCCTCCCAGTCTTCCTGGTCCAACTCAGGGAAGTCAACAAGCCGCTAAGTTCTGAGGCACTCGAGTCCAGTATTAATCTAGAGCAGTAACTCATTATAAATGGTGGACAAAGGTTTGACCATGGATTCATCCCTGAGCATATTTTCAAGAGACGAGGTGTAGAGAGCAACTTGCTGGTTGTCAAATTGAGTACTGAAGACATGTCTGAGCTGTAAGTATTCATATTGGATAAAGTATTACACTTCGGCTCAGCACTATCTAAAAAACTTCTCTAACCCTCCACAGGTAATCTATGCTGCCTTCAAATTCCACCTTTAACTGCAACTGCTTCATTGTTTTAAATATGCTTAAATGGTAATCTATGCTGCCTTCAAATTCTTTACCTCTGTCCATATCACTGTGATGTTTGTTTTGTTTTCTTATTGTCCATACCTAAATTATGAGCTGGCCTTATCTTTATAGCTATGATCCCCTGCTCTCTTGCTTCGTCTTGTAGTCTGTCTTTGGTGTGAGAGGTTCGTTCTGTCAGCCATGTGTTCCTCCTATGCAATCCTGACTGATTCATTGGCAATAATACCCCCCACCCTACTCAGTATAAATGTAGGCCTTCTCTATGGGATGCCCAGGAAGGGGTTGCATTGGCAACTATCATCTTGGATAAAGTATTCATATTGGATTAAGTATTACACTTCGGCTCAGCACTTCAGCGAATGCACAAAGCGAAAATCTACAACAGACTACTGCAACACACTAAACAGACTACAGGTAACCTGATTCCCCATAGAACATCTGTCATCCAGTCTGCTTCTCAATCTCACCACTTTGTATCATGCACTCCCTACTTTTCCTTCTCACAGTTGCATCCTCTCGCCTTAAACTTTCTCTCCTTCACCCCTCTTCTCCACCCCACAGCTTATGTATATATCACCCTCACTTCACCGTATTACTGCACTCATCAGCTCCTGCTAATTTTGAACCCACATACAATAAAACCTCCAGGACACTGGGAAGTTTCCACCCACATAACTCACACTCCCATATCACCTCTCTCACCCTTCTGCTTCTCCTAATGTCTGGAGATATTTCTCCAAATCCTGGACCGCCATCATTTACCTTTGGCCAACATACCCAGCACCCCCCTATCCTCTGCCAGCAGCCGCAATATACACAATCCAATTTATATTCCTCTTCTGCCTAGAACCAGCCTCCCCTTTTCCTGTGCCCTTTGGAATGCCCGCTCGGTTTGCAACAAACTTACCACCATCCATGAACTATTTATCACAAACTCCTTCAAACTATTTGCAATTACGGAGACATGGCTTCAAGAATCTGACTTTCCTTCTCCTGTTGCCCTCTCCCATGCTGGCCTCCTGTGGACTCACTCTGCCAGGCCTAGTTTACGGAAAGGAGGTGGTATTGGAATACTCCTATCCCCTCAAAGCACTTTTTAGGTTCTTCATCCACCCCCCTCTCTGTCCCTCTCCTCATTTGAAGCTCACTGTATTCGTCTATTTTCTCCAGTTTTGTTGAGAATTGCTGTTATCTATCGGCCTCCTGGACTGGTATCAAGCTTCCTTGACAACTTCTCTGCCTGTTTACCATACTTTCTCTCTTCTGAAATCCCAACAATCATCCTTGGTGACTTCAACATCCCTGTTAATCTTAACACTCCCGTTACTTCTAAATTTCTGAGCCCAACCTCCTCTTTTGACCTGAAACAATGGGCAAACGCTTCTACTCACTCTGTTGGCAACTGCCTTGACCTCATATTCTCCTACCTATACACTCCGCGCAACCTCTCCAACATTCCCTTTCCTCTCTCTGATCACCACCTTATTAGTTTCATTCTCTCTTTGTCTTCCTACTCCTTGCCTTCCAAATACCAAACAATTACCCGTAGAAACTTTTGTCATCCTAATCCTTCTCTTCTTTTTCCTGCTATAGATTGTCTCTAAGCCAAAATCTCATCCTTGTCCTGCCCCAACCTGGCCACTTCTATCTACAACTGTTCACTGTCATCCACCCTGGATACCTTGGCCCCCTCACTGCACACAGAATCAGGCCCCGACTGCTACAACCCTAGCAGACAGACAATACCAGAAGCCTCAACAGAGCCACGCTCTTGAGCATCTGTGGGGCAAGACAAAGTCACAGCAAGATTTCAGCCAATATAAATCCGCCCTCCAAAAATACCATTCCTGTCTCCACACTGCCAAACAGACTTACTTTATCACTCTCATTAACACCCTCTAATGCAGTCCCCGTCTACTCTTTTCTACCTTTAACGCTCTACTTCGTCCGCCATTACCTCCAACAACTAACTTACTTAATGCCCAGGAGATTGCCATTCTCTTCAAAAATAAGATTGAGACAATTCGTCTCGAGATCTCCTCCACTCTACAGATATCTCCCTCACTTTACACTCTTTGTCCTCCTGTACAATCAATACTCGTGTTTAACCCAACTACTACAGAGGAAGTGAATAAACTTTTTTCTAACACCCTAGTCACTCCCATACCAAAAAATGCCTCATTGGACCCCATCAATCTTAACAACCTAAGACTCATCTCCTTACTCACAATTTTTTTTTTTTTAAAAACTAATTTTTTCCTCAGTTTAGGTTGATATGTACAATACTTACAATACGTGGGCAGAACCACAAGACGATTGAAAACAAGAATTAATGAACAAATATAAAAAATGGTTACCCTAACCATAGTGCCTCCAGACACTTTAAACTCTGCCATGACAGTGATCCAACACTGTGTACGTTTTATGGTATCGATAAAATTTCAAAAATTTGGAGGGGTACTCACATGTGTTCCCCAGTGCAGCCTTGTCAGTGCAGCCTTTCCCCAGTGCAGCCTTCGCCAGTGCAGCCTCTCCCCAGTGCAGCCTTCCCCAGTACAGCCTTTACCCAGTGCAGCCTTGTCAGTGCAGCCTTCCCCAGTGCAGCCTTCCCTAGTGCAGCCTTCCCCAGTGCAGCCTTTCCCCAGTGCAGCCTTCCCCAGTGCAGCCTCTCCCCAGTGCAGCCTTCCCCAGTACAGCCTTTACCCAGTGCAGCCTTCCCCAGTGCAGCCTTTCCCCAGTGCAGCCTTGGATCCTGTGATCCCAGACCCCTGCTATCCTGGGCTTCAAAATCGCCGACCGCGATTTGAAAATGGCGCCGCCGGCGCCGAAATACACAGAGCCGGTCCTGGGCTCTTCTCGGCGGGTCTCGTTCACTTTCGGTTTCACTCGTAGTCCCGCCCAGGATGGGCGTGACTATGAGCGGAGCTATCCGAACCTCGCCGAGTACACTCGGCTAGGTTCGGGCGGCACTCGAGTGAAGCCGAAAGTGGCCGAGAAGAGCCGAGGACCGGCTCTGTGTATTTCGGCGCCGGCGGCGCCATTTTCAAATCGCGGTCGGCGATTTTGAAGATCTGGCAGCTCCAGATCGCAGGGGATCGGCGTATAACACGCACCCGCGATTTTCCCCTGATTTTAAGGGGAAAAAAGTGCGTGTTATACGCCGATAAATACAGTAATTTTTCAATGCCTTGTACCATTGCTGAACAGCTGACATGTAAGCAAAACAGTTGCAGTACGTATCAGTAATTGGTATCGGCGAGTACTAAAAAAAAAAAATTTTGGTACTCGTACTCATTGTAAAAAAAAAAAAGTATTGGTGCATCCCTACTCTTTGGGCCTCCTGCTTCTCTTTCCATGCGTCTGGAGATTGCCTGGGCAGAGCCTTATGCCGCGTACACACGAGCGGACTTTACGGCGGACTTTGCCTGGCGGACTGGATTTCGTCGGACAATTCGATGTGTGTGGGCTCCAGCGGACTTTGTTTTCTCAAAAGTTGGACGGAATTAGATTTGAAACTTGTTTAAAATTTATCCGTTGAAATCGAGTCCGGTCGAAAAGTCCGCCGTCTGTATGCTAGTTCGACGGACAAAAAGCCACGCTAGGGCAGCTATTGGCTACTGGCTATGAACTTCCTTGTTTTAGTCCGGTCGTACGTCATCACGTACGAATTCGACGGACTTTGGTGGATTGTGTGTAGGCAAGTCCGTTCGTTCACAAAGTCCGTCGGAAAGTACGTCGAAAAGTCCGCCGGGCAAAGTCCGCCGTAAAGTCCGCTCGTGTGTACGCGGCATTACACCTTTTTATATGACACAGAAAACGGAAAATTGAATTCAATTACTTACCGTAAATTTCCTTTCCTGACGAGCTCCATGACAGCACAGATCCCACCCAGCTTGGTAGGACTAGTCACAGAACGCCAAGGCTGTAGGTGGGCTCAAATCTATATGAGTTAAGTCCTGGAGGCATGGGGGGGCGGAGCCTATACCCAGCTGTGCTGACATGGAGCCGTCAGGAAAGGAGGGCATGTCTATCTAAGGGCATGTCCTGGAGAGGTCTGTCAAACAACAACTGACTCTCTTTACACTGTTGCATTGCTCCAATGCATGCATTAGTGCAAGTGTTACTGCAACACGTTGGAAGCATTCATTCTTAAAGACCCTAAAATGCACCTTTCAAACCAATGCATGGCGCGGTGCAGCACAATGCATGATGACGCACAACTGTGCATTGTGGTGTGCTGTGTTACAAAAAAAAACGTACATGTACCTTTTTTTTTTTTTTTTTTACATTAGGCAAGTGAACCAAACAAAGCATGTTAATGCATGTGTATGCACCCGGTTCACACTATGAATCGCATATGAATTGCACAGGAATGCACAGAGCATTACTATGCAATTCATACATGATGCACTGCGTTTTAAACACAACGCAGGAAATGCACAAGGATCCTGGGTTTCCCGGACAGCACTCTAGTGTGAACCAGGGTGGAATTAACGGTCCTTAAGCCCCATTTAAACCTGGCGATTTGGAATCACGGGCAGAATTGTTGCGATTCTGCCAACGATTCCAAATCACATGACAATCGCTGCAAAACGCGTGACGTGCATTTGGGTGCCATTCATTCTAAATGGCACCCCAAATGTGGTACGATTTTGTCCCAATTGTCATGCGGCAAAACGCGCCTTGAAAATCGCGGTAAGCTTGTCACCCAAAAAGGAGCAGGGGCTTCTTTTGGGGCGACAAACACGCATAGGGCAACCCCATCGAAGTGAATGGACTCCCCCAAATGCAACACGTGGAATCGCATGAAAATTGCTCACATGTGAAGTATGAATGGGGTCTTAAAGTAGATCTGAAAGTTTCACAACACCCCGTCTCAATACAGCAATTGGTACTAAATAAAGCAAAAGGGGGGTAAATTTGGGACTTCAAATGAAATTACGGCCTGGTAAGGCCGTGTCTTTCCATCCCTATCAATTGACGAAAAGAGAGCAAGCGAGCAACCAAGCAGGCAATCAATCAACAAGGAGACGGGACTTTAGATGCAAATCAATAAGTTGGTGGATGAATAAAATATTTTAATAATGCGTATACAATGTTTAGTAGATCGTATACAATGAATAACATACAATTGACTAATGTCAATATTCAAAATGATTGAAATTGGTAATAACACTGGTAACAGATAAGATTACTAGATAAGTACAAGTCCACCAATAACATATAAAATTACACATATTTGCAAGGTAGTGCCTGCATGATCTCTGGCCTCAATGTTCCTGTCATGGAGGGTAAGTCATAAGATATGAAATTGTAGGTATCAATGGCAGCATTAAATAGCTTGACGCGTTTCGTGGCTCTGGGACACTCATTAGGAGCAGGCTCGCAGTAATTCTGAAATTAGAAATATAAATGATCGAATAAAATCAACATGAATGCAGAAGGGGTAAATGAACCCCCCCCCCCGGGAATGCATGTTTGCTCACCTCCCAACATTTTGAGACGGGAATGAGGGACACCTACTAGCAAATGTATGTAGGCATAGGACACGCCCCCCTGCCGCACCCCCTTAAAGGAGAATTAAGCCCAAAAAAAGTTAATTAAATCCACAAGTGCTTTTTTTTACCACTACTATTCCTTTATATTAGCTTTTAACCGCTTGGCATCCGCGCTATAGCCGAATGACGGCTACAGCGCAGACCTGAATCCCTGGGAGGCCGTGGAGCGCGCTGTGATCACCGAGTCACTGAGACTCGGGTGATCACCGATCTGTGTAAGGGGCCGGTCCCGGCCCCTTACCATGTGATCAGCTGTCAGCCAATGACAGCTGATCACATGATCAAAACAAAAGCTCTGTGATCGTTTTTTTTTTCTCCTCGCGCTGACAGTGCGAGGAGAAAAAAAAGCCGATCACCGGCTCAGCAGCAAGGGACATCGGTCCCGAAGGGTAGGAGGCAATAATTCCTCATATGTGCCTCAATTGTGCCAACAGTACCCACTGACAGTGCAACATGACATTGCCACATCACAGTGCCCACAGTGCCCACCAGTGCCACGTATCAATGCCCATAAGTGCCACCTATCAATGCCTACAAGTGCCACCTATCAATGCCCACCATTGCCACCTAAAAGCCCACCAGTGGTGCCAATCAGTGCCACCTAGCAGTGTACAAGATCAGTGCCCATTATTGCCACCAATCAGTGCCCATCACTGCCACCGATCAGTGCCCATCACTGCCACCTATCAGTGCCCATTGGTGCCGCCTCATCAGCGTACATCAATGAAGGAGAAAAATTACCCTTTTAAAAATTTTTATAGCAAAATATTAAAAAAAATAATTTTTTTTTTTTAAATTCGGTCTTTTTAAATTTTTTTAACAAAAAATAAAATCCGCAGAGGTGATCAAATGCCACCAAAAGAAAGCTCTATTTGTGGGGAAAAAATGATAAAAATTTCATTTGAGTACAGTGTTGCATGACCGCGCAATTGTCATTCAAAGTGCGTCAGCGCTGAAAGCTGAAAATTGGTCTGGATAGGAGGGGGGTTTAAGTGCCCGGTAAGCAAGTGGTTAAAATGTACAAATGCAGCAATTTAGAAATTGGATGAAAGGTTTAGCACTGGGAAAGACTTTTTGAAAGATAAAAAGTGCATTTTATATACAACTTTATGGATCAGACCAAAATGAGGGACAAATGAGGAGGAATGAGGGACAGAGGGACATTGCTCCAAATCAGGGACAGTCCCTCGAAATCAGGGACAGTTGGGAGGTATGGAATAGGTGTCGAGTGAACCAACCAGGTGGGGTATCTAGGGAGAAATTGATAATAGATGATGATTGGTGACTGTGTGTGGTTAAGGGAAGTACGAGGGGTGAAAAAAAAAAAAAAGCTAATGCAAAAAATTTTTAAAAAATAAGGGGGTTATTAAGGGAATATGAACAAGTGCCAAACATGTTACTAAAACCAAATTATGAGGGGTGATGCAATGAAGTGAAGGTGACTAATGATGTGTAAAATTACCTGGTGCTCGATTTGCAAGCATGTGCTTCATCTAAAGTCCCATCTTGATTGCTTGCCTGCTTGGTTGCTCGCTTGCTCTCTTTTCGTCAATACAGCAATTGCAATAGGGGGGAAAGAAGAAACCAGAGAAGACAAAATGAATGCAGGTTAAATTTCAGCTTTAAAATACAAGAGGATTGGTGAATTACTGATGATGTGCAGAAGCGGCTTCCAGAGAAGGAGGGAAGCATAGAAAGTATGAAGGCGTGACAAGATGAGGCATAACCCCTAATCAGGGGCGGACTGACCATTGAGCCACTCGGGCACTGCCCGAGGGCCCTGGGCCACTAGGGGGCCCCATCAGGGTTGCCAGCCTCAGTAAAACCAGGGACAGTATGTATAAATCTGTGTTTTTTTTACATCTGTCTGTGTATACTGTGTGTACATGTATGTGTATACTGTGTGATTGTATACTGTGTGTGTTTATACTGTGTGGCCCCATAATCTCGGATTGCCTGGGGGCCCCATAACCTCCTATTGCCCGGGGGCCCCATGAGTTATCAGTCCGCCCCTGCCCCTAATTGTCTTCTTTTGTCAATTTTTTGGGATCAGGACCCCTATCCTCCTCACGTTCCCTCTCTTCATTCCGATGTATGGATCTTTGGAAATTAATGTACAAGTGAAAGTGTCCCTAGCATTAGATATAAGGTTCACCATTTTAGAAAATAGTGTTCTGATTGAAATAATCATTTTATTTGTCTATGAATCACTTGAGCTCCGGAATGACCAGGAGATTTTTTTTGCTATTTAGTACTGCGCTACTAACTGGTAATTGCGCGGTCATGCAACAGTGTACCAAAACAAAATTTATATCATTTTTTTCACACAAATAGAGCTTTCTTTTGGTGGTATTGGATCACCACTGTGTTTTCTGTTTTTTGCAATATAAAAGTAAAAAGTCACAATTGGTGGTGTCAGCAAGAAGTGTCGATAGTTTCAAAATACTCTAAAGCCTGGTACACACGATCAGATTGTTGGCCAGCAAAGTGTCAGACTTTTGTCCGAAGAACGTGTGCCAGGATCTTGCCTTGCATGCAAACGGTACACAATTGTCAGCCAACAAACACGAACAAAGTGACGTACTACGAGGAATTTCAGCTCTTGAGCGCCACCCTTTGGGCACCTTCTGCTAATGTTGTGTTTTGGTGAGCATTTATTCTAAGTATGCTTGTTTGTACTTTCAACTTTTGTGTGACGGACTTGTGTACAGAAGATAGGAAAATCTGCCAACAGACCGTTGTCCGCCAAAAATTTACTAGCCTGCCATGCAACATTTGTTGGCGGAAAGTTGGACAACAATTGTCTGATGGAGCGTACTAACAGTCGGATTTTAGGCCAACAGTCTGTCATCACACAATTCTCTGCCGAAAATCCAATCGTGTGTACGAGGCTTTAGATTGGCATCTTAGCAAATGGCAAAGGGTAAGGACATGAACACACACCCATACAAGTTGAACTGATGTCTTTATTCAACCTTACCAACCAACTATGTAACTATACCAGCCAACCAAAGCTGACCTGCCACCAGTGGTGGGACTAGGTCTTTCACCAGATCAAGAGATCTCAGCTAATGTTGACCTCATGCACACTGGGAGTTTAGCCCCGGTGCATGAGACTCTGGTGTTTAGGGGCGGGTGGAAGGCACAGGTGCACCGTCCAGCCTTGCTCCTGGCAACCTGTAAAGAGACAAATTCCCGGAATGCAGATTTCTTGCATTCCGGGTATTTGTCCCTGGGCGCATACTGCCCTAAACGTTGGAATCACTTGGTGCACCGTCAAGCCGCATCCAGCCACAGCTGCTTTCAGCTTCTCATCACATCACTCCGGGGGTGTTACTTCCGGGCAGGGGCTTTTTTCTCAGGGAATAGGTGCAGGAACTCCACCTTCCGAGTCACACTTTATCTTTGCCCCCTACCCGTCTCTGAGCACCATCCCTTGGTTCCACCCCCTACCCACCTCCCAGTACAGCACCTTTCCGAGAATACAGAACTGAGTATTTTGTGCTACTCAGTGATTTCTATGAAATTTGGTAATAAAAACAAGAAAGATATTAAAACATCCCTTGCAATGAGCAACAATAGACCCCACCCCAGCAACAACAGACTCCACTCCAGAAACAATAGACCTTCTGCAGCAACAATAGATCCCCCCAGAAACTCCCCACACAACAAAAGACTTTCCACCCAGCAACAATGGACCCCCTACACAACAAAAGACTTCCCCCCAACAACAGTGGACCCCCCAAACGACAAAACAATGGACCCCCACAACAAAATACCACCCCAGCAATAATAGACCCCTAGCAGAAATAACAGATTTCTCAGCAGCCAGCATTAATGAGACTCTCCAGCAGCCAGCAACAATAGACCTCTCCCTCAAGAGTAGATCCCACCCAGCAACAATTGACCTCCAGCAAGATAAGACCCCCCACCCAACAGTAGACTTACCCAGCAACAATAGACACCCACCCCAAAACAGATCCCCACCAGCGATAATAGATACCCCAGCAGCCAGCATCAATAGACCCTCCAGCACCCCTTTCCAGTACATACATTCAGTGCTGGAGGTGCCGGAAATGCGTTCCCGCTGAAAAAAAATCCCTGCTTCCGGGTACCAATCACAGAGCCGGAGCCGCGAATGACGTCACTCCCATGTGCTGCAGGAGCCACAGGTAACGGCACACTCACTGAAGCAAATGGCACATACGTACTTCAGTGCGTACGTGCCAATGACGTCGGCACATGCAAATACAGGGGATATCTCCTAAACCGTTCAGGATTAGGAGATATCCTGGGTAGCTACAGGTAAGCCTTATTATAGGCTTACCTGTAGCAAAAAGTGGTCTGTAAGGGTTTACAAACACTTTAACCAGACACTTATAGAATAAGGTGACCAGATTTTCAAAATGAAATCCGGGGACATTTTTTTTTTGGCAAATGGTAAACGATTTTATAAGCATATATTCCTCAAATTATATATTCAGTGTTATGTGGTATATGTTTATGGAAGGATTATATGATATATACGTTATTTCTCACATTTCGTCCATGAGATAAAAAAAAAGAAGATTCTTACAATTTTTTGGAATACGAATACCAAATGTTAAGACGATAAGATGGAGATAAAACTTTTCAATGCATATTTTGTATTTTATTCTTGCCAAAGAATTTTGGTTCAACAATAACAATGAACAATAAATTAACAATTCAGAACAGTAAAAGATTGCATGGTAACAACACGTAGGATACCTTCAAACATAAATAATCAAATATTAATAGCTAACTGTTCTAAGACTACAAATGTTACAGGAACAAAAGCAATATAAAATACTGGAGGAGTTTTACAACATTTTGCGGAGTAACCCTTTAACTTGCATATTTCTCAGTGCAGAGCCCCCCCATTAGTATAGAATCCCCCCAGTGCAGAGCCCCCAATAGTATAGACACCCCCTCAGTGCAGAGCCCCCAATAGTATAGACACCCCCTCACTGCAGAACCCCCATTAGTATAGAATCCCCCCAGTGCAGAGCCCCCCCATTAGTATAGAATCCCCCCAGTGCAGAGCCCCCCCCCATTAGTATAGAATCCCCCCAGTGCAGAGCCCCCATTAGTATAGAATCCCCCCAGTGCAGAGCCCCCCCATTAGTATAGAATCCCCCCAGTGCAGAGCCCCCATTAGTATAGAATCCCCCCAGTGCAGAGCCCCCCCATTAGTATAGAATCCCCCCAGTGCAGAGCCCCCCCATTAGTATAGAATCCCCCCAGTGCAGAGCCCCCCATTAGTATAGAATCCCCCCAGTGCAGAGCCCCCCCATTAGTATAGAATCCCCCCAGTGCAGAGCCCCCCCATTAGTATAGAATCCCCCCAGTGCAGAGCCCCCCCCCCCATTAGTATAGAATCCCCCCAGTGCAGAGCCCCCATTAGTATAGAATCCCCCCAGTGCAGGGCCCCCCCATTAGTATAGAATCCCCCAGTGCAGAGCCCCCCCCCCATTAGTATAGAATCCCCCCAGTGCAGAGCCCCCATTAGTACAGAATCCCCCCAGTGCAGAGCCCCCCATTAGTATAGAATCCCCCCAGTGCAGAGCCCCCCCATTAGTATAGAATCCCCCCAGTGCAGAGCCCCCCCATTAGTATAGAATCCCCCCAGTGCAGAGCCCCCCCCCATTAGTATAGAATCCCCCCAGTGCAGAGCCCCCATTAGTATAGAATCCCCCCAGTGCAGAGTCCCCCCATTAGTATAGAATCCCCCAGTGCAGAGCCCCCATTAGTATAGAATCCCCCCAGTCCAGAGCCCCCATTAGTATAGAATCCCCCAGTGCAGAGCCCCCATTAGTATAGAATCCCCCCAGTGCAGAGCCCCCCCATTAGTATAGAATCCCCCCAGTGCAGAGCCCCCATTAGTATAGAATCCCCCCAGTGCAGAGCCCCCATTAGTATAGAATCCCCCCAGTGCAGAGCCCCCCCCCCCCATTAGTATAGAATCTCCCCAGTGCAGAGCCCCATCCATTAGTATAGAATCCCCCCAGTGCAGAGCCCCCCCATTAGTATGGAATCCCCCCAGTCCAGAGCCCCCATTAGTATAGAATCCCCCAGTGCAGAGCCCACCATTAGTACAGAATCCCCCCAGTGCAGAGCCCCCATTAGTACAGAATCCCCCAGTGCAGAGCCCACCATTAGTATAGAATCACCCCAGTGCAGAGCCCCCCCATTAGTATAGAATCCCCCAGTGCAGAGCCCCCATTAGTATAGAATCCCCCCAGTGCAGAGCCCCCCCATTAGTATAGAATCCCCCCAGTGCAGAGCCCCCCCATTAGTATAGAATCCCCCCAGTGCAGAGCCCCCCCATTAGTATAGAATCCCCCCAGTGCAGAGCCCCCCCATTAGTATAGAATCCCCCCAGTGCAGAGCCCCCCCATTAGTATAGAATCCCCCCAGTGCAGAGCCCCCCCATTAGTATAGAATCCCCCCAGTGCAGAGCCCCCCCCCCAATTAGTATAGAATCCCCCCAGTGCAGAGCCCCCCCCCCATTAGTATAGAATCCCCCCAGTGCAGAGCCCCCCCCCATTAGTATAGAATCCCCCCAGTGCAGAGCCCCCCCCCCATTAGTATAGAATCCCCCCAGTGCAGAGCCCCATCCATTAGTATAGAATCCCCCCAGTGCAGAGCCCCCCCCATTAGTATAGAATCCCCCCAGTGCAGAGCCCCCCCCCCATTAGTATAGAATCCCCCCAGTGCAGAGCCCCCCCCCATTAGTATAGAATCCCCCCAGTGCAGAGCCCCCCCCCATTAGTATAGAATCCCCCCAGTGCAGAGCCCCCCCCCCCATTAGTATAGAATCCCCCCAGTGCAGAGCCCCCCCCCCCATTAGTATAGAATCCCCCCAGTGCAGAGCCCCCCCCCCATTAGTATAGAATCCCCCCAGTGCAGAGCCCCCCCCCCATTAGTATAGAATCCCCCCAGTGCAGAGCCCCCCCATTAGTATAGAATCCCCCCAGTGCAGAGCCCCCCCCCCCCATTAGTATAGAATCCCCCCAGTGCAGAGCCCCCCCATTAGTATAGAATCCCCCCAGTGCAGAGCCCCCCCCCCCCAATTAGTATAGAATCCCCCCAGTGCAGAGCCCCCCCCCCATTAGTATAGAATCCCCCCAGTGCAGAGCCCCCCCCCCATTAGTATAGAATCCCCCCAGTGCAGAGCCCCCCCCCCATTAGTATAGAATCCCCCCAGTGCAGAGCCCCCCCCCATTAGTATAGAATCCCCCCAGTGCAGAGCCCCCCCCCCATTAGTATAGAATCCCCCCAGTGGAGAGCCCCCCCCCATTAGTATAGAATCCCCCCAGTGCAGAGCCCCCCCCCCCATTAGTATAGAATCCCCCCAGTGCAGAGCCCCCCCCCCCATTAGTATAGAATCCCCCCAGTGCAGAGCCCCCCCCCCCCATTAGTATAGAATCCCCCCAGTGCAGAGCCCCCCATTAGTATAGAATCCCCCCAGTGCAGAGCCCCCCCCCCATTAGTATAGAATCCCCCCAGTGCAGAGCCCCCCCATTAGTATAGAATCCCCCCAGTGCAGAGCCCCCCCCCCATTAGTATAGAATCCCCCCAGTGCAGAGCCCCCCCCCCATTAGTATAGAATCCCCCCAGTGCAGAGCCCCCCCCCCCCATTAGTATAGAATCCCCCCAGTGCAGAGCCCCATCCATTAGTATAGAATCCCCCCAGTGCAGAGCCCCCCCCCCCCCCCATTAGTATAGAATCCCCCCAGTGCAGAGCCCCCCCCATTAGTATAGAATCCCCCCAGTGCAGAGCCCCCCCCATTAGTATAGAATCCCCCCAGTGCAGAGCCCCCCCCCCCATTAGTATAGAATCCCCCCAGTGCAGAGCCCCCCATTAGTATAGAATCCCCCCAGTGCAGAGCCCCCCCCCCCCCCCATTAGTATAGAATCCTCTGCACATGTCCACCACATACTGTACAGTAAATAAATGAAGTTTACAGACCTCAGAACAGCGCGGACGATACACACAGCCATGTGTGTCCCTCGGGCTCCTCCTCCTCCTGTGTGAATGTAAACAGAGAGGAGGGGGAGGCGGCTTCAGTCCGCTGTGCTGAGGGACACAGTGCAAGTCCCGTGGCACAGATCAGGGCAACGGCCAGTGTTAGCGGTGCGTGCCGCTACGTTCCTGAGTGCCGCCCCTGCAATCCGGGGACAAATCCGGGGACAGACGGGCTCCGGGGAGAGTGTCCTCAATCCGGGGACTGTCCCCGGAAAACGGGGACGTCTGGTCACCCTATTATAGAAGTCATGAGACTGCTGATGGGAAAAGGTATTTAGCAGTTTATATTTATTAAAATAATTGCATTTCCATGTTCTGTGCACTGTGGGAGACCATATAAAGTGAATGCAGGGTCCTGGGTTTAGTAACACTTTAAGGAGCCCCCATGGAACTGCCACTTCTGCCTACCCCTTAACCTGGCCCTCCTTGTCCCTGACCCCTCTGCAGTGATGGCATTGGAAATCTCACCGGTGTTTTATGTGTTCCCGTTCTGCCTTTCTCCGTGCCCGCCTTACTAACTAAGCTCTAATGCATATTCATCACATGTATATATGGTTTTCATAATTCAAAAAAAAAAAAAAAGTTGCCTTTGGTGATCCTGTACTTTTTTATTGTGAAGAATCATCTCTGCACTGTGATGTATTGAAGCGTGAGCTTATTTATATATGCAATTATCCCCCTCCCCCCCCACCGTTTTCCACGGTGCCGTTTGAAATCACTAAACTTTCCAAGAGCCTAAAATCTTTGGAAGAGTTTTAATAAGGCAGATTAAGGATACAAACACAAAGGCACCCCCATTTCTCTCTCAGCGGGGAGTTTAATCTTTCCCGCTGATAAACAGTTTTCTTTAAGGAAAGCAAAAAAAGGAAAAGAAAAAGCTCCAGCGAGAAGGCAGAACGGAGCAGACGGCTAGAAGGAGCCACCAATACCGAAACGGCATCTGAAACTACCATGAAATGAAGCCATTTGGGTGCTAATTGCTTTCCTTTTTTTCTGAAGGCTTGGTTTTATTTCCCCCCACCTCCTTTTTTTTTTCGATTTGAAATCAGTGACAGGCCAACGTAAGCGGGAAAGGAGGAGGGGGGGAACCAAACAAGAGGCTTTGATTAGGCAGTTTTGGTGATAAAAAGATATTGAACAGAAAAATAAAGCCATCAATGGCATACTCTTTGTGACATTAATAGGGAACGTTGTTTCTCTCCTTCCCTCTAAATAGACAGAACTGATGCATTGTTCGAGTATGGAGCTCTGGAATAGGAGCTTTGCGTTTGGCTATAAATTTAACGTTTTGATCACGTTGATTATTCTGCAGTCCTGCGGTGGTTACCTGTTGTGTGTGTGGAATATTGAACTAAATGCAGGCTTTTGCAGGATTGTTAAAGATGGCTGCCAACACGCCTGAACCTGGGTAGTTATTTTTTGCTTTAGATTCTTGGTTGGTGTATGTGCCATGAATAAATGAACACATGCATATTAAGTAGATATAGTCATGATAAAAACCTCAGACAAATTTTTTTTTTTTTGGGTAGTTGCGTAATGTAACAGGACCATGCACTTGGCTGTATGTAGTACCAGATTTAGACCTTGGGGGGTGTGGGGCACTTCAGGTTCTGGGGTCCCCTCATGCACAGAGTTAGTTTATATTCTCAATGACAGTCACATTTTTAAAACGCATTAAACATCGCCATTCCGAGGTCATGCGCGCACACACGCAGTCATAGCGCTCTATGTGTGGTTCGCTTGGGCTGCCAAAATCAGTTTTTTTTTAAATTACGCAATATACCAGTCCAGAGAAAAAAACTTTGCAGATGATGGCCAGCAAAATATTACTTCCCAAGATACATTTATTAAAATAGAGTCTTTTTTTATATATATTTTATACTGCTTTATTATTATTTATTATTTTATATATTTTTTTATATTGTTTTATATTATTTTTCTATAGAGGGGGGCCCAGGGCAGTTGCCCCTTTTGCCCCCTCATTAATCTGACACTGGCTACATGCACCTTCTATGCATCGTAGATGAGGGGTAAGAAGCAGGTACACTCTTGAACCCTTTGCATGCTGACCCTCCTGTGATCATCCAGGCCCACAGAGATAGTTTAGCATGGAGCCTCAGCCTGCTTGGTTACCAGCATAAATTGTCTATTGGAAGGAGGTTGACAAATTACAGGTTGTAGCAAGGGACCTTGCTAAGACTTGGAACCCCCTGGGTAACGTGGAAGGGTTTGGTTTCGGTGAAGTTTTTTCCTGGGTCAGGGATATTGCTATGTTTATTGTAATGATTTTGCTTCTGGCATTACTTCTGTATGCCTACTTGAAGTTTATTATGTGCATGATTTTCCGAGGTACTCGGCCTCCCAACCCAGCTGCAGCTACTAAAATGTACCTCAACTCTTATTATGTTCACCAAGATGAGTAGGTCACAATGAGAAGAAGGAAGTCACCTTCATGACTTAAAGAGGGGATTGTAGTAGTATAACTGAACTAAAGTGACTCCATCTTGAATGATTATAGGTTTATATGACTTTAACTTAAGTTAAGGTCTTGGGTTTTAGCTTATTCTGTCATTTCTAGCTCGTAACTGCTTTTTGCAAGAAACACACACACACAAGAAGACAGCTTGCATAGGCATTTATGCTTTGTATACTCTATATAAAGATTGCGGTCTAGCCTGGCTTTCCTGTCCCTTGTTCCTTATTCTTTTGGGCTATGGAAACAGGAAAGCATGACTTATGAGTCATGGCCACCTCGCCCAATTCACTTTGGTAACCTAATATCGGCCATTTTTTTAGGGGTTACAAACTTGTATAACCATATACCGTTAAATTGTTTAATTATTAATGATATTCAATATATTCCTTTATTAACCACTCCCCCCTTCCCTATTTTGATTAGGAAAGTTGAATCAAATATAAGCTGTATACCCGCCCAATAAAGACAGGCATTTTCTTTGAACTTACTTTGTGAGTGACACTTTGAAAGTGTCTCCCGGTACTGGGGGTCTGCAGTATTAACCCTTGGTTCGTCTGTCATGTACCTGGAGTACCTTAAAACTCCTTCAACACCCAGCCTAGTCTAACCAGCTCCCCTAAGGCTATAAAGCCCATAGATTTTAGAATTCACCATCAAGAGACCTCATATTAGCCCACCATGCACCAGTCCCATTGGTGGTTGAAAAAACAGAATGTCCTCACAGTAGATGCCTTTGGTCTTTGCTTTACTAAACAGAACATAGGGATATTTACAAACAGTCCATTCAGCCTCCTAAATCGAGGTAGCAAGCTCTATAACAGCAAAACAGTTCAGTAAGAGATTATAAACTTGTGTAGACCTCTTATTTTGGGAGGCTTATGAGAAATGGCCCTCCACCAAACAGGATATTGTGCTAAACCTGTAGGTAAATAGGTGAATTTGAACCACCTCTAATTGAGTGAGAGGGTTTGATAATAAAGTTGGCAGTGCCTCCAACCAAGACTGGGCCTCTGTAAGAGGGGATTCCCTTCCTGGGAAATGACTCTATAATCTAAGCAAAGTATTTGGGAGCAAAGGTACTACAGGGATCAGCATATAAGATTAACCCTAAGCATATAGATGCACACCAGTATAGACATAATACAAGCTTTATATAAGAAGAGATTAATACCAGTACAAACAGGTATTATCAGCAAAAGGGCCTGATAGGAGTCCTGGTAGAATTGTGCACATATACCCAGGTACAGTATATATAGTTATTACTAGAGATACCTCCAAATTAATGTTGCAACAAAGTGCAGTTGCAGGAGCCCCGAGGATGATGTGGCATCTGTCTGTGTGCCGGAGACCTGAAGACAAGATCTGGGGAGATCCTCCAACTGTTGTCCAACCAGTCTGGAATGGAGCTTCTCACTGGCAGGAACTGTAGTGTGGCACTGAAACTGTAGCACTGCAACTCAGAGTCAGCCTATCTACTGCTTTAGTCCCTCTATAATAGTTTCTAATCTGACATGCTGCTCGACCTCCAAGCTAACCCTACATGGCCAACAGAAGCCTATGCTGATTATTGAGCCCTAAGCTAAAACTAGCTATAGAATCCCAGAACAGAAGAGACAGGGTTAACTGAAATAACAGGAACTTCATATGAATGACAGTATATTACGATAAACAGGTTCACCTACCAATATACTGGAAGGTGACCACTACACATACAGTAGGACAGCTATCTGGCACTGTGCATATGAAATAATAACAAGGAGAGGGCAGAGATACTCTGTCTGTCACAAGTATTTAGATATACACCCAGCAGCTGCAGCTAAACTATTACAATACATGCATAACAGCCCCTTCTGGCTTGGGGTTTAACAGCATGGACAGGACACATGGCTTAGACCTTCTCTCTCTCTCTCTCTCTCTCTCTCTCTCTCTCTCTCTCTCTCTCTCTCCACTTCCTTCTTCCAGGGTTTCAAAGCCAACAACCCTGGGACATGAACTGCATACATAATATATTTACAGGCATGTACATGTTCAGACAGTAGAGGGCAGCATATCCCTACACCTGCAAGACCTGTGACCTCCAGAGGGCCACCCTAGAGTCCCACCATCCCCCTGGGGGATTAGAGAAGTCCCATGCACATTATTCCTTAGTATGTGGCAGGCCTCTGGCTTCTTCTGACTTTCCCTTTGGGGAGGGAGAGAGCCTCCTACCTGGGCCTCCCGCCTACATGGTGCATCCTGACCTGATGCACCTCAGAGAATCTTGTTCCTCATGTTGAGTCTGGGGAGCTGACCACCTAAACTATATATAGGGTACCCCTCTACATTACAATCACAGGGACTAGCTCACTGCTTACCATAGTGACACCAAGCAGGGAACAAGGGAACTACAGTGGTAGCATATTTGTGCCCCTACAGCTGAATCAGTGTAAGAACCTCTGCTGGGTTTTTATTTCTGTCGCTGTCCTTACTAGATTTTCCTTCACTCGTTATCCCACAGGAATGTGCACATAAAGTAAGACTCGAATGCTCCTGCAGTCTAGGGGGATTAACAGACTGAATGCTTACCTTACTGCTTGCACCCCTATCAGCCAGTTTTTACCGCTCCTCCAGCCCCAGAATGTGGATGGGCCCTTGATGTGCTCACATGTAATGTAGGCCACTGGTTGGCAAGAAGGCAGCTACACAAACGACAAAGGTTGTCTGACAGGTAGGAAGCCTGCGGGTGCGAGGCACTTTTGCCTGCAGGTGTGCTTTAAATCAAGCCCTCATTGACTCCCAAAGCTGCAGGCAGGCACTGTGGAGCATTTCATCTTCAAAAGTTTACAAGAGAAATAATTCAAGATTTTCTCTCATCATTTGGATTCCTCCTGTTTGCCCTTCTAGCAGTGACTCAGTATTACAGAATATGAGCAAGCAGATCTGAATCTGGGGCACGAGCAGACATGCTAAGCTGTTGATCAGGTTCAGAGTGAATGTCCGGCAGTTTACTTAAACACTCCTGATTAGAGCAGGTGTGCGCCACAAAGACCTTTAGGCCCCTTTCACACATGCGGAACGTTCGTTAGATCAGTCCAGTCACTTTTTTTCATAAGAAAAAACTTATGAAGTGTACATCAGTTTGTTATCAGATTTTCATCCGTTTTTCAGTTGTTTTTCATAGACTTGTGCAGAATGAAAACATTTGTTTTGTTTCGATTCAGTATTTACATAAATTTGTTTAATTCGTTTTAGGAATTTGTTTTGTTTATTCAAATCTGAATCAATTAGAATCTTCCAGATTCGGTCAATCAATTCGAATTCCATTCCAATTGCATTCGAATTTGAATCAAATTTGATTCTAAATCAAATTTGTTCTATTTGAAATTTAAAATTTTGCAAGATGGTTATATTCTTTCTGTTCCATTCTATTCTATTGTTTTTTCTATAATATTCTATTATTTTATTTTCTGTTCTATTATTTTCTTTTCTATTATATTCCATTATTTTCTATTCAAATTTATTCTATTCAAAATTTGAATTTCAGAAAACAGTTATATTGTTATATTCTTTCTATCCTATTCTTTTCTATTGTTTATTTGATTCTATTCTATCCCTTTATTTTCTATTCTTTTATTTTGTATTCTGTTCTGTTTTACACTATTATATTATATTCTTTTCTATTCTATTTAAATTCAAGTTTATTCTATTCGAAATTCGAATTTCAGAAAACAGTTATATTGTTATATTCTTTCTATTCTATTCTTTTCTATTGTTTATTCTATTCTATTATTTGATTTTCTATTCTATTCTTTTCAATTCTATTCTTTTCTATTCTATTCTTTTCTATTGAATTCAAATTAAATTTTTTTCTATTTGAAATTCGAATTTCAGAATGGTTATATTCTATTTTATTCTATTCTATTTTTTTATTCTAGTCTATTCTAGTACTTTATTTTCTATTATATTTTATTCTGTTCTTTTATTTTCTATTCTATTTTATTCTGTTTTACTCTATTCTATTCTATCCCTTTTTTTTATATTCTATTTTTTTTCTATTCTTTTATTTTCTATTCTGTTCTGTTTTACTCTATTATATTCTATTATTTTATCTTCTATTCTATTCTTTTATATTCTATTTTATTCTCTTCAGAAATTCAAATTCAAATTTGATTTGAAAACTCCAAACTTTCATCCGTAACTTTGATTCGTTATTCTGGATTAGTTTAGATACGTTACTATTGTAATTTGGACATCCGGATACATCTAAATTTCCGAATAACAAAAAATACCCATTACCTGATTGGCTGAAGGCACAGGCATCCCTATCGGATGCCTAGTGAAACGGAAGAAGAGACGCACAGAAACCATGGAGGACACAGGAGCCGTCGCCTGACCCCCTGCATGGACCCGCTGCATCATGGACCCGCTGAATGTCCCACAGTTTGCCACCGTCACCCACTGCCTGACCCGCCACCAAGATGGGGTAAGTGCCGGTTAGACAGCGAGCGGGCGGGGGGGGTCACAGTGGCTGCATATTATGGGCACAGAGGCTGCATATGATGGGCACAGAGGCTGCATTTTATGGGCACAGTGGCTGCATATGATGTTCTCAGAGGCTGCATTTTGTGGGCACCGTGGCTGCAAATGATGGGCACAAAGGCTGCATTTTATGGGCTCAGTGGCTGCAAATGATGGACACAGAGGCTGAATTTTATGGGCACAGTGGCTTCATATTATGGGCACAGTGGCTGCATATGATGGGCACTGGGGCTGCATATTTTGGGCACAGAGGCTGCATTTTATGGGCACAGTGGCCGCATTTTATGGGCACACTGGCTGCATTTTAAGGGCACATTGGCTGCATATGATGGGTATGGTGGCTGGATTTTATGGGCACAGTGGCTGCCTTTTTTGAGCACCGTGGCTGCATATGATGGGTACAGTGGCTGCATTTATGGGCACGGTGGCTGCATATGATGGGTACAGTGGCTTCATTTGATAAGCACAGTGGCTGCATATGATGGGCACGGTGGCTGCATATGAAGGGCACAGTGGCTGCATTTTATGGGGCACAGTGGCTGCATATGATGGGCACGGTGGCTGCATATGAAGGGCACAGTGGCTGCATTTTATGGGCACATTGGCTGCATATGATGGGCACAGTAGCTGCATATGATGGGCACAGTGAGGCTGCAATTGATGGGTTTTTTTCAGTATTTTTCAGAATTTTTCAGTTTGCTTGCACCCCCCCCCCAAAAAAAAAAATTTTGAGCACCAACCGCCACTGGAAGAATGTTTTTATTACAAATTATGTGAGCAGACTGCAGTTCCTTTTCAACCATTTGAGTTCCGGAGCCATTCTTTCATGCAAAAATGGACCTTTTTTTTTTGCTTACTTACGTTTTTTGCCTCTTTTTTTTTTAACGGAAGAAAAATAAGGCTTTGATTTGTTCCAATAAACGGATGTTGATAGAAGCGGATGTAAACGAATGTAAATAGATGATCATTCACTTACATCCATTTTCCATAGAGATGCATTGATGTTCGTTTTTCATCCGTCAACCGATGGATGAAAAACGGACAAACGGTCGGCCTGTGTGAAAGGGGCCTAACAATAGATTGGGAAGGCTCAAGGTTGATCGTTATACACCCCCTGCAGTCCACTCACACTGTAGACCTCCTGTTGAATTTATCCCCAAATGTCCAAAGGTGGCTCTTTAACCACTTCCCGCCCAAGGACGTCATATGACGTCCTGGACTTTCAGTGGGAATATCTGAATGATGCCTGCAGCTACAAGCATCATTCAGATATCCTTGTTTTCAGCCGGCGATCCTGTGTACCATAAGAATGATCATAGCGGCAGTTCCACCGCTTGATCATTCTTACAGGTGACGGGAGGGGACATCCCCCCCTTCCTGCAGCCATCCGGTGCTTCTCTGGGCTCTCCAGTGCCATCGGGGACCTGGAGAAAGAATCGGCCGCTGGATGACGAGCATAGAGATGACCGGTGACCCAATAGTCACCGGTCATCTCGATGACTGTCGGAGGCCCGGGCGCGACGTTATGACGTCACATCCGGGCCGCGGATATAAACAAAGCCACGATCGCGGCTGGTAAGCATGAGATCGTGGCTTTTTTTTCCCCGATCTTATGCTTTCCAGCCTGGAGGAGAGATCTTATAAACCCCGCATCTCTCCAAAAGATTCCTATTACAAGGGATGTTTACATTTCTTGTAACAGGAATAAAAGTGATCCAAAAAAATGTGTTAAAAGAAAGTAAAAAAAAAATAAAGTAAAATGAAAAATAAAATAAAAAACATAATTTAAAATGCCCCTGTCCCCGGTAGCTCGCGTTCAGAAGCAGACGCATACGTTAGTCCCCCCCACATATGTTCAAACCACCCATGTGAGGTATCGCCGCGTGCGTTAGAACGCGAGCAACAATTTTAGCACTAGACCTCCTCTGTAACTCTAAACATGTAACCTGTAAAAAATGTTAAAGCATTGCCTATGGAGATTTTTTTTGTACTGAAGTTTGGTGTCATTCCATGAATGTGCGCAATTTTAAAGCGTGACATCTTGGGTATCTATTTACTCGGCGTAACATCATCTTTCACAATATATTTAAAAAATCTGCTAACTTTACTGTTTTGTTATTTTTTAAATCATGAAACAGTTTTTTTTTCCAAAAAATAAACGTTTGAAAAATTATTGCGCAAATACGGTGCAAGATAAAAAGTATTATTTTTACATGTAGGAGAAGAGTGCCAGAATAGGCCCGGTATTGAAGAGGTTAAGGGAACAGACAAAGGATAAAGTTATTACAGTGCATTTTGGAGCTCCATTCTTCACTACCACCCCCACCCCCTACCACTCCCCTCCCCCTTACCCAGCTGCCCTTAGCACTGGCCCACCATTGACAATTATAGCAAATACAGCTGTGCTCCTCGGTGCAACCTTCTCTATGGTTTTTCTCCATCCTGACCTCTATTCCATTCACTCTAGCAGGCAGGCCTGATTACCAGGCACAATGCACACTCAGCACTCTGCCCTGGCACACACAATTGCATTTAATGGATAGTGATGATTTTTTTTTTCTTCAGCAGCTTTAGAAGTTATCTGACACAGAGATGAGTTTAAACGAATTAACATTATGCAGTTTCAAGTAATTAAACCTTAAAATAACATTATTTCCTTCATCAGGCTGCGAGATAAAACCGTCGAAGTGACAGATCTGTACTTCCACTGGCGCTAATATAATTTAATGACCCCACATGTGTCACGCGCAACTGGCAAATCACGGCGGATTCTCTCAGCGTTGGCCTCTTGAATCCTTGTTTGATGGCACAGGCAGACATGGAGGTCATTAGCAAAAAATTCTTCACCTGCCTACTAAAAAGGTCTAATTGGAATCTTCCATTCCTTCCCAGTTTTTTTTTCTTGGAGGTAATGTGAAACAAGAAAGAAAAAGCATTTTATAGCAAATATTACTAGGTGCATGCCTAACATTTATGGAAGTTTTGCATTCAAACCAATTCATAAACATATTTCATTTACATAATAGGTGAGGTTGAAAGTTCATCAAGTCCAACCTATGTGTGTGATTATATGTCAGTATTACATTGTATATCCCTGTATGTTGTGGTCGTTCAGGTGCTTATCTAATAGTTTCTTGAAACTATCGTTGCCCCCCGCTGAGACCACCGCCTGTGGAATGGAAATCCACATCCTTGCTGCTCTTACAGTAAAGAACCCTCTACGTAGTTTAAGGTTAAACCTCTTTTCTTCTAATTTTAACGAGTGGCCACGAGTCTTGTTAAACTCCCTTCCGTGAAAAAGTTTTATCCCTATTGTGGGGTCCCCAGTATGGTATTTGTATATTGAAATCATATCCCCGCTCAAGCGTCTCTTCTCCAGAGAGAATAAGTTCAGTGCTCGCAACCTTTCCTCATAACTAATATCCTCCAGATCCTTTAGTAGCTTTGTTGCCCTTCTTTGTATTCGCTCCATTTCCAGTACATCCTTCCTGAGGACTGGTGCCCAGAACTGGACAGCATATTCTAGGTGCGTCTGGACCAGAGTCTTGTAGAGTGGGAAAATTATAATTTTTATCTCTGGAGTTAATCCCCTTTTTAATGCATGCCAATATTCTGTTTGTTTTGCTTGCAGCAGCTTGGCATTGCATGCCATTGCTGAGTCTATGATCTACTAGGACCCCCAGGTCCTTTTCCATCCTAGATTCCCCCAGCAGGGGGAATAGATTGCATTCATATTTTTGCCACCCAAATGCCACATCCTGCGGAGAAGTTATTGCCCTGCTTAGCTTAGTATCGTCCACAAATACAGAGATTGAACTGTTTACCCCATCTTTCATGTTGTTTATGAACAAATTAAATAGGATTGGTCCCAGCACAGAACCCTGGTTGACCCCCCTACCCACCCCTGACCATTCCGAGTACTCCCCATTTATCACCACCCTCCAAACTCGCCCTTGTAGCCAGTTTTCAATCCATGTACTCACCCTATGGTCCATGCCAACGGACCTTATTTTGTACAGTAAACGTTTATGGGGAACTGTGTCAAATGCTTTTGCAAAATCCAGATACACCATGTCTACGGGCCTTCCTTTCCTTTGCTTACCAGTAAAATCATGTCAGTGCCAAGCTTGATCACCATCAGTGGGGGCTGGTGTTTTTTTTGGGGGGGGTGGCAAATAACCACCCTTCCCCCCCCCCCCCGAGCAGCACCCCCTCCCCGCTGTTTGCCGGTCGGTCCGGCACTTACCCCATAGTGGCAGTTAGTGGATGGCAGGCAGTGTCGGCTTCAAGTCCTCTCCTCCATGGCGGCTACCAGCTCCTCCCCTCCTCCTCCTAGGCATCCAATAGAATCGCCTGTCCTTTCAGCCAATCGGGTGACCGCCAGTGTCAAAACCCGCTTCCTGATTGGCCGGGAGGAGGATTAGTGTTAAAACAGCGAATATTGCTTTGCTGTGGTAACACACCTGGGTGTGCTCGGAGCATACTCTCTGTGACCCAAGCCCACCCTATATTGAAGCATATTAGAGCCTCTGGCACTAATCAGTGCTTCAAAAAAACAGCCCCTCCGTATTGGAATCCATGCACCGGTGTCCTAAAAGGGGCCAGATGCATGGATAGGGGAGGTGGCGATGGACGGGGGGGGCGGCACCCATGCGCCCTTATTTGATGGGCTGCCCCTGATCACCATTAGTGAGAGCAGTTTAATGCAAGCCCTGGTGCAATAAATACATCCATCAGAATGTGTATACTCTTACAATAGCCAAGCTCATATTCAGAAATAAAAAAAAAATGCGGAAGCCGAGGTCAGTGCAAAGCTTGTCCACGGTGATCAGTGCAGCTCAGTGCAGAGCCCCCCCCAGGTTGGTGCAGTGGGCTTGGTGTAGTGTCTAAATCTGACAGCACTCTGTATTCGCTCACAAGAGTCAGGCTCATAGCCTGAGATGAAAATGGAGGAGCCACGGTCAGTGTCAAGCTTGTCCACAGTGAGCCAGGCAGCTCAATGTAGCCTCCGTTGAAGTGGGTCTTGTGCAGTAAATTCATCCCTCAGCACTGTGTATTCTCTCACAATGGCCAGGCACCATCCCTTAGCACTTTGTATACTCTCACAAGGGTTGGAGAGCCACAACTGAAGAGCCAAAGTTGGTGTTAAGCTTGTCCACAGGAAATAATTACAGCGAAGTACAGGCCCAGGTGCAGTGGCTCACTGTGAGAGAATAGAGTTCTGAGGGATGTATACACTGCACAAAGCCCACTGTTCCAGGGGCTACATTGAGCTGCACTGGCTCACTGTGGACAAGCTTGACACTGACAGACCCTTGTGAGCAAATACAGACTACTGAGAGATTTAGACACTGCACCAAGCCCACTGCACCAACCAGGGGGTTTAAACTAAGCTGCCCCGATCATTGTGGGCAAGATTTGCACTGACCACGGCAGTGGGCCTTGTGCAGTGTATAAATCCCTCAGCACTGTATATTCTCTCACAATCGTTGGACACGTATTGAAAAATGAAAACTGGAGAGCCAAAGCTGGTGTTAGGCTTGTCTACAGCAAAGTACAGGCCCAGGTGCAATGGCTCACTGTGAGAGAATACAGAGTGCTGAGGGATGTATACACTGTACAAGTCCCTCTGCTCCATGGCCTACATTGAGCTTCACTGGCTCACTTGGACAAGCTTGACACTGACAGACCCTTGTGAGCAAATACAGAGTGC
This sequence comes from Lithobates clamitans, assembly GCA_037952925.1. Taxonomy (NCBI): domain Eukaryota; kingdom Metazoa; phylum Chordata; class Amphibia; order Anura; family Ranidae; genus Lithobates; species Lithobates clamitans. The sequence goes on along the minus strand of JBBGZY010000572.1, from coordinate 2,070,566 downwards.
TGAGAGATTTAGACACTGCACCAACCAGGGGGTCTGCACTAAGCTGCACCAATCACTGTGGACAAGCTTTGCACTGACCACAGAGGTGGGCCTTGTGCAGTGTATACATCCCTCAGCACTGTGTATTCTCTCACAATGGGCAGGCTACGTCCCTTACTACTTTGTATACTCTCACAAGGGTCGGACTCGTAGTGTGAAATGAAAACTGGAGAGCTGAAGTTGGTGTTAAGCTTGCCCACAGCAAATAATTGTGCCTACAACCCTCAGCACGTTTTATACTTTCGCAAGGGCTGGGCCCATAGTCTGAGTTTAAAAAGGGGAGCCATGGTAAGTGTCATGCTTGTCCACAGTTAGCCAGTGCAACTCGATGTTGACCTTGGTGCAATGGTCCTGGTGCTGTGTCTACACCCCTCAGCACTGTGTATTTTCACGCACAGTCTGAGATAAAAATGAGGAAGCCACAACCAGCGTCAAGCTTGTCCACCATGAATCTGTGCAACTAAATGCAGACAGCGGTGCAGGGTCCACATCCTTCAGCACCTTCTATATTCTCACAAGGAGTGGACTTATAACCTAACATGAAAATTGGGGAGCCAAAGTCAGTGTTAAGCTTGTCCATAGTGAATAAGTGCAGCTAAATGCAGGCCCAGGGGCTGTGTCTACATCTCTTTGCACTTTGTATTCTTTCACAAGAGCTGGGCTCCTAGTCTGGGATAAAAAAGGGGGACCGCAGTCGGTGGCAAGCTTGTCTACCATCAATACAGCTCAATGCAGACCCTGGTGCAGTGGGCCTGGTTCAATATTTACATCCACCAGCACTTTGTATACTATTACAAGACTCGGGCTCATTGTCAAAAATAAGAAAAACAAAAAATGGATGAGCCATGGTCGGTGCAAGGCTTGTCCACCATAATTCAGTTAAGCTAATTGCAGACCCAATGCATCCATATCCCTCAGCACTATGTACACTCTAACAAGGGCTGGACTTGTAGTTTGAGATGCAAATTGGGCAGCCCCAGTCAGTGTTAAGCTTGTCTACAGTGAATCAGTGTAGCTAAATGCAGGCCCAGGTGCTGTGTCTACATCTCTTTGCACTTGATGTTCTTTCCCAAGAGCTGGGCTCCCAGTCTGAGATAAAAAAAAGAGGGACCACAGTCAGTGTCAAGCTTGTCCACCATCAGTGCAGCGCAATGCAGACCCTAACACAATGGGCCTTGTTCAAATATCCAGCAGCACTTTGTATACTATTTCAAGGCTCAGGCTCATTGTCCAAGATAACAAAAACAAAACATGGTTGAGCCATGGTCAGTGTAAAGCTTGTCCACCATAATTCAGTAAAGATAATTGCAGACCCAACGCAATCCATATCCCTCAGCACTTTGTATACTCTCACAAGGGCTGGATTCAGAATCCCTCAGCACTTTGTATACTCTCACAAGGGCTGGATTTGTAGATTGAGATGAAAATTGGGCAGCCGCAGTTAGTGTTAAGCTTGTCCACAGTGAATCAGTGCAGCTAAATGCGAGCCCAGTTGCTGTGTCTACACCTCTTTACACATAATTTTCTTTCCCAAGAGCTGGGCTCCCAGTCTGAGATAAAAAAGAGGGACCACAGTCGGTGTCAAGCTTGTCCACCATCAGTGCAGCTCAATGCAGACCCTAATGCAGTGGGCCTGGTTCAATGTTTACATCCACCAGCACTTTGTATACTATTAAAAGTGCCAGGCTCCTTGTCCAAGTTAAAAAAAAAAGTGTGAGCTATGGTCAGTGTAAAGCATGTCCACCATAATTCAGTTAAGCTAAATGCAGATCCAATGCATCCATATCCCTCGGCACTTTGTATACTCTAACAAGGGTTAGATTCAGCATCCCTCAGCACTATGAATACTCTCACAAGGGCTGGAAAATTGGGCAGCCGCAGTTAGTGGTACGCTTCTCCACAGTGAATCAGTGCAGCTTAATGCAGGTCCAGGTGCTACTGTATGTCTACCTCTCTCTGCACTTACATGGGCTGGGCTTGTAGTCTGAGATTTAAACTGGGGAGTCAGTACTAAGCTTGTCCACAGTGTATCAGTACATCCCAATGCAGGCAAGCCTAGCAGACTGCTTCAGAGTAAGCGCTGAGCCATTGTGAGAGCAATAGTCCAATAGAAATAACTACACATAGCTCTTGGCAGTACATTACCACTCATAAACCTGCACTTATCCTTTGATGTATGTATATTTTATATATATCAATAACCTTGGTTGCTCTCAGTTCAAGCTATTTCATATTTCAATGATAGAGGTGCTTTCAGAACACAATAGAAAGCAAACGTCAGTCTTACCACCCCTGAGCACAATGGATGGCTGACCGCTGAAATACGAAATACCACTTTAATGAGTGGTGATGATAATTACAGGGTTGATTTTCTTTTAAGGCTAAAATTGTACAATGAGATTTTTTTTTTTTTTTTTTATTACCCGCAAATCTTTTGATATTAGCTGAATGTAAATCAGCTTCTCAATAAAATAGAATTGACATTTTGAAATATCATACATGCAAATTAAAGGAACTGTGAGCGAGTATTAGGTATAAACCGCTGAGATGTGAGAGGCACAAATCTTTTCGGTTTTTTATTCTGAATCCTAATGGCCAATAAATAGTTTCAAGATAATAGACTGGGCAACACAAAGAACAGAGGTAATTTAGGACACTGAAAACTTTTGGTGGTTTCCACTCTGCATTGACACACGAGAATATTGTTTTAGAGCCAGCGAAGGATGCACAATACAATAACAGTAGGATCAAAAACACTGTAGAGTGGCTTACCTTAAGGGGGTGCTATGATTTGCACATTCACCAAGTTCATGGTTTGGCCCAGCACAGCACTTTGAGTCCTGGAGCTCCATTCAACATCACCTACCATTAAGCATGGGCCAAACACCCCCCTGTTCAGTTCACAGGGGAAATGTTCTCACCTGTTCGGCGAACCCCATTGAAGTCTATGGGAGCCGAACAGGAAAAGCCAAAAGTGCCTATTTTGAAGGCGCATATGCAAGTAATTGGCCATAAAAGGGGTCTGGGTACTGCCCTGGGGGACATGTATCAATGCAAAATGTATCTTTAAAACGTTTGTTATTCAAGAGTAGTGATTTGCTTAAAGTGCAACAATAAAAATGAAAAATTCCTTTAAATATAGTGCCTGGGGGGTCCCCTTAAGGTGCCTGTAAAGTGGTGCATCTGTAGCATGTACAGAACATGCTGCATAAAAAAATTGCATTTCTAAAGAAAAAAAAAACAAGTCAAATCCCATTTAAAATGACTTGCGGTTGCTATTGCCGGCACCCGGCTATTGACAAAATAAAGAAAAAAACGGTGTGGGGTCCCCCCAAGTCCATACCAGCCCCGATTTGAAGGGGAACCTCACATCAAAATAATAATTGGGGGTCCCCTCAAAATCCATACCAAACCCTTATCCAGGCATGCAGCCTGGCAGGTCATGAAAGAAAAAAATGGTGTGGGGTCCCCCCCAAGTCCATACCAGCCCCGATTTGAAGGGGAACCTAATGCCAAAATAATAATTGGGGGTCCCCTCAAAATGCATACCAAACCCTTATCCAGGCATGCAGCCTGGCAGGTCAGGAAATAAAAAAACAGTGTGGGGTCCCCCCAAGTCCATACCAGCCCCGATTTGAAGGGGAACCTCACGCCAAAATAATAATTGGGGGGTCCCTTCAAAATCCATACCAAACCCTTATCCAGGCATGCAGCCTGGCAGGTCAGGAAAGGGGGGGGTGTGAGCAAGCACCGTGGCCGATGGTTGTGGGGGGTCTGTGGGCAGGGGGCTTATCGGAATCTGGAAGCTCCCTTTAACAAGGGGGCCCCTAGATCTTGCCCCCCTCTATGTGAATGGGTATTGGGTACCTAGTACCCCTACCCATTTACCAAAAAAGTGTACAAAAAGTGATAAAAACAAGAGACAAGTTTTTGAAAATCCTTTATTAAAAAATAAAAAAAATAGTGTCCCTTAATGTAAATCCATCGTCAATCACGCCACCCGCCGACCCAAAAAAACAAAAACTCTCTGCCTCCTGGGACGGCCTCCCGCCGAATGCCTCCTCTGCACTTTGACATTTCTTATATTCTTGTAAGGGGCTATGTCACCTGGTGGCCCCGCCCCTTCTGATGTCACAGACTGGTGCATGCTGGACTTGTGACGTCAGAAGGGGGCAGAGTCACTGGGTGACTTTGCCAGATGGCCCCGCTCCTTACTTATATAAGAAATGTCAAAGCGCAGAGGAGGCATTCGGTGGGAGGCCTTCCCAGGAGGCAGAGAGATTTCGTTTTTTTTTTTTTTTTTGGGTTGGCAGGTTGCGTGATTGACAATGGATTTACATTGAGGGACACTATTTTGTTATTTCCAGTCTTGAATATGATTCTTCTATGTTCAAGAGAGAGAGGTTAAGGGAGGTTGAACCTCGCCTAACTACAGCAGCTCCTAAACTCTGCTAAAAATGTACATTGACACATCGGCTTTTATGGAGTTGAGTTTAGGAGCTTTGGTAAAAAGACCCAAAGCTCCTAAACTCAAGTTTAAGAGCTGCTAGAATACATGAGGCTTAACAGAAATGGGAGCATACCAATCAGCAGCTTAATATTTACGTAGCCCCAGCTAATCCTTGGGAGGTCTGACCCAGAGGATTCTGGGAGAATGTATAAATACTCTAGAGCAGAGAGCAGCCTGGTCTTCCTCCAGAGTAAAAGATCAGTGTCTATGGGAGCTTGTTTACCCTTCCAGGGCATTCTGCCATGTGCTTGTCGAGTGGAGGCCCCAGCTGAGAGGCTGGAGGGCCGGGAGTCACTGTCTGCTGCTGAAGGCTGGCCAAGGGGCTATCATCTGAGGATTTAGTCTGATATCAATGGGAGAAGCTGCCTGCAGGATACTGGTAGGAGGCCACCATTTATCTAGAGGTGTTCTGTGAGTACAGGTGGGGAGAGATCCTAGAGCACATGTCAAACACAAGACCCATGGGCCTCCAGGCCATTTCATGTGGCCCTCGCACCTCTCCTGCAGCTGCTGCACCTCCCTCATCTCCACCCCCACCTTCTCTCAGCAGTCAGCAGCAGAGAGGAGGACAGAACTCCTCTGCCAGGTCCTGCACTTCTCTGTGCTGATGCAGCACCTTCTCGCCCCCGACTCCCCTGGTCTCAGCATTTAGCAGACTTCTGCAGCTAACTCCAGCCCACCTTTGCACTTTCTGCTTCCCATCTCTGCCCTCAGGTTCTTCTCAGTAGCAGCACAAGGTAAGGGGGGGGGGGGGGGGGACTATAGAATAATCAAGGGTGGGGGATTCATGACTTCTGATGGTGGGGGAGGCTATAAATAGAACGGGCCTTTTGAGGACAACCATAATGCTAATGCTGCCCACTATGAAATTGAAGTGTTGATATTATTAGATATGTCGTAGAATTCTGTCCTCCTTCACAGTGGTTGATGTGCAGTGAAGGTGCCATGTAGAGATGGGCCTTCTTCTGGTCTCAGGTCGCTGCCTCTCTGATGGTTTCTCAGAGAACACTCAGTGGATGGCAGTACTCTGGGGAGGGTATTGAAGAACACCCAGTACAAAAGTTTAAAGTATTTCTTGAACAAAGGAATCAAATGAAGCCAATGCCTTTCAGGACGGCTCTCAATAACTTCAGGTTTGACAGTTTGGATTAAGCCCTTACTTAGAGCGGAGTTCCAGCCTGTATAAAAAAAAAAAAATATTAAAGTCAGCAGCTACAAATACTGTAGCTTCTAACTTTTAATATTAGGACACTTACCTGTCCAGGGATCCCACGATGTCGGCACCCCAAGCCGTTCCGTCCATCGGCTCCGGGTGCCGCCATCTTCACTAAGGGAAACAGGAAGTGAAGTCCTGCAGCTTCACAGCCTGTTTCCTACTGCGCATGTGCGAGTCGTGGTGCGCTTTCTGAATGGTATCTTCTGGGACTGTGTGTCTCCCAGAAGGCAGCGGCGGTGTAAGGTAAACCAGATCTCTATCACCAAAAGGCCAGTGCCTCATGCTCGTGCACATTGCACACGTGCTAATATTTATAAGCGAAAGACCAATGTCACTTCTGCAGTGCCAGTTCATCGTGCACATATTTGTGCGCATGTGCGAATTCTTGCACGAATGCGTGCGCAAAAGCGTGCACATACCGATTGGCACTTGGCGCCCAGTGGCCTATTTAAACTGCTCTATCACTGTGAGCAGTTGCTGAATGGTCTTCAGCTTGTTCCCGATTTCCCAAGACTTATCCGCTATTCCTGTTTATTTGTGTATGACCCGGCTTTTCATTTGGACTTTGCCTCTGCTCGTGCTCTAGCTGTTACCTACCACTCCGACCTTGGTTAGCTGCTACGGCACTGGTACCACTCCTTGCCTTTGCACTCTCTGTCCCCACCTTCAAGAGTGTTAGGTGGGAGGTGCAAGAGAGGCCCCCACAACATTCCAGTCTTCACCAGGTACGTGATAGAAGGGGAAGGAGGACGAAGGAGGATGATCTTCCCCAGAAGTGGGAGCTGGTACCTTGTCTTGACAGGTATCCGCTCCCCCCGAAAGATGTCAAATGTGGCAGCTGAGGGGGTAAGGAAGCAAACAAGCAGAGCTTCCCCTTTTGGGTGGAGCTCCGCTTTAAGTTTTGTAGCTCCTTGTGAGTCCATTCATACCCACTGTTTCAGCCCTATGTCAGGGTGTTACATACCTAGGTGAGGCCGAACTGACGGGAGGGCTTTCCCTTATACCTCCTGTCCTGTTTCTCCTGAAGGTGGTGACAGGATATAACAGGGCACAGAGTGGCATGAGTGCCTGGTTGGAGATCCTGGACAGAAGGTACTTGCAGCAGGTGCCAAGCAGCAGGCAGGTTTGCGAATACACAACAGGTGCAGAACAGCACAGACCCGGGGTGGCCCATCCATTAGGGGTGCCCGGGCGCCACTCCCCCTATCCTCGCCACCCCTATATGCATAATGGATAGATTCATGCATAGATTCATGTGTCCTGCCCCTTTCAGGTCACTGGGCATATGAATTACAGCGGCCAGGGCTTTTTTTTTTTTTGAAGCACTGATTAGAGCCATAGGCTCTAATAGGCTTCAAAATAGGGTGGACTCGGGTAGCAGAGGATTACGTCTGGAGCCCACCCAGGTGTGTTGCAACAGCGAATGAAAATTCGCTGTTGCAACACTGATCCTCCTCCCGGCCAATCGGGAAGCAGGTATGAAACCTGTTTCCCGATTGGCCAAAACATCTGCCGATCCTATTGGACCCCTAGCGCTTGGAGGAGGAGAGAGGAGACACTGCGGAAGCTGCTCCAGGAGAGGACACCGGTGCAGCTTTCCCCGAGCCCGCCACGCTCTCACCGCCCGTATCCAAGGTAAGGACAGTGGGTGGTAGTTGGATAGTGCGTTAGTGTCACGGGGGGGGGGGATAGTGCCTCCCCCGGCCCAGGGGGGGCTGTTTACCGCCCCCCCAAAAAAAAACACTGGCTGCCACTGAGACAGACTGGTGGACTGGTAGGTGCGGGTACACAGCAGCAGGTGCAAGACAGCAGACAGCAACCAAGCTGGAGAGCAGGCGGATGCAGGGTCTCGGGTGGTCAGGCACCAAGCAGCAAAGGTCCTGAATCAAATCCAGAGAAGACTCAGGGCTTAGCCAGGGTCGGTATCAAGTGAGCAGAGAAGGCACCGGAGTCAAACAGGCCGGGTATACCCAAGAACAAGCACAGGATCAGGTCACAGACGGTAGAAGCTGACGACCACTCAGCAATCTTCTGGTCTATGGGGCCAGTTTAAATGGGCAAGAGGGCGCCAAGTACTTACGCTAATGCGCAGATACGTTAGTGAGTCAGGAATGCCTAGTTGTCACTTGCGAATTCTCTTGTGCATGCGCGCGAGTTACGGATCATTTAGTTGTCACTCGAGAATTTTTATTAGCAAGTGCCCATCTTCATGCACGTCAGAGCACTGCAGAGCAGGGTGACGCAGAGACAGAGGGTTTCTTTGTCCATAGGGAGGTCTAATACTCAAGGATTTGGAATGTGTTGCTGTTATATACGGATCAGGAGCCATATTTAAGGCTTCGGATATCGCTTTCACTTAAAATTTACAGACCTTGTTTGGTAATCTGTCACATATGACTCCTTGCGATCACCAGGCAAATTGAATGGGCAAATTCCCGTTTTTCTGATATTATCGTGCATTATTGGTGCTCTTGGTGGGCATCTATTGACACCCCCCGCTGGCAGTGCTTCATCCATTTTCCAGTTATATGGTGGAACATTTCACATGTAATGCCCTGTACACATGATAGGATTTTCCGATGTCGGAAATTCTGACCATGTGTAGGCTCCATCACACATTTTCCATGGGAATTTCCGACACACAAAGTTTGAGAGCTAGCCATAAAATTTTTCCACAACAAAATTCCGATCGTGTGTACACAATTCTGACGCACAAAGTGCCACGCATGCTCGGAATCAAGCAGAAGAGCTGCACTGGCTATTGAACTTCATTTTTTTTGTACATCAACACGTTCTTGAGGTTCGGAAATTCCTACCAACTTTGTGTGACCGTGTGTATGCAAGACAAGTTTGAGCCAACATCCGTCGGAAAAAATCCCATGGATTTTGATGTGGGAATATCCAATCAATGTCCGATCGTGTGTACGGGGCATAAGACAAAATTATTACTGCATATACTCTTATTAAATACCCCTGATGAAGGTGCTTGAACCAGAAACGCGTCGGGTACCAGAGATCACTATATACCGCAGAGTAACAACTATCTTTTTGTCACGCATACCATGTAACCTGTTGTGTTTTTTTGTTTTTTCTATGTTTTTTGTATATTTGTGTAGTATTATGTCCTTTTAACCATCGGTCATCACATGATCGAATGATTTTATGTATACCCAATAAATTATATTTTCTAAATTCATGTGTGTGGTTGTTGCCTACAAAGTTCCAATGAAGGGGGATTCTTTTTTCTTGATACACAACTAGGGATGTGGCAACAACACACTGGTCTGACATGGTGAAACCCTCTTTTTTTTGCCATGCATGTCTTTGTGCACGATGATGCATATGATTTTTCCTGACACAAGGGGCAGACATTTTCCCCCGAAAATACCGTTGTTTAAAAAAAAACTTCAATTCAATCTTTTTATGTCATGAACTTTTATACTGGGCATTCCTCAATACCCACATAGGTGTGCGCAGCCTATTGCATTAGGGTGTGCACCCTTAAGCTCAAACATACATGCGTGTGCGGGTGTCTACATATATATGACCCTGGCACATTGATCTCCCTGCCGGCACAGTGAAAGAGAAGAGCATAAACACTTCTCTTATGGCAGAGCCGGCAAGAGGGAGATCTTTACCCTGTTTCTGCTGCTACACAGAGCGATAACACTAATGTGCACGGGGTGATTAGGGTGTGCCTGGGCACACCCGGCACACCCTGTGCGCACGCCTATGCCCACCCAAGTGCTTTGATTTTTTTTTTTTTGCCTCTCTGCAGTTGAAACAAATGGTCAATTCATCCCTATCAACAGTCAGAAAATCAAATGAATTTTCCAAAATTGATAATTTTTGAACAAAATTCTAAATCATGATAGCTTGAAAATCTACAGGGCACGGCGTATTTATCTTTTACTTACCGAAAGCTTCAAGAAAGAATGGATAAATCTGCCGACCCTCCCAACTTCACCCAAAAAGTACGGCAGTGCCGCCTTCTTCTCAATGCCATGATTTGCTTTTTATGCAAAAAGACACATTCATTATTCCTCCATTTTCCGGTGACAGATGAAGATTGCATTTTTTTTCTGCACAGAGAGTCTGCGTACGATCGGCAGGGTGCTAAATCAACAGCACAATATGCAAACAAAAGATACCAATTCATTTGTAATATGCAAATGACGGCAGCATATGCACAAGACACTTGTAAAATAATAAATATACTCTGTAATTACTGGGGTTGTCAGCGATTTGAACAATTACGCCGTAATATGTCAAAATAACCTCCCATAACTGTAAATGCTTTAGGCTCACACATCATAATACGGGAGGAATTAATTGCGGCACCTTTAGGTAGCAAATGGGTTAACGGCGCGGTCATTAGAAGCGTTTTTTTTTTTTTTTTTTTTTCCAGTGAAGAAATGCAATTTAGAGGTTTAATTTATATCCCCTCAAATGCTTGACCCCATAGCGGCCCGATCATTACTGTAGAAATCCCACTTTCCCCCCCAATTAATGGGCAGATAGAGCTCATTTTTCACATTCAGGTGGCAGATCTTATTTGGCTTTGTGCAGTTATTTACGTAGCTTTGTATTTATCGCTCAGTTCTTATGACAAATGCCATTTTGGGTTTTAAGTGCAACCATGGGCGAAATAAATAATGACGTCTATGGTGCAGTCTGTCACTAGCACTAATACTAGAAAGACGTATCCAAGTGCTGCTGGTTCTATTTGTTCAATAAAACAAAGGAAACCTCATACTTCAATGAGCTGAGTGGCTCTCGTAAGATGGTTCACGAACAACAAGGCTTCCCGTGGTGGGTACCCGGAATGTGACTCAAAGTATAGAATGCAAAAAAGAGCACCAAAATGAATAATGGTTAATGAAAAATGGTTAAGTCCAAGTCACTCTAAATGATTTATCATTTGAGCACATAAACCAGCTGACGTGTTTCAGAGGCCAATACACCCTTCATCAGGGCTACAAAATACACTATATTGTCAAAAGTATTGGGACACCTGCCTTTTTACACACATGAGCTTTAATGGCTTCCCAGTCTTAGTCCGTAGGGTTCAATATTGAGTTGGTCCACCCTTTGCAAATATAACAGCTTCAACTCTTCTGGGAAGGCTGCCCACAGGTTTAGGAGTGTGTCTATGGGAATTGTGACCGGCATGACTTTGGGCGGGGGGGTCCAGAATCCCCTTTGGAGGTTGGGAAACCCTTGTTTTAGCTCCCCAGCCACCTCCTATGTCTAAGTCCACAAGGTTTAGGCATGTGTCTATGGAAATGTTTGACCATTCTTCCAGAAGCACATGTGTGAGGTCAGGCGAAGAAGGGGAAATAACAAAAAAAGGTTAATTCAATCCACAAGTGCTTTTTTTGTACCACTACTATTCCTTTATATTGGCTTTTAAAAATGTACAAATGCTCTCCAGCTCATCATCAAGGGTCAAAGAGTGCTGAACAATTCCCCAGTATATACACATACCTCCCAACTCTATATAAGACCTTACAGCTCACAGTGCATGTTAGAGCAAATGAGAATCATGAGGTCAAAGGAACTGCCAGAAGAGCTCAGAGACAGAATTGTGGCAAGGCACAGATCTGGCCAAGGATACAAAAAAAATTCTGTTGCACTTAAGGTTCCTAAGAGCACAGTGACCTCCATAATCCTTAAAAGGAAGACATTTGGGATGACCATAACCCTTCATAGAGCTGGCCGTCCGGCCAAACTGAGCTATCGGGGAAGAAGAGCCTTGGTGAGAGAGGTAAAGAAGAACCCAAAGATCACTGTGGCTGAGCTCCAGAGATGCAGTCGGGAGATGGGAGAAAGTTGTAGAAAGTCAACCATCACTGCAGCCCTCCACCAGTTGGGGCTTCATGGCAGAGTGGCCCGACGAAAGCCTCTCCTCAGTGCAAGACACATGAAAGCCTGCATGGAGTTTGCTAAAAAATACCTGAAAGACTCCAAGATGGTGAGAAATAAGATTCTCTGGTCTGATGAGAACAAGATAGAACTTTTTGGGCTTAAAGGGGTTGTAAAGTTGTTTTTTTTTTTAAAAAAAAATAACAAACATGTTATACTTACCTTCACTGTGCAGCTCGTTCTGCACAGAGTGGCCCCGAACCTGGTCTTCTGGGGTCCCTAGGCGGCTGTTTCAGCTCCTCCCCGCAAGCATTTACCCCCTTCATGCGAGCTCCCTCGCACGGTGGTGAGTGCTTGCGGGCGCGCTCCCGTGATACAGCCGGCGGCTATAGCCGCTCGCTGTATCACTCGGCCCCGCCCCCCGGCGCGCCGCGTCATCGGATGTGATTGACAGCAGCGCGAGCCAATGGCTGCGCTGCTTTCAATCCATCCACTGCAGCCAATCAGCGACCAGGCTGAGCTGCAATGAAGCTGACGAGGACGAGGAGCGAAGATTCGAGGCGTCAGGTAAGTAAAACGGGGGGGCTGGGGGCGGCGGTTCTGTCAAAAGTTTTTTCACCTTAATGCATAGAATGCATTAAGGTGAAAAAATTTTTACCTTTACAACCCCTTTAATTCTAAGCAGTATGTGTGGAGAAAACCAGGCACTGCTCATTGCCTGTCCAATACAGTCCCAACAGTGAAGCATGGTGGTGGCAGCATCATGCTGTGGGGGTGTTTTTCAGCTGCAGGGACAGGATGGCTGTTTGCAATCGAGGGAAAGATGAATGCGGCCAAGTACAGGGATATCCTGGACGAAAACCTTCTCCAGAGTGCTCAGGACCTCAGACTGGGCCAACGGTTTACCTTCCAACAAGACAATGACCCTAAGCACACAGCTAAAATAACGAAGGAGTGGCTTCACAACAACTCTGTGACTGTCCTTGAATGGCCCAGCCAGAGCCCTGACTTAAACCCAATTGACCATCTCTGGAGAGACCTAAAAATGGCTGTCCACCAATGTTTACCATCCAACCTGACAGAACTGGAGAGGATCTGCAAGTAGGAATGGCAGAGGATCCCCAAATCCAGGTGTGAAAAACTTGTTGCATCTTTTCCAAAAAAGACTCATGGCTGTATTAGATCAAAAGGGGCTTCTACTAAATACTGAGCAAAGGGTCTGAATACTTAGGACCATGTGATATTTCAGTTTTCCTTTTTTAATAAATCTGCAAAAATGTCAACAGCTCTGTGTTTTTCTGTCAATATGGGGTGCTGTGTGTACAATATGGGGTGCTGTGTGTACAATATGGGGTGCTGTGTGTACATTAATGAGGAAAAAAATGAGTTTAGCAAATGGCTGCAATATAACAAATTTAAGGGGGTCTTAATACTTTCCGTCCCCACTGTACGCTGATATGGGTTATTTTCACCAAAGAAATGTAGCAGAATAAATTTTGGGCTAAATTCATGAAGAACAATTATTTTTTTGCAAAGTTTTTAACATAAACGAAGAAAAACGCGCTTGGTTTTTTTTTCAAAATTTTCGGTCTTTTTTCGTTTATATCGCGAAAAAAATAAAAAAAATAAAAACCCCAGCGGTGATTAAATATTACCAAAAGAAAACTCTATTGGTGTGAAAAAAATTTAAAAAATGTCATATGGGTGCAGTGTAGCATGACTGCGCAATTGTCATTCAAAGGCTGACAGTGCTGAAAGCTGAAAATTGGCCTGGGCAGGAAGAGGGGGGGGGGGGGTATTGCTGGGTATCGAAGTGGTTAATCATGTATTATTCCATCCCCCCAAAAAAAGTTTGGATTTTGATACACTTTGAAGCCGGGTTCACACTGTTGTGCTGCAGTAGCGTCCATTACTGTACTGTAATGTGTGAAAACACACGTTTTGCGCGGTGAGGGAAGCTTCAGAATGGCAAAGATGTTTTTATTACAAATTATGTGAGCAGACTGCAGTTCCTTTTTAACTAACTATTAACTAACATCCACTTGGGTCTTTACCTTTTCACAAAACATTTTAACCAGAAAACATAATTTGTTTCTGATTGGCACGTTGCCCGTCTCCTACGAAAAATCTACTTTCATTCCCTGGCCTGGCATGTCACTGTAAGCACTGCGGGGGGCCCGCCTCAACGCCGCGACGTGCTCTGCGGAAGACAACAATTAAAGTGTAATGTACAAGGTGTCCCGTCACAGGCGGCAGACGTGCAAAGAAATAACGGCGGGCCCTTGTGGAAAATTAAAGGCCTGTCATACATGGAAGACAATTACACCATCGCAGCTCTCTCCCTCATAATTGTATGTGTTGGGTGCCTGCGTGTCATATTTGCAAATAATTATACGCTGCTTATGGTGCATTTTGTGTTATCTAAGTGGTCCCTCCACATGGGAGCTGATACAGCGTCCGGGGGCACCTGCTGCCTTCCAGCTTTTGTTTGGTCTAGGTATCCGGCTGTGCGAGACCGGCTACAGGTGGCCAGGCGTCAATCAGAAGACGCAGCAAAGTCACTCTGATGTTTCAGAGACGTGTGATCCTAACAATGCTGCACATTTGTAGTACATGCAGAGCCTGAGTGACACTGACCCTTGTACTCCCAATGTTCCCCATCGACAAGCTCTAAGGCCTGCTTCAAACCTATGCATTTTTTAGTGCGTTTTCAGTTTTGCAGGAACACAATACAGTCCATATAACATGGTTTCCTATGGATGTAGATCACATCTGTACATTTTATGGAAAGGGCCAGGGACTTTTTTCTTGTTTTTGGTTTCATAGACTTTAATGGATCAAAAATGTGTATTGAAAAATGCAAAATGCACCTGGAATGTGCAAACCGCAACATCCATAGGTGTGAACCAGGCCTTATGAAGCCTTACTCAACCAGGGTTCCTCCAGATGTTGCTAGGGGTTCCTTAAACAATGAGCAGTTTCTGATTATCAGATCCGTAACCACTGACATAAATGATCTTTTTAGCTATCTGTAATGGGGACATGCTTCCCACTGAGCACCAATGTAGAGAGCATTCTTCCCACTAAGCACCAATGTAAAGGACATTCTTCCTATTGACCATCAATGTAAGGAACATTTTTCCTGTTGGCCACCAATGTAAGAAACATTCTTTCTACTGACAACTAACGTAAAGAACATTCTTCCTATTGACCACCAATGTAAGAGACATTCTTCCCTCTGACCACCATGGTAAGAAGATTTCTGCCCATTTACCACCAGTGTAAGGGACATTCTTCTCACTGACCACCAATGTAAGGGGCAGTCTTCCCATGACCACCAATGTAAGTGGCATTCTTTCCATGACTACCAATGTAAGAAACATTCTTTCTACTGACAACTAACTTAAAGAACATTCTTTCTATTGACCACCACTGTAAAGGCCATTCTTCCTATTGTCAGACAATGTAAGGGGCATTCTTCTCACTGATGACCATTGTAAAGAGCGTTTATCCTATTGACTTCCAAGGTAAGGAGTATTCTTCCCATCAACCACCAATGTAAGGGACATTCTTCCCTCTAACCACCAACGTAAGCTTCATTCTTCCCTCTGACCACCAATGTAAAAAAGAATTCTTCCTATTGACCACCAGTGTAAGGGACATTCGTCCCTCTAACCACCAATGTAGGGGCTTTCTTCCTAATGACCACCAATGTATCGGGGGTTCTTCCCACTGACCACCAATGTAAGGGGGGTTCTTCCCACTGACCACCAATGTAAAGGAGGCATTCTTCCTAATGACCACCAATGTAAGGGGCATTCTTCCTAATGACCACCAATGAAAGGGACATTCTTCCCTCTAACCATCAATGTAAGGAGTATTCTTCCCTCTGACCACCAATGTAAAGAGCATTCTTCCTATTGACCACCAGTGTAAGGGACATTCGTCCCTCTGACCACCAATGTAGGGGCATTCTTCCTAATGACCACCAATTTAAGGGGCATTCTTCCTAATGACCACCAATGTAAGGGGGATTCTTCCCGCCAACTACCAATGTAAAGGAGGCATTCTTCACAATTTTACTTCTTTTATTTTACTTCCTGTTCTGGTGACCACACAGGAAAGAATGAGAAAATCTGTCCAGGTTCAATTCGCAATGAGTTAGGAAAATCTTGCTTGAAATTGGACAAAATTGGACAATAGAAGATTGGAAAAATGTTGCCTTGTCTGATGAGTCTCGATTTCAGCTGCGACGTTCAGATGGTCGGATCAGAATTTGCTGTAAACAACATGAAAGCATGGATCCATCCTGCCTTGTATGACCGGTTCGGGCTCGTGGTGGTGGTGTAATGGTGTGGGGGGATATTTTCTTGGCACACTTTGGGCCCCTTAGTACCAATTGAGCATCGTTTAAACACCACGGCCTACCTAAGTATTGTTGCTGACCATGTCCACATCTTTATGACTACAGTGTCCCCATCTTCTGATGGCTCCTTCCAGCAGGATAATGCACCATGTCACAAAGCTCCAATCACCTCACCACTGGTTTCTTGAACATGACCATGTCACCTGGTTGCAGGTGACGTGGCAAGTGTCAATCCGTATCTGGTGGCAAGTGACAATCCGCATCTGGTGGCAGGTGATGTGGCAAGTGACAATCCATATCTGGTGACAGGTGAGGTGGCAAGTGACAATCAGTATCTGGTGGCAGGTAACGTGGCAAGTGACAATGCGCATTTGGTGGCAGGTGACAAGTGACAAGCTGCATCTGGTGGCAGGCGACCGTGGCAAGTGACACACTCAGGGCTACCACTGATTCTACATTATGGTGAGTTGAACTATTTCATTTTATATTACAATGTCATAATAGAAATATTGTGCTTTAATCAACCTGACAGCATAACAACCATGGTGCCGTGATGTCTGAAGCGCCAACACCAACCATTGCCCCAGCAAACTGTCAGCGAAAAACCGCATGCCCCCCTCACCTTGGCATAATTTTCTTCTACGCAGGTGTCTCCAATGGAAGATTAATCTCTCACCTTCTATTCTGGTGACATCTGCTGAATTCTGGATTTCTCGTCACCTTCTGTCCCTGAGGGTGATACAGGCAGCAACAGAAACCTGACAGAGGTTCTAGCAACTCCCCAATCCATCCAAAGTTTTTAAAAAGTGAGACAAGTTTTTTGGCCTCAGATACCCATCGAGTGTCATTCCAGCAAAGATAAAACATCACAATCGACCAACAAGCAGCCACTTTATAAGCACAAGGACATAGCAATCCCTGTTCTATCTGCAGTCAGGAAAACTCCATTAGCAGCTCTCTTCAATAATGGATAAGCATGTTCTTGTTTGCCATGGTGGAAGCATCGGATGAGCCCGGCGAGGAAAGGGTCCGAATGAAAAGGCCGCTTTATCATTTGGAAACACAATCGGTATTGGAGGCCCAGAAAAGGGGATGGTGGGCGATCAGATAAGGAACGCTGCGAGGGGGGATAATAGGCAGCATTAGATCACAATCAGTACACGGGGAACCTGAGACCTCGTCATTAGATAGAGATCTGCAGGAAACACAACACTGCTCCATTGTAGCCTCTTGTAGACACACATCTCAGTGTCCAGTATCTGGGTCACCCGCTTGCATTGCACTGACTGTAGGTGGCGCTGTAATATTAACGATGAATTGTGCTCTGTCACCTTCCTCAACATCAAATATCCCAAAGAAAACCTACTTTGAGAGAATTCAGGGGGTCAGTACTGGGATCGGTTCTTCCAGCGCCCAGGCCAAGGATGCAGAACTGCACCCTCCACTCCCAATGCATGCCATAGAATGGGTGTACCATCCCATTCACTGCCCCCTTGCTCTGGCTGCCTATGGTTGGCATGGAATATGCACTGCACATGGTTGGCCAGTTGCTTGTTTTCTAGCAGCTAGAAGGCAGTTGCACATACACAACGTGTTTTTCAGGTCAAATTATGGGTAGATGGGGTGGGGTAGACATGCTGGAGCACCGTGTGACAGCCATAGCTGTCAAAGCAGCCATAAAACCAAGGCCCATTGTTTGACAGCCACTTATCTAGAGAGTGCATGGGGTGAGGGGGTGCCCCCCTACTGCTGCACTTAAATCAGCTGCCCATCCTGCCCACCCCTTTTCTCGGTTCTTCCGAGAGTTGCTTTTATCGACCTCTATCTTAAAGTCCAACTCCAGAAAACGAACCTGTACCCTAACTCAACACTAACCCTAACACTAGCCGCGATGCTAACTCTAAATCTAATGCTGACCCTAATCCAAACCCTGACAATAATGCTAATCCTTACTTTAATTCTAACGCCAACCCTAACAATAACCCCAACTGTAGCACTGACTCTAACCTTAACACTATCCTCAATTCTAAATCTAACCCTAACTCTAAATCTAATGCTAATTTACTTTTAACCTCAACTCTAACTCAAACCTAATGCTAACCCTAATTCAAACCCTAACACTAATGCCAACCCTAACAATAACCCTAACTGGCACTAATTCTAAACCTAATGCCGTGTACACACGGGCGGACTTTTCGACCAGACTGGTCCGACGAAACTAATCTGTCGGACAATCCGGCCGTGTGTGGGCTTCATCAGACCTGCAGCTGACTTTTTCGGTCAAAAATTAGACGGACTTTAGATTTGGAACTAGTTTCAAATCTTTCCTACGGACTTGAGTCCGGTCGAAAAATCCGTTTGTCTGTATGCTAGTCCGAGGGACGAAAACCGACACTAGGGCAGCTATTGGCTACTGGCTATCAACTTCCTTATTTTAGTCCGGTGTACGTCATCACGTACGAATCCATCGGACTTTGGTGTGATCGTGTGCAGGCAAGTCGGAAAGTCCGTCAAAAGTCCGTCGGCCCTTTGATGCCGAAAAGTCCGCCCGTGTGTATGCTGTATTACACTTTCCCCAATTCTAATTCTAAATGTAATGCTAATTTACTTCTAAACTCAACTCTAATTCTCAATCTTAACCTAATGCTAATCCTAATTCAATTGTAACCCTACTGCTAAATTTAATGCTAATCCTAATTCAAATGCTAACACTAAAGTTAACCCTCGCGCTAACATTATTGCTGACTGTAACTCAACAGTAACCCTATCTCTTGTGCTAACATTAACCCCTAACTCTAATCTCAACCCTAATGCCTGGTACATACAATGAGATTATCGGATAAATGATCATCCGTTTTTTTGGGGGGTTTTTTTGCATGCTAATCTCAAATCGAACCTGAAGAGTTTACTAAAGTCATGAAAATTCTCATACGCCAGAATAAAAATTCGGAAGTGACGTCATGTATTGTAGTTTACGACAACTGTACTAATAAATGAAATCGTACGATCTTTTATTGTATGAAAAAAAATTCCATGCATTTCCGATCAAATAATATCGGATAAACTGTCCTGATTGGCTCTTGAGAGCTCTGTACTAACGATTAGATTATCGTACAATCGTTCGGAAATTGGTATTTTTCATACGATTTTCTGATCGTGTGTACGGGGCTTAATGACTCAACGCTAACCCTAACAGTATCCCTAACTCTATCTCCAAACCTAATGCTAACCCTAATTCAAACCCTAAAACTAATGTCAACCCTAACAATAACCCTAACTCTAGCACTAATTCTAACCCTAACACTTTCCTCAATTCTAATTCTAAATGTAATGCCAATTTACTTCTAACCTCAACTCTAACTCTCAATCTTAATCTAATGTTAACCCTAATTCAATTCTAACTCTACTGCTAAATCTAATGAATCTAATGCTAACCCTAATTGAAACCCTAACAATAAAGTTAACCCTCACTTTATTAGACATGTGCAGGATGAAAAAATTCGTTTAGTTTCCTTTCGATTCGTTATGTAACTAAATTTGTTTAGTTAAATTCGTTGCATTTGTTACATTCGTTTTCAGAATTCGTTTCGTTATCGAATTCGAAAAAATTCGACCGCATTCGAAAAAATTCGACCGTATTCGAAAAAAACTATCAAATTCGAAAAAATTCTACCGTATTCGAAAAAAAACATTAACTGAATTTGAAAAAGTAAACTATATATAACCATTTTGCGAAATTTTACATTTGTATAGAATGAAATCGAATTCCAATAGAAAAGATTAGGATAGAATAGAAAATATAAAAGAATAGCATAGAAAAACAATAGAACAAAATAGAAAAAAATATAATATATTGTATTCTAACCTTTTCTATTCGAATTTGAATTCATTCTGTACCAAATTCCAATTTCGGAGGATGGCTATATATATATTATATTTTTTTTCTATTCTGTTCCATTGTTTTTCTATGCTATTCTTTTCTATTCTATTCTAAACTTTTCTATTCGAATTTGAATTAATTCTATGCAAAATTCGAATTTCGGAAAATGGCTTCTAAAATTAGAATTTTGTATGGAATGAATTTGAATTTGAATAGAAAAGATTAGAATAGAAAATAATAGAAATAGAATAGACTAGAAAAACAATAGAACAGAAGAGAATAAAATATAATATATATATTATATTTTTTTCTATTTTGTTTCATTGTTTTTCTATGCTATTCTTTTTTAATCTATTCTAAACTTTTCTATTCGAATTTGAATTCGTTCTATACGAAATTCAAATTTCGGAAGATGGCTTCTGAAATTTGAATTTCGTATAGAATGAATTCGAATTTGAATAGAAAATAATAGAAAAGAATAGACTAGAAAAACAATAGAACAGAACAGAATAAAATGTAATATATATATTATATCTTATTCCATTCTGTTCTATTGTTTTTCTAGTCTATTCTTTCTACTCTATTCTAATCTTTTCTATTCAAATTCAAATTCATTTTATACGAAATTCGAATTTCAGAAGATGGTTATATATATATATAATTTTTTTCTATTCTGTTCTATTGTTTTTCTGTTCTAGTCTTTTCTATTAGAATTCGATTTCATTCTGTTTCTGTATAACCATTTTCAGAAATTCAAATTTCATATAGAATTAATTCGCATTCAAATAGAAAAGATTAGAATAAAATAGTAAATAACAGAAAAACAATAGACCAGCATAGAAAAAAAAAAAAAATATATATATATATATAACCATCTTCCGAAATTTGAATTTTTTATAAAAATGAATTCGAATTTGAATAGAAAAGATTAGAATAGAGTAGACGAGAAAAGACTAGAAAAAGAATAGAACAGAATAGAATAAAATATATATATTATATTTTATTCTGTTCTGTTCTATTGTTTGTCTAGTCTATTATTTTCTATTCTAATCTTTTCTATTCAAATTCGAATTCATTCTATACGAAATTCCACTTTCAGAAGCCATCTTCCGAAATTCGAATTTCGTATAGAATGAATTTAAATTCGAATAGAAAAGTTTAGTACAGAATAGAAAAGAATAGCATAGAAAGACAATGAAACAGAATAGAAAAAAAATTCTAAATATATATATACATATATATATATATATATATATATATATATATATATATATATATATATATATATATATATATATATATAAAACATCTTCCAAAATTCGAATTTCATATAGACCGAAATCAAATTTGAATATAAAAGATTAGAATAGAATAGAAAATAATAGAAAGAATGGACTCGAAAAACAATAGAACAGAATAGAAGAAAATATAATATATATATTATCATTTCTTCTATTCTGTTCTATTGTTTTTCTAGTCTATTCTTTTCTATTATTTTCTGTTCTAATCTTTTCTATTCAAATTCGAATTCATTCTATACGAAATTCAAACTTCAGAAGCCATGTTCTGAAATTCGAATTTCGTATATAATGAATTTGAATTTGAATTGAAAAGACTATTATAGAATATAAAATAATAGAAAAGAAAAGCATAAAAAAACAATAGAAGAGAATAATTTAAAAAATATATTATATATATATATATTCTATTGCTTTATTATTTTATATTCTATCTTATTGTTTTTTTTAGAAAAACGTTTTCTATTTTTTTTCTAATTCGATTTGAATTTGTCTTCGAATTCGATTCGATTATGTTTTCGAATTCGTTCGTTTTTTTTTGGGATTCGTTTAAATTCTTTACTTTTGTAATTCGGAAATTCAGATGCATCCGAATTTCCGAATAATGAAAAATTCGTTCAAATTTCGATTCGGAACTAAACGGAATGCACATGCCTACACTTTATTGCTGACTGTAACTTAACAGTAACCCTATCTCATGCATTAACATTAACCCTAACCCTAGCACTAGTTCTATCCCTAACTATCCCTAACTTTAACCTCAACTCTAAATCTAATGTTAATTCTAATTCAAACTCTAACACTAATGCTAAAGCTAATGTTAACCCCGAATCTAGCTCTACTGCTAACCCTAACTCAACACTAACCTCAACTCTAACCTTAATACTAACCCTAATTCAAACCCTAACCCTCAGTCTAACTCTGCCAACCCTAACAATAACCCTAACTGTAGCACTGACTTCAACCCTAACACTATCCTCAATTCTAATTCTAACCTCAACACTAACTCTATTGCTAACCCCAATTCAAACCCTAACACTAATGTCAACCCTCACTCTATCTCTATTGCTAACCCTAACTCAACACTAATTCTATCTCTATCATTAACAATAACCCTAATTCTAACCTCAACTCTAATACTAAAACTAATTTAAACCCTAAAGCTAATTTTACCACTAATGCTAACCCTTGTTTTAACTCTAATATTAACCCAACCACTAGCCCTCACTCTAGCACTAACTCTAATTCTAACTGTAAATCTAATGCTAACCCTAATTCAAACCCTCACTCTAACTCTATTATTAACCCTAACACTAACCTCAACGCTAATGCCCCGTACACACGGTCGGACTTTGTTCGGACATTCCGACAACAAAATCCTAGGATTTTTTCCGACGGATGTTGGCTCAAACTTGTCTTGCATACACACAGTCACACAAAGTTGTCGGAAAATCCGATCATTTTGAACGCGGTGACGTAAAACACGTATGTCGGGACTATAAACGGGGCAGTAGCCAATAGCTTTCATCTCTTTATTTATTCTGAGCATGCGTGGCACTTTGTCCGTCGGATTTGTGTACACACGATCGGAATTTCCGACAACGGATTTTGTTGTCGGAAAATTTTATAGCCAGCTCTCAAACTTTGTGTGTCGGAAAATCTGATGGAAAATGTCCGATGGAGCCTACACGCGGTCGGAATTTCCGACAACACACTCCGATCGGACATTTTCCATCGGAAAATCTGACCCTGTGTACGGGGCATCACTCTAAATCCAATGCTAACCCTAATTTAAATCCTAACTCTAATGCCAACCCCAACAATAACCCTACCTCGAGCACTAACTCTAACCCTAACACTATGCTCAATTCAAATTCTAACCCTAATTCTAAATCTAATGATAACACTAATTTAAACCCTAACTGAAAAGTTAACCCTTGCTCTAACTCTATTAACCCTAACAAAAACTTAACTCAAGCACTAATTTTAACCCTAACTCTAACCTTAACCCCAACTCTAAATCTAATGCTAACCCTAACACTAATCCTAACACTATTGCTAACCCTTACGCAGCACTAACCCTAACACTAACCTCAACTCTATCTCTAAATCTAACACTAATTAAAATTCTAAAACTAATGCTAACACTAATGCTAACCCTCTTTCTAACTCCAATACCAACACTAACTCTCATTCTAACACTAACTCTAACCATGACTCTAAATCTAATGCTAACCCTAATTTAAATCCTAAAACTAATGCTAGCACTAATTTTAACCCTAAATCTAACCTCAACTCTAAATCTAATGCTAACCCTAATACAAACCCTAACCCTCCATTCACACCTAGGCGTTCCAAATCGCGGGCAGAACCGCCGCGATTCTGCCCGCAATTCCCGATTTGCTGCAAATCGCAAGATGAGTTTGCAATCCTGTTACTTTTAATGGAACCCCAATTGCGGCAAACTTCTTTTGGGCGACACAGGTGTCCCACGATTTTGTTTGCGTAATTTTACCGCAATTTGTCAGGCATAATCACGCCACGATTGGGGTGCCATTGACAGTAACAGGATCGCAAGTCGGCAAAATTGCGGCGATTTTGCCCGCAATCTGAAACACCTAGGTGTGAATGGAGCCTAAAATGAATCCTAACACTAATGCTAACCCTTGTTCTTACTCTAATACTAACACTAACTCTCATCTAGCACTAAATCTGACCATAACTAAATCTAACACTAACCCTAATTTAACACTAACCCCAGCCCCAACTTTAGCCCCAATTCTAAGTCTCGGTTCACACTACCGCAGCTTCATCGCAGTTTGCAAACGGCTTTTTTAATAGAAATCAATGTAAGTCCCTCTGAAGTTGCCCCCAAGTAGGGATGAGCCCGATGTTCGAGTCGAACATAAGTTTGACTCGAACATCTGGTGTTTGCCGAATTTAGAACATTATGGGGCATTCGCTGGAAATTTGAGCCCCCGCGGAACGCCCCATAATGAACTGCGGGATCGTCGACGCACTGTGAGACCGCAGTGCATTGACGGCTGCTGAAATCGTGACTTTGAAGTCGTGGTAGTGTGAAAGCGGCCTTAGGTGTCTGATCTGTCCGCCGCAATGTCGCAGTCACGCTAAAAAATCACTGATCGCCATCATTACTATTAAAAAATAAATAAATAAATAATAAAAATGCCATAAAACTATCCCCTATTTTGTTGATGCGATAACTTTTGCGCAAACCAATCAATATACGCTTATTGGGATTTTTTTTTCACCTAAAATATGCAGCAGAATACATATCGGCCTAAACTGATGAAGAAATGCGATTTTTTAATTTTTTTTTTTATTGGATATGTTTTATAGCAGAAAGAAAAAAAATGTTTTTTTTTTTTTTTTCAAAATTTACGTTTTTTTTTTGTTTATAGCGCAAAAAATAAAAACTGCAGAGGTGATCAAATACCACCAAAAGAAAGCTCTATTTGTGGGGAAAAAAGGACATCAATTCTATTTGGGCAAGTCCGCGCTATTGTTAAAGTAACGCAGTGCATTATCGCAAAAAATGGCCTGGTCAGGAAGGGGGTAAAACCTTCCGGGGCTGAAGTGGTTAAACACCCACATGTCCTCCCGTCTAAGACGGCATGTTGTCGCAGCAAGATGGAGGGACGGCGCAGCACAAATAAATAGTTTTCATCTCTCTGTTTATTAAAAAAAAAACGCAGGGCGGCTGAGATGGGTGAAGTGCGGCGAGCGGCGTACATCCAATTCATCAAATTAAACTCCTTACAACTTTATCTTCAGGTGATAACCCAGCAAGACAGCTTTTTAATACGGCCACAAAGCAGGTTTTCACTTCTCAATCTCGCCGCCTATCTCCCTTATCGTTCGAGCGCGCATTTCCATTTCCGCGATAACCCGGTTACGGTCCCAAGTGGACGCATCTGCGCTTTCCTCCTCCCGAATAAATAAAGAAGAGGAAAAAAAAAAGTCGTTCAAATAATTCCGGGCCTGACAGCCCTGTTTGGCGGTGGAAGTGTCGGTAAGAGACGCGGGAGAGATAAGACGCGGAGAGTTTATCATTGTAATGTTGTGTTTTACGGCAGAAAATCCCTTTCCCCCGCCGTCTGCGGTCGCGGCTGCTTTATAGAGCTCTGATAATTGCGCGGACTGAAGGTTCCGTCTCTCCAACAACATTCCGTGATACCGAATTAAAATATACTGTGTCATTCTCTCAAGATTATGTGGCCGTATCGGCATCGGTGATATACGGCGGGCCCGGCGCACACACCGCTGCGGATTTTTATCGCCGTCCTTCTTGTAGATAATATTTTCCTTCTCATATGGGATTTTCACGCGGGAAACAGTTGGACAGATGACAAATGGCTTTTGATGACATGCGTGGCGACTCTCTGGCCTTTTCTGCTCTTCTCAACGCTTCCCGTTTATGTTGGTGTCTCCAACTGAAGGCCGCCGTAGAAATGACATAGCTTTTGGGTATAGTTTTATGCAGTCCTCTTTCAGCGCCGGAAGATTTTACCCCCTTCCTGATCAGAGCATTTTTTGCGATTCGGCACTGCGTCGCTTTAACTGACAATTGCACGGTCGTGCGACGTAACACCCAAACAAAATTGACGCCCTTTTTTCCTCACAAATAGAGCTTTCTTTTGGTGGTATTTGATCACCTCTGCGGTTTTTATTTTTTGTGCTATAAACAAAAAAAGGAGTGACAATTTTGAAAAAAAAACAATATTTTTTACTTTTTGCTATAATAAATATCCCCCGAAATATATAAAAAATCTATATTTTCCTCAATTTAGGCCGATATGTATTCTTCTACATATTTTGGTAAAAGAAAATCGCAATAAGTGTATATTGTTTGCGCAAAAGTTATAGCGTCTACAAAACAGGGGATAGTTTTATGGCATTTTTTATTATTTATTTTTTTTATGATTAGTAACGGCGGTGATCTGCGATTTTTATCGTGACTGCGACATTATGGCGGACACATCGGACGCTTCTGGACTTATTTTGGGTCCATTGTCATTTATACAGCGATCATTGCTCTAAAAATGCACTGATTACTGTGTAAATGACACTGGCAGGGAAGGGGTTAAACACTAGGGGGTGATCAAGAGGTTAAGTGTGTCGTAGGGAGTGATTCTAACTATGGGGGGATGGGCTACTACTGACATGACAGCGATCACTGCTCCCAATGACAGGTAGCAGTGATCTCTGTCATGTAACTAGGCAGAACGGGGAAATGCCTTGTTTACAACTCCCATCTCCCCATTCTTCCGCTCCGTGACACGATCACCGGGCACCCGGGGGACATCGAGTCCGCGGGACCCGCAGTCACAGTCACGGAGCACGTGGTGCGCGCGCCCACAATGCCGCATCTTAAAGGGGACGTACCGTGTACACCCATTTGCTCAGCCGTGCCATTGTGCCGGCGTATATCGTCATGTGCTGGTGGGCAAGGGGTTAAAGAGTAACTCCGCTCATAAATGGAAATTGGCACATTTTCCCCTGCTTATGCGTCAACACTGACTTGAGCCCTAACAAAAGGTCTCCCCCTATAGGATAAGTGCAATAATTACATATTCAGACATGCTATCGGTCTCTATACTTAAAGTGGTGTTCCGGTTGAAATTATACTTTTTAAATAAAAATACCCCTATAATACACAAGCTTAATGTATTCTAGTAAAGTTAGCCTGTAAAATAAGGTCTGTTTTGTTAGTTTATAGCAGTAGTTTGTTATTTTATAAACTTACAGCAGGCCATGGCCATCTTAAGTGTGGGCATCTGAAACCAGACTGTATTTCTTCCTGGATCTCATCCTTGCAGATCTCGCACATGCTCGGTGCAGCACAAGCAGTGTAATAGGTTTCAGGTCAGGTTTCCACAGCAACGGCAGTTTCAGAGGAAGTTGCCGCCCCTTCCCAGAAGGCATTGCAAACAGGAAATGATGCGATGGGCCACGGCCAGGGAGGAGGAAGTGAAAAATGAATACAGCAGATATACAGTAGGTGCTGAGAATTTTTTTTTTTTTTTAATCCAATTAGTTTACAGTGCACAGTTTAGTGAGGGATGCTGAAGAGTTGTAAAAGTGGGTGGAACTCCACTTTAAGGGGATTGAGCACTCCTCCATTTAATACATTGGTTTGGTACCTATAGGCCATTTCTTGGTACTATTGATACTGTGTTGAATACATTTATAGTGGGAATCTGATTTATATTCTAATATTTCTAGATGACCGTTGTATATCAGTGGTACATATCATAAACCACATGATATGTGTATGTCTTACTACCATACACACACATATGAAAACTTGAAATTGCGCCTTTCGGTTGTCTGTAAGTTCTGTGAGGTTCTCCCATACCCTGAGCCACAAGTTTACCAGCACCTACCCAGTATTTGTCCTGAGGAAGCTAATATTTTAGTGAAACGCGTCGACGAGCAAGTTTCTGGAGGCATTACTGGATCAGAAATTCTTCTTCTACTTTGATACATTATGAAATCAATCTTTGTACCTTAGATCCAGCCCTCTATAACTGCATTATGGGGTAACTGGTAACCGTTTCCATACAGGGTGTTGTTTGTATGTTATATGTTTTTTTTTTATTATGCTGTAATAAAATGTATACCTTTTTATTGATTTTCCCTCTCATTGTGAGCCCACAAAGTTCGCCAATTTTTTGACTTGGTCAATCCTTATATATATATATTTTGGATGTTGGCATGGTGAGGGTCCTCCCTACCAGTGCCCAACCACAGCGGCCATGACAAAGTCAAATGATGGTGTCACTATTCACTTGAAGCCAAATTTTAGTCTATTTTATTTATTTATTACAGGCACTTATATAGCGCCATCAATTTGCGCAGCATTTTAAATATTTATTATACATTCAGTCTGCTTATATCAGTGGTCTCCAAACTGCGGCTCAGGGGCCGGATGCGGCCCTTTGCTTGCTTTTATCGGGTTCTTGGGGCATTAATTCCCCCACTGTCAGCAACAGTGAGACATGTTCCTGCCAACCGACACCAACCATGGGGCACTAGTCCTCTCACTGACACTAACAATGGGGCACTATTACCCCCACTGACACCAATGACGGGGCACTTTTTCCCACTGATACCAATAATGGGGGACTATTCCTCCCACTGACACCAATGATAGGGCACCATTCTTTCCACTGACACCAATGATGAAGTACTATTTTTTTCCACTGATACCAATAATGGGGGACTATTCCTCCCACTGACACCAATGAGAGGGCACTATTTTTCCACTGATACCAATAATGGGGCACTGTTCCTCCCTCTGATACCAATAATGGGGCACTATTCCTCCCACTGATACCAATAATGGGGCACTATTCCTCCCACTGATACCAATAATGGGGCACTATTCCTCCCACTGATACCAATAATGGGGCACTATTCCTCCCACTGATACCAATAATGGGGCACTATTCCTCCCACTGATACCAATAATGGGGCACTATTTCTCCAACTGATACCAATAATGGGGCCTGATGCGCGTGGCTGGCGTCCACGTTGTCCGCCGGCCACCTGCGATCGCTCCTCAGAGAGCCAGAATGGGATCTGTCAATGTAAACAGACAGATCTCCGTTCTGTCAGGGAAGTAGAGAGAGATCTGCTGTTCCTAGTGATCAGGAACAGCGATCTCTCTCTACTCCCTGTCAGTCCCTTCCCCCCACAGTTAGAAACACCTCCCTAGAGAACACTTAACCCCTTGATCGCCCCCTAGTGTTGACCCCTTCCCTGCCAGTGACATTTATACAGTAATCAGTGCATATTTTTAGCTCTGATCACTGTAATAATGTCACTGGTCCCAAAAAAAGTGTCAACGGTGTCCGATCTGTCCGCCGCAATGTCGTAGTCCCACTAAAAATCGCAGATCGCCGCTATTACTAGTAAAAAATAAATAATAAGAATTAAATAAATTTATCCCCTATTTTGTAGACTATAACTTTTGCGCAAACCAATCAATATACGCTTACTGCGATTTTTTTTCCCAAAAATATGTAAAACAATACATATTGACCTAAACTGATGAAGATTTTTTTTTTAATTTTTAGGATATTTATTATAGCAAAAAAGTAAAAAAATTTTTTTTTTTCTTCAAAATTGTCGGTCTTTTTTTTGTTTAAAGCGCAAAAAAAAAAAACGCACAGATGATCAAATGCCACCAAATGAAAGCTCTATTTGTGGGAAAAAAAGGACATACATTTTGTTTGAGTACAACATTGCATTACCGCGCAATTGTCAGTTAAAGCGACGCAGTGCCGTAACGCAAAAAATGGCCTGGCCACTAGGGGGGTAAATCCTTCGGGTCCTTAAGTGATTAGAAAGCAATCCTGCCCCTTGTCAGTGCAAAATAATATCCGCTGGTTCAGTTTTAACTGATGGCCTATAAAAAAAAGTGTCTCATTACCAAGGTGTCACACAAGAACCATCTCATGATGGGTAAAAGCAAAGAGCTCTCTCAAGACTTTCGCAGCCTTATTGTAGCAAACATACTGATGGCATTGGTTACACAAGGATTACACGTCTGAATATTCCAGTGAGCACTGTTGGGGCCATAATCTAGAAGTGGAAAGAACATATTTTCACCATAAACCGGCCACGACCAGGTGCTCCTCCCAAGATTTCTGACAGAGGAGTAAAAATAATTATCAGAAGAGTTATCCAAGAGCCAAGGACCACTTGTGGAGAGCTTCAGAAAGACCTGGAATTAGAAGGTACAATTGTTTCAAAGAAAACAATAAGTAATGCACTCACCCACCATTGTCTGTATGCACACTCACCACGCAAGAATCCATTGCTGAAGAGAAATCACGTTGAAGCTTGTTTAAAGTTTGCTGCACAACATTTAGACAAGCCTGAGAAATACGGGGAGAATATAATCTGGTCAGATGAGAACAAAACTGAACTCTTTGGATGCCATAATACACACCATGTTTGGAGGTCACATGGCACATCACCCCAAAAATACCCCCCCATACCAACAGTGAGGTTCGGAGGTGGAAACATCATGGGTTGGGGCTGTTTTTCATACGGTACTGGCAAAATACATATCACTAAAGGAAGGATGAGTGGAAAAATGTACCAAGACATTCTTGATAAAAATCTGCCACCATCTACCAGGAGGATGAAGATGAAAACGAGGGGTGGACATTTCAGCAAGACAATGATCCAAAACACAAAGCCAAGGAAACTCTCAATTGGTTTCAAAGAAAGAAAATAAAGCTGCTAGAGTGGCCCAGCCAATCACCTGACTTGAATCCAATAGAAAATATATGGAAAGAAATAAAAGATCAGAGTCCATAGAAGAGGCCCTCGGAACCTTCAAGATTTGAAGACTGTTTGTGAGGAAGAATGGGCCAAAAATCACACCTGAGCCAATACTTTTTCCCCTGTGTCATTCCATCTTATTACACATAACTTCATTTCTGAACTTACTTGTTCTGGTTTCTTTGTATGTATGGATTGCATGGGTTGTAACCGACATGTGGTGAACATATCATGTCATCAGCACCTTTAGAAATATATTTATCTAGAAAAATGGTGACGTGTTCAATACTTATTTTACCCGCTGTATGTACAGTTTGGGGGTTCTAAGTAATTTTCTAGCAAAAAATGCTGATATTAACATAACATAAAAAAATAGCCCCAGACAGAAAGTGGTTAAAGTGTTTGTTACCTCAACATTTCATATTCCTGATATGCCATGTAATTGTGTTTAAAAGTCTCCTGTTCTCTTTGTATTGCTTCCTTTGTGTGAAATCCCTTGTGATCCTGCTGGTCCCCCTGCTTTCCTATTTCAAACCGACCACACTAGGCATAAAAGCACATCCATCCCTGTGTGGTCAGATATTCTCGCTGTGCTGAAAGCCTGTGGTCATCCAATGGCCAGGACTTGTGTTGACACACACCCCCTGCACAGCTATTCATTGGGTAGAACAGTCTCTGCCTCTGGCTGACACACCCACCTACAGTCTCCACCCCCAGCTCTTATGCAGCTGGGAACAGAGTTTAATGTGATCATTTATTTTAAAAAAAAGAAAAAAAAAGGTATTTATCCAGCATGGCTCCAGAGCAATTTTTATTTTTATTTTTCGCATACATGTAAAAATCTTAATTTTTGGCAATAAAATGAATTAAACCCCCAGAACATTATATATTTTCTGAAAGCAGAGACCCCCGATGAATAAAAAAGTGATAGTTGCAAATTTTTGTTTCGCATGATATTTGCGCAACTGTTCATTAAATGCAACTTTTCAGGAAAAAAATATAATAAAATCAATTTTAGTGCAAAACCACACCATATAATACCCATTTTTCCATTACAATATATAAGAAGTGGTTGCATTGAGTAAATGGATACCAAAAATTCCAGGTCTTAAAATTACATATGCCTGCAATATCGCCAAAAAGGAATGGTGCCCAAATATGCCCATAGGTGGCGCTTTAAAAGCCTTAACAGCTCATCAGTTTAGAGTTAGCTAGTAGCTCTTGTGCTAGAAGTAATGTTCGCACTCTGACGTTTGCGACGATATGTCACTCGTATGGTGTGACTGCGGTTTACATGCGCGTGCACACCCTGGGCTTGCGTCTGCGTAGGTAAGCGGGGCTACGGAGGTTTTCGTCAATTTATTATTTTAATATATTTAAAGGGGTTGTAAAGGTTCGTGTTTTTTCACCTTCATGCATCCTATGCATGAAGGTGAAAAAAGACCTGGCAGTCACCGGCCCCCTAGCCGCCCCCCCCTTTTTACTTACCTGAACCCCTTCATTCAGTCGGCAGGAACGCGCTGGCTCTTTCTCCACGGGCTCCCGGCCCTTGATTGGAAAGATTAATAGCAGTGCAGCCATTGGCTCCCACTGCTGTCAATCAAATCCAATGACACGGGTGCCGGGGGGCGGGGCCTAGTTCAGCATTCTGTGTCTATAGACGCAAATGCTGGACTCGGGAGCGCGCCCGCAAGGTAACCCTCTCGGGGAAGCGCTTCTCCGAGGGGGTTATCAGATGTGGGGAGGAGCCACAAGAGCCCCCGGGGGACCCCAGAAGAGCAGGTTTGGGGCTCTGTGCAAAACTAGCTGCACAGTGGAGGTAAGTATGATATGTTTGTTATTTTAAAAAAAAATTACCCTTACAATCACTTTAATTAGAATTGTATCTTTTTTAAACTTTTTTCTTTTATTTTTATATTTATTTTTTACTTAATTGCTATCATGAGGGGTTAATAAACCCCTATGTGATTGTAAAGCCGAAGGCCGAGATCGTCTTGTTTTTGTTTTTTGTTTTTTATCTCGGGCTTTCCAGCCTGGAGGAGAGATGTGGGGTCCCCACATCTCCCCATAAAGAGGACCTGTCACGCACTATTCCTATTACAAGGGATGTTTACATTCCTTGTAATAGGAATAAAAGTGATCAAAAAAATTATTTTTAAAGGGAAAGTGTAAAAATCAAAAAATTCTAATAAAATAAACAATAAAGAAAAATTAAAAAATTCAAAGCGCCCCCGTCCCCGCGAGCTCGCACGCATACATACGTCGCGCCCACATATGTAAACAGCCTTCAAACCGCACAAGTGAGGTATCGCCACGAACGTTAGAGCGAGAGCAATAATTCTATATCAAGACCTCCTCTGTAACTCTAAACAGGTAACCTGTAAAAAATGTTAAAGCGTTGCCTATGGAGATTTTTGAGTAGCAAAGTTTGGCGCCATTCCATGAGCGTGCGCAATTTTCAAGCATGACATGTTAGGTATGTATTTACTCGGCGTAACATCATCTTTCACATTATACAAGAAAATTGGGCTAACTTTAGTGTTTTTTTTTTTTTGTTTTAAATTCAAAGAACTGTTTTTTTGGGAAAAAAAATACCATGTGACATAAAAAGTTGCAAGGACTGCCATTTTATTCCCTAGGGTGTCTGCTAAAAAAAAACATAAATAATGTTTGGGGGTTCTGAGTACCAAAAAAAATATTTTTACATGTAGGAGCGAAGTGCCAGAAATGGCCCGGATGGGAAGTGGTTAAGGTGGCAGTAACCAAAATTCAAGTGAATGGGCTGTCCTAGGCCCATCGTGCGAAAAACGTGCGCTCCCACTGCGCTAGATGTGAATGGAGCCTCAGAGTAGCGCATTTCGATGTATTAGGATTTTGGGTGTGGGAAACTTTCTTTTAGGGAATGATAAATGAGTGTTTCGGTTGTGATAAATGACGTGATGCCTCGACTGCCAGGCCCGGTGCCATCCTCCTCCCCAATTATATTCCGTTGAAAACAAATGTTCCGCGCCTCGGCGTGCTTTTATGAACGCAACCGAAAATGGTATTTTTCTGCCTTTCTGTCGCTTCTTCTTTTGCAGCCATAGTCTCTTCCTCTCCCTCCATTTAATTACACACAAGTCTGTGCTCCGGCAATTACCCGGCAGACGAGAGCACACAGCTCTGTCACAGTTGTGCGCGGCTCATGAGCCCGGGCCCCGGCACTCCGGAGGAGCTGTCACCGTGTTTGTGCTGAGTGGATTTCCGAAGATGACATCTGCTGCTCATGTCTCAGGCTCGCCTCGGGCTAAAAGCTATATTTGTTATTCTCTGCGGCAACCTTGCCTATAGGACACACAACTGGCTAATTGGGGCCCGGGAAGTGTAAGCCGGAGAGGAAAGGAGAGGGCCGGCTGGTGGAGAGGCGAGGAGAAAACTTTGGGGGGGCTTCAGATTAACTGCGAAGAAGAGCTGAGATCAGGGGGCTCCAAACTTCTCTGTACCAGGGACACATCCTATGCCTTATTCATAGGCCTGAGAAAAAAAAGTTTTTATTTATTTTAAATTAATAGGATTTAAATAAATAAGCACACTCCAAGAAATAACTTCATATCAGAAGCCCCCCTTCACATCAAAGCGCCCCATCACATGAGAAGCCCCCCATCACATCACAGTCCCCCCTTCACTTCAAAAGTCTCTCCATCAAATCAGAGCCCCCTTCATATTAGAGTCCCCCCATCACATCAGAAGCCCCCCATCCTCCTAACAAAAAATACAGAAGTCCCCCTTTATACGTGAGTCCCCCTTTACAACAGATCAGATCAGAGCCCACCCTTCATATTATTATTATTATTATTATTATACAATATTTATATAGCGCCAACAGTTTACGTAGCGCTTTACAACTTGAGGGTAGACAGTACAAATACAATACAATTTGATACAGTAGGAATCAGAGGGCCCTGCTCCTTAGAGCTTACAATCTAAGAGGGGAGGTCAAGAGATACAAGAGGTAATAACTGTGGGTGGTGTGCTGATTGAGAAGATAAATGTACAGTTGTTAGGTGGGGGCCAGATAGGCTTCTCTGAAGAAATGAGTTTTCAGGGATCGTCTGAAAGTGGATAAAGTAGGAGAAAAACGGACGGATTGGGGTAGAGCATTCCAGAGGATGGGGGAGGCTCTGGAGAAGTCCTGAAGGCGAGCATGGGATGAGGTGACAAGGGAGTTTGAGAGCAGGAGGTCTTGGGAGGAGCGAAGAGAACGATTAGGTTGGTATTTTGTGACTAGGTTAGAGATGTAGCTAGGGGCCAAGTTGTGGATGGCTTTGTAAGTTATAGTTAGTATCTTGAATTTAATTCGGTGACTGAGTGGCAGCCAATGGAGGGATTGGCAGAGGGGTGTAGCAGACGCTGAGCGGTTTGTGTGGTGGATGAGCCTGGCCGCAGCGTTCATGATGGACTGAAGTGGGGATAGCCTATTTAGAGGTAAACCAATGAGGAGGGAGTTGCAGTAGTCAAGGCGGGAGATGACCAGGGAGTGGATTAGAAGCTTTGTGGTGTCAATGGTTAGGAAGGGGCGTATCTTGGAGATGTTGCGAAGACAGAGGCAGCAAGCTTTGGATAGTGATAGAATGTGGGGTCGAAAGGTTAGTTCAGAGTCCAGGATTACACCTAGGACCTTGGCGTGGGGAGATGGGTTGATAGTTGAGCCGTTGATCTTGACAGGGAGATCAGGGGAAGTGGCACCTGAGGGAGGAAATATCATGAGCTCGGTTTTGGATAGGTTGAGTTTGAGAAAGTGATGTGACATCCAGGCTGATATGTCTGCTAATAAGTTGGTAATGCGTGAGGAGACAGATGGAGAGAGCTGGGGGGTGGAGAGATAGATTTGGGTGTCATCAGCGTAGAGATGATATTTAAAGCCGTGGGAGGCAATCAGCTGACCCAAGGAGGTGGTGTAGATTGAAAAAAGGAGAGGTCCGAGAACAGAACCTTGGGGGACCCCAACGGAAAAAGGAAGAGGAGAGGAGGAAGTAGAGTTGTAAGTGACACTGAAGGAGCGGTGGGATAGGTAGGATGAGAACCAGCGAAGAGTGCAGTCACGGAGACCAAAGGAGTGGAGTTTTTCGAGGAGGAGTGGGTGGTCCACTGTGTCAAAGGCAGCAGAGAGATCCAGGAGAAGTAGTACAGAATAGTGTCCATTGGCTTTAGCCATTAGTAGGTCATTTGAGAGTTTAAGGAGAGCAGTTTCCGTGGAGTGTTGAGGGCGAAAACCGGACTGAAGGGGATCAAGAAGTTTATTCATGGTCAGATGGTCACTTAATCGGTTGTAGACCAGTCTTTCAAGAAGTTTGGAGGAGAAGGAGAGTAAGGAGATGGGACGTAAGTTGTTGAGATTGGTGGGATCCAGTGAGGGCTTTTTTAGTATGGGGGTGACTAGCGCATGTTTTAGAGAGTTTGGGAAGATGCCACGAGAGAGGGAGAGGTTGAAAATGTGAGTTAGAGAGCGTAGAATCGAGTCAGAGGGTGAGCGTAGCATTTGCGAGGGAACAGGATCCAGGGGGCAAGTGGTTAGATGAGTGCTAGATAAAAGTTTAGCAACCTCAGTAGTAGTAGCAGGGTTGAATGAGGGAAGTAATGACTGTATCTGTGGACATGGGGTGTTGCATGGGGGAGGTTTTTGCGCATTGGCGATCTCCTCATGAATTGTATCAATCTTAGTTTTGAAGTGATTGGCAATCTCCTGGGCGGTGATTGAGTTGGTGGGTGGAGGCAGTGGAGGACAGAGTAGAGTATTGAAGGTAGAGAAGAGTTGACGTGGACTGGATGAGAAGGTGTTGATGAGTGTGATAAAGTAGGTCTGTTTGGCAGTGTGAAGGCAGGAGTAGTATTTTAGGAGGGCAGATTTATATTGTGTGAAGTCTTCCTGGGTCTTAGTCTTATGCCACAGGCGCTCAAGAGCGCGGCTACGTTTTCTGAGACTTCTGGTGTCATCTGTTTGCCAGGGTTGTAGCAGTCGGGGCCTAATTCTGCGTGTAGTGAGGGGGGCCAGCTTGTCTAGGGAGGAGGACAGTGAGCTGTTGTAAATGAAAGTAGCTAGGTTGGGGCAGGACAGGGGGGAGATTTTGTCATAGAGGTGATCAGTAGCAGAGTAGAGAAGAGAAGGGTTGAGGTGGCGAAGGTTTCTGCGTGTAACTGTTGGGCGGTTGGAGGGAGAAGAGGTGGAAGACAAGGAGAGAGCAAAACTAATAAGGTGGTGATCAGAGAGTGGGAATGGATTGTTGGAAAGGTTGCACGGAGTGCACAGATAGGAGAAGGCAAGGTCAAGGGTGTTGCCGTTGGAGTGGGTAGGAGCCTGTATCCATTGCTTCAGGTCAAGCGATGAGGTTAGACTGAGAAGTTTAGAAGTAATAGTAGTGTTAGTGTTGACAGGGATGTTGAAGTCCCCAAGAATAATTGTGGGGATTTCAGAAGAGAGAAAGTAGGGTAGCCAGGCAGAGAAGTCATCAAGAAAGGCTGATACCGGTCCAGGGGGCCGGTAGATGACAGCAATTCTTAGAGAAATGGGAGAGAAAAGACGAATGCAATGTGCCTCAAAAGAGGAGAGTGTCAGAGAGGGAGGTGGGTGAAGAACCTGATAGGTGCTGCATGGGGCTAGAAGGATTCCCACTCCACCTCCCTTCCGTCCACTTGGTCTGGGGGAGTGAGTCCAGAGAAGGCCCCCATGGGAGATGGAAGCAGGAGAAGTAGTATCCGATTCATGAAGCCAGGTTTCAGTAATGGCAAGAAGGTCCACATGGCATATCACAGTCCCCCTTTTTCACATTATTATTATTATACAGGATATATATAGCGCCGACAGTTTGTGCAGCACTTTACAACATGAAGACAGACAGTGCACTTACAATACAATTCAATACAGGAGGAATCAGAGGGCCCTGCTCATTAGAGCTCACAATCTAGGAGGGAGGGTCAAGTTATACAAAAGGGTAATGGCTGTTGGGGATGAGCTGATGGAGAAAATAGTGCAGTTGTTAGATGGAGGCAGGATAGGCTTCTCTGAAGAGGAAAGTTTTCAGGGATTGCCTAAAAGTGGATAAGTTTGGAGACAGTCTGACAGATTGGGGTAGGGAATTCCAGAGGATGGGAGAGGCTCGGGAGAAGTCCTGGAGGCGGATATGGGAGGAGGTGATGAGGGAGCTAGAGAGCAGGAGGTCTTGGGAGGAATGAAGAGGGCGATTAGGTTGGTATTTTGAGACTAGGTTAGTGATGTAGCTGGGGGCAGAGTTGTGGATGGCTTTGTAACTTATTGTTAGTTTTTTGAATGTAATTAGTTGGACGATTGGCAGCCACTGGAGGGATTGGCAGAGAGGGGTAGCAGACACTGAGCGGTTTGTAAGGTGGATGAGTCTGGCAGCAGCATTCATGATGGACTAAAGGGGGGATAGTTTATTTAAAGGTAAGCCAATGAGGAGGGAGTTGCAGTAGTCGAGGCGAGAGATAACCATGGAGTGAATCAGGAGCTTTGTGGTTTCATTGGTTAGAAAGGGACGTAGTTTAGAGATGTTGCGGAGGTTGAGGCGGCAATCTTTGGAAAGTTATTGGATGTGGGGCCGAAAGGAAAGTTCAGAGTCCAGGATAACACCTAGTACACTGACATGTGGGGACGGGTGGATGGTTTTGCCATTGCTCTTGAAGGATAAGTCAGGGGAAGAGGCACGTGGGGGAGGAAATATTCTAAGCTTGGTTATGGACAAGTTGAGTTTGAGGAAGTGGTGTGACATCCATACAGATGTCGGTTAGTAAGTTAGTGATGCGCGAGGAGACTGATGGAGTGAGTTGAGGGGTGGAGAGATAGATTTGTGTGTCATCAGAGTAGAAATGATATTGAAAGCCGTGAGAGGCTATCAGCTGACCCAGGGAAGAGGTGTAGATTGAAAATAAAAGAGGTCTAAGAACAGAACCTTGGGGGACCCCAACAGAGAAGGGAAGAGGAGAGGAGGAAGTAGAATTGTAAGTGACACTGACGGTGCGGTGGGATAGGTAGGATGAGAGCCACTGAAGAGCACAGTCACGGAGACCGAGGGAGTAAAGTTTTTCGAGGAGGAGGGGGTGGTCAACCGTGTCAATGGCAGCTGAAAGGTCCAGAAGTAGGAGTACAGAATAGTGTCCGTTGGTTTTTGCAGTTAGTAGGTCATTTGTGAGTTTTAAAAGATTAGTTTCTGTGGAGTGTTGAGGGTGAAATCCAGATTGAAGGGAATCAAGAAGGTTATTCTTAATGAGGTGGTCACTCAGTTGGTTGTAAACCAGGCATTCAAAGAGTTTGGAGGAAAAGGAGAGCAAGGGGATAGGGCGTAGATTGTTAAGATTGGTAGGGTCCAAGGATAGCTTTTTAAGTATGGGGGTGACCAATACATATTTTAGAGCATTGGGAAAGATGCCAGAGGTGAGGGAGAGATTGAAGATGTGGGTTAGAGAGTGTAGGTAGAGTCAGAGGGCGACAATAGTATTTGAGAGGGAATAGGGTCCAGGGGACAGGTGGTCAGGTGGGCTTTAGAAAGGAGATTAGCAGCTTCATCTGTAGTAGCAGATTTGAATAAGGGGAGTGTCAATTGTACCTGTTGACATGGGGTCTTAACTGGGGGAGATACCTGTAGAGTGGAGATTTCATCACGTATTGTATCAATCTTGTTTTTGAAGTGATTAGCAATCTCCTGGGCAGTGAATGAGTCAGTGGGTGGATGCGGTGGAGGACGAAGTAGAGAGTTTAAAGTAGAGAAGAGTTTACAGGGACTGGATGAGAAGGTGTTAATAAGAGTTGTAAAATAGGTCTACTTGGCAGTGTGGAGGAAAGACTAGTATTTTTGGAGGGCAGATTTGTATTGGTTGAAGTCTTTGAGAGACTTAGTCTTGTGCTACAGACACTCAAGAGCGTGACTACGTATTTTGAGAATTTTAGCGTCATCTGTTTTCCAGGGTTGTAGGGGTCGAGGCCTGATTCTGCGTGTAGTGAGGGGAGCGAGCTTGTCCAGGGTGGAGGACAGGGATTTATTGTAGATGGAAGTGGCTTGGTTGGGCAGGACAGGGGAGAGATTTTGTCATAGAGGTGGTCATTGTAGTATAATAGAGGAAAGAAGAGTTGAAGTTGCAAAAGTTTCTATGGGTGATGGTTAGGGGATTGGAGGGAAAAGTGGTGGAAGACAGGGGGAGAGAGAATCTAATAAGGTGGTGGTTGGAAAGAGGAAAAGGATTGTTGGAGAAATTGCATGGAGTGCATAGGTAGGAGAACACAAGGTCAAGGGTGTTGCCATCAGAGTGAGTAGAAGCTTGTACCCATTGCTTCAGGTTAAATGAAGAGGTTAGACTAAGAAGTTTAGAAGTAGCAGGAGTATTTGTATTAGCAGGGATGTTGAAATCACTGAGGATTGTGGGAATTTCCAAAGAGGAAATTCACATAAGAGCACCCCTTCTTTTCAGAAGCCTCCTCATCACATCAGGGCCCACCCTTCCCATCAGAGTCCTCCTTTCAAAGCCCCCCTCATTCACATCAAAATCTACACCATCAAATTGGAGCCTACCTTCACATCACAGTCCTCCCTTTACATCAAAAGTATATCCATCAGATCAGAGCCCCTCTTTATATCTGAGTCCCCCCTTCACATCTTTGTAAAAGATGAACTATACTTTTAAACTATAAACCTCAGTCCCCTTGCTGCTGGCCCCGCCCCCCATACTGGCACCACCATCTCTGATGGTCTGACTTGTGCACAGATGTGCCGAAAGACTCTGGACAGCCTTCGGGACCTGTACATGAGCTGAAGATTTGGGCCATATACATACCTCCCAACTTTTTGAGATGGGAACGAGGGACACCTATTAGCAAATGTATGTAGGCATAGGCCACACCCCTTGCCACACCCCCTTAAAGGAGAATTATACGTAAAAAAAAAAAAAAATTAGTTAACCCACAAGTGCTTTTTTTTACTACTATTATTCCTTTATACTGGTTTTGAAATTTACAAATGTAGCAATTAAGAAATTTGATGAACGTTGTAGCACTGGCGAAACACTTTTCGGAAGATAAAAAATGCATTTTATATACAAATATATAGATCAAACCAAAATGAGGGACAAATAAGGAGGAAAGAGGGACAGAGGGACATTAATGCAAATCAGGGACAGTCCCTCGAAATCAGGGACAGTTGGGAGCTATGCATATGCAAACAGAACAGACATCCCATAACTCCTTAATTGTGCTTCACATGCACGCAGGAAAACCCATGCTGCCGCAGATCTGCTTAAAGTGTTGCTAAACCCAGTAATATGAAAATAGTTCATCCGTCCCCCCCACAGTGCCCACAGCTTATAAATCTTCTTTTTACATTAAAATATTGCCACTATATACCATTTTGGATGATCTGTATACCACGGTTACATCATAAACTGCACAATTTCTTCAGTTCTGAGAGTTCAGGAAGGTGGAGATTTTCACTGCAGCCTGTATACACGCCCACATGTGTGATGTCAATATCATGTGCCCTGTCTATCTCCCAGAACAAGTACATGTTCTCTCCAGCATAAAAGACACAACTGAGCATGTTCAGGTTTGCTATTGCCTGTGTGTTAGCTGGCCTTCCCCAGATAGACAGTGCAGGGAGGGGAGGATCTGTGCATACAGGATCAAACAGCCTTTTTACACAATGCGGAGGATTAACCTCCTAAGGTCCACAGTGAGTATAACAAGCATGTTTTACTACATATACAGACTGATTTTACTGTTGTGGGTTTAGTAACACTTTAAGGTCTCTGCCGGGTATTGAAGGCCGAGAAGTGGATCAGGCGCAACATTATTTTGTTTTCGCCTGGGCCCAAAAAAGTAAAAAGGCAAAAGACAATAAGAAAAAAAAAGGACTCAAAAAAATGTGTGTGTATGTATATATATATATATATATATATATATATATATATATATATATATATACCGTATATACTCGAGTATAAGTCGAATTTTTCAGCACATTTTTTTTGTGCTGAAAGTGCCCCCCTCGACTTATACTCAAGTCAAGCACTTTTCTGCAGCAAAAAATTTCATTTTCTGAACCAACTTTGGGGCCCCCGTATCTCAGGGCCACTTAGAGCTAGGAACCCCACATTTGGTATGCAAATCCAGTGGAACTGGTACCACAGCATATCCAAAGCTGGGGTTCCTAGCACTAAGTGGCCCTGAGATGCGGGGCCCCAAAATCGGTTTGGAAAATGTCATTCTCTGCTGCAGAAAAGTGCTTGACGTTTTCTGAACCGAATTTGGGGCCCTATATCTCAGGGCCACTTGGTGCTAGGAACCCCAAATTTGGTGTGCAAACCCGGTGGAACTGGTTCCATAACATATCCAAAGCTGGGGTTCCTAGCACTAAGTGGCCCTGAGATACGGGGCCCCGAACTCGGTTCGGAAAATGTCATTCTCTGCCCTGTATCTCGGGGCCACTTGGAGCTAGAAACCCCAGCATTGAAAATTTTATGGT
Source organism: Lithobates clamitans (assembly GCA_037952925.1). Lineage (NCBI taxonomy): Eukaryota > Metazoa > Chordata > Amphibia > Anura > Ranidae > Lithobates > Lithobates clamitans. The sequence continues at coordinate 2,028,573 of JBBGZY010000572.1, read as the reverse complement.
GCTAGTTCCACTGGGTTTGCACACCAAATTTGGGGTTCTTAGCACTAAGTGGCCCCGAGATACAGGGCCCCAAATTCGTCAACTTGCAGCAATGTCATTTCGGGACCCTTTGGGTTCAGAGACCCCAAATTTTGGCTGCAGCTAGGGGGCATCTAGGAACCCTTAACTACCGAAGTTCAGGGGACCTATGGCTGCAAATGGGCACATTGAGGCATGCAAATGGGAACAGTGATGCTGCAAATTGGCATTGTTGACCCTCTTTTCCACTTACAGTAGCTGTGCATTTCTCACCCTCGTCTTGTACTCGGGTCAATAAGTTTTTCCAATTTTTTTTGTGGTAAATTAGGGCCTCGACTTATACTCGGAACGACTTATACTCGAGTATATACGGTATACAGAAACGCTCACACAATTGTAGCATAGGGAAGGGGCTGGAGCCAGATGCAAACAGTTTGTTTCTGGAATGGAGAGATGCATAAGACTGAGAGCATCTGGTGGCAGAAAAAAAAGTACAGCAGATGACAGCTCTGGATTGTGGGTGAGTATTGCAACTGCCTTTTAATGGGCTACTTATTTGAACTTTTTTTTAAACTAAAAGTTCTAAGATTTTTGGGACCATAACAATTAAAGGAAATGTATGTAATATATGCAGCAAATAAATATAGGAATATATGTAATAACCTATTCTACTGTATACCCTCTTTAGAGCAGGGTTCCACTTTTCATTAAAGTGGTTTTAAACCTTTACTTACGGAAGTGACTGGCCTCAGGTGATATACAGAGATTAAATAAATCCTCCTACATAAGCTGTACTTTTTTATCTGCAGTCTTCTCTACATCTCTTCAAAGTTCAGAATTTATAAAGCTTGTCTGAGCTGTGAGAAAAAAAGTTCTGAGATCTGAAGTTACACTCTGCAGAGCACAGCGAGGACAGCTCTGAGAGGCAAAGGACACACCTCCTTTTACACAGGAACAGAGCTGAGGCTGTCAATCGCAAGCTGTGTGCTGGTGGTCCCTCCCCTGTCACATTTTTTCCTCTTGGTGTGAGGAAAAATTGTCAGAAGTGATTAATTCTGATAGCAGAAGAACGAAGCAGAAGACAGAAATGGCATTTAGCGCTCTTAATTGAGACGAGTATATACTATAAAGGGATATGTTTGTTCATATTTTAAGGCAGGAGACGCTTTAATTGTATGGGGGCAAGAGAATCTATATATCAAATCCATCATCTTTTCACACCCTGCACCTGGGGCATGCAAAATAAAATCTGTATAAAGCAGCAGCTTGACTGCTACCCGTCGACAACCCAATCTAAAAATACAGCTGCATGCAGAATTAAAGTAGAGGGACGCAGTTTCCAGGAGCTCCACCATTATTTCAAGTTTAATCATGCATGCAGCTTTTTTTTTTTTTAAACAAATTTCTTTCCGACCTCCAGGGGTAACCCGTGTCACGAAATACACCATATGTTTTATTGACCTGCATTCAGTGTGAATTTTATTAAGCAGGCACTTGGTGGAATTATTCAATGCATTTCAGTGGTGGAAATGCGCAGGCAGCTGAAGGTATAAGAGATATATGTTTATTTATCAGCCTGCGAGATGTGTGACAGGTGAAGCTGGATGTATTTCCGTCTCCACAGATTTAATTGTATATGTTTACCGGGGGGAATGTAACTCACCGGGATTTCAGCAGGTGAGGCATGGAGTCATTTTTTTATGTATCATGTATTGTTGGATGATATTTAGATATATGATTAATTGCAAATATTTATTAGGTTTCCATTAGGAGCTAGATACAAATGTAGCAATACTGGTTAGAAAGAAAAAGAAGGGGACCACCCTATAGATACCTGCCTTTTGATAGATCACAAAGTCTTAATTTTTTCACCCAGTGCCTCTCCTCAGAATTTGAGGCCGTATCCGTAACCTGAAACAAGCATATTAATAAGGAAAAGAACCAGGGAGAAGCACAAGGGAGTGATCTCCCTTGGTCCAAGAAAGTGGTTACTATGGATATGGTGGGCAATAAGGGAGAGAATGATGTATATAAAAATATATAAAAGTTTATTAGAGAAATCTAAAAAATACAAAGGCTATACCATTGACAATAAGTCACATGTATGGAGCTGATCCACCTGACACAAAAAGTGGGCCTGTCCAGTACAATCAGCACAGGACACGCCCATCAACCAACAACACACAAACATGAAACACTAACACACATTGAACATTTAGAAAAAAACATATAAAGTGCAGGCGCCTATAATCCCACAGATGCATAAGGTCCCTGTGGCTAATCGCCCAGTCAAAAAAGGAAATAATGTTTAGAAAATAACAAGAGAACCTTATGCATGCGTGGTCCCCCGGGGAGATGGGGAAAGTGGAGTGGATTTAACCAAGTAGTTAACTGCCTCAAAGAGCCTCGCTAATTACCATCTGGATAGCTGTGTAGAAGTTACAGCTAGATGAATAGGTCAGGGGGACTCATAATGTATGTAGCATGCGCATGCATAATTTGTAAATTTTACCAAGAGTCCATTCCTGTAGATAGTGAGATGGATGTATATAGCAGAGAGTCTCTTGTAGAGTTAAGGGGAATATGAAAACCGCACAGTAGGATATATGCTATAGGTGCCAGGAACAAATCACAGGGCATCTCAAGATGGCCAGATATCTCCCGGGACTGTAGGTGTGTAGGAGGTATATTAGAGGCCTATAAAAGGCTAAATAACACTGTGTTGTAAATTGCTGTCCACATTTATCAAGGTCATGCCACTTCAATTGTCAAAGATTTTAGATAATCACTGCTTATAGGAGCTGAAGGGGTTACATTACCACCTCTCTGTACAGAGAGGTGGTAATGTAACCCCTTCAGCTCCTATAAGCAGTGATTATCTAAAATCTTATAGCATATATCCTACTGTGCGGTTTTCGTATTCCCCTTAACTCTACAAGAGACTCTCTGCTATATACATCCACAGGGACCTTATGCATCTGTGGGATTATAGGCGCCTGCACTTTATATGTTTTTTTCTAAATGTTCAATGTGTGTTAGTGTTTCATGTTTGTGTGTTGTTGGTTGATGGGCGTGTCCTGTGCTGATTGTACTGGACAGGCCCACTTTTTGTGTCAGGTGGATCAGCTCCATACATGTGACTTATTGTCAATGGTATAGCCTTTGTATTTTTTAGATTTCTCTAATAAACTTTTATATATTTTTATATACATCATTCTCTCCCTTATTGCCCACCATATCCATAGTAACCACTTTCTTGGACCAAGGGAGATCACTCCCTTGTGCTTCTCCCTGGTTCTTTTCCTTATTAAAATGTAGCAACACACCCAAAAGAGCTGCTGGAGATGTTGTATTCTCCTACTGATGACCCACCTGTACTTGGACCCAACAGTACACTAACACTCCACTTGTAGATGTTTGGCTTGTATTAAGGCAGGAGATGAGCCCTACAGACAATTAATGGCTAGACAGCCTGAGGAATGGTAATAGTGAGTGAAGGTATTTGTAATCCACAACGGTAAAGGTATCTATGCAAAGTATCCCAATCCAGTTAACAAGACGGCAATGAAGTCCCTCTAAATAATGTTTCACCAAGCAGTAGTACCCTCGAGTTGATATAAGCAACATTCAACACATAGGAGGGTGGCATAAGGGCTGCTCACCAAGACGATAGTCCACCTGGATCTTGTCTGTCCTTTGATGACCCTTCTCAAGGGCAAAATGGATGGAAGGTAGGCCACAGTGCCTCAGGTAGGTTTCCTTTGAAGCTTCTTTCCCTCCCTTGGTCCACTAAATGACTATCCAGACAGAGAGGAGGCTGAAAAGGGTTAGAAAACTCAAACCCTTGGGGCTGACCATCAACAGCAGGAATAGGTTGAAGAGTAGCCCTCATGATTCCCATGTCTTAGAGGGGCCACCAGCCAGGACAAAGTTGAAATACAAATAAATGTAATGCCAAATTGTTTTTCCAATTTAGTCCAGCTAGTCTTGTGTTTCACATTCCCCTATCACATACAGTGCCTTGAAAAAGTATTCACACCCCTTGAAATTTTCCACATTTTGTCATGTTACAACCAAAGACGTAAATGTCTTTTATTGGGATTTTATGTGATAGACCAGTGATGGTGAAACTTGGCACCCCGGATGTTTTGGAACTACATTTCCCATGATGCTCATGCACTCTGCAGTGTAGTTGAGCATCATGGGAAATGTAGTTCCAAAACATCTGGGGTGCCAAGGTTCACCATCACTGTGATAGACCAACACAAAATGGCACATAATTGTGAAGTGAAAGGAAAATGATAAATGGTTTTCATTTTTTTTTTTACAAATAAATATCTAAAAAGTGTGGTGTGCATTTGTATTCAGCCCCCTTTACTTTGTTATCCCTAACTAAAATCTAGTGGAACCAATTACCTTCAGAAGTCACCTAATTAGTAAATAGAGTCCACCTGTGTGTAATTTAATCTCAGTATAAATACAGCTGTTCTGCGAAGCCCTCAGAGGTTTGTTAGAGAATATCCGTGAACAGTATCATGAAGGCCAAGGAACACAATAGACAGGTCAGGAATAAAGTTGTGGAGAAGTTTAAAGCAGGGCTAGGTTAAAGAAAAATATCACAAGCTTTGAACATCTCATGGAGCACTGTTCAATCCATAAACCAAAAATAGAAAGAGTATGGCACAACTGCAAACCTACCAAGACATGGCCGTCCACCTAAACTGACAGACTTTGACTAAGCACCCCATAGTGAAGTGAAACATGTCAGCTTTTCATTGATCATGTGCCTCTGATGTCTTTGTACCAGAAGAATTTTTAAACCGTCTTCATTAAAGGTGTTAACAGAGTGTGGCCGTCGGGTCTTTTCTTCGATTTATTGATGATATCACTGTTTAAAGTTTGCATTGTTTAGGATAATGTGATCAAGCTCCTATCTGATTTCGTGTGGTATATATTCTGGGTGAGTTTTCAATAAAGAGTTCCCGTTTGCACCTAAGCTAATGTCGTCTAGTTCTTGGGTGCAATTCTCAGCTATAACACCTGGTTCCTGGTTCCAGAGTGGAGGAAGCTGTATCTTGGTGGAGGCACCCAGGCTGGTTGCAAGGCGGTCCGTCACAATCTTAAAACACGCTGGCAGGCTAACTCACGTCCCAAAAACGAATCTGCGTATTTATTTCTGGTCAGTGATTCAGGAATATAATTACCACTAGCAAGTTTCAAATAGAACAGTTGCCTACAAAAAAAACTGTTACTGTTTTAAAATATAGCAAAAAAAGCAATAAAGATCAGAATACATATGCAGCTGAAAGAGAGAGGGACACAAGCTCTAGCAGAGATTAACAAGATTAGAATTTTGCACACAGGCTGCCAATAAGCAGGCAGGAAGCTTAGCCTGCTTTGCAAACTGGGTGTCACGGCTGCACCAGATCTTCTTTATTTGTAGAAAATATTTTACTTTATTATCTAAACATTAGTCTTTACAGAAAAAAAAAATAAAAAGTTTGCCAATAAAATATATATTCCTTTTATTTATTTTTAGATTATCTTCTGGTGCTGGTCATCTCTGAGGGTATAATTATGATACCTACCGACCATCTTTAATTCCATACTTAGAGGCGAGATAGCAGACGTTGGCTGAGTAAAGCACGGCATACAGCAGGCCTCGGTTTGGAATGCCAGCTTCAAACATATGGGGCTTGTTTGTACATTAATTAAATTTGTGAAGCGAGGCTTTGTGCTTGGAAATAAGGAGGAGGGTCAGTAGGAGGTGGGTGTATGAAAGCTGCCATATGCCAGGACTCAGGTGAAGTCCATTTATCCTCGTTCTACTAAATTCTCCACCTGTGTCGGGGAAACGGAGCAAATATGTTCAGGATGGAAGCCCGGAACTCATCCTGCGCTGCCACCTGAGGAATAGAGTTGATAAAATGAAGTTTGATAAAAACAACCTTTACTATAAAGGCACCGGAATGGTTATGGTTTTATAGCCTAGGTATGGAACTGCCATGGATAATGGTGATTACTCATTAGCCATAGACATGGGCTTCTATAGAGGTTCCTGAAGAGAGCACAAAGAGGGTTCAGTTGGCAGTGTGGCAACTATGACATTGGGACCTTCAAGTTGGTGACAACTGAGCACCTCACAGAGAGACAGAGAGGTAGCAAATTATAGCAAAAGGTAAGTTATTTGCTCAGTAAGCACAGTTACATGTATTGGCCAGCATTTTAGGGACATGCAGGTCCCCTTTATCATGAGCCGTTGTGCAAGTTGCCCACACCTGTGTGAGATAGACCACTTAATGAGTCGGTTAAAGGAATCAATTTTCTACTACTACCATTTGTTGAAACTTACTTTTGTGTAAATATGGTGTTATCCTTCTAAATTTATTACCCTCAATTAACCCATACAGGTCCATCTATCCATTCAAACCAGCATTTGAAGCCTAGAGGAAGGGGTTATTAATATCCTACAAATTGTGTTGGTTCTATTTCTCTGGACCTCTATAAAGTCATTGCTCCTGTTTTATCTACAACCATGTAGGCGGGGGCAGTCTATTTTCTCCACTGTAGGTGGTGCTCGACCGCAGCGGCATTGTAGTTGGAGGGGAATTCAAAAGGAGCATGGTTACTCTATGATTTCCTGGGTCACTGGGGAAGCTATCCGATTGGATGCTGCTGCTCCATGTGACTCTGGTGGCCATCTTGGGTCAGGCAGAGCCTATATAAATCACTAGTTTCCAGGCTTGGTGCGCATTTCGAGTGTGGGTAACGTAGTGACAGGTCACCCATCTGACAGGGACAGTGATTAGCGGTAGGGAAAGGTTCCAGATGAGTAGGGAAGTTATAGGGACACACCATCCTTCCTGGAGATCTCCCCATTTGGGCATGGACGGGCCAGGCTGCATTCCGCCCATCAAGACAGGCGCTGTTGGCACGCCTGAGAACTGCTCTGCTACATATCGATTTGCATCCCGTGAGTGCTCCCACTGGGCTAGTTGTGGATCACCGAACTTTAACTTTAATACAAATTCTGTTTCTTCAACTGGACTCTGTTAACTGTGGCTGCACCATGCTGCACCTTAACACAACCAAAGGAGTCTATTAGGCAGGTCCACCCCTCAAATAACAGAAGGACTTACATAATGTAGAGCAGCCTTTTTCAACCTTTTTTACATAGAGTAACCCCTAAAGTACATTTCAGTTCTCGGGGAACCCCTTCTAAAATGAATATATTGGGCATCAGTGAGAAAAATTCCCTTTACGTTGGTTATCAGTGGGGATAAATGCCCCCCTTTACAGTGATCCCACACTTTCAGACAGCTAAAAAGACCATTGGTGACATGGTGCTGGCTCTGCTAAGTAACATTGGCCCCAGAACGCTAGGAGATAGGAGGTCAATCAACCATAGCTCAAGGAACCCTCAGCAACCTCTGGAGAAACCCTAGTTGGGAATGACTGATATAGAGCCTAGTGATACCATTATCCTTCAATTGTAGACCAAGGTATACAAGTTGTATAGATGTACACGGGAACAACCCATGCAACCTCATCAAATAGTGTCAGCCTTAGAAAGTATCCAATGTGTAGTAGTAGTTGCCTAAGTGCTCTGCACCAGCATATGACATTGTGCTACAAAAACAGTAGCTTATCATTAGGTGGCAGTGTGGTCAAGTTCAGGCCAGTGATTGTGCAGAAATACAGGAAGCCCAAACTAGGCAGTAGGTCAGGACAGGCAGCAAGGTGATCCAGCCACACAAGAATCCAGAAGGTTAGGGCAGGCAGCAGACAGATGAAGCCACTAAACCAAGCAGGGGGCCAGGGTTAGGGAGCAGACAAGTGTAGCCATAAAAACAGATAGGAAGTCGGGGCAGGCAACAAACAGACAGCCATATGGGCAATCAGGAGGTCAGGGAAGACAACAAACAAATGTTGCCATAAGGCCAGACAGGAAGTCATTACAAGCAGCAAGTCATTGCAGGACGTAGCAGGATGTCGGGGTAGGGATTAGAAATATATAGCCATAAAAACAGTCAGGAGGTCAGGGCAAGCAAAAGACAGGTGAAGCCACAAAACCAAGCAAGATGTCTGGGTAGGGAGTAGACGGATATAGCCATAAAAACGGGCAGGAGGTCAGGTCAAGCAGAAGACAGATGAAGCCACAAAACCAAGCAGGGGGTCAGGGTAGGGAACAGACAGATATAGGTACAAACAAGACCAAGGATAAATCAAAGGGAAAAACCAATCTTAACTTACCGACCAGCCTGCAGACAACCAAGTAACCTGTCTAACAGTATTCGTTAAAAGCAGGGGTTTAATGTGCACACATTTGCAGACAGATATAGCCTTAAAAACAGGCAGGAGGTCAGGGCAAACAGAAGACAGATGAAGCCAAAAAAACCAAGCAGGAGGTCAGGGTAAGGAGTAGACAGATAAAGCCTTAAAAACAGGCCAAGGGTCAGAGCAAGCAGAAGACAGAGGTCGCCACAAAACCAAGCAGGAGGTCAGGGTAGGGAGCAGAGAGCTATAGCCATTAAACAGAGCAGGAGGTCCGGGTACAGAGCAGAGAGGTTTATCCAGAAAGCCAGGCAGGAGGTCAGGGTAAGCAGAAGACAGATGTAGCCACAAAACCAAGCAGGAGGTCAGGGTAGGGACTAGGGAGTAAACAGATATAGCCACAAAACCAAGCAGGAGGTCAGGGTAGGGACTAGGGAGTAAATAGATATAGCCATAAAACCATGCGGGTTGTCAGGACAGGCAGCAGAGAAACAGGCTGGCAAATTCAAGGACAGGCTAGGGTTCAAACAAAAAAACTATCAGGATAATTAAATGTCATGGGAACTGTAGGGGACCTTTTAGACTCTGCTAGGACGCATTGATCGGATCTTTAAATGGGCACTCAAGGTTAAATTTTTGCAATGTTCATGAGCTATATGGCATTTTATCCAGGAGAGAAGATGGACATGTTCCTACACCCCCAACCTGGAGAAGAGGAAGTCAGCGAGAGAGTTAACCAGAAGCACTATTCATTACATGACTTTTTAGCTGTAGAAGTACTCATACTAAGATGGAGATGGACAGGTAGATAACGATCAGGAAATATGGACGTGTGGTATGTATAATTTATTTCATTGCTTTATTATTTATTATAGTTTTGCCTTTTTGAAAACAGCACGGTCTGAGTCTCTTTTAAATGTTTGACAGCCATCACCAGTAGGCTTCTTAGCACTCCTTGGATGGACTTAATGATGCAGTGACGGGTGTCTGGTATATTATAGAATGAATCCATACATTGTGCGGGTTCTCACAACAGATGTACAGGCGCACGCCCCCTTCACTATTTAAAGCAATGAGATACATTTTTACATGAGACCCAAGCAACAGTGATCCAGAAATAACTGTGTGACCTACTTCTGTCCAGGAGGAAATCATTTTATCAATGGACCACCAAATTTTTATTTATTTTAGTATGCATAAGTAGGTGTTTAGGACTCCTGGTCCTTAGGAACTGAGACAGCTCTATTGTATAGAACAAGCAGCCACTTATGTACCCCATCAAAACCCAACAAAATGTTCAGTTTAAATAAGCTAAATACATTCCAGTCAATATATGAATCAACACAAAAAGGTGTGCAAAGTCGTATGCCCCTTTCACACGGGCGATCTGATCAGGTCCACCTGTCAGTTTTTTAGGCTGACTTGACGGAATGGTCCGTGTATTCCTATCAGTGCTGGGACAAAGTCGTCTAGAGCCCAAGATGTACACTATATTGTCAAAAGTATTGGGACGCCTGCCTGTACACCCACGTGAACTTTAATGGCATCCCAGTCTTAGTCCGTAGGGTTCAATATTGAGTTGGCCCAAAATTTACAGCTATAACAGCTTCAACTCTTCTGGGAAGGCTGTCCACAAGGTTTAGGAGAGTGTCTATGGGAATGGTTGACCATTCTCCCAGTAGGGCATTTGTGAGCTCAGGCACTGGCTTGTAGTCTCCATTTTAATTCATCACAACGGTTGAGCTCAGGACTGTGCAGGCCAGTCAAGTCTTAATGGACCTTGCTTCGTGCACTGGTGCGCAAGTCATCTTGGAACAGGAAGGGGCCATACCCAAACTGTTCCCACAAAGTTGGGAGCATGAAATTGTCCAAACTGTCTTGGTATGCCTGACGCCTTAAGAGTTCCCTTCACTTGAACTAAGGGGCCAAGCCCAACCCCTGAAAAACAGCCCCACACCATAATCCCCCCTCCACCAAATGATTTGGACAAGTGCACAAAGCAAGGTCTATAAAGACCCCTTTTGGTTTGTGTATGGGCCTCTATGCATTAAGATAAAAAACCTTCTGTGTGTAGCAGCCTACCCAGCACCCCCTAATACTTACCTGAGCCCCATCTTCCTCCAGCGATGTCTACAAGTGCCTCGGCTCTCCCTCCTGATTGGCTGGGACACAGCAGCGGCGCTATCGGCTCCCGCTGCTGTCTATCAAAGTCAGTCAGCCAATCAGGAGGGAGAGAGGGTGGGGTTGGGTCGCAGCTCCGTGTCTGCATGGACACACAGAGCTGTGACTCAGCTCAGGTGCCCCCATGGCAAGCTGCTTGTTGTGGGGGCACTCGACAGGAGGGAGGGGCTAGGAGCACAGAAGAGGACCCAAAAAGAAGAGAATCTGGGCTGCTCTGTGCAAAACCACTGCAACAGGGCAGGTAAGTATAACACGTTTGTTATCTTTATTGAAAAAAAAAAAATCGTGACATTACAAATCACTTTAAAGCCCAACTCCGGGCAAAAGAAAAAAAGTTTCCCCATGCAGTGGGGCTGTGACCGTACTCCACAGGTTAGCTGCTTGTTTTTGCTTAGGGAATTGGGGAATGGAAATATACTTACCTAATCCTTCAATCATCCCTGCACTAGACCGGTCCCGGTGGCCCCTGCCCCTCCGTGGTCTAGTGGATCGTTTCTGACATCATCAAGCCCATAGATCTGCTCTGGACGTGAGGACATCAGGAGCAGTCCACCGCTGGATTGTGGGGGAGCGCCGTTTGCCAGTGGAGTGGAGGATCAGGTGAGTATAAGCTTTCTCCTCTCTCCTGGACAAAGCAAGCCCCCACTGCACGGGAAAACATTTTTTTTTTTTGCCCGGAGTTGGGCTTTAACAGCTTAGCAATTGCTCCATAGTTTAGAATAGTTAAACAAAAGGCAAGAAACAAAAGATAAATCAACCTTGCCAAATAAACCCAGAAGACAATGCGCCCATTGTTTGAGCTTAATAAAAAATATAAAGAAGACATTTTGTTATCCTGCTGACCTGCGATACTCACTATCCTTTCCCTTTGCGATAATGCAAGGAGCCGGATCGCGTCTAACAATGAGAATTCAGCCCCGTAATTGCAACACCAATCCAGCTCATTCTGTAAAGCTTTGCAACAATTATCGAGGTTTTGTTGTTTTTCTCTGTTCATTAGCTAATCACATCCTCTTGTTTTTTGTCAAGCTTCTCAGCACCGGAGGGGATAGCAATGCTCTGTTCAGCTGCCTTGTTTAAAGCAGACCTAGAATCACAGATATGCTTCCAGTTCAATGCAGCATGCTCAGTAATGTTTCATAACACCAGGTTGTTATTACTTCTCCAGAAGGACAGCACCATTCTTGTCGAAGCATCATCCAGGGTTACCATTTACTTACATAGTTGCCATCGTTGTGAAAAAAATTATAGGGACACTTTTTTGTATGTAGGCGGAGTCTTACTATAATTAGAGGGCGGGCATTCGTTTGTAGGCGTGACATGCAGGGGAAGAAATGGGCGTGGTTTAAACTAAAACGGGATAGTGAGAGAAAAAAAGAGACAGGGAGGGAAAGACAGAGAAGGAAGAAAAGAAAGAGGAATGGAGGAACAGCAGGCCCAGATCCTACACCACAATAGAAATGTGTATTCCAGAAAGTTTAACAATCAGCAGATAAAGATACTCCAAACACCTGGTGTTAGTGCTTCAATCATCCCAGCACCGTGGTTGTTATGGTGTCAGAATGATTGAAGCGCATTATTTCTATTATTACATTGTAATATAAAATGAAATAGTTCAACTCACCATAATGCCGAATAAGTGGGAGCCCTGAGCTACGTTGCCTGCCACCAGATGCCATCAGATGTCCCCAGCAGAGTTCCTCCTTACACCAGGCATTCACAGCAGAGTCCCTCCTTACACCAGGCATTTCCAGCAGAGTCCCTCCTTACATCAGGTGCCCCCAGCAGAGTCCCTCCTTACATCAAGTGTCCCCAGTGGAGTCCCTCCTTACATAAGGTGCCCCCAGTAGAGTCCCTCCTTACATCAAGTGCCCCCACTAGAGTCCCTCCTTACATCAGGTGCCCCCAGTAGAGTCCCTCTTTACATCAGGTGCCCCCAACAGAGTCCCTCCCTACATCAAGTGTCCCCAGTGGAGTCCCTCCTTACATAAGGTGCCCCCAGTAGAGTCCCTCCTTACATCAGGTGCCCCCACTAGAGTCCCTCCTTACATCAGGTGCCCCCACTAGAGTCCCTCCTTACATCAGGTGCCCCCAGTAGAGTCCCTCCTTACATCAGGTGCCCCCAGCAGAGTCCCTCCTTACACCAGCCATTCCCATCAGAGTCCCTTCTTACATCAGGTGTCCCCAGCAGAGTCCCTCCTTACATCAGGTGTCCCCAGCAGAGTCCTTCCTTATACCAGGCATTCCCAGCAGAGTCCCTTCTTACACCAGACATTCCCAGCAGAGTCCCTCCTTATATTAGGTGCCCCCAGTAGAGTCCCTCCTTACATCAGGTGCCCCAGCGGAGTCCCTCTTTACATCAGGTGCCCCCAGCGGATTCCCTCATTACACCAGGCATTTCCAGCAGAGTCCCTTCTTACATCATCTCCGCAGAGCTCAGTGAAAATTGATTGGAGGGAAGGGACACACCTCCCTTCACACAGAAACAAAGCTGAGGCTGTCACTCACAGGTTGTGTGCTGTAGATAGAGAAAAAATGGTCCCCAAGAACAGGGAAAAAAACGAGGCTACGTCTATGACAAAGAATGTAAATATTGGGTACAAAAAAAGATTTCATTGATTTATTGTTATCAAAAGGTGATCTAATTCCTTTAAAAGAATTTCCTGGGGTACAGGTTTCCCTGACAGGCCTTCATTTTCTTTGCTTTAAATATGTGTGCTGTAGATCCCTTCCCTGTCACTATTTTTCTTTTGGTGTCAGGAAAACCTGTCAAAAGTGACTTTTCTTTCCTTCAGCCACAGGTGAGTGTTGATGGGGAAATCCCTCCCTGCACTACTATATTCTGACAACAGGAAGTTTCTCCACCATCAGAATGCAATGATCACTGCTGGCAGCTATAGCCGCTGGCAATGATTGCAAAAAAAAACTCAACGGGCTAGTTGTACTGAAATCGATCGATAGATCAACTTCAGTCCAATCAGCCTGCCCATAGATGGGTTAAAATCTCAATTTCCATGAATACTAAAGGATCCCCGTTCAGGACTCCTTCACACAGGAGGTGCGCTTTTTTTGTACATTAATTTTAATGGGCTGCCCTATGCACTAGTAATGCACATCAAAAAAAAAGTGCCAACATGATTTTTAAAAATCCTGCTGTGGCAAATTTCATGGAACTGCGATACCATGCGTTTTTAGCGCTCGCAAATCCACGTGAATTTGCTAAATGCGTGGAGGTGCCCTTAAGAATTAACGGCACTTGCAAAGGAGCAGCATGTTTTCTGGACCTGGACGGTCTCCATATTACATTATGAATTACTAATAATAATATATTATATAATTTTATTGATTGTATTTTATTGATTGTATATTTATAATTATATAATATTATACATTATAAATACCGGTATATTATTTCTATTAATTAATTTATAATTAATTAACATTTTCCCTATTTTATTGGGACAGACTCCTTATTAAATTATTAACTACTAATAGTATTAATATATTATATAATATTATTAATATATATATTATTTATTGATAATTTTATATGGTATATTAATACTATTAGTAGTTAATTATTTAATAAGGGGTCTGTCCCAATAAAAATGTATTATATATATATATATATATATATATATATATATATATATATGATATATATATATATATATATATATATATATATATATATATATATATATATATATATATATATATATATATATACACATACTTTTTTTAATAATATTAAAATATATATTATTTTATTATATTACTTTAATATATATATTTATACACCAGGCATTCCCAGCAGAGTCCCTCCTTACACCAGGCATTCACAGCAGAGTCCCTCCTTACATCAGGTGCCCCCAGTAGAGTCCCTTCTTACACCAGACATTCCCAGCAGAGTCCTTCCTTATATTAGGTGCCCCCAGTAGAGTCCCTCCGTACATCAGGTGCCCCAGCGGAGTCCCTCCTTACATCAGGTGCCCCAGCGGAGTCCCTCCTTACATCAGGTGCCCCCAGCACCTTTTTAATTGCTGAGTTTTACATTGTGGGACTGCGTCACAACTGCAAGCCAAGCAATTGCCTTGTGGTTGCGATGCGGCCCCATTGATCTCAATGGGCAATTCTGACAGGGGGTGCCGCCTGTCAAACTCTGCAACCTGAGATAAAAATGCTTGTGTGCAGCCCTGTCAGGCAGTAATGTTAGAATTCAGGTGGGCAACCAGGGGGAGTCAAAGTGCAGCCACCTATTTTTACCCCCCACCCCCATCCCCACTTCCGGTGAAAAGGGGCCTCAATCATCTTTCCTTTGTCAGCCCTGACTACACAATGCACCCGTCCCGACCCTCATGCAGTACAGCTTCGAAGAACATTATGGCTGCCCTCGCTCTTTTATACCCCGCCATTATGGTTTCTATGTCGCAGATGAGAGAACTCAAGCCGCGTGATAAGCGGTTAACAGAATTTTGCGCCGCACTCCAAATAGCTGCTTCATAGAATTACCCCTTGAATCCAGAAATCCGCAGAGAGACGAGATTTATCGTAATTTTTTTTTTTTTCCTTTGTATTTTTATGGTAACCGTCTGGCGCGTCGCATGAAAAAGGGATAATAAACACGCTGGGAGTTTGTTGAACAATGCGTTTCCCTCCGTCTTTATTGAATTCCATTATCTTTTATTAATAAATCTGGACTACTCCCATCGCCATGAACCATTAACTGTTTCCCCGTCGACTTGCGACAGAAGAGTTAATTAAGACGTCGCTTCCCCACCGGCCCCCTCGTACCCACTCTCAAAAAGGATTTTGCGGAGGGGTTTCTTTTTTTCTTCTTTTTTTTTTTTTTTTGCAATAAACGATTCAGCCACTGGTGAATTTACAGCCACTCTTTAATTAAACACACTCTCGGTTTAATGACAAACAAGTGGAAAGGAATCTGTGCCTAATTAACTCTCTTTTTCCTCTTCACAAATGCCGGCAACGACGCCGTAAAAAAAAAAAGAAATCAAGACCGGCCCTTGGCGGAGTTCCAGGGGTCAGCAGATGGAAGCCAAGGAAAGCGATTGGTGGATTGCTGCTTATTAAGACAAAAGTAGCAAGACTACAAAAAAAAATAAACATCTATACATTGCGGGAATTAAGTTGGCTGCGTTCGCAAGAGTCAGCTACGAAAAGGGAACTGAAAAGCCTTTCCTGGTCTTACACAGATGTGTCTTGTTTGATACTTAACCTCGAAATCTGTGTCAAACGATTCCATCGTAGGTAGTTTACAAAGAAAGAGAGGGAAAAAAATACAACATTTTATTATAGCTTAAAAAGGAAATTCATGTTTGCGTCCAAAAAAATTTGCATAGCCATTCGTCCGGTAAAATTGAATTAACCAAAAACAGTAGGCGCACCTGGGTGGATCGACTTCCACTTAAAAAATAACAGATTCACTATATTACCAAAAGTTTTGGGACACCTGCCTTTACACGCGCATGAACTTTAACTTCTTCAGATCCGCGCTACAGCGCGGGTCCAGTTTGCCGGGACAATAGACGTCAATAGACGTCCTCTCGTGCCCGAGCGGCCTGCGCGCCCCCTGCAGGGCGCACGTAGAGTTGCCACATCATCCCTTTAAACCCGAACACATATGAATTACACAGGTTCTGAGGCTAATTAAATGCAGATAAGGCACCAAGTGAGTTTAATTACCACCTTAATCAGCCACAGAACCTGTGTAATTATTATGTGTTCGGGTTTAAAGGGATGAGGTGGCAACCATAGGCGCACGCGGCGCGCTCTGTGATCAGCGAGTCTATGAGACTCGGCTGATCACAGATCAGAGTAAGGGGTCGATCCCGACCCCTCGCCACGTGATCATCTGTCAGCCAATGACAGCTGATCATGTGATGTAAACAGAGCCGGTATTCAGCTATTATTTTCTCCTCGCACTGATAGCATGAGGAGAATAAAAAAAAAAACGGATCACCGGCGGCTCTCAGAGGGACATCAGTCCTGATCAAGGAGAGCTGCCGCCAGCTCATCTGTGCCCACCTGTGCCACCTGCCAGTGCACAACAGTTCCACCTACCAGTGCCCACCAGCGCCACCTACCAGTGCCCACAGTGCCACCCATCAGTGCCCACAGTGCCACCTATCAGTGTCACCAATCAGTGCCTCAACAGTGCTGCCCATCAGTGTCACCTACCAGTGCCCTTCAGTGCCTTAATCATTAGCTATGATTAAGCACTAATTTCAGTGTGAAACGCGTCAGCTCCCCGTTTTTCTTGCTGTGGCATGTATTTTGTTGTTATTATAAAATAAAGGCGATCATCATTTGAGTGCGGCTGTCCAGGACTTTTCTCACATTTATCAGTGCCTCAACAGTGCTGCCCATCAGTGTCACCTACCAGTGCCACCTATCAGTGCCACTTATCAGTGCCATCTATCAGTGGTACCTATCAGTAACACCTATCAGTGCCACCCATCAGTGCCACCCATCAGGGCCCATCAGTGCCATCTTATCAGTGGCCATCAGTGCCACCTTATCTGTGCCCATTAGTACCGCCTTATCTGTCCCCATCAGTGCCGCCTTATCTGTGCCCATCAGTGCCCACCAGTGCTGCCTCATCAGCGCATATCAATGAAGGAGAAAAATTACCTGTTTGCAAAATTTTATAACAAACTATGAAACATGATTGTTTAGCAAAAAATAAAAACCCCATCTGTGATTAAATACCACCAAAAGAAAGCTCTATTTGTGTGAATAAAAATGTCATTTGGGTACAGTGTTGTATGTCCGCGCAATTGTCATTCAAAACGCGTCAGCGCTGAAAGCTGAAAATTGGTCTGGGCAGGAGGGGGGTTTAAGTGCCCAGTAAGCAAGTGGTTAATGGCATCCCAGTCTTAGGCCTGATTTACACCTATGCAGGTTGCATATTCCAGGTGCATTTTGCGTTTTTCAATACACATTTTTGATCCATTGAAGTCTATTAAACCAAAGACCAGAAAAAAAAAGTCCCTGGCCCTTTCCATAACATGCACAGATGTAAACTACATCCATAGGAAACCATGTTAAATGGACTGTATTGTGTTTCTGCAAAACTGAAAGCGCACTAAAAAATGTATAGGTGTGAACCAGGCCTTAGTCCGTAGGGTTCAATATTGAGTTGGTCCACTCTTTGCAGCTATAACAGCTTCAACTCTTCTGGGAAGGTTGTCCACAAGGTTTAGGAGTGTGTCTATGGGAATGTTTGACCATTCTTCCAGAAGAGCATTTGTGAGGTCAGGCACTGATGTTGGATGAGAAGGCCTGGCTCGCAGTCTCCACTCCAATTCATCCCAAAGGTTTTCTATCGGGTTGAAGTCAGGATTCTGTGCAGGCCAGTCAAGTTCCTCCACCCCAAACTCCCTCATCTATGTCTTTATGGACCTTGCTTTGTGCACTGGTCCAAATCATTTGGTGGGGGGGGGGAATTATGGTGTGGGGTTGTTTTTCAGGGGTTGGGCTTGGCCCCCAAGTTCCAGTGAAGGGGACTATTATGGTGTCAGCATACCAAGACATTTTTTTAACAAATTCAAGATCCCAAATTTATGGGAACAGTTTGGGGATGACCCCTTCCTGTTCCAACATGACTGTGCACCAGTGTACAAAGCAAGATCCATAAAGACATGGATGAGCGGGTTTGGGGTGGAGGAATTTGACTGGCCTGCACAGAGTTCTGATCTCAACCCGATAGAACACCATTGGGATGAATCAGAGCGAAGACTGCGAGTCGGACCTCCTCGTCCAACATCAGTGCCTGACCTCACAAATGCACTTCTGGAAGAATGGTCAAACATTCCCATAGACGCACTCCTAAACCTTGTGGACGGCCTTCCCAGAAGAGTTGAAGCTGTTATAGCTGCAAAGGGTGGGCCAACTCAATATTGAACCCTATGGACCAAGACTGGGATGCCATTACAGTTCACGCGCATGAAAGGCAGGCGTCCCAATACTTTTGGTAATATAGTGTATATACTATAGAGTCCAATCAAAAGAAAGTTACAGGTAAAGTGACCCAATGCAACTTTGATTTAAACAATGGCATGCCTCCATCCCTGCATGTATTGTACAAAAAATATAGGAAATAGAGGTGGGACTTTGCATGAAGCATGTCATTGTAATTGATAAAAAAAGCCACACTCCTACTACACAGGCATTGGTAGGTTCATTCACGTTTCTTTACAGACACATATATCTCTCTCCATATATTTGTTGTTCACATATACACCTTATGGGTGTGTTAACTTCTTTATTAATTCAAACTCACATCATTTTTGTGCAGTTGTTGCTCATTTGCAAACTCTTTGTGCTATCAAGTCTTATTCACTTCATTATTATTATTATTATTTCAGATACTTATATAGCGCCGTTAATTCAGCGCTTCACATAGACATTGTACATTCACATCAGTCCCTACCCTCATGGAGCTTACAATCTAAGGTCCCTAACTCACATTCATACATACTAGGGCCAAATTAGACAGGATCCAATTAACCTACCAGCATGTCTTTGTAGTGTGGGAGGAAACCGGAGTACCCGGAGGAAACCCACACAGGCACAGGGAGAACATGCAAACTCCAGGCAGATGGTGTCGTGGTGCTCCATGCACACTTCCCCACACACACACCCTGGTCGCACTCCCGAAATCATTTCACATTCGCCTCACTTATACACACACAATCCCTTCATGTGAACATACACACATTTGACTTCAGTCACATCACTTTTTGTCCATTCTCAGTTATTGGTTTCATGTATTTTATATATTCTTTATCTATTCACAGATTTTGGGTCAAACATGTACACCATACACTCACTGAACATGTGGTGTTGCTATCTGTACCCTTCCGTGGCTGCTGTTCCCCCTGGTCCTTCCCATCTCCGATCATGTTCGGGGGGGGTGGGTGGTATCCTGCCTCAACCCTCGATTGGGGCAATTATCTCCGGACCACCAATTTATTCCCATTTTAGAGCTGGTTATTACTTACAGATCATTCTGAGAGTATTTTTTTGTAAGTGGGTGTTTTTTTGTCACCTTTTCTCCATCTGAGGGCTCTGTATAGTAATAGTCACCTTATCTATTTGATTTTCCAGTACATACGTGCATCTCACCCCTGATGATTGGCAGCAAGCCATGAAACGCGTTGGGTTAACAACCTAGGGTGCCTAGACATATCTATTCCAATCAATTTCAACAATAATATTATTAATTGCCTGTATATTTATTATGCGATTTATGATCTGTAATTCTATTTATTTTTTATCAATTATGTCCATTGATTATGTGTAATAAATGTATTATTATTGCAATTATCATGTTAGTAATCTTTCATGATTACATTTGAAATGATATATTATTTATATATTCATTATGATTATAAACATCATGGACTACCCCTAGGGGATTATGACATTAAATCAAAATTAATTAATTGAATCATTTTCCAATCAAAAGAAGTTTGAAAAAGGATGTGCATGCTCTGAAACACGTTGCCTCCCCTCGCTTGGTGACGTCATCTTGCACGTGATGTGTTCCACCGTGGTTTCCGGTTAGGAAAAAAGCTAGCTTTTTCCTCCGGTGATGAAGGATCCTTGGCACAGATTTTGTCAGAGAACACCAGTTTCTTCCCAGAGATTACACAGATGAGCCTGTTTTGTATTTTAAACATGTGAGTGTCCCTATTTAGGTTTCATAAAATAGTTTGGTCCTTCATGGGGGAAATTGCATATTTTATATTGCCATATTATTGTTGGCTCACAATATCGAATAATGAATTCTAAACTTGGTTAATGGTCCATACAAGACATACAAGTAAGCAACTTTGGGTGACTCGTGATAGGAATGTGATTTCAAGCTGACTATATGGACAAGACATTCCACTCCTGTCATGAATGTGCCATTTTCCAGGTCATACTGCTCTGAGGGTGGGGTGACCATCCAAGATTTATATTACCAGAGGAAAAACTGGCTATGACCTTAGTCTCGTCTCCAGAGGTGCACCATGCAACATGCATGCGTCTGGTCTGATTACCTGGCCATGGCTTTATGGGGGGACTCCGTGGCGAAACAGCATCTTTAGTTAAGTATTCTTGTCATTTTTTCTTTATCTGTATCTGTCATCATCTTTAATAAATGTTATACGTATAATTATTTGTGTGATCTCTTTTTGCACATATCGAATAAAAACTCGAAAAAAACGTAAACACTCACGTGACTGTCACACAACAGTCCTACTGCACTTAGAGGAGCTTTTACTCTCTTTCTTCCCAGCAAATTTTCATGTACTTTTGTTCTGCGCGTATCGGGCCAAAACAAAATGTTCTTTAGGCTATTGTCTCTTCTGAACACATGTTCTTTTACTATAGGCAGTGGCAAAATACTGCATTATGGCCACTAGATGGAGCTGAAGATCAGAGGAAATACAGATGTAGCGCCCTCCTTGTTCAGAGTAGGCTGCTAGGTACATAGTTAAATAGTTAGTCAGGTTGAAAAAAGACACAAGTCCATCCAGTTCAACCATAAAAAAAAAAAAAAATAATAATAATATCGTACAATCCAATAGACCCAATTCTATACCCACAGTTGATCCAGAGGAAGGCAAAAAAACCCAGCAGAGCATGCTCCAATTTGCTACAGCAGGGGAAAAAATTCCTTCCTGATCCCCCAAGAGGCAATCAGATTTTCCCTGGATCAACTTTACCTTTAAATGCTAGTACAGGGGGTCCCCTAGTTACAAACATCCGACTTACAAACGACTCCTACTTACAAACGGAGAGAGACAACAGGAAGTGAGAGGAAATCTACCCCTAGGAAGGGAAATTCTCTCCTATAAGAGCTATTATGGGGAAAAGGTACCTCCACTGATGCTTTATCACCAAGGCTTGTTTCCACAAGAACCCCAAATTTTCAAAATCCAATTGTCATTGGGACAGAAAGTGAGGTGAAATCTTCTGAACAGGGGCACAGACAGCAAAACAAATGTTACAGGGGTGTTAACCCTTCCCTATGCTATCCAAAAAGCTTAAAAATATTTTTTTTGGCTGGAGCTACACTTAAAAAATGTACCTGTTCCGACTTACAAACAGATTCAACTTAAGAACAAACCTACAGTCCCTAACTTGTTTGTAACCCGGGGACCCCCTGTACCCAGTTATATTATGTACATTTAGGAAAGAAATAGTTACATAGTTACTCAGCTCCTCTGTAAACAGTGGAGCAGGTGATTGATTGCTTGGGGCTATTCAGTGTTTCACAGGCTGCTGTTCTACTACTACCCATGTCTTCTAGAGACCTCCTAGAAGTAAAGTGGGAGGATAAGCAGGACAGGCAGCCTAAATATGTATGGAACTCCAGCCAATCCCTGGGTAGGTGTGCCCAGAAGGTGGAGGGAAAGTCCATAGGTAGTTTAAGGCCTGGCAGCAGAGAGCAGAGTTCCTGGGTCCAGTCCTACAGGAGGACACTCTTGTGCATGGGTTCTGCCTCTGAGGCAGAGAGAGAGGGAACTGGAGGAGCCAAGGTGAAGACATCGAGGTCCCAGCAAGCTGGAGAACCTATTGAAGAGAACCTTAACTAGTGGGTCTCGGTCAAGAGCACTAAAGCTTACCATAGATGGATGGAAATTCAGCCTGTTCAACAGGAACCAGATGAATTTCAATCCATCTTTGGGCTGGTTGGATGTACTGAATTCGACCGACTTCAGTACAACAAGCTCGTTATTTTTTTTTCATACAATCACTGCCAGTGGCTTTAACTGTCAGAGATGATCATTGTATCCTGGTGGTGGATAAACCTTCTGCTGTTAGAATACAATAGCACAGTGGGAGGGATTGTCCCATCATCTTCTTGATGGGGGAATCGAGTAGTTTCCTTTCCTTCAATCCATGGTTCCAAGGAAAGAAAATTGCAAGATCTATGGCTAGCCTAGGAGAACCTTGTACTTGTACCATAATACTTCCCGGAAATAGGGCATAGCCTCTGGCAATTCTAATTGTCTTCTATATCTAAACCTTCACTAAAAACTATTAAACAGATATATACACTCACCAGCCACTTTATTAGGTACACCTTGCTAGTACCGGGTTGGACCCCTTTTTGCCTTCAGAACTGCCTTCATTCCTAATGGAATTCTTCAAATAATCAACAAGGTGTTGGAAACATTCTTTAGAGATTTTGGTCCATATTGACATGATAGAATCACGCAGTAGCCTATAGATTTGTCGGCTGCACATCCATGATGTGACTCTCCCGTTCCCACATCTCAACGGTGCTCTATTGGATGAGATCTGGTGAGTGTGGAGGTCATTGGAGTACAGGGACCTCATTGTCCAGTGGTGAGATGATCTGAGCTTTGTGACATGGTGCATTATCCTGCTGGAAGGAGCCATCAGAAGATGAGGACACTGCAGTCATAAAGGGATGGACATGGTGAGCAGCAATACTCGGGTAAGCCGTGGCATTAAAACGATGCTCAATTGGTACTAAGTGTGCCAAGAAAATATCCCCCTCACCCTTATACCACCACCACCAGCCTGAACCGGTGATACAAGGCAGGATGGATCCATGCTTTCATGTTGTTTACACCAAATTCTGACCCCACCATCTGAATGTCGCAGTTGAAATCGAGACTCAGACTAGGCAACATTTTTCCAATCTTCTATTGTCCAATTTTGGTGAACCTGTGCAAATTGTTTCCTGTTCTTAGCTGACAGGAGTGGCACCCGGTGTGATCCTCTGCTGCTGTAGCCCATCTTCTTCAAGGTTTGATGTGTTGTGCATTCAGAGACGGTATTCTGCATACCTTGGTTGTAACGAGTGGTTATTTGAGTTACTGTTGCCTTTCTACCATCTCAAACCAGTCTGCCCCTTCTCCTCTGACATCAGCATTTTCATCCACACAACTGTCGCTCACTGGATATTTTCTATTTTTCTCCACCATTCTCTGTAAACCCGAGAGATGGTTGTGCGTTGAAAATCCCAGTAGATCAGCAGTTTTTGAAATACTCAGACCAGCCCGTCTGGCACCAACAACCATGCCACGTTCAAAGTTACTTAAACCCCCTTCTCCTCTATTCTGATGCTCAGTTTGAACTTCAGCAAGTCATCTTCACCACGTCTAGATGCCTAAATGCATCGCGTTGCTGCTTTGTGATTGGCTGGATTAGCAATTTGTGTTACCAAGCAATTGACCCTAATAAAGTGGCTGGTGAGTGTCTATGGCGGCAGCCATCTTTAAAAGACCAGATGGGCAGCTCTCTCATGAGAAAGGCGAGAGGTATTACAATATTAGTCACAGGTGATTGCAGTGACTAATAAGAAATAGTTACTGGAACCTTATTAAAGCTTTGGGAAGGTGCATTTAAGCAGCGACAGATCTGTAATTGTTCTCCAAATCTCCTGGGCTTTGCCGAGGCACGTCGCAAGGCTGGCTCCTGCCAATAGTGTCGCCCAAGACTCTCCTTGTAATTAAGGTCACTCTTCTCACCCTTCATCTGCCTCGTTATTAAGAGCTTCATTAACAAATCACAGAGAAACATCAGCTCCATGACGAGACACAAGTGCTCTCCTTCAATGGAACGCGGCGGAAGACCGAAGGTAACTGAATGGAGTCATTGTGCGCCTTATCGCAACATTATCTTAAACGGGGGTATAAATGATCAGCTGAATGATGAGGTCGATGTCAGCTTTGGATAGCTCAAATTAATCCATTCTGTTCAAGACGCGTCTGATTGTAATCTTCAGAGTCACAACCTCCTGCCCGAGTCTGCGTGGAGCGCTCTGTTTACTTTCTGGTAGAGACATAGATTTCACTTGTCCCGGGTTTCCCCGATATGTTTCTAAATTTTAAAGAATGTCTTCAGAAAATGTTTGAAGTTTGTATCCCTGAAAAGACAAGGCCGTAGCTATGAAGGAAGTGAATTAAGATCATTTTTTGGCTCTTCAGCACTGCGCTACTTTGGCAATTACTCAATCACTTAACTCTGTACAAAAATTAAATTTATATTTTTTTTAATAAAAAAAATATAAAAAAAAAAAAAATTTAAACATAAAAAAAAAATATATATATATATTTTCTACTTTGTTATAAAACATATCCAAAAAAAAGAAAAAAAAATCTAATTTCCTCATAAATTTAGGCCAAAAAGGTATTCTTCTACATTTCTTTGGTAAACAAAAAAAATCCCAATAAGTCTATATCAACCACTTTCCGTCGGATAGGCATACATGGACGTCCTCCCGTTTTAGCGGTTATACCGGGTTGATGCAACCACAGGCATCACCCCGGTATCGTTCCTTTCAGCCAATGATTGCCTGCTGCATCGTAGGAACAATCATAGCGGCAGTTCAGCCACTTGACTGGTCTTGCGGGAGGGGACACCCCCCCCTCCCGCCACCCTCAGCCGCTTGACTGTTCTTACAGGTGGCGGGAGGGGACGTCCCCCCACCTCCTGCCGCCAGTGGAAGTTCATTATAGAGAATACCGGTGATCAGATGGTCGCGGCAGTCTCTATGACTCTCAGAACAGAACGATCTCAGCTTTCCAGCCCAACACAAGGCAGTATTTACAACTGCCAGGCTTGATGTGACGTCCTGCTGACAAAATCCTGCTGTAGCCAGTGACAATGTGGATTAACGCGGGCGCACCCCTAACCCGAAACAGGCTGGATGACATACATGTACGTCATCCAGCCTATGGTTCAAGAAAGGCTGATCGCACTCCCAAGTATGATTACTTTACTGAAGATAAAAATCCATCAACATACATCATAAGACCTCTATGCAGGCATTGCAAGATTAACGCGTTTAACGAATCAAGCCTTGCTAATCCTAATCATGTACGTCATCCATCCTGTCTGTGCCGCCCTGCTGTAGAAAGTGTACTGCGGCCTGGGCGGCAAGTGGTTAAGAATAGAAAGAGTAAAGTAGTGGTACTTCCCCAGTATTGGTGCTCTGCTGTCGTTGTTACCTTCTGGCTTTTATGGTGTGGGTCTTGCGGGATCTTCCTAGTGGGAAAGAAACTAAATTAAGTGCCCACTAGGTAAGGTAGGGGATGAGAGTATTTTCTTGGTGTGGAGATTTCCGAGGGGCCCAAGGCCTCCTGATCTGAGCTTTGTTACCTTGTCTGGATGAAGGCAGAAAGCCTGCAATGTCAATTGCCCTGGAAGTGGTTATCTGGAGGTACTGGAGTAACACTTTCGGTTTGGGACCCCACTGTGTGAAACTGCACTAGGCCATGACACCTTTTGCTTTTTTTTCCCTGCACCTCGCTTGGCATTTCGGTTAAGACCAGGGCAATTTTTGTTACCAGAATGCAAGGCCTAGCCATTGTAAATACTTTGGCAGCTTCTTTATTTTTTAATTATTACTCTCCACATGTGTCACTGCATTTGGTTTGTAAGTTTTTTCCCCAGCTTACAAGATGGTATGGTGTGGGTGTGGGTCTTTGGGCCTAGCCTGAAGTCTAAGAGGAGGATGTTGGGCTCTTATGTTCCTTTCTTCCCAGTCTCTGTGGTTGGCTTTGGCTGATCATGAGGAGAGGGGTACGCCGGGCCTTTTAGGCCTTACCAGGAGTCTTTGGGAGGGAACCATATGACACACCCTAGTGTGTTTTTTTGGTTTAATAAAGAAAAAAAGAACAAAAAAAATGTCACTTACCAGATAGGTCAGAAGAAGTAGGCTGATGATGGAGGGTCCAGTTGGAGAATTGAAGTCATTGTGTGAACATCCTCCCTGCCCCCTTTATCAGTTTTGGATGGTCTAGATCAGTGTTTCTCAACTCCAGTCCTCAAGGCGCACCAACAGGTCATGTTTTCAGGATTTCCCTCAGATGAAACAGCTGTGGTAATTACTAAGGCAGTGAAAACTGATCAAATCACCTGTTCAAAATAGTGGAAATCCAGAAAACCTGACCTGTTGGTGCGCCTTGAGGACTGGAGTTGAGAAACACTGGTCTAGATTTAGGTTGTAGAAGAAGCTGCCCTAAGGGGGTTTAAATCTGGTGTTTTAGGGGAAAATTGGTGGGGACCCATCTTCAGTATGGTGTCCTCTAGTTGGTCTAGTCAAGTCATGGTAACTGGGTAGCTGTTGACCAGTCCATGATGCTGCATTTTGAGTCTGGAAGCATAACTTAGCTAATTGGTGCCACAGACAGGTTTTTTAGGTGCGGTTATATGGTGCCTTCAAGGACCTGTAACCTGATTTGAATTGTCATGTTATGTTTTGTTATTTAATCCCTTTCTGTCACCACCTCCCAGCCCTTTAAGAGGTTCTAAATGCCGAGAGTCAAAGGTGGGCTTTTTGATCATGTGACCGCTGTGATTGGCTTTTGCAGTGGAACAGTTGTGGGATTAAGCACTGTATGGCCATATGGTGTGACCAAATCCCCATATTTTTGCTTATTTGCTTAATATGTTCAGGTGCTTTAAATAGCCTTGCAGGATTTATGTATGTAATTTGTGTATGTGTGCGCTATAATCTTGTTCTGTTTGTATGGTCTTATATCAGCACCATCTTTAATGTAATGCATTGTTAGGGTGTGCCCCCCAAGTATTTGTTTGGCTTTTACAGTGGACACATTATCGGAAGGCTCCTGGTGCCAAGTAGGCATCAGGAACTTTCCAGTACCCGTCGGTAACTGTGCTGGAAAGATGCAGGGTGGGCACTCTCAGCACAGAAATGTTTACATTTGGGGCACATTTATGTGGCCTCTCGACATTAGAGCCCACCAGCAGAGAGGCCGCCTATATGCGTATGGCCACCGGGAGGAGGTATATGGTTTATGTTGTTATTTATAACAAAAGGCTACTATGGCCATTTGAACTCTACTTTAGAGTAGTGTGTTTTCTAAAGGGTGGGGCTATAGGAAGGTGTAGTTGGGATGATGATCAGATGGGACTTATTAGGAGGGTGACCGCTAAACTACCATGGTTACACACTAGGCCCAACTCCCTGCTGCCTAAACTTTCTTATAGCACCCTCTATGTTATTTATTTCTTGAAGTAATTTTATATACCTACATTTTTTTCTATTGGGTCTTTGGTCTGGTCACATGAATTCACTGGTCCTCTTTCTCCTCTTCTACTGGTCATGGACAGGCCTTAATGTGGTGCCCCTCGCTGCAAAATTCTCTTATGCCGCGTACACACGGTCGGACTTTCTGGCATACTTGGTCCGGCGGACTTCTCGCGTGTGTGGGCGGCGGCGGACTTTTCCGGCGGACTTCTTCCCAAAAGCCCGCCGGACCTAGATTTGAAGAAAGTTTCAAATCTTTCCGTCGGACTCAGTTTCGGGCGGAAAGTCCGCTCGTGTGTGTGCTGGTCCGACGGAAAGCCCGCTCGTGTGTAGGCTGGTCCGACAGACCAAATGCGACACGAGGGCAGGGTATTGCATCTCGCGCTCGCTGCAATAGGAAAAACAAATCTTCCTATTGCGGCGAGCGCGGGGCATACCAGGCCCTTAGGTCTGGTATGGATTATAAAGGGGAACCCCTACGCCGAAAAAACGGCGTGGGGCCCCCCCTAAAATCCATACCAGACCCCGATCCGAGCACGCAGCCTGACCGGTCAGGAAAGGGGGTGGGGACGAGCGAGCGCCCCCCCCTCCTGAACCGTACCAGGCCGCATGCCCTCAACATGGGGGGTGGGTGCTTTGGGGGAGGGGGGCGCCCTGCGCCCCCCCCCCAAAGCACCTTGTCCCCATGTTGATGAGGACAAGGGCCTCTTCCCGACAACCCTGGCCGTTGGTTGTCGGGGTCTGCGGGCGGGGGCTTATCGGAATCTGGGAGCCCCCTTTAATAAGGGGGCCCCCAGATCCCGGCCCCCCACCCTATGTAAATGAGTATGGGGTACATGGTACCCCTACCCATTTACCTAGGAAAAAAGTGTAAGTAATAAAACACACTACACAAGTTTTAAAAATATTTTATTAAACAGCTCCGGGGGGGGGGATCTTCCTCCGGCTTCGGGGGTCTTCTTCCGGCTTCGGGGGTCCCTCCGCTTCATCTTCTCCCGGCGTCCGGTTGGTTCTTCTCCGCTCTCCGGCCTCTTCTCCCGGTGTCGCAGGTCTTCGGCCGGCCCCTCCGCTGTCTTCATGTAGCTCTATTGCCAGCGGAGGTCCGGACTTCTGGGCTTCTTGGCTTCTCTTCTCTTCTCTTCTCTTCCCCCAGATGTTGACACGACGCTCTCTCCGGCTGGACTGGTCTCTGAGGGCTGCGTTGTGACTTATATAGGCGGAGACCCCGCCCCCATATGATGTCACAGTCCTTGGGCATGCTGGGACTGTGACGTTTTAGGGGGCGTGGTCGAAAGTCCGTCGGAAAGACGGGCGGACTTAGCCCGCCGGAAAGTCCCGGCGTGTGTGGGCAAGTCCGTCCGTTTTAAAGTCCGGCGCACCTGGCGGACAAAGTCCGTCGGAAAGTGTGCCGGACCAAGTAGGATAGAAAGTCCGACCGTGTGTACGCGGCATTAGAGATCAGAATACTCACTTCTTTTGAGCTCAGGGTGTCAAGGACCTACCCTCTGGGGGCATGTCACCAGGCTTGTAGGCAGGGGTCACTTGGTTGCCCCTTTAAGGAAGGTTTCTTCTTCAAAACCTTCCAGGAAGAAGAGGATTCCATATCCTTCCTGGCAGGAACTTATATAAGCTTGCGGTAGGAGCTTAGCTTAGAGTAGTTTGGGTTAGCTATTGGAAAGAGCAGAGCCAACAGAGAATATGGGATAAGCAGATATGTTTCTTTCTTTGCTAAGCCTGGGATGGGCACCCCTATTACTGGACACTGAGGCCCCATTCACACCTGGGCATTTTGTAGCTTGGAGCTCCAAAATGTTGGAGATAAAAAAAAAAAAAATCAATTATTCTCCATGGAGATGTTCACATCTCCACTCTGTCACTGAAAGCCAAATGCTTGAAGCTCAAAAAATTTTTGAAATGTATTTTGTAGCTCGATTTGGGCACATTGGTGTGCTTTTTTAAGTGCTTTTCCCCATAGAAATTTCCAAGTTTGAGTGTTTTTTGTGCATTTTAGTTGTGTGCTTTTCTTCTCCATTGCAATAATTAAATAAAAATAAATAATCATAAATTAATTAAAATAAAAAATAAGTATCATAAATAAATATTAATTTAAAAATACATAAAATAAATACATTAACCCCTAAGCCCAACAAAAAATAAATAGATTAAATAATTAACCCCTAACTTTAACTCCTAACCCTTACCCCTAATGCTAACCCCCTAGCCTGAACAAAAGTAAATAAATATTGATTTTTTTATTGTGTAATTATTTATTTATTCATTATTATTATTATTATTAGTAGCAGTATTAACACCCTGACCCTAACAAAAATAAATAAATATCACTAACCCTAATCATAACCCTAACCTCAACCCTAACCTAACCTCTAACCCCTTACACTAACAATAATAATAAATTAATAATACATAGTTACATAGTTGAAAAAAGACACAAGTCCATCAAGTCCAACCTATGTGTGTGATTTTATGTCAGTATTACATTGTATATCCCTGTATGTTGCGGTAATTTAGGTGCTTATCTAATAGTTCCTTGAAACTATCGATGCCCCCCGCTGAGACCACCGTAAAGAACCCTCTACACATTTTAAGGTTAAACCTCTTTTCTTCTAATTTTAGTGAGTGGCCACGAGTCTTATTAAACTCTCTTCTGCGAAAAAGTTTTATCCCTATTGTGGGGTCGCCAGTATGGTATTTGTAAATGGAATTCATATCCCCTCTCAAGCGTCTCTTCTCCAGAGAGAATAAGTTCAGTGCTCGCAACCTTTCCTCATAACTAAGATCCTCCAGACCCTTTCAAAGCTTTGTTGCCCTTCTTTGTACTCGCTCTATTTTCATCACATCCTTCCTGAGGACTGGTGCCCAAAACTGGACAGCATACTCCAGGTGCGGCCGGACCAGAGTCTTGTAGAGCGGGAGAATTATCGTTTTATCTCTGGAGTTGATCCCCCTTTTAATGCATGCCAATATTCTGTTTGCTTTGTTAGCAGCAGCTTGGCATTGCATGCTATTGCTGAGCCTATCATCTACTAGGACCCCCAGGTCCTTTTCCATCCTAGATTCTCCCAGAGGTTCTCCCCCCAGTGTATAGATTGCATTCATATTTTTGCCACCCAAATGCATTATTTTACATTTTTCCACATGAACCCTCATTTGCCATGTAGTTGCCCATCCCATTAATTTGTTCAGAACTTTTTGCAAGGTTTCCACATCCTGCGGAGAAGTTATTGCCCTGCTTAGCTTAGTATCGTCTGCAAATACAGAGATTGAACTGTTTATCCCATTATTGAGGTCGTTTATGAATAAATAAAATAGGATTGGTCCCAGCACAGAACCCTGGGGGACACCACTACCCACCCCTGACCATTCAGAGTATTCCCCACTTATCACCACCCTCTGAACTCACCCTTGTAGCCAGTTTTCAATCCATGTACTCACCCTATGGTCCATGCCAACGGACCTTATATTGTACAGTAAACGTTTATGTGGAACTGTGTCAAATGCTTTTGAAAAATCCAGATACACCACGTCTACGGGCCTTCCTTTATCTAGATGGCAACTCACCTCCTCATAGAAGGTTAGTAGATTGGTTTGGCAAGAACGATTCTTCATGAATCCATGCTGATTACTGCTAATGATACCGTTTTCATTACTAAAATCTTGTATATAGTCCCTTATCATCCCCTCCAAGAGCTTGCATAGTATTGATGTTAGGCTAACTGGTCTGTAATTCCCAGGGATGTATTTTGGCCCTTTTTTAAATATTGGTGCTACATTGGCTTTTCTCAATTGGCTTTTCTCCAATCAGCTGGTACCATTCCAGTCAGTAAAAATTAGGAACAATTACTGGAAATTACTTGACTGAGTTCCCTAAGTACCCTCGGGTGCAAGCCATCTGGTTCTGGTGATTTATTAATGTTAAGTTTCCCAAGTCTATTTCTAATTCTGTCCTCTGTTAATAATAATAAAGAAATAAAAGCTGATGGAAAAGCTAAAAAAGCTAAAAAAGCTAAAAAAGCTGAAAAACCTAGCAACAAATGATGCAACAGATGATAGTTTTCTCTATTGGCTAAAATGCCAGAGTGCAAACACGCTGTATAAAAATGTGCAAATCATGCATAAAAACACGCCAAAAAACATGGGTAAACTGCTCAAAGGCGGTACGCTCAGGTGTAAATACAGCCTTATACTGTGTGCACACGGGCGGACTTTTCGACCGTACTGGTCCGAATCTGTCAGACAATCCGACCGTGTGTGGGCTTCACCGGACCTGCAGCGGACTTTTTCTGTCGAAAATCAGACAGACTTTAGATTTGGAACATGTTTCAAATCTTTCAGACGGACTTGAGTCCGGTCGAAAAATCCGTTCGTCTGTATGCTAGTCAGATGGACAAAAAAGGACGCAAGGGCTGCTATTGGCTACTGGCTATGAACTTCCTTATTCTAGTCCCGTCGTACGTCATCGCGTTCAAACCAACGGACTTTCGAATGAACTTTAGCCTATTCGTGTGTGGGCAAGTCCGGTCATCCGAAAGTCCGTCGTAACTCCGTCGGAAAGACCATCGGACCTTTGATGCTGAAAAGTCCGCCCGTGTGTACACGGCTTTACTGGCTGAATCACCAAGTGAACATATAAAAAAAAAAAAAAGAAAACGAATGCAGCCATCACATATAAGAATTGGTAAGCTGCAATATAATAAAAGGTTTGCTTTGGGGTTTATTACTGCTTCAAATTTTTTTTACAAAAAATGGACTAGGCCTTTAAATCTGAGCGCTGCCATGTGCTCTGTAAGATATATATCACATGGTTCAAAGTGTACAGTTGTAATTACCGATAAATGATTAATTTACCATAACGGCAATTAGTGTTTATTTAATTAAAACCACCATTGAGCGTATAGGCCTTTACTGAATAATTACTGTTTGCTTTGTTCCAATGAGGGTGGTCCTGTTTATCTGCAAATAATTGAATGTCAATACTTTGCTCATTGCATAAGGAGTGAAGGAAAAAAAAAAGAATTATCGTTATTGTATGATGAATAATAATTCCATGCAATAATTTATGTGTAACTCTTACTGGATATACAGTATAAATCCATCAACTATGATAAGGTGGGAATTTACCCTTCTGCACAATTCTCCTACTACAATGACTCTCAGCTGATTTAAAACTTTGTGAGCACCAAATGCGTTTACAAACCCAGATATTATGTTGTAAATGTAGCAGTGGCATCATCACTGTGCTGCAGATAGCCTGTGCAGAGAGCAGAGCTGTGGGAGGGGCCCAGAAGGCTCCACCCATTACAGGCTGCCTGCAGAAAACTACAGGAGGGGCGGAGACAAGACCAGTCACCCTGCACAAGGAGAGAGAGCAGCAGTGAGTGGTCTTTATTACAGGAACGTCTCACACTGGATTACTGCACAGATCTGGAAGAAATACTTGTATTTAGACAATATTTGCCTATCTGGAAGTTTAGCTTTAACCACTTCAGCTCCGGAAGGTTTACCCACTTCAAGACCAGGCCATTTTTTGCGATACGGCACTGCGTTACTTTAACTGACAATTGTGTGGTCATGTGACATTGTACCCAAATAAAAATTTAATTTATTTTTTTCCCACAAATAGAGTTTTCTTTTTGTTGTATTTGATCATTTTTTGCGCTATAAACAAAAAAAAGACAGACAATTAAAAATAAATAAATAAAAAATAGACAATTGACAGGCAGAGTAAAAAACAGACAATCTTTACAAATGGTCTGTAAATTTGTGGACGGTTGGCAACCCTGGTAGCAAGTCAGAAGCTGAAAGGTTGCAGCAAAGGGCTGCAATGTGTCAAATGTTTGTGAACACAGACTGACTGTGTTCTCTGAGCAGAAATCTTAGTCTAGGAAGGTGGCTAGGGTGATGCCTGAACAAAGAAGGCTCCGTCCTTCTGGAGATAAAGGCAGATGAGGTTCTTTATTACACACAAATACCTGGATGTGTTACACTGACCCAGTATGCTGCACTTATGAAATATATACAGTGGGAGGAATAATTATTTGATCCCCTGCAGATTTTGTGCAATTTGCCCACTTGCAAAGAAAGGAAGGGTCTATCATTTTTATCATAGGTGTATTTTAAATGATAGATACAGAATATCAAACAATAATCCAGAAAAAAACACACATGAAACAAATGTTATAAATTGAGTTGCAGTTCAGTGAGTAAAATAAGTATTTGATCCCCAAGCAAAACATGGCTTGGTGAAGAAACCCTTGCTGGCAATCACAGAGGCAAAACGTTTCTTTTAGTTGGTGACCAGGTTTGCACACATCTCAGGAGGGATTTTGGTCCACTCTTCTCTACAGATCTTCTCTAAATCCTTAAGGTTTCTTGGCTACTCAAAGTTTTAGCTCCCTCCATACGTTTTCTATAGGATTAAGGTCTGGAGACTGACTAGGCCACTCCTTAATGCGCTTCTTCTTGAGCCACTCCTTAGCTGCCTTGGCGGTATGTTTTGGGACATTGTCATGCTGGAAGACCCATCCATGACCCATCTTCAGTGTTCTGGCTGAGGGAAGAAGGTTCTCATCCAAGATTTTACAATACATGGCCCCGCCCATTGGCCCCTCATTGCGGCAAAGTCGGCATGTAACTTTAGTAGAGAAACAGCCCCACAGCATCATGTTTCCACCTCCGTGATGGACTGTAGGGATGGTGTTCTTAGAGTCATAGTCAGCATTTTTCTTCCTCCATACACAGCGGATTGAGTTAATGCCAAAAGAACTCAATTTTGGTCTCATCTGAGCACAGAACTTTCTCCCAATCCTTCTCTGAATCATTTAGATGTTCACTGGCAAACTTCAGATGGGTCTATACATGTGACTTCTTGAGGAGGAGGACCTTGCAGGAGCTTCAGGATTTCAATCCATGGTGGTGTATTGTGTTACCAATGGATTGTTTGGTGACTATGGTCCCAACTGCCTTGAGATCATTCACAAGCTCCTCCCGTGTAGTTCTGGGCTGATCCCTCACTTTTCTCATGATCATCCTTACCCCATGAGACGAGATCTTTCATGGAGCTCCAGACTGAGATTGATGGTTATTTTGTATTTCTTCCATTTGGGAATACTCACTCCAACAGTTGTCTCCTTCTCACCAAGCTTCTTGCTGATGGTCTTGTAGCCCATTCCAGCCTTGTGCAGGTCTACAAGCTTGTCCCTGAAGCCCTTTGACAGCTCTTCGGTCTTACCCATGATGGTGAGGTTTGAGAATGGAAGAGATTCTGTGGACAGGTGTCTTTTATACACATAACGAGTTGACATTAGAAGCACCTTCTTAACTTGACAGGACTAATCTGTGTACCACATGTAGCCAGTCTGTGGGAGCCAGAATTATTGTTGGTTGCTTGGGGAACAATTACCGGTACATATTTTACTCACTGAACTGCAACTCAATTTATAACATTTGTATCGTGTGTTTTTTCAGGATTTTTGGTTGATATTCTGTCTCTATCATTTAAAATACACCTATGATAAAAATGATAGACCCTTCATTTCTTTGTAAGTGGGCAAACTCACAAAATCTGCAGGGGATCAAATAATTATTTTCCCCACCGTGTATCCTATTTTAGGTCCACTTTAAATTAATTGGCCTAAAAAAGAACCTACTTGTCTTTATGGCAAATTTAGGCATTCGGGCAGATTTTCCTTTTTTTTTTGTAAAGGGTGTCTTGGCATTGCGGCTCCCGTTTCCTTTACTCTCTCCAGCAGCAGAAACTTGACAGCGCGGCCCGGGAAAGGTAATAACATATTTATAAAGCATCACTTATAATTCTTTCTGTTGCTTTTACGAGCCTTCAGAAAATGTACGTCGTGTTCCCTCGACAAGTTAGTGCCTTCCTCCGGTAACGCAACTAATTCTCCGGCGCAAAGAGTTCACCATGCAGAAAATAGCTGCTGCAATTTATTACAAAGATACAGTACGGATACATATTTATATCGATATTTTACTGCGCAATATTCCGAGCTGCAAACACCGAGATGAGCCGCATAATAAGATTCCGCGCTCGCCGGCCGAGGGAATCTTCACTTGCGTCGCAAGAGCTTTTATTTATTTATTTTATTTTTTTAATTATTATTATTGAAGAGGGTGCTATGGAAACTTCAAAGGTGTAAACATGGCAACATGCAAAAAAAATCAATCGGTGAGCTGATAACATGAGCAGAGGAATTTCGCAACAAGTCAGAATGTCCAGTTGATTTACTTTAACCTTTTCAGCTCTGAAAGATTTACCCCCCCCCCCTTCATGACCAGGCCAAATATGGCACTGCGTTGCTTTAACTGACAATAGCGCGGACGTCCTTTTTTAACAAACATAGAGATTTCTTTTGGAGGCATTTGATCACCAAACAGCAGTTTTTAGTTTTATAAACAAAAAAAACACCAGTAACCCCACGTTCACACCTATGCGTTTTTTAGTGCATTTTGCAGAAATGTAACTACAGTCCATTTTACATGGTTTCCTATGGTACTAGTTCACATCTATGCATTTTGCGGCCGGTGCGTTTTTGGAAAGGGTCGGGGACTTTTTTACCGCTATTTGCGGCTACTAGATTTCAATGGAGCTGCACCAGAAACGCAAGTGGTGCATTTTTGATGTGATTTTTGATGTGTTTTGGCGGTTCTTGTTTTACCACTGTATATAGCTGGTTGCTAAGCAGGGGGCCGGGAAGCTGGCCACCACGTCCTTAGCAATCGATGAGTCATCAGCTGTGAAGGAAATAGAAGAAGAAAACAAAGGGGACCTGCAGGATGGTTTTACAGAAAGGGCAGTTCTTTATGATGTTCTTCTGCCGGATATCATTGGGACACTTTAGGAAGCGTTGGTGCACTTAATTATAGTTTTAGTAAGCCAGCATGCAGCATAGGTGCGGAAAAGATGCAATATACTTAAAGGAGAAGTCCAGCCAAAGCTCGTTTGGCTGGACTTCTCCTATGGATCACAGGAGTGCAGTCAGTTTTGCACTTCTGTGACCTGTTTCCAGCAGAGAGCGGGCTGACATCCGCTCTCTGCTGACGTCACAGCAGTCGGTCCAGACTCAGCTATCATTAGACAGATCCCTGGATCAGCACCCGGCTCAGCCTCTCAGTGAGCCGCTAAGAGCCTTAGCCGACCGCTCCCACCCCCTCCACAACCCAGCGCTCCAGTGGGCGAGGAGGGGGCAGAGCAGAGAGCGGTGACTGACACAAAGAGAGCATGGGTCCGTAAGGCCTATTTAGCGCCGGCTACCACTGGGCAAACTAGACAGCCGCCTAGGGCGCACTGCCACCTAGGGCACAGCCAGGGCTCTGCAGCCGTGATCGCACACCGAGAAGGAGGGGGAGATTTGCAGTCACCCAATAGGCCTCCTCTCCTCCTCCGTCCCTGGGATCTGAGCAGTGCTGGTGTGACAGTGTCCAGGCAGCAGCCCTTTCAGCTCTCTGCCCGCCTCCCTCCCTGGGTGATGTGAAGTGATTGGGGGAGCAGGGCGAGCGGCATCGTGGACGAAGACAGCTAAGATGGATCCACCTAGGCCCGGACTGGCCACAGGACACACGCCGAGTATCTGCCCGGTGGGCCAAGGCTGCTGGGCCACTTGTCCTGGTGGAGCCCAAAGCGAAGCTGTTCCTGCAGCCCGCCCCGCTCACCCAGCCTCTCTACGGCCGTTCATCAGGACCCAAAGAACAGCTGATCTGTCACGGGGGAAGTAGCTGGAGGAGGTCTCCCCTGCGTGAGCTGTGACTCACATCCTGTAGGAGACCCCATCTCCTGATTTTGGGACAGGTGACACTGGCTGCCGTTGCCTGACACGTGGAGGGAGCCGCAAAAAAAGTGCCAGTGATGATATCCCACAAGGTAAGAGCCCCCCCTCCTCTCCTGTCCACCTGGCTGCACCCCCCTTCTGTCCACCTGGCTGTATCCCCCCCTTCCCCCTGGCTCTGTCCTCCGCCCTACCTGGCTGCACCCCCCCTCTTCTGTCCTCCTGGCTGTATCCCCCCCTTCCCCCTGGCTCTGTCCTCCGCCCTACCTGGCTGCACCCCCCCTCTTCTGTCCTCCTGGCTGTATCCCCCCCTTCCCCCTGGCTCTGTCCTCCGCCCTACCTGGCTGCACCCCCCCTCGCCAGTCTACCTGGCTCTGTCCTCTTTCTCCACCCCCCCCTCATCAAATGGTTCCATCCTTCCTCCACCTAGCTGCACCTCCCTCCTGTACACCTGGCTGCACCCCCTCTCCTGTCCACCTAGCTCCGTCCTTCCTCTACCTGGCTGCACCCCCTCTCCTGTCCACCTAGCTCCGTCCTTCCTCTACCTGGCTGCACCCCCCCTCTCCACCTGGCCGTACCCCCTTTCCTGTCCACCTGGCTCCGTCCTCTCCTAGCATCCAAACCCCTGCATAACACTAACCTGATGTCATGTAGGGGCTTTTTAAGTGTTGCCTATGAAAAAAAATATAGGGTACTGAAGTTTTTCACCATTTTTCACCACATGTAAAGCCCCTATAGATCATCAGTTTAATGTTATGCAGGGGCTCTGGTGCTAGAATTATTGAATGATTTTCGTTTTTTTTTGTTGTTTTTCTTTGGGGGGGGGCAAGTAGCTGGCCTTGCCTGGGGCGCAAAATTGTCTAGCACCGGTCCTTGGCCTAATTGAACTGTCAGTTTAAAATCAGCTAAATACATCTTAGGCACATTAAAATAAAAGGTGTGTTGAGTCTTAGAGTTCAATTTCTTTAGAAAGCATGCGCAGCCTAAGTTGAAAAACCTGTCCCCTGCCAGCATGCTGCAGAGAAACATCCTTACTCTCTGTGTGGAAGCAGTGATCTCTCTGCAGAGGTCAGACAATGCCCCCCTCTTGATTTAGACCTATAGCTCTGAAAGCAGCAAAGCTCATGCTCCCTGTTGATTGGAGAGCGCCAGCTCTGACTAAGCAGGGGTTGCATCAGATCTCTGTAGAGGGACCACTGCTTCCACATAGAGAGCAAGGGTCTTTCTGAACAGCAGGCTGGAGCTCCCCCAGTGAGCAGGGAGCATGAGAAATGCTGATTTGCAGAGCTATAGGTCTAAATCAAGAAGGGGTGTGTCTGACCTCTGCAGAGGGGCCACTGCTTCCACATAGAGAAGAAAGGGTCCTATTCTGCACAATGCTGGCAGTCTTTTCTACCAGTGGCAGCTGGTGCTTGATAATTCAGGTGGGGAGGGCGCGGCAAACAAAACCCCCCACCCTCCCTTGGCGAGAGACGGACATTAACACAGGGAACACGTCACCCCACTCCGAGCCATCCCTGGAGTGGGTCCATCGTTCTTCCCCTTCTCCCCTGTGGTCTCCTCCCTCCTCCTCCTCCCCCTTGGCCAATAAAATTGCTTCTCCTTTTGGCCAATCGGGAAACGGGAGGGGGGGGGGCTGGACGCATGGAGTGGTAGGGGGGGGCGGTGCCCGTGCGCCCCCAATGGACGGGCCGCCACTGCTTTCACCTGTAGAACTTTGAATACCTTTTCCTTTGGTATAAGCTTCTCCCTTTCACCCAACCATTTTCTACAGGGCCCTGCACTG
The DNA here is from genome assembly GCA_037952925.1 of Lithobates clamitans. Lineage (NCBI taxonomy): Eukaryota > Metazoa > Chordata > Amphibia > Anura > Ranidae > Lithobates > Lithobates clamitans. Next base: position 1,989,470 of record JBBGZY010000572.1, on the reverse strand, counting down.
CGCCAGTGACCTTCGCTGTGCTTCGCCAGCCTGTGCGCCCGCTATAAGCGCCATGGGTTCCTCCATCCCACCATTCATTATTATCATATGTGCATTACCCGAATAAACAACATATTTTATGGCTGCGATGAGAGCGCTTTAAACAAATTACAGGCAACATCTTCTCCTAAAGCTGAAAAACGAGATTTGCACAGTTGCAATGAATTGGAAAATAGCTCTCAGCACCAAATTTCATCTTCCGATGTGTCTTCCTACAGGATAATACAGCGAGAGGTGAGGGGGAAAAAAAACAATTTATTGTCGCTATAATTGAAGAATCAGAGACCTTATAATACAATTCATAGCTTATATGCCGGCCGAAAATTGCGAGCAGGGCTGAGTGGCCTGTGGAGCCCTGGGCCTCTGAAGAACTACAAATCCCATCATGTCCCTTGAGCCGCCATCCGTAAAACCTTCTCTATCGCCTTTAGCCCTTTTTACTGCCAAAGCTACAATTTTTTTACAATTTTAAAAAACACGTTTTAACCGCCGGGCACTCGCATCGGGGGGGCGAGCAGGGGGGGGCACGCGCGCCCCTAGTGGCTGAAATTGGAAAGCGACGTAACATGACGCCGATTTGTGCAGCAGAGCTATGTTGCAACTGTGGCAGCTGGTTGGCAAGCGGTTAAAGTTCATGTGCGTGTAAAAGCAGGTGTCCCAATACTTTTGACAATATAGTGTGTTTTGTGAAAGCAGAGACCCTGGAGAATAAAATGGTGGTAGCTGCATTTTTTTCTTTTTTATGCACAATATCAACGGTTTTAAAACCCTATTTTTTTGCTTAAAAAAAAAACACACACACATACACTGAAGTTAATTTCATTGCACAGAAGGCCTGAAGCTTTGTGAAAACCCCCCAGTCCTTCTATATTTGGTGAAAGAAGAGACCCTGGAGAATAAAATGGTGGCAAGCTGCATTTTTTTTTACATCGCGCAATATTAATGGATTTATCAAACCCACATTTTTCGTCTTAAAAAAAAAAACACACACTTAAGTTAATTTCAGTGCACAAAAGCACAATACATTGCCAAGAGTCCCCCCTTACATCAGGCATTGCCAGCGGAGTCCCCCCTTACACTAGGCATTGCCTGCAGAGTCCCCCCTTACATCAGGCATTGCCTGCAGAGTCCCCCCTTACATCAGACATTGCCAGCGGAGTCCCCCCTTACATCAGACATTGCCAGCGGAGTCCCCCCTTACATCAGACATTGCCAGCGGAGTCCCCCCTTACATCAGACATTGCCTGCAGAGTCCCCCCTTACATCAGACATTGCCTGCAGAGTCCCCCCTTACATCAGGCATTGCCTGCAGAGTCCCCCCTTACATCAGGCATTGCCTGCAGAGTCCCCCCTTACATTAGGCATTGCCATCAGAGTCCTCCTTTACATCAGACATTGCCAGCGGAGTCCCCCCTTACATCAGACATTGCCTGCAGAGTCCCCCCTTACATCAGACATTGCCAGCAGAGTCCCCCCTTACATCAGGCATTGCCTGCAGAGTCCCCCCTTACATCAGGCATTGCCTGCAGAGTCCCCCCTTACATTAGGCATTGCCATCAGAGTCCTCCTTTACATCAGACATTGCCAGCAGAGTCCTCCCCCGCCCCTTCCCACACCAGGTCACAGACAGACGGCAGCAGGGCAGGAGGTGGGCGGTGCCAGAGCTCAAATTCTATTGGCAGCCACCCAGCCATTACTAAACAGTAATTGTTTGTTGTGGTCTTCAGGAAAATGGTTGGCCTTTGGAGACATTGTCTCCGTCGGCCACGGACCTCTAGCGGCGGCAAAAAATAAATAAATCAGCAAAACAACAATTTCCCGGGACAATTCCCGGGAATGGCGAAATCCGGGAAAAGGGTCTAAATCCCGGGAATGTCCCGGGAAATTTGGGACAGTTGGTGTGTATGCTGTTCTGCTGCTTCTCCTCCCCCAGTTCTTATGCAGCTGAGAACAGAGGGAATGTGATGACTTATAAATGCATTTTTTTTTCCTATCTATACAAAAATGTTTTGCCTTTCAGCAACAGTCTTTTTCCCCCCTTTAGTAAATCAACCCCTATATTACCAAAAGTATTGGGACACCTTCCTTTACACGCACATGAACTAGGAGTGTGTCTATGGGAATGTTCCAGAAGCGCATTTGTGAGGTCAGACACTGATGTTGGACGAGAAGGCCTGGCTCACAGTCTCCGCTCTAATTCATCCCAAAGGTGTTCTATCGTGTTGAGATCAGGACTCTGTGCAGGCCAGTCAAGTTTCTCCACCCCAAACTCGCTCATCCATGTCTTTATGGACCTTGCTTTGTGTACTGGTGCGCAGTCATGTTGGAACAGGAAGGGGCCATCCCCAAACTCTTCCCAGAAAGTTGGGAACATGAAATTGTCCAAAATGTTTTGGTATTCTGACGCCTTGTGTTCCCTTCACTGGAACTAAGGGGCCAAGCCCAACCCTTGAAAAACAACCCCCACACCATAATCCCGCCTCCACCAAATGATTTGGATCAGTACACAAAGCAAGGTCCATATAGACATGGATGAGCAAGTTTTGGGTGGAGAAACTTGACTGGCCTGCACAGAGTCCTGACATCAACCCAACAGAACACCTTTGGGATGAATTAGTGTGGAGACTGCGAGCCAGGCCTTCTCGTCCAACATCAGTGCCTGACCTCACAAATGCTCTTCTGGAAGAATGGTCAAACATTCCCATAGACACACTCCTAAACCTTGTGGACGGCCTTCCCAGAAAAGTTGAAGCTGTTATAGCTGCAAAGGGTGGGCCAACTCAATATTGAACCCTATGGACTAAGACTGGGATGCCATTAGAGATCATGTGTGTGTAAAAAGCAGGTGTCCCAATACTTTTGTCAATATAGTGTATTTTGTGAAAGCAGAGACCCTGGAGAATAAAATGGTGGTAGCTGCATATTTTTTTTTATGCACAATATCAACAGTTTATCAAACCCAGTTTTTTGCTAATAAAAAATAACACAAGCATGACAACATACACGTATGGGATGTAGCATGCCCATAAAACCACAAGGGAGGGCCATGCTGAAGAAGTGTTTTAACCAACATATCATTATATTTATTTAGAACTGAAGTCAATACCCTTGTAGCCAATGCTGATTGATTAACTTTGCAATAAGCAAAAAAATAGTTTGTAGTATATGAACCTGGTTGGTATCCTGTAAAATTCTGGACCTCTGAATTTTGCCCATGAGTACGCCACCTGTCTGGTAAAGTGAGTTCTGTACTAGATTGATGAATTAACCTTCGTTCTGTAACCCACTAAGGCTACTTTGACCCGAGATAATGCCATTGTTCTAATGGACAGTGAAAAGTCTTCTGATACTGTCAGGCCTGAAGAGGCCACTGTCTAACCTTCTAGAGAAGGGCCACTTCCATGTATTTCTTCAACTTATAGTCCATTACCCTAGCTTGTGGTGACGCAGACATTTCAGTTTGGACATGCTGGAAAGGTGATGTCTTGACCCAAAAGCGAGGATGCAGAACTTCGCCTGATGCTGTAGAAGAAACCAGAGCTATTTTGTTTGATTGCGGTAGCAAAAAGGTAGTTTACCGATTGGATATCTTAATGCCTTCTCCCAGACATGATCGGCTTAGTGTCACTGAACCTATTGAGGAAGTCTTGTTCAGAAGGATGGAAGAGTGGGACAACCTTCCCAACGCTAGTTGCACTGCAAGTTTTAAAGGGGAAAGAACGAACTGTACCGGCCTTTTGTAATTGGTTTCCCTAGGATGTGCAGCGGTCACTGGATCTCAAGAAGTGAAGACCTGACCAAGACTTGACTACCCGCTCAATCCCTTATCTTGGTTTACTTGCAGATATCTTAATCTTTACAGCCGGGAGCAGAGGATTCCATCCTTAAATTCTGAGAGATTTCCCACATTCTAGTATACTTGGAGTTTTCCGCAGGTGACCCGGCTTCCACAGGGTTTCAAACACTGAAGGCGAGATCCTTAGATGAGCCTTTCTAACTTTGCTAGATATAACGTGGCTGAATTTGGAAACACTTGGCTGCGCTGTGTAAGGTCTGAGATCTCAGAAAAAATAGGAGGTTCAAAGGCCAAGTTGAGATTCATGGAACTGCTTGTTGATCTAGGGACTCACCCCTGACATCCAAGGCTTCGTATTTTACTGTGTCTGACAGGAAGTTCTAGGAAGCCAGAACAGCGATGAGCTGAGACGGGTTTTACTGTTGGCCAAACCGAATGGGAGATACCTCCAGCATGAGTTGAATAATCTTGTATTCCTTCTTGCCATGTCGATAGGAGATTACCTATTGCCGTCTGTTTGGAGCATAATTGAGGCCTCCTAGGCTGCGGTGCCCAAACGACTTCCCCACTTGGGAATCACTGTAGTCCTGATGTTAGACACTTTGTCCTCCACTGGCCTATGTCATTGACCTTGAGCTAGGAGGTCACTGAGGTGAATACCAAGAAAGTGAATAGACTTTGATGATTGGTATGCCTGGAAGCTGATGAAAGCTGACAAGATTAACTATACTTAGCCACCATCAGCGTGAATTGTCTCATATGTGGGGTAATCTTCTTTGGAATAGGAAGCAAATCTTCCATCACCTTAAAAGACCAGATTATGATGTTCTCAATCTTCCAGTGCATCCAACCGCAGACTACTTCTTGACCATTTGAGACCATGGGATACAAACAGATGGGATAGAGCTAGGACTTGCCTCCACATAAGGACCTACTGTCACCTTCTGTGAGGGCAACACTATGGTATTCTTCTGAATGTCTAAAATGTCATTATAATAATGAGATTAGTTGGCCCTCCCCAGTTGATGATGTGTCCAAATTTGATCTGAGTCTGAATCAGGATTTGCCAGGACCAGGAAGATGTTGAGCCACCCGCAGCTGTACCTCCGCAGTAAAAGTGGGGCTTTACAGAGGGGATCTTGCATCCTCTGCTAGCATGAAGACACATCTGGCCAATCTGATGAAAGCTCCTTGGCCTGCTGCGTTTGAGGCTGAGGTACCCTTTAAACAAACTTGGTTGCTTGATTAGCTTAGTACCCGAGCGTAGCGACTAGAGATCCACCCAGTCAGTTTGCACTTGAGTCAACACATCTACCTTTGTGTTTACTGCCACCTGATATGCAACTTGGCATAGCATCTTGGAGGGCATGTCAGCTAACCACACTCCCCATGATGGTCCTTATTTTGATTTCCTTTAGTCTGCTCCTTCTGGCAGCACTTTGAATGTATAGCAGTTTTCTTTAGAGCCAAACAGGACCTGTCACTGTTGGAGGAACAAGTTGCCACTTTTCCTTTGGGGAGTGTTGCTGGTATTTAAAGTTGGAGAATTTTACTATCCATACTGCTCGTGTGTGTGTGTGCGTATATAGATAGAGATAGATATATCTCTATCTATATATACTAGTTTCTTTTTTCTTCTTCTTTTTTTTTTTTTTTTTAGGATAGCATACCTACCTGACCCTCACCTTATTGATCGTGGCTGGTCTCTGGGTAAGCCTATGGCTCCAGATAAGAGCTGCAGGTTTGTGGTCATAATAAATACCTGGAAGTACTGGCTAGGACAAAACCTTCATACAATATCAGTGGCCACCCACCCACCCATTTGCAGACACTGAAGCAGCAAGTGGACCCATATGCTGATCAAGGGTTAAACCCTTAGACAGGAGCAATTACAGATAGTAGTGTAATAAACCAATTACTTAAGGCACTGTAACTTAAGCAGAACACGGAATTTCACTCTGGCATTTAGACATATTAGGTTAATGTACATCATTAAACACATTGTACCCAAAAGCAGACGCATAGCAGCAACACAATGCATAGCAGTGTCATCCATACTGAAGTATCACTCTGTCACAAGCAGCACAATGAAGGTTTAATATACCTGTCAGGATCACCTACACTAGGCGACTGCCCTGTAAAGGTTAAAAAACAGCAAATTCAAGCAGATTAGAGCATTTGGCACAGTGATCTCAAACCTGCAAAGCCAGGCCTTGCTGATTTAATAGGAAAGACTCAACTTTGCAGCAAACACCTGTATATCAGTTCATGCATTAGTAGTCCTACAGACAAACAAACCTATGAGGCAAATGAAACAGACAGAACTATACACAACTAAGGATGAACTCCGGCGTATTCGCACAGCCCACGTGCAGAGCCCGCCAGGAAGTCGGCACTGTGCTGCGCTAATCACAGGCAGTGAGACATTTCCCGATCTCTGCAGCATCGGGAAAATGTCTCACTGCCTGTGATTAGCGCAGCGCCAACTTCCTGGAGGGCTCTGCACGTGGGCTGTGCGAACACGCCGGAGCTCATCCTTATACACAACCATTTAAAGCAGTTGTATACCCGCACATCTAAAGAAAAAAACCCTGCAGGGCAAAGGCCTAATGAGCTAGTATGCACCGCATACTAGCTCTTTATGAAATACTCACCTTAGATCGAAGCCCCCATATTGCAGCCCGGTCCACAACGAGGGAGCTGACATCTTGCCCTCGGCGTTTCTTCTGGGTTCGCGGCTCCGGCCACTCACAGCGTCGCTCCCGTGAATGCGAGCGGGAGTCTTCTTCCGGAACCTTCAGCTGGGCATTCAGAGCGCATGCGCTGCATGCAAAGGGAAGATCTCCTAAACCGCACAGGTTTAGGAGATATTAAGTTTAGTTTTTTTAGGTAAGCTTTATTATAGGCCTTATCAGGGGCGGACTGACCATTCGGGCACTCGGGCACTGCCCGAGGGCCCCATGCCACTAAGGGGCCCCATCAGGGTTGCCAGCCTCAATAAAACCAGGAACAGTATGTAAAAATCTGTGTTTTTTTAAAAAAATCTCAAGATTATAGCTGCCCTGCCTCTCCAGTACCTTTTCAGTGTGTATATGTGTATTCTGTGTGTGTATTCTGTGTGTGTGTATTGTGAGTCTGTGTGTGTATACTGTATGTGTGTGTGTGTATACTGTGTGGCCCCATAATCTCTTATTGCCCGGGGGCCCCATAATCTCCTATTGCCCGGGGGCCCCATAATCTTCTCCTATTGCCCGGGGGCCCCATAATCTCCTATTGCCCGGGGGGCACCATGAGTTGTCAGTCCGCCCCTGGGTCTTATTATAGGCTTACCTGTAGGTAAAAAATGACAAATTTAGGGTATACAACCACTTTAACGTACATTGGCAGCTTGTATATTAACCACTTGCCGACCGGCTCACGCCGATATACGTTGGCAAAGTGGCACGGATGCGCAAAACAACATAGCCGTACTCCGCTGCTAGCGGGCACGCGCCCGCGGGTCCCGGAGTCGATGTCCGCCGGTGGCACGGAGAGGTAGAACGGGGAGATGCCTATGTAAACAAGGCATTTCCCTGTTCTGCCTAGCAACATGACAGGGATCTACTGCTCCCTGTGATCTCTGTCATGTTCTAGTGAGCCCATCCCCCCTACAGTTAGAACACGCTGAGGGAACACAGTTAACCCCTTGATCGCCCCCTAGTGTTTAACCCCTTCCCTGCCAGTGATATTTACACAGTTAACAGTGCATTTTTATAGCTGTATAAATGCCAATGGTCCCAAAAATGTGTCCCAAAAAAACTGTCCGATCTGTCTGCCGCAAAGTCACAGTCACGATTAAAAGAAAAAAAAAAAATGCAGATCACCACCATTACTAATAATAATAATAAAAAAAATGCCATAAATCTAGCCCCTATTTTGTAGACGCAATAACTTTTGTGCAAGCCAATCAATATACGCTTATTGTGTTTTTTTTTTTATTTTTTTTAACAAAAATATGAATACACATTGGCCTAAACTGTGGAAGAAATTTATTTTTTTTATATATTTTTTGGGGATATTTATTATAGTAAAAAGTAAAAAAAAATTAGCTTTTTTCCCCCAAAATTGTCGCTCTTTTTTTGTTTATAGCGCAAAAAAGAAAAACCACAGAGGTGATCAAATACCACCAAAAGAAAGCTCTATTTGTGGGGAAAAAACATCAATTTTGTTTGGGTACAGCGTCGCACGACCGCGCAATTGTCAGTTAAAGCAACGCAGTGCTGTATTGCAAAAAAGGGCTTGGTCAGGAAGGGGGGTAAATCCTTCCGGGGCTGAAGTAGTTAATGGCACAATGATTCCAACACACCATGACAGCCCATGGAAAGCTTACCTGCTCTGTGCAGCACCCCTCTCTGACGGGCTCTAAGGGGGAATGAGAGAGGTTTCATTCTTGAACAGGTGGCCACCAATCCATTCCCAGGCAGCCGCTACTACAGCGGGCCAGCAGTTACCCCAACCTTGTCTTGCTGCTCCCTGCCAACTGAAAGCCCACAGTCCTGCCACAGGAAGCAGACAAGGAGCCCAATTTGGAAGGGGGCAGCCCTCACAAAAATGTTAGCATCTTTGCAAGGAAAGCCAACATACCCAAAACCAGATTAACAAAATGTGTGCATGGGACCACTACTCACCAGGGAGGAGAGACTGGGTCAGTCCCAACCAACCACAAGGCAGAACTGTTTTACCTGCATCCAGAGACCATTATCCCAGCCCCTCCAGTATCCGGGCCTGGGGGGGGGGGTCTCCTTCGTATGGAAGTTTTACGACCGTCCGGAGGGGCTTCGTCACAGGACAGAGGCTGAACCTGTACGGCTGGCCAGATGAATCCGGCAAGGTGAGGGCAAAAATAAAAATCTTCTTTGATTCACAGCCATAACCATTTGAGGAGCAAAAAGAGAATGCCGCCTGGGGCGAGGCGACTTATTTAGATATAGTTTAACCAGTCCTGATTGGAAGAGGGGCGGGGCCTAACCCATACATGCATGCTGTAATGCTTGTGTCAGGAAAGAGCTTTTTCTTGTGCTATTTGATCACCTCTGTGGTTTTTATTTATTGCGCTATAAAGAATAAAAAAGGCAGACAATTAAAAAAAATGAAAAAATAACAATATTTTTTACTTTCTGCTATAAAACATCCAATAAAAAAATTGAAAAAATCAAATATCCTCATAGATTTAGGCCAATTTGTATTCTGCCACATATTTTTGGTAAAAAAAAAATCCTAATAAGTGGATATTAATTGGTTTGCGCAAAAATTATAGCGTCCACAAACGATGGGATATTTTATTTAAATTTTTATTTTTTCACTAGTAATGGCGGCAACCAGCGACTAACTGACACTTTTGACAATTTTTGGGGACCAGTGACATGAGTACAGTGATCAGTGCTAAAAATATGCACTGTTACTGTACTAATGACACTGGCTGGGAAGGGGTTGACATCAGGGGCGATCAAAGGGTTAACTGTGTGCCTAGCCAGTGTTTTTCTAAACTGTGGGAGGTGCTTTTACTCAGGGAAGAGATGGATCCTAGTTCCTGCTTTGCAGAGACACAGGATCCATGCCTTCCCTCGTGTCAGAATGGTGACCTGCCTTGTTTATAGGCAGACCGCTGTTCTGTTTCTCTGCAGGATGATCGGCGGGTGCCGCCGATAGGCTCCCACTGTGTGTGTGCATGCGCGCCCCCTACCCAGAAATGTCAGATCACTTTTATATATATATATATATATATATATATACAGGTGCCGCTTTATGCTTTACATACTTTGGCTAATAGGTGTCCCTCGTTCCCATCTCAAAAAGTTGGGAGGTATGCTGTGATGTTTTCAGGAAGCTATGAACAGCGCTTTGCTGGCCCCTCCCCCCAAGCCATGATCTGCCTGCATTGCACTGAGAAGCACAGAGAGCCAGTGGTGACATCACAAGGCCTAAAATAAAGTAGTCAGGTCCATAAATATTGGGAGATCGACACAATTCTAATCTTTTTGGCTCTATATACCACCACAATGGATTTGAAATGAAACGAACAAGATGTGCTTAAACTGTAGACTTTCAGCTTTAATTTGAGGGTATTTATATCCAAATCAGAACGGTGTAGGAATTACAGCAGTTTGTATATGTGCCTCCCACTTTTTAAGGGACCAAAAGTAATGGGACAGATTAACAATCATCCATCAAACTTTCACATTTTAATACTTGGTTGCAAATCCATTCCAGTCCAGTCAATTATAGCCTGAAGTCTGGAACGCATAGACATCACCAGACGCTGGGTTTCATCCCTGGTAATGCTCTGCCAGGCCTCTACTGCAACTGTCTTCAGTTCCTGCTTGTTCTTGGGGCATTTTCCCTTCGGTTTTGTCTTCGGCAAGTGAAATGCATGCTCAATCGGATTCAGGTCAGGTGATTGACTTGGCCATTGCATAACATCCCACTTTTTTCCCTTAAAAAACTCTTTGGTTGCTTTCGCAGTATGCTTTGGGTCATTGTCCATCTGCACTGTGAAGCGCCGTCCAATCAGTTCTGAAGCATTTTGCTGAATATGAGCAGATAATATTGTCCGAAACACTTCAGAATTCATCCTGCTGCTTTTGTCAGCAATAAATACAAGAGAACCAGTTCCATTGGCAGCCATACATGCCCACGCCATGATACTACCACCACCATGCTTCACTGATGAGGTGGTATGCTTTGGATCATGAGCAGTTCCTTTCCTTCTCCATACTCTTCTCTTCCCATCACTCTGGTACAAGTTGATCTTGGTCTCATCTGTCCATAGGATGTTGTTTCAGAACTGTGAAGGCTTTTTTAGATGTTGTTTGGCAAACGCTAATCTGGCCTTCCTGTTTTTGAGGCTCACCAATGGTTTACATCTTGTGGTGAACCCTCTGTATTCCCTCTGGTGAAGTCTTCTCTTGATTGTTGACTTTGACACACATACACCTACCTCCTGGAGAGTGTTCTTGATCTGGCCAACTGTTGTGAAGGGTGTTTTCTTAACCAGGGAAACAATTCTTCGGTCATCCACCACAGTTGTTTTCCGTGGTCTTCCGGGTCTTTTGGTGTTGCTGAGCTCACCGGTGCGTTCTTTCGTTTTGAGGATGTTCCAAACAGTTGATTTGGCCACACCTAATGTTTTTGCTATCTTTCTGACGGGTTTATTTTGTTTTTTCAGCCTAATGATGGTTTGCTTCACTGATAGTGACAGCTCTTTGGATCTCATATTGAGAGTTGACAGCAACAGATTCCAAATGCAAATAGCACACATGAAATGAACTCTGGACCTTTTATCTGCTCCTTGTAAATAGGATAATGAGTGAATAACACACACCTGGCCACGGAACAGCTGAGCAGCCAATTGTCCCATTACTTTTGGTCCCTTAAAAAGTGGGAGGCACATATACAAACTGTTGTAATTCCTACACCGTTCACCTGATTTGGATGTAAATACCCTCAAATTGAAGCTGAAAGTCTGCAGTTCTTCATTTAATTTCAAATCCATTGCGGTGGTGTATAGAGCCAAAAAGATTAGAATGGTGTTCGATGTCCCAATATTTATGGACCTGACTGTATGTATTGAAAATGGAGGAGGCGGGTGGAACCAGTGAAGGCAAAATGTAAACCAATTAAACTTCAGCTTTAAGAAAATCAGCCACATCGCCTGTATTTCCGTTTTTCCTCCACTGACGGAAAGAAGCCGCGTTCAGCTGGTAACTTATGAAATGACCCGTGACGTGTTTTTTTTTAATATTCACCATAGTGCAATTTAAATACGACTTACGTTTACTAATCGTGTTTGTTCCATTTGTCACATATTGTTATAGTCATCGGTTCTCTCGCTGGCGATGGCGCTGCATAGGAGAGTGGCTGGCACATTATATTGCACAGCATATGGATATCGTTGCAGATGTGATACTGGCCACATACACTCATCAGATTATATTGAATGCTTAGACATCTGATTGATCTATTTGATCACTTTTGGCTGTCCCTTTATTCTGATTGGTCTCACACATTATTTTGGAGGTATTGTTTGACCATTCAAACAGTGGTTTTCAGTTAGGATGCAAAAGTGCTGTGCCCCCCCCCCCCCCCAAAGACAAACCAGTTTATTCTAGTGCAGAGGTCCTGCAGGCTTTTGGCGCACCCAATCCCAACACGGAATAAGAGGAGTATGTAGAATAGGGGTTCATCAATATTAGGGCTTAGTTTAGGTTTATGTGGAAAATTGGCATGTAGAGTGCATACATGTTGAGGGGTGTATACATAAAAATCTGCATAGCAAAAAGCGTGCGCATTCGCTCTGTGCAAATGGGGCGAAAAACAAATATTAGGCCATTTCCTTTGCTGGTCGAATGTTTTTAGTTAACCGTTTCAGCCCCGGAAGATTTTACCCCATTCCTGACCAGAGCACTTTTTACAATTTGGCACTGCGTCACTTCAACTGACAATTGCGCGGACGTGTAACGCTGTACCCAAACGAAATTTGCGTCCTTTTTTCCCCACAAATAGAGCTTTCTTTTGGTGGAATTTGATCACCTCTGCGGTTTTTATTTTTTGCGCTATAAACAAAAGAACAGCGACAATTTTGAAAAAAAACATAATATCTTTTACTTTTTGCTATAATAAATATCCCACATTTTTTTTCAAAAAAACATTTTTTTTCCCCTCAGTTTAGGCCGATACGTATTCTTCTACATATTTTTGGTAAATAAAAATTGCAACAGGCGTATATTGCGCAAAAGTTATAGCGTCTACAAAATAGGGGATAGATTTATGGCATTTTTATGATTTTTCTACTAGCAATGGCGGCGATCTGCGTTTTTTTTTTTATCGGGACTGCGATATTGCGGCGGACAAATTGGACACTTAACACGTTTTTGGGACCATTGACAATTATACAGCAATCAGTGCTATAAAAATGCACTGATTACTGTGTAAATGTCACTGGCAGGGCGATCAAGGGGTTAACTGTGTTCCCTCTCTGTGTTCTAACTGTGGGGGGATGGGACTTGCTAGGGGAAGAGAGAGATCGGTGTTCATACTTTGTATGTACAAAAGATCTGTCTCTTCTCCCCTCAGAGAACCGGGATCTGTGTGTTTACACACACAAATCCCAGTCCTTGCTGTGTCACGAGCGAACGCTGGAGCCCGGCGGTCATCAAACCCGCCGGGCACTCGCATCAGCTCCGGGGGCGAGCAGCGTGCGCGTGCCTCCATTGGCACACGCGCGCCATAGTAGCCACAGGGCAAAGCGCCGTAACATAACGTAGTTTCGCCCAGCCGTGCCATTCTGCCACAGTAAAACTGCGGCGGCTGGTCGGCAAGTGGTTAATTTAAACCGATAAATAGCACATTTGGCCACTAGATGGCACTAAGTATCTTGAGAAATTACTGTAATACTTAAGCGGTGTTCCACCCAAAAATGGAACTTCAGCTAATCTGGACCCCCCCCCCTCTGGTGTCACATTTGGCACCTTTCAGGGGGGAGGGGGGAGCAGATACCTGTCTAATACAGGTATTTGCTCCCACTTTCAGGGAGAGATTGCCGCAGAATCTGCGGAGATCTACGCCATGTCTGGTCCCTCCTCCACCCCCACCCCGCTGTCTTCTGGGAGACACACAGGTCCCAGAAGACAGCAGGGACCAGTCAGGACGCCCAGCACGACTCACGCATGCGCAATAGGGAGCCAGGCTGTGAAGCTTCAAATTCACTTCCTGATTCCCTTACTAAAGATGCCGGCCCCTCCACCTGGGAGCTGAGGGACGAGTCAGCTTCAGGTGAGGACTTTGCGGGCTCCCTGGACAGGTAAGTGTCCTTATTTTAAAAGCTGCTGACTTTTAATTATTTATTTTTTTCGGTGGAACTCCACTTTAGCACCATCTAGTGGCCAAATGTGATATTTTCATTTTTAATCAATGAAAAACATTCAACCAGCACAGGAAATGGCATAATAAAAAATGTTTTTGCTTTTGTCCCATTCACACAGAATGAATGTACATGCATTTTTTTTTATAACTATACCCCTAGGTATGTAAATGCAACACTTGCTGTCATTTATTACCTCTCACAGAGATCACAGTACTCATCCTGACAAGACAGAGCCCACCCCATCTCCTGGATGGAGGATGTCCAGCATCATCTAGCCCACAGGTGTCAAATTTATTCTAGCCCTTCCCTCCCCATCTATCCCTGGCCCGTAGCTCCCAACTGTCCCTGATTTCAAGGGACTGCCCTTGGTTTGGAACAAAGTCCATCTGTCCTCCCTATTTGTCCCTTATTTTGGTCTGATTTATATAGTTGTATATAAAATGCACTTTTTATCTTTCGAAAAGTGTTCCCCACTCCCCAGTGCTAAACCTTTCATCTAAATTGCTGCATTTGCAAATGTTAAAAGCCAGTATAAAGAAATAGTAGTGGTAAAAAAAAACACTTGTGGGTTTAACTGATTTTTTTTTATATAATTCTCCTTTAAGGGGGCGTGGCAGGGGGTGTGTCCTATGCCTACATACTTTTGCTAATAGGTGTCCCTTATTCCCATCTCAAAAAGTTAGGCGGTATGCTGGCCCGCCCCTTTCATTCAATGGAATTCAGTTCTTTTAATCATGGAAGCTTAACATCACAGCAGCTTGCCTAGGTACACCCACTACTTCAGATTGACCCATCAGGGCATTTTGATATTTGCCTCCCAAGAGCGAGCCCACTGCTTACATCAGGAAGAGTACTGAGGCAAGGTGTTGTGGTGTTTTCAGGAAGCTATGGCACTGTACAGGTTAATGTATGGCCTCTGCCTGTAGTCTAAGAACTGACACTTCCTTTGAAGAAACTATATATCCCACAACCCCTCTGTCTAGTACTGGTGCAGGTGAGAGCTACACAGTAACTAGATCTGATACAGGCACAAGCAGGCAGAGCATTCAGAGATAGAGCTCACTTGTAGTTTATAGATTATGTATTCCATCACAATAGCACTTCCACATTTGTGAAGAAATAGTGAGGCATGGGACTTCCCAAAACAGGAAGTTGCCTTGTCCTTTGGTGAATAGGGACAAGCTACCTGAAGCAATACAGCAATGAAACTACAAACTGTAAGCCTATCATTACATGGTAAGGCGAACCAACAGTACAGGGATTATAACTACACTAATACCCAGCCTACCTGACATGACCCTGCCCCCCACCAATTTACAGGGCCAGGGCCTGAGCCCAACCACTCTTCCTCTGAATGACTTAATCTGCCCCTGAAAGACAATAAATAGTCCTCTCTCTGCCCCCCACTGAACAAATGGGGCCCGGGGAAGTTTTGTTTTTACATTTCCACAGAGCGCGATGTCCCGAAGCTGGTACCCCTCCCTCTTTGCCATGGGGCCCCTTGCTGAGTCAGGCCCGGCACAGAAGGACTGTTGCTACCTCTTTACTGGCGCTCCTGCTAAGATCTACAAATACATTTGAAAGTGTACAATGCCTTTAAACAGTAGCGGGCCGCCCACCTTACATTTACTGCGGCAGGGCAGCCGCTCTGCGCCAGAACGCGTACCTAGTACGTGCTCTGACACTTCCGAGTCTGGGGTGTGCCCGCGCCGCCGGCAACCCACTACCGCTGTGGTCACACACAGCGGGAGCCCAGTGGCGGGTACCGTGGACTTGAAGTCTGTCGGCACCCACCGATTACACAGGACACAGGCAGAACGACAATCTGCCTATGTAAACAAGGCAGATTGTCATTCTGTCAGTAGGGAAGGTATTGATCCTGTGTTTCTGCAAAGCAGGGACATGGATCAATGCCTTCCCCTAGTCAAAGCACCTCCCACACAGTGAGTAAGCACAGGCTAGACACAGTTAACCCTTTGATTGCCCCTGATGTTAGCCCCTTCCCCGCCAGTGTGATTAGTACAGTGAAAGTGCATTTTTTTTAGCACCGATCACTGTAGTGTCACTGGTCCCCAAAAAGTGTCAGTTAATGTCCGATTTGTCAGCCGCAATATTGCAGTCCCCCTATAAGTCGCTGATCGCCGCCATATCCCATAGTTTGTAGACGCTATAACTTTTGTACAAACCAATTAATATATGCTTATTGGGATTTTTTTTTTGTTACCCAAAACACGTAGCTGAATACATATTGGCCTAAATTGATGAAGAAATTTGATTTTTAAAATTTTTTATGTAGCGCTGGGAGATTTTCCAATCTACCGCTTATAGGTAAATTTAGTGGGTCATCTGTTCTGTACATAGTTCAGATTTAATTTATCGTCAGATTTAGCCTCTGTTCCAGTTTGGCTGTGTTGTGTGCAGTTCCGCATTGTGCCTGTGGGTGTCGTTGTCACCATGGGTCGGTGTTGGAAAGCAACAAGCTGAAGTGTATGAGTGCTCTTCTGTCCCAGAGATAACTCGGCGGAGGTGGTCCTCCGGGTTGCATTCTGGGAGAGGGTATTTATGGGACAGACACCATGCTTTTGGGGGTCTTTGCCTCGTGGTCCTCCTGGCCTAGAGGTATGTGTCAGTGAGTTCTACCTCGCGGCCCTCCGGGCTGGAGGGTTGCGTTGCTGCAGCCATGCGGGTAGACCCAGAAGTTTGTCTGGGGCCTGCTAATGCTGGGATGGTCCTGTGCTGTCTGTCCTGCGGGAAGAAGCTGGACAATCGGGAAGATCCAGGGGAGGACCCATCTTGGAAGGGACCATGCAAGGCTGGTCTTAAGAAGGGCCTGGTGACTCTATTGGAGGACGCATCTTAAACTACTCTATCGCACAAGTACTGCCGGGTCGGCTTAAAGGTTCTGGTACTGTGTTTGCTGTTCACCGAAAACTACTAGATCCCGTGGCAGAGGATCGTACAGTTTTGTTTCACCCAAGTCTGTGGCAGAGACTTTTGTTTGTGCTACGTACCGGCTGCTAGGTTAAAGCAAAGTTTTCATAAAGGTTTGAGGGGTTCCCAGAAAAGGCTTTTCGGTGTTTAATGTGAAGTTGTACACCCCAGGGGGGATCTAACATTGTTTTCAAATGTAAATTGTTTTGTATTTTAGTGCAGTGACAGATATATTTTAGCTTTATGACCTCCTTATTTTAAATGTTGCTATTGAAAGCGAAAAGTGGTAAAAATGCTCGGCTTTCTTCTACCATTGAAGGTTTCTGGATCTAGGCAAGTAAATGTATTACAAAATGCCAAATATAATTGAAGGTCACGGAATCATAGTCGTAGCAGTTTATAGCTCAGAGTAGAAAAAGTAAATGTCTAAGAGTTATTCTGACCTGAATTATGGCTGGACTTTAGAAAAAAGGTCATTTTATAACCCATATCTCTATTCTTTAAGTGCGCCTGTCACCCATATAAAAAAAAGCTAATTATTTAAGGGTGGTCCTGGACCAAGAAATGAGCGATAGGCAGCATTTTTGGGCTTGAGGGGTGATTTTGTGAGCTTAACCAAGATGAATTTCAGGATGCTGGCAGCCTACTTGCAACCACAGAGCCAAATTTTTGGGATGAAGGCAATATTCAGCCTACCAGGGGCATTGCTAGGTCTACAAAAGATCAGGGGCTAGAGCCCATACCAGCGAAGTAAAGAAAGTCATACACTTGGGTGGGCATACATATGTATAAAATATACATGTGTGTATATATTATATATATATAGCGCCCTTTACTTTTGGGTAGGTCCTATAGTGACATTTTTGGTAGTGTATGACTTAGCTGCAGGTAAATTTGGCCAGGCCTGTGGTTCTTTTCTAGGCCTGGTTGTTTTGATTCAGAAGTGGGAGTGTTAGGATAGCCGGTGGTGTGGCCACCTACGCTTAGGCTCAGAGATACCTTCTCTGCTAAGACTGGAGATTGTTCTGGAAAGCAGAGGATGGACTGAGACCTGAGTGGCAGGGATCTCGTGAGAGTTCTGACCAATCATTGATTTGCTTGGTCGAGGGGATGTCTTTCATATAAGCTGGGGTCACATGTTCCGGGGGAGAGGTGGTGGAGTCTGGAGTTTGGGAGAGGGCGAGGCCAGGAAGGCAGAGGGCCTGGGGCCCTGGAGGAGGAAAACCTTGAGCATGCCACCAAGGGAGGTTCGGGGTGGATGCCTGGGGCACAGAGAAGCCAGCATGTAGCGCTGGGGAAGAGCCGGGCATTCCCATGCGGGGAATGTACCGAGCAAGCAAAAAGGAAGTAGGAGTGAAGCAGAGGAAGTAAACTGGTGGATCAACTGTCTGTGACCAAAGAACGCAGAGCGTTGATTGTGGAGAACAGGTCAGTGAAACTTAAAGAAGCAAGTGCAGGAGCGAGTGAAGTAATGTGCTGTGTGGCTACGGGACCCAGTACAAGCAATAACAGACAGTAAAAGACTGAAGGGTGTTAGTATGCGGGTCATGAAGAAGGCGGTGCAGGCCTTTGAGCTTAGAGAATTAATACTCCAAAGGAATCATATCAGTCAAGCAGAAAAACTATTCAGAGTAGTACCTTCTGTTCAACTTGGGAGCAGTGTACAGGGGAATTTACAAAGTGGATAGTCCGAATAGCCCAGAGAAGCAATAGATTCCAGAAGGGATCTACAAGGGTAAAGTTCAGTAACCCAAAAATGGCTACAGTTATGGATTATATCCTCATAAAGTGGGGTCTGGTGGAGCTCATATCTACCCATAGATAACCCAGAACATCCCCGTAAATAAAGCGCAATAAAAATTAACTATTGACTGTTTGGTGTGTTATACATGGTGATGGGGAGGTCAGAAGCGGGGTGAATGGCAAATTGTTATGAACTACTCAGCAGCCCCTACGGGGGTACCGCTATGTGCTGTGGCACCATGTTATTTTGAAAAAGGGTTCCACCTCCAATTTGCTTACCTTTAACCACAGTTGTAGGCATGCCCCTTTACCTCCCCAGTGGGCAGCATTCAGCAGAAGTGATGATGGATATGACTTCAGGGGGGCATGATATACATATGAATGCAGTCTCTATTTACATATCATTGCTGCAGGCTGCGGCTATTTTCATATCAATGCAGTTTATTTACATGTAAACACAGAGTCTGCAGGTGAGTTATCTGTATATGGCAATAGGGCAGAGCTGGGCAGCATAGCAACAGAACTTCACACTGAGATATCACTGAGATATCAGGACACAGCACGGGATTAAAACTTCAAGGGACAAGGGAATTTAAACTGGGATAGTTGACAAGTATGAGGCAGCTTCTTTGGGCCCCACAACAATGATGGGGCCCAGGACAGTTGTTCCTTTTGCCCTGCCTTAAAAACAGCCCTGGAGAAAGAACAGATGGCCACTGCACTTACGTTTTTTTTCTGCCCTGCGCCTCTATGGGCTAGACCTCTTGGCTACGTCCGGGTCAATTTTTGCTACCAGGCCACAAACCCTAGCAAAAGCACCTGCACTGGTGCTTCTCTAATGTTTTGTCACTTTTTACTTTTGTCAAGCCCCACCCTGAAGTCTAGGGGGGGATGTGTAGCCATCAGGTTCCCTCCTTCCCTGAAGTGGGAAAGGGGGGTCTCTCTTCGGGAAAGTCCCTCACCTAGTAGTCAGTGGTTGGCTTTGGCTGTGTTGAGCCTTGTGCCTCGGGGGGTCATGTTAGAGCCCTCGTTTTTCGGGAGGTGGACTAGAGACACACCCTTAAAGCGGTTGTATACCCGCTGTCTTTTTTTTTTTTTTACACCTGCAAGGGAAAAGGCATAATGAGCTAGTATGCACCGCATACTAGCTCATTATGAGATACTTACCTTAGAACGAGGCGCCGGCATCTCACCTGGTCTACACCGAGGGAGCTGACATCTCCCCTCGGCGTGTCTTCCGGGTATCGCGCGCGGGAGACTTCTGCCCGGCAAGCTCCGGAGTTTGCCGGCCTGTCAGCCGAGAGTCCCCTGTGCGCATGCGCCGCTGCAGTCAGCGGCTCATTGTGAGGGGAATATCTCCTAAACCTTACAGGTTTAGGAGATATTTTTTTTACCTACAAGTAAGCCTTATTATAGGCTTACCTGTAGGTAAAAGTTACAAATAAAGGTATACAACCACTTTAAGTGCAAGTTTTTGTATTTGGTTTTCACATGCATTTTTGTACACTTAAATTGTTTCTGTATTTGCGCAGCTTTAAAAAAAATAAAAGTAAAATAATAATAAGCTGTAGGGTTATACTGTCTTGTTGGGTCCCTGGTCCTACGCCATTGAAGCCATGGTTTCCATATACTGCAATAATCATGGCAAAAAGGCTATATAGAGTTTGGAATAAGTGGCGTGTGGATACATTCTGTTTTAAGAAGGCTTTACTGTGCTACACATTGATTCAGTTGGAGAGCTTTTTGATTCCTTTAGTCACTTCTTACCATAACCTGTATGGTGATGCTGTCTCGTTAGGTCCCGAACTTTACTTCATAGACACCATGGTTTATACAGTCAGGTCCATAAATATTGTGACATCGACACAATTCTAATCTTTTTGGCTCTATACACCACCACAATGGATTTGAAATGAAACGAACAAGATGTGCTTTAACTACAGACTTTCAGCTTTAATTTGTGGGTATTTACATCCAAATCAGGTGAACAGTGTAGGAATTACAACAGTTTGTATATGTGCCTCCTACTTTATAAGGGACCAAAAGTAATGGGACTGATTAACAATCATCCATCAAACTTTCACGTTTTTAATACTTGGTTGCAAATCCTTTGCAGGCCATTACAGCCTGAAGTCTGGAACGCATAAACATCACCAGGCGATGGGTTTCATCCCGGGTGATGCTCTGGTAGTGTATAGAGCCAAAAAGATTAGAATTGTGTCGATGTCCCAATATTTATGGACCTGACTGTATTTAAAGCACTGATGATGGCCAAAAGCTTCAAGCAGTTTGGAATGAATGGGTGTTGTAAAGAACAGTGCTGAGACGCAATGAGGGTTATTTACTAAAGGCAAATCCACTTTGCACTACAAGTGCAAACTACAAGTGCAAAGTGCACTGTAGATCTGAGGGGGACATACAAGGAAAATAAAAAACAGCATTTTAGCTTGCACATGATTGGATGATAAAATCAGCAGAGCTTCCTCTCATTTCAGATCTACCCCTCAGATTTACAGCGACTGTACTTCCAAGTGCACTTTCAGTGCAATTTCACTTGTAGTTTGCACTTGTAGTGCAAAGTGGATTTGCCTTTCGTAAATAATCCCCACTGTGTGTTACATTGGGCTATTTTGCTCTATATATCAACAGTTCTGGATGTAGATCTGGCCTATGAGATGTAAAGAATTTATTTGCATGGCCCCACTTGCTCTCCTGAAAATAGGACTCCTACTTTTTTTATATGGGATGGAATGAGTCATGCAAATACCTTCTGTTCTAAAAAGGCTTTTCTGTGCTATGTACTAGTAATGCAGGTCAATGGAAGCTTGAAGGGGATGGCTTCGTCACATTTCTTGCATCAGCTGCAGTTTCTATAATACTCCTTTTTTTTTTTTCTGAAAACTTTTTAATCCCATAGAAAATAAGATATGACATGGTTTCTGGCCAACGATTAGCATAACTTGGCTCTGTAATTGGCAAAAGGTAGACCGTGAGATATTAGGGATTATTCAGGCACAGATACAGATCTCTCGGCAAAGTGAGACTTAATCATAGGTGAGCAGCGAGTGCATTACAAGACAGCGGTAAATTGGGAAAGTATGAAATGTATCATTTGTATAATGATAGATTGGAATGTAACCGCGCCGCTACGCTAACAGACAAAAATGAGGTTTGTGCAGAATTTGGCGCACGCAGACGACTACACACAAAGAATGGCCGCGCCATCTGACACCCATTTAAATGCCAGGAATAAGGGCTCCCGAATGACAGATGACTTCATTAAGCCTCAATCAATTTGTTACAAAAATTTCCTAGTGCACGTCTGACCATACTGAATCACAGACCTAAAAGAATATGTTTTATTAGTCAAAGTTTGAAAATTAAATTTTAAATAAAATGAATGGGTCACGCCACCCGAAGCTGATATTTTATTTTTGTTAGTAGATGCTGGAGAGTTATTTATATATATATATATATATATATATATATATATATATATATATATAAAAAGAATTCCTTTTTTCCTACCCTGTTTCCCCGAAAATAAGACCTAGCGTGATTGTCAGTGACGGCTGCAATATAAGAACTACCCCCCAAATAAGCCCTACCCTGTTTCCCCGAAAATAAGCCCTACCCTGAAAATAATACCTACAAGGACTTTAGCTAGGGATTATTTGGGGGGTAGGGCTTATATTGCAGCCATCACCGACAATCACGCTAGGTCTTATTTTCGGGGAATCAGGGTAGTTGGCATCTAGAATGGTTAAAACCCTTGTCACATTTTTTTATTGCTTTCTTTGACCCCACTGGGAAGATTCACTCACCTTCTTTATCTGCTACGTGACCACTGTGACCAGGACTGAAAGTGATTTTTTATTTTTTCCAAACCCATGGGGCAGTGGGCAAAAACACCAAAGTGTACCAAAAAAGTGCACTAGGGTGTGTCATAGGGTCCCCTCCTGAAGAGGAAACACCCTTCTCTGACACCCCAGGGCACAAGATTTCTGATGGGGGCAAAGCACACTCAGGTCCACCTAGCCAAAAGGCCCGGTGGCATCATCTCTTCATGATCAGCCAAAGCAAATGGGTACTAATGACTATTACAAAGAAATTTGATTTCACCTACCCTCTCGTCACCATAACAGAAGGGCAGAAAGACATTTCCCTGAGAGGGCATAAGACTGCAGGAGGTAAGGCACACTCAGGTCCACCCACCCAAAAGACCCGGTGGACCCCCTGTCCTTATGATCAGCCAAAGTCAACCAAAAAGTACCAGGTGGGGGTTTCTCCTGAAGAGAGACCCACCCCCCCACGAGGCAGGGGAGGAAGGAACCTAAGGGCCACAAAACCTCCCCCTAGACTTCAGGATAGGACCAAAGACCGATACCCTACAATCCATGAGTGGGGAGATACACAAAAAATGAAGTAAATAAATAAAAAAAGGTGCCAGTGTATGTACAATGGCTAGGCCTTGTGGCCTGTTAACAAAAATTGCCCGTCTTCGCCAAAAGGCCTCGTCCATGTGGCAATGTGCAGAAAAAAAAACAAGTGGTGTTGTGGCCTAGTGACATTCTCATTCCCATGGGTTTGGGATGCCAAACCCATAGTGATACTGGGAGCACCCTCAGGACACAAATCCTAGGGGATGGGTGATGACCCAACACCTAGTAATGGTGCCCACACGTGCCTCCTGCCATTACTGGGTGCTAGCTTATCCCCTTTTGGGTTACTATCTGTTGCCACCCACTTAAACTTTTGGTGAGTACTTTGGCCGACTGCACCCTGTAGTAAGATCTTCGTTTGGTGTTTGGATGATTGAAGATTGGTACATTTGGTAAAAACCCAGGAGGGGATACAAGTTAAAGGGCAAGCCGCTAATTTGTCAAACACATAAGTAAGCAGTTTGTGTGAAAGATGGTGGATCACTGGCACTGGTGGTGAACACAGGATAAATGGGACACATACATGTTTTTTTTCAGTAACAGAAGTTGCAATTAACACCTATAAAGAAAAAAGGAAGAAATACACATATTTGGTGGCATATGGACATTTATTTATTTAAGGCACGGGTATATTTTATGCACAGACACATACTATGTTGATATTTTGTGAAGCTATGAAGTCACACATGTATTGATTGATTTATATTATGAATTCATTTATTATGTCATCGTTGGGTTGTGCTACCCTTTTTCACTATTTGGTAGATGTGGGAATACAGTTTTTCAGCAGCAACACATTTATTTATTTATTTATTTATGGTATAATACACATATTGGTAGCATGGAGGGTATTTTTGTTGGTTTCGCATAAGACAGACAATGCATTTTTAGGGACTCAGCACTCTTCCCCTTCTTCAGAGCTCAAATATTGTATGTAGTTTGGCTGTCTCAAAAACGGAACAGTCATCAAAATCATACATAAATATTAAAAGTGTCCAGGACCAGTATAGTAAACGATCATAGATGCTTTTGACTGTCCATTCTTCAAATAATTACCGTATTTATCAGCATATAACACGCACTTTTTCTCCCTGAAAATCGGGTGCAAATAATGTGTGCGTGTTATACGCCAATATTTGCATTTGGCTACCTTGGAGGGGAGGGGGGGGCACCATCAGATTATGTAGAGTGAGGATCTCCTGTTTACTTGGCGGCCTCTGTAGTACAAAGTCCCGTCTCCTGGACCGGCATTGGACCAGTGTTCTGTCTATCAGAGGAGCCGGTCCAGAAGGCGGGACTTTGTATTAAAGTTGTTGTAAACCCCTTTTTAGAACTGGTACCTATAGGTAAGCCTAGAAAAAGGCTTACCTATAGGTACTGTAAATATCTCCTACACTTAGGAGATATTTACCTTGTAGTGCACCAATGATGTCATCGGCCCTTCGTGCCTTTTCTTCCCCAGCGAGTGCTGTGATTGGCGGCTCCGGCTTGTGTGCATGGGAGTGACGTCACACGGCTCCGGCCAGTCACACAACCGAATTCCGCAGCCCTGGAAGGAAGAGGGGCGAAGATGGATGCGGCCTGCAGAGGGGACAGCGCAGGCTTCGTTTGCAGGTAAGTGCCACATAATGGGCTAGTATGCTGTGATTTTACTTTGCAGGGTTTGCAGGGAGCAAAAGAGAAAGTAAAACCCATCAGGGTTTACTTCCTCTTTAAAGAGGCCGCCGAGGAAACGGGAGATCCTGGCTCTGTGTAATCTGACGTGAGGCTGCAGATGGGCACTGATCAGGCTGCAATGGTGAGGCTGCAGATGGGCACTGATCAGGCTGTAATGGTGAGGCTGCATTGATGGGCAATGGCGAGGCTGCAGACAGGCACTGATCAGGCTGCATTGATGGGCAATGGCGAGGCTGCAGACAGGCACTGATCAGGCTGCATTGATGGGTAATGGTGAGGCTGCAGATGGGCACTAATCAGGCTGCACTGATGGGTAATGGTGAGGCTGCAGATGGGCACTAATCAGGCTGCACTGATGGGTAATGGTGAGGCTGCAGATGGGCACTGATCAGGCTGTAATGGTGAGGCTGCCTTGATGCATTTTTTTTTTAACGTCGCTTACAGCAATCCCAAGATGGATTTATACAATTGGATCTATGACACCTTAGAACATTGTAATTGGCCCATTCTTCAGGCCTCAAATATTGTGACCAAAATTGTATTAATTATGAAAGGTATCTAGGTTCAGTATAGTAGCAGCATGCATCCTTGAAACTTTTCACTGTCCAATCTTCAAATAAATAATTTTGGGGACTATGTCGTTTTTGAGTCCTACCCACTTAAGAAAAAAAAAACAAACTGAAAACACATTCACCATCAATGGGACAAACATGTAAACCAGTTAGTTGAAAAAGAAAAAAAAAATTAAATTAAATAAAAAAGTCAGTGTTGCAAATATCAGTATAAGATGAACAGGTAGATCACTTTACCATAAAAGTTTAAAGTAAGTGCTAAAAAAATCATAAATAAATGCTTAAAAATATTATTCTTAAATCTTCAGTGTAATAACACCGAAGTGCTCCCAGGCCACTCATCAGGGGATGATCCCTTGATGAAGTCACGTGTGGGTGACGCAACAGGTAGGGCGTAGGCATACTGGAAGTGATGTGTTGAATGAGCGCAATGCTTGTGGAGTACATGAATGTTTTTATTGTTAAAAAGTGAGTACATCAGCTGTTTTTTTATTAAAGTTACCAAAACTATATAATACTATGGAGGGTTTCTTTCATACCTATACATATAACAGAGGAAAGTGAGGAGGAATCCCAGGATCATTGCAGAGGGAATGCTTTTATTATAAAGACCCACAAGCCAGATAGAGCATTTGGAGGTCCCCTAGACAGGAGCAGACATACATGAATCAATATACAAAGCTATTGAACCCATGCTGTTACCTTACAGCAGTAAGGTGAGCGGAGTGGGAGCACTTAGGTGTTATTACACTGAAGATTTAAGAATAATCTTTTTCAGCACTTATTTATGATTTTTTTTTTTTTAGCACTTACTTTAAACTTTATTGGGAAGGGATATACCTGTTTATCTTATTTTGATATTTGCAACACGGACTTTTTTCATTTTATTTTTTTGTTGAATGCATTTACCTTACCATTATATTTGTTTATGTGAACACCGATACAGGCACGTAAACTGGGTATTTTTTTGGTTTTAACTGCAATATGAACACATTGTTTTGCTACTTATTCATTTAATTATGTGAATATTGTGCATTTTATGTTTTTTTTGGAAGTTTGGATATCAGGACACACATATAAGAGACACCAGACATATTTTATGTTACCTTTTTTTTTTTACATTCACTTGCTTTCTGACTTTATATCCCCACCCTAACCTGCCCTGTACACGCGGTCGGATTTTCCGACGGAAAAAGTGCGATCGGATTGTGTTGTCGGAAATTCCGATCGTGTGTGAGCTCCATCGGACTTTTTCCGTCCGAATTTCCGACACACAAAGTTTGAGAGCAGGCTATAACATTTTCCGACAACAAAAGCCGATCGGTTAAATTCCGACGCACAAAGTGCCACGCATGCTCAGAATAAATTAAGAGACCAAAGCTATTGGCTACTGCCCCGTTTATAGTCCCGACGTACGTGTTTTACGTCACCGTGTTCAGAACGATCGGATTTTTCGACAACTTTGTGCGACCGTGTGTATGCAAGACAAGTTTGAGCCAACATCCGTCGGAAAAAAATCCATGGATTTTGTTGTCGGAATGTCCAATCAATGTCCGATCGTGTGTACAGGGCATAACAGCGCAGCACCAACACCATTTTTTCATGCATCATTGACACTTTTCACTGTCCAATCTTAAAATAATATATTTTAGGGGCTATGTCTTGAGTCCTAGACATTAAAAAAAAAAAATTTACAAGTAGACCAGAGGTTGTTACAACTTAAAAAATGTCCCTTTAACTGTGTCCCACGCAGACACCATTTCTCAGCCACCTTACCGTTGCTCGGTAATATACTTTCTTATTTTTTGTCTTATTTTTATGTTTAATAGCCTATTAAAAAAGGCTGGAAACACAGGCATCGTCGATGGGACAAACATGTAAACCAGTTAGTAATAAAAAAGTAAAATACATTAAATAAAAATGGGGAGATTTCACTGTTTTTTTGTTTTTTTTGTTTTTTTTTATGCCTCTAACAGCAATCCCGAGATGGATTTATACGCTCGGATTTACGGCACCTTAGAATATTGTAATCAGCGGCTCGCCTCATGGATTAAGTATAAATTATCTGCCTTGTTTCTCAGACAAGTGAAAGTAACATAGTGAATTGAAAAACAAACAAACAATATGCGCAGATAAACAGATGGTTAGGAGAGGAATAGCAGTGTACATATGCTAATTTCCTTGTATGACAACAACCAAGCTGAAATATTTAGTGAGGCTGTTTATACTGTTTATTTAAATCAAAATATGGCAAGTTTCTTGCAGATAATATATAAAAGATGCAAACATCTAATTACCTAGAAAATCTAAATTTAATGTAAAAGTTGGCTCCAGGGCCCCAGGCAGATATCACTGTGCGGGCCGGGTTCATTAAAACAGGAGAAAAGTAAATGAGTACAAATGGGAAGTTATTGCCAGTAGCAACCAATCCGGTTTTATCTTCTATTCTCTAAAGAAAAAAATAAAATACACAGACGCTGTAAATGACGGCTTTCTGTAAAAAAAACTTCAATTTGGTGTTCTTTTATCTTTTCTCCTGTTTTAATGACATAACGCCCACGGGAGTTAAAGATTTTATTTTTTATGGGTATAGGAGAGAGAGGGAGGCAAGCCAGGACAAAATTAATATCCTGATAGTGTACACATGGTTGATAAAGAAAATGCAGATCTGCAGCATTATTATTCAGACATTCACCAAGAATGCAGCTTATCCATTCTGTAGAGGACGATGACATCACTGAGAATCCAGCATATCCATTCACTAGAAACCAATGACATCACTGAGAATGCAGCATATCCATTCCCTAGAGACCAGTGACATCACCATTACGAAGAGACCAATGACATCACTAAGAATTGAGCCTATTTATTCACTAGAGACCAGTGACATCACTGAGATTGCAGTCTATCCATTCTCTAGAGGCTGATGACAACATTGAGAATGCAGCCTATCCATTCCCTAGAGACCAGTGACATCACTAAGAATTGAGCCTATTCATTCACTAGAGACCGGTGACATCACTGAGATTGCAGCCTATCCATTCCCTAGAGACCAGTGACATCACTAAGAATTGAACCTATCCATTTACTAGAGACCAATGACATCACTGAAGATGCAGCCTATCCATTCCCTAGAGACCAGTGACATCACTGAGATTGTAGCCTATCCATTCACTAGAGACCAGTGACATCACTAAGAATTGAACCTATCCATTTACTAGAGACCAGTGACATCACTGAAGATGCAGCCTATCCATTCACTAGAGGCCAGTTAAGAAAAACCCAGTCAACCAGCACGCATTGGCGTGCATGCGTAGGCACATTAGCGTGTGCACAGGAAGAAATATGCATTCGTGCATGCGCAAGTACGCACGCGAACACAAGCGCACACACTGGCGCCAAACAGCCTATTTAAACCAATCAATGAAATGAACACATTGCTGAGTGGTCTTTCAGCTTGTTCCTGTTTGCCTATGCCCTGATCTGCTTCCTACCTACCTGTGTTTGACCCAGCTTGATCTCAACCCTCCTCTGGACTTTTGCCTGCCTATCTGTGACCTTGGCCTGTGTTTGACTCTGCTCTTGTCTCATGCTCCTGTACCTTGCTGCACGATTGTGTACTGACTCCGGCTTGTATCCTGTTCCTGCTTTAGCCTCATGTTACTGTACCTGCATTGCCTGGCTGTTGATGACCCCTTGCCTTATGTTCCGGCTACTCTCCTGCCTACTGATCCTGCATCATGAAGTTCCAGTTCTGGTTGCCTGTCTGGTGATCTACGGCCATCGGTTCCATCAAGCCTCAGCTGGTGCCACCTGCTATACCGGCCCTCCTGCCCCTCTGTGTCCTAAACTCCCTGTTAGCTCTATCAGGGGTGTTGGACAGGAGGTGCAAGAGAAGCCCCCTCTACAGCTCGATCTCCACCAGGTACGTGACACTATCCATTCACTAGAGACCAGTAACATCACCGAGAATGTAGCCTATCCATTCACTAGAGACCAGTGACATCACTGAGAATGCAGCCTATCCATTCACTAGAGACCAATGACATCACTGAGAATGCAGCCTATCCATTCACTAGAGACCAGTGACATCACTGAGAATGCAGCCTATCCATTCACTAGAGACCAGTGACATCACTGAGAATGCAGCCTATCCATTCACTAGAGATTAGTGACATCACTGAGAATGCAGCCTATCCGTTTCCTAGAGACCAGTGACATCACTGAGAATGCAGCCTATCCATTCACTAGAGACCAGTGACATCACTGAGAATGCAGCCTATCCATTCACTAGAGATTAGTGACATCACTGAGAATGTAGCCTATCCATTTCCTAGAGACCAGAGACATCACTGAGAATGCAGCCTATCCATTCACTAGAGACCAGTGACATCACTGAGAATGCAGCCTATCCATTCACTAGAGATCAATGACATCACTGAGAATGCAGCCTATCCATTCACTAGAGATTAGTGACATCACTGAGAATGCAGCCTATCCGTTTCCTAGAGACCAGTGACATCACTGAGAATGCAGCCTATCCATTCACTAGAGATCCGTGACATCACTGAGAATACAGCCTAGCTATTCGCTAGAGACCAATGACATCGCCAAGAATGCAGCCTATACATTCACTAAAGATTAGTGACATCACTGAGAATGCAGCCTATCCATTCACTAGAGACCAATGACATCACTGAGAATGCAGCCTAGCTATTCGCTAGAGACCAACGACCTCGCTGAGAATGCAGCCTATCTATTCACTAGAGACCAATGACATCACTGAGGATGCAGCCTATCCATTCTCTGGGGGACAATGACATAATGGAGAATGTAGTCTATCCATTTACTAGAGACAATTTACATCACTGAGAATGCATTGGAATACAGTAATTATTTGAAGTCAAAGTCCTGAAGAGTTTACATTTCTAAATATGAAGAAAATAAATGGTTTCTTACATGGTAAAAGATCTTCACCAGTTTTTACAATGTGTTTCTCTTGAATAGGGTCACCAGCTCCCTGTCCTGTGTGACTGACCAGGCCGCCGGAGCTCCATTATGGTAATAAACCGTTATCTAGTAAAGAAGGAGAACTTTGAAGGCATTGCAAAGATCATTTTGACACTACGAATGTTCCCATTGTTCCGGACAAGGCTCGTTAGAGGATGTTTTTGCTTTACGTCTGTTCAATTTTTTAATGATTTTCCAACTGAACTTTATCTAAATGATGTGAGATGCGGTTCGGGTAATTGTATTAATTGTAATAAGCCTGTGAATTCTGTTATAAATGTATCCTTTTGCTGAAGAGCATTCATTAAGGCAAATTTAACAAGAGCAAACCTCATTTTCAATAAACGAAGTCATGGATCACATTAAGATGGTAGGATTACTTTGTGCTATAAATATCTGCTGGCTTCTTATTCTGGAATAAAAATTACCGCCTCTGTGAGGAGCTACTTTCTCATTTCTTCCTTGGTATGTTTCTTTGAAATTAAAAATATATTCGCAAGATTATGAAAACGCCCAGCAACCTACAGAGCTAACTCCATGATTGGAAGTCTATACATTGTACCATGCCCATAGGCCTGAGAGGGTTCTGGCAAGTTTGTAGAATAAATCCAACCAGCATGTTTTGGGTTTAGCCACACCTCCTCCGTGTTGTCTGGTACAGTCCCGATAGGACCTCTCAAAGACCACCATAAAATGCAATTCCAGGATAACCCTAACTACTCTTAAAACTATCCCCTTCAACTCCTAACACCTATACTTACTAACCTGTGTAAGGAATGTGTATACACTTACCTGTTTTCAGCCAGTTCCAGTAACACATTTTCCCCTGTGTCAGCAAAGAGCAGCAGCAGAGGAGAGGAGATAGCGCCCCGACAATGGCTAGTAAAGCCTGGAGTGGTGCCGTCACCCAAAGGCTTCAATGAGCCATCCATTGTTGTCTCTCCTCTGAAGCCACTCTGTGTCAGTACCTGGGTCTGGACCTGTGACCTCTGCTGTGTCTGGTGAAGCCATCTGAGATGCTGGACAGCACCCTGTCTGATCCATTGGACAATCCTGCCTTGTGCCTTGTTTCTGCTATACCTTGAACTCCTTGCTCCACCTATGAACTTCCTATTTAAGCCCTGATGTTTTTGCACTTCCTGTTTGCCAGATTATTGTGCTCTCGCTTGTTGCTCCTGCTCCCATCTGTATCTTCACTACCATTTGTTAACCACTTTTGGCTTCTTCCTCAGCTACGCTTCTGCTTAATCCCAACCTGCGACTGCTTGCTACCAACATTTGGCTTGTTTGCTGACTAGGCTTCTGCTAGATCCCTACCTGATGTTTATGCTACTGGACCCTGGCTTGCTCACCTCAAGGTGGAGCGATCCTGAGGACCACAACCTGGTACTAACCCACAACCAAACCCACCTCCACCATCAGCAGCTCTGGTGAACACCGGTTAGGGCTTAGTCTTCGCATCTGGGGTGAGCCCACGTCAGGGTGGCCTCTCTACTGCTATAGCTACTGGCCTCTGATCCAGACTCCACACCATGAAACTCTGGATGACACAGGGGAGCCAGATCATGTGACCGAACAGGAGCAGGCTGAAAATGGTTATATACAGTGTGTATATATATATATATATATATATATATATATATATATATATATATATATATATATATACCCTGTTTCCCCGAAAATAGGACCTAGCGTGATTGTCGGTGAAGGCTGCAATATAAGCCCTACCCCCAAAATAAGCCCTAGTTAAATTCCTTGTAGGTCTTATTTTCAGGCTAGGGCTTATCTTCGGGGAAACAGGGTAGGGCTTATTTGGGTGGGTAGGGCTTATATTGCAGCCATCACTGACAATCACGCTAGGTCTTATTTTTGGGGAAACAGGGTATATATATATATATATATATATATATATATACACCGTCAGGTCCATAAATATTGCGACATCAACACAATTCTAATCTTTTTGGCTCTATACACCACCACAATGGATTTGAAATGAAACAAACAAGATGTGCTTTAACTGCAGATTTTCAGCTTTATGACTTGGATGTAAATACCCTCAAATTAAAGCTGTAAGTCTGCAGTTAAAGCACATCTTGTTTGTTTCATTTCAAATCCATTGTGGTGGTGTATAGAGCCAAAAAGATTAGAATTGTGTCGATGTCCCAATATTTATGGACCTGACTGTAGTTCTGTTTGTCCCAAGCATGTTTGCATCCACTTACTATTGACGGACTCACTACCTATGCTGGAAGTTTGTTCCAAGCAACTACCCTTTCAGTAAAATAATACTTTCTAAATCCCCACAGTTATTGGTGGTTAGTGCAAAACATTCCTACAGTCATTGGTGGTCAGTGGCATTTTAAATCCCCCATCTTTGGCAGTTGCTGGCACTTTAACCCTCTAAACAATCCCACAACATTGATGGACAATGGCCCTTTAAGATGGACAGCGGCCCCTTAAATTCCCCCCCCCATCCTTCCCCACCTTCATTCAATCTTTTTGTTCACAACAGAGGACAGGAGGGCTCGCCGGTATAAATATTTACTGTTCACATTACTAGCATTAATATGGCACAGAGCTGTTCCAATACGCTCTGTGCCTTTTGCCGATGTCTAATGAGAGTGGGAGTAGTGGCTAGACATGTGCACTGAAAAAAAAAAATGTTTATTTTCATTTCATTCGTTTTTTTGCTTTTTTCTGAAATTTGAAAATTCGGAAATTCAGATTTCCGCATTTCAAATTTTCGGATTTCCGAATTTCCAAATTTCGGATTTCCGAATTTCCGGATTTCTGAATTTCCGGATTTCCGAATTTCAAATTTTCGGATTTCTGAATTTTCAAATTCAAAATTTCCGAATTTTCTGATTAGAAAATTCGGAAATTCAAAAATTCGAAAATCAGTAAAGTTCGAAATAATAACTAACTATTAAATTATAGGTATTGGAACTTCCTTTCAAATTTGGCTGTTAGTGAACGTAACGAATACAAATTTATCTGAAGTTACGAATCATCCAAAATAACGAATGCCGCATCTAAACAAATGGAATGGAACAAATCAAAGATTAATAATAAAAAGATTTTATTATTATTATTATTGTTATTTATTATTATTAGATCGTTACGTTCCATTCATTTAGAAATGGCATTCGTTTTTTTCAGATAATTCGTAACTTCGGATAAATTCGTACTTGTTACATTCACTAACCAAGCCAAATTTGAAAGGAAATTCCAACATCTATAATTTAATATTTATTATTATTTAGTTATTATTTCAGATTTTTGGGTTTTTGAATTTTCAGATTTTCATTCTTTTGAATTTTCAGACTTTCATTCTTATTCTTGGATTTTCAAATTTCCAAATTTTTAAATTTATGAAATTTCGAATATTCGAATTTCCTCATTTCGAATTTTCACATTTCCTAATTTGGAATTTCCTATTTCAAATTTTCGAAATTTAGAATTTCCGAAATTTCAAATCTCCAAATTTCCGAAAATTCAAAATTTCAAAATTTCAAAATTCGAAATCCGAAATTCGGAAATTCGTAATTTCGGAAATTTGAAATTTCGTAATTTCGGAAATGCGGAATTTCAGAAATTCGTAATTTCGGAAATTCGAAATTTGGAAATTTCGGAAATTGAAAAATTCGGAAATTTCGGAATTAACGAATTTGTCAAAATTCGTTAAAAAAACGAATTGCACATGTCTAGTAGTGGCTTTGTGCATGCGCTGGGCGTGCGTACAAGGTGCAGCTGCATACGGTTACGTCCACTTACACTAGTGCGCCAGATGGAGATTCTTCCCGAAGGATTTCTGTATGATTTCTGAATCAGAGCTAAACACAGGTAACCATCCTCTTTCCCTCTGGGCAGTCCTTAGTGCAGTTCAATGCAGTATCACTCTGAACCCATGCCAGCAATAGGATTCAGCTCCTAGTGGGTGGGCCTATGACAGCATTGGTTCACAGAAAGGAGGCTGAATGAAGCTAGATGTCATTCTGATCTAAGGCAGAGCGCCATCTACTGGAAGAATTGGAGGCAATATTGCAGTAAGATCTGTTTTTTTTCTCCACTTGCTGGGTCACTTATTTTTTACTTGTTTAAAAAGAGTTCTGCTTTAGTGATTGATTTCAATGGGCTGCCCTACGTGTGGCAATGTAGCTCATGGGACATTTGGCATGTTGCGGTTTGCATGTTATGTATTGCACATTTTGCAGCGTTTTTCTCACTTTTTTTTTTTTTTGTACGTGGCAAAATGCGTGTTTGCTTCTGCGTTTGGGGGTGTCGTTAACAATTAATGCCACCAAAAGTGAGACTAGTTCATTTTAGATGTATAAATTTGGCCATACACTATACAATCCCATTGTACAATTTATGTACAATGCCCTTTAGATTTACCAAATAGAAAGGACCTACATTCTCCAAAAACACTTCAGGGCTAAATCCAGGGGTTTTCTTTAACAATGCTTCAATCTAGAACGCCTCTTTGGGGTGCAGCCCTCCTTAGACTGGGAAAGCTTCAATAAACTTAAAAAAAAACAGAGCTCTGTTGAAGATGCTGTTATGATGAGTTATGCTGAGTACATAGAAACCAAACGACACGCTTTAGAATTGCGCACATTCGTGGAATGGCGCAAAACTACGGTACTTAAATCTCCATAAGCGACACTTTAAAAAGCCTTTGTAGGTTACCACTTTAGATTTACAGAGGAGGTCTGGTGCTAGAATTACAGGGCATGATCTGACGTTTGTGGTGATACCTCATGTGTGGGACGATCGCTGTTTGCGTGTGCGTGGGAGCGACACATGCAGCCGCCTTTGCACGCAGGGATGTGGGCACTTTACATTTTTTTTGTCTTTTTTATCGTTTTTTTTTTTTATCATTTTTTTTTTTTTTTTAAATAATCAAAATTTTTTATTTCATTTATATAATTACAACAATTATACAACACACTATACCCCTTCGGCCCACCCATGAAAAGACATGGACACAGGTTACATTACATCATTCCATAATTACCCCTACCTATCCCATAAAAAAAAAAAAAAACACAATACATTACATATTATAAACAAACTATAAACAATATAATATATTTTTATCATTTTTTTATCATTTTTTTAATCTTTTTTTTTTCACTTTTAAATTGTTGCACACATTTTTTTTTTTTGGTATCACGTTTATTGTCACAAGGAATGTAAACTCTTATCTTATCTCTTATGACAGCAATAGGCATGTGACGTGATATTTTTACAGATTAGCAGTTTAAAGTTGCAGAGGAGGTCTAGTGCTAAAATATTGCTTTTGCTCTAACGTTTACAGCGATACCTCACATGTGTGGTCCAAACTTCATTTACATATGCAGGTATGTGTTGGGGAGCTTTAAAAAATTTTTTTTTTATTATTATTATTATTATTATTTATTTATTATTATTATTTACATATTTTATTCTTTTTTTATTCTTTTTTTTATTTTTACACCGTCTCTGTAATATCTTTTTTTTAATCACTTTTTATTCCTATTACAAGAAATGTAAATATCCCTTGTAATAGGAATAAGGCGTGACAGGTCTTCTTTATGGAGACATCTGGGGTCAATAAGGCCCCTCAGATATCTTACTCTGGAAAGCATGAGATAAAAAAATAAAAAAAATAAAAAAAAACATTGATCTCTGCTTTCCAGAGTAAAAATTTGGCAGTGTTTGCAGCAGCCAGGGCCGGCCCCCCAGGATCATAGAGATGGCGGGGGGCCACAGCCAGGTCTATGGTAATCGGGGGGGGGGCGCCGAATCCAATCTCTGATTCCTGATCGTACAGGAGAGCCTGGTGAGATACCGGAACTGCTAGGAGGGCTTTTACAAGATTGGAAATCGCTGGCTGAAAACAAAGATACACTATATTACCAAAAGTATTGGGACGCCTGCCTTTACACGGAACTTTAATGGCATCCCAGTCTTAGTCCATAAGGTTCAGTATTGAGTTGGCCCACCCTTTGCAGCTATAACAGCTTCAACTCTTCTGGGAAGGCCGTCCACAAGGTTTAGGAGTGTGTCTATGGGAATGTTTGACCATTCTTCCAGAAGCGGATTTGTGAGGTCAGGCAACTGAGGAATGTGACTGGCCTGCACAGGGTCCTGACCTCAACCTGATAGAACACCTTTGGGATGAATTAGAGCGGAAAAGGCAAGCCAGGCCTTCTCATCCAACATCAGTGCCCCCCTCCCGCCGCGCTCCGGTGCCCTCCGCCGCTTACCGGAGCCGTCGGCAGCGGTGGAGGTGATCGGATGCTTTCCCTAGCCTAACATGAAGACAAGTGAGGGGAAGATGGCCCCCACCAGTCTCCAAATCATGACAGGGCGGAAGCGACGTCAAAACGTCACTTCCGCCCACAGCTCTTAAAGGACCATTTTTTTTGGAATTTTTTTAAAATGACAAAAATTTTTTTTTTTTTTATTGCATTTTAATGTAAATATGAGATCTGAGGTCTTTTCGACCCCCAAATCTCATATTTAAGAGGTCCTGTCATGCTTTTTTTCTATTACAAGGGATGTTTACATTCCTTGTAATAGGAATAAAAGTGACACAATTTTTTTTTTTTTAAACAGTGTAAAAATAAAAAATAAAAGGTAAAATAAATAAGAAAAAAAAATATTTTTTTTAAACACGCCCAGTCCTGCCGAGCTTGTGTGCAGAAGCGAACGCATACGTGAGTGGCGCCCGCATATGAAAACGGTGTTTAAACCACACATGTGAGGTATCGCCGCGATCGGTAGATCGATAGCAATAATTCTAGCCTTAGACCTCCTCTGTAACTCAAATCGTGCAACCTGTAGAATTTTTTAAACGTCGCCTTTGGAGATTTTTAAGTGTAAAAGTTTGTCGCCATTCCACCAACGGACGCAATTTTGAAGCGTGACATGTTGGGTATCAATTTACTCGGCGTAACATTATCTTTCACAATATAAAAAAAAAAAAATTGGGCTAACGTTACTGTTGTCTTATTTTTTAATTCAAAAAAGTGTATTTTTTCCAAAAAAAAGTGCGCTTGTAAGACCGCTGCGCAAATGCGGTGTGACAGAAAGTATTGCAACGACCGCCATTTTATTCTCTAGGGTGTTATAAAAAAATATATATATATAATGTTTGGGGGTTCTAAGTAATTTTCTAGCAAAAAAAAAACTGTTTTCAACTTGTAAACAACAAATCTCAGAAAGAGGCTCGGTCCTTAAGTGGTTAATTTGTGTTGGGTGTTTCGAATAAAACGATCGCGCGCAGCCGATTAAACTCATTAAGACCTCAAAGGCGGCCTGTGTACCACCGCTATCAGATTCCACGGCGCGAAAATTAATTAGGCCCCTGTTATCCCTTGTCTGGATTAGTTTCTTCAGGCCCAGAGGCCTGGTCCTTTTCCCCGCGAATCCTAGGCCTATAATCTCCTCGCCGGCTCCAAACCGCCTCCGCCGAGGCCCTGCGAGGCTCCAGCTTGATTTTTTTTTTTTTTTTTTTTTAGCTCCTCAAACATCAAACAATGCCGGTGACAGTTCTCCGAAGGCTTCAGCTCCTTCAGCTCCTTAGCAGACATTCATTAATGGAGGAAAAGAGCGGTTTGTTGTGACAGAGCGGAGTGGTGCGGCGCTAAATTACAGTTCTTTAATACGCCGAGTAAAATTTACAGAACATGGAAGATTTAATAAATGAGGAATTAAGTGATAGGTTCTCCGAGAAGTAACTTTTTTGTTAAAAGGGAAGTTTTGATTCTGCTGAAGGAAAATACTGCATTAGGAGGAGCGCGCCGGCTTCGTAAGGATGGGTAAAAGCGGGTTCGTGAGGCAACAAAAGACACAAATTTCAGAGTCGATCGCTATAAGCTTCAACATGTTCATTTCAAAAGTCATTTTCAATGTTTTTAAAGTTGTAAAGTAGTAAAGTTTTTAATCTGCTTAACCACTTAAGGACCAGCCTCGTTTTGGATTTTAGGTGTTTACATGTTTAAAACAGTTTTTTTTGCTAGAAAATTACTTAGAACCCCCAAACATTATATATTGGTTTTTTTTCTAATACCCTAGAGAATAAAATGGCGGTCAAAGCAATACTTTTTTTTTTGCACCGTATTTGCGCAGCGGTCTTATAAGCGCACTTTTTTTGGAAAAAAATCACTTTTTTGAATAAAGTAAACAGTAAAGTTAGCCCAATTTTTTTTTTATATTGTGAAATATAATGTTATGCCAAGTAAATTGATACCCAACATGTCATGCTTCAAAATTGAACCCGCTCGTGGAATGGCGTCAAACTTTTAGCCTCAAAAATCTCCATAGGCGACGTTTAAAAAACTCTGCAGGTTGCATGTTTTGCGTTACAGAGGAGGTCTAGGGCTAGAATTATTGCTCTCGCTCTACCGGTCGCGGCGATACCTCACATGTGTGGTTTGACCACCGTTTTCATATGCGGGCGCTACTCACGTATGCATTCGCTTCTGCGCGCAAGCTCGTCGGGACGGGGGGTTTTAAAAAAAAATAAAAAAATAAATTATTTATTTTACATGATTTTATTTATTTTTACACAGTTTTTTTAAAAAAAAATTGTGTCACTTTTATTCCTATTACAAGGAATGTAAACATCCCTTGTAATAGAAAAAAGCATGACAGGTCCTCTTAAATATGAAATCTGGGATTAAAAAGACCTCAGATCTCATATTTACAATAAAATGCAATAAAGAAAAAAAAAAAAAGTCATTTAAAAAAATGACATTGAAAAAATTGTGCCTTTAAGACGTATGGGCGGTAGTGACGTTTTGACGTCGCTTACGCCCAGCAGTGTCATGGAGACGAGTGGGCGCCATCTTAGCCTCACTCGTCTCCAGGCACAGCACGGAGAATGATGCAATCGCCTCCGCCGCTACCGACGGCTCTGGTAAGCGACTGAGAGCACCGGATCGCGGAGGGAGGGGGGGCCCTCTCCCACCACCGATAAAAGTGATCTTGCGGCGAATCCGCCGCAGAGACCACTTTTATCTTAAAGCCAACCGCCGCACGAAAACGGGATCACCGGGGTTATGGCAGCTAGCTGCTGCCATAACAACGATATCCGCCGCCAAAGTTTGGATGTACATCGGCGTGCGGCGGTCGGCAAGTGGTTAAAATTTGCCTTCCAACCTTCCTCCTTTCAACATGCTGATGAAATTTGTATACAAAACCGCCCCAAAGATGCTGCTGGCAGGACCTTCCCTAACGTCCCGCAAGGGCACCGCCCAGGGGCGGATCCAGCGGGGGGCAACGGGGCAATTGCCCCCTCCGAGAATGCGGGTGACAGTGCAGGCGGCTCCGTGAGTGACAGTGCGGGCGGCTCCGCGAGTGACAGTGCGGGCGGCTCCGAGAGTGACAGTGCGGGCGGCTCCCCAGGTGACAGTGCGGGCGGCACCACGGGTGACAGTGCGGGCGGCTCGGTTGGTGAGTGGGCAGGTGAGGGAGAGGGGGTAGCTGGGCGGCTCAGTGTGTGACTGAGTGCGCTGCTAGCCAATCAGGGAGACGGCAGGCAGGGGAGCACCAGAGAGATGACATTATCTCTCACCACCCTGCGCCCGCCCTGCATCCCTGCAGTTCCGCCCTCACTGTAAAGGCAGCTGTGGGCAGCAGAGAGATTACATCTTCTCGCTGCTGCCTGACTCTGGGACATAACAAGAGACCACCTTAGCAGGAAAGTGACACGGCAGGTAACAATCCACAGGCGACGTGGCAAGTGACAATTCACAACGTGTGGCAGGTGACGTGGCAAGTGACAATGCGCATTTGGTGGCAGGCAACGTGTAAAGTGACTCAGAGCTCCCATTGATTCTGCGTTATGGTGAGTTGAACTATTTCATTGTATATTACAATGTAAGAATAGACATAATGCGCTTCAAACATCCTGACACCATAATAACCATGGTGCCGTGATGATTGAAACGCCAACACCAGCCATTTCCCCGATAAATTGCCCGCAAAAAAAATGTATTTTCTGGCAGTGCTCCTCCCGAGACTAGACTCTGGATCCGCCCCTGGCACCGCCCCACTGTGAAAAGTCACACTGAAATGAATGGGAGGAGGTTTTTAGGCGCTTTACAGGCGCTATTTCTAGAGCTAAAACGCCTGAAAACCCCCTAATGCCGCGTACACACTATCAGGATTTTGGTCGGAAAAAGACATGGCGGCTTTTCTGACGGGATTCCGCTCAAGCTTGCCTTGCATACACACGGTCACACAGAAGTTCGCTGAATTTTCGACCGTCAAGAACGCGGTGACGTACAACACTACGACGAGACGAGAAAATTAAGTTTGATGCTTCCGAGCATACGTCGAATTGTTTCCGCGCATGCGTAGGAATTTTGCGCGTCAGAATTTGTACAGACGACCGCATTTTCGGATAGGAACTTTTTCCGACCGAAAAATAGAGAACCTGCTCCCAATCTTTTGCTGGCTGGAATTCGGTCAGCAAAAGTCCGATGGAGCGTACACACTGTCGTATTTTCTGACCAAAAGCTCTCGTTGGTCTTTTGCTGGATGAATTTCCGATTGTGTGTACGCGGCATAAGTGTGAAAGGGGTCTTAACCACTTGCCTACAGGGCACTTACACCCCCCCTTCCTGCCCAGGCCATTTTTCAGCTTTCAGCGCTGTCGCACTTTGAATGACAATTGCGCGGTCATACAACACTGTACCCAAACAAATTTTTTATCATTTTCTTTACACAAATAGAGCTTTCTTTTGGTAGTTAATCAGTAAGATGAAAAACATGCAGCGCTCAAAAAGTGCATATAAATTAACAATTTATATCTGTGAGGAAGTGCTAAAAAGAAAAACTATACCCATGAAATAAGGTGACAGGATAGTATTTAATCACTGCTGGGTATTTTATTTTTTACAAAAAAAAAAAGACCAAAAATGTTGAAAAAAAAAGTTTTTTACTTTTTTCTGTCAGTAAATTTTGTAACTAAGTAATTTTTCTCCTTCACTGATGTGCGCTGATGAGGCGGCACTGGTGGGCATTGATGAGGTGGCACTTATGGGCACTGCAGTTATGGGCACTGATAGGTGGCACTGATGAGCACTGATAGGCGGCACTGATAGGCGCTGGTGGGCCCTGATAGGCAGCACGAATAGGCGGTACTGATGGGCATTGATGGGTGGCACTGATGGGCGACACTGATGGGCATTACTGATGTGCATTGATTGACAGCAGTGATGGGCATTGATGGGCAGCACTGATTGCCAGCACTGACTGGCATCGCTAATTGGCACTGATTGGTGGCACTTGTGGGCAGTGGTGGGCACTGATTGCTGCCACTGGTGGGCACTGATAGCTGGCATTGGTGGGCACTGATTTTTGACACTATATTGTAATCAGTGCCCTGATTACATTCCTAAATGTCCCCATGCATGGAGATTCCGCTGATTGGCTCTCCTCGCTACACATTCTGTCAGTGTGAGGCGAGGAGAGCCGATTACCGGCACTTCCTTGTTTACATGTCACCGGCTGTGATTGGACACAGCCGATCACATGGTTAAAGAGCTGCAGACGCGGCTCTTTAACCATGTGTTTGGGGTTGCGCCGTGTCCTAGCAACACAGCGCGGCTGCGATTATCGCGCTGCGCGCCTCAGCGGACACGTGTGAGAGTGGCTGTTCTGGGACACCATCATATGACGACATCCCAGAACGAGAGCCGCACCACCCAGCTCCGCCCCGCCGTCATTTGACGGTGGGCGGGCGGCAAGCAGTTAAACTTCTCACATGTGAGTCATACAAACAGTGCTGTATAAAAAAAAAAAAAACATTCCCAGACGATGTAACGTCGTTCCAGATACTACAGACTTCAAACAAGTGTGGCGACGTCACGTGCATTAGCTGCTAACGCATGTGACGTCGCCACACTTGTTTGAAGTCTTTATACCATTATATTATATTACCAAAAGTATTGAGACGCCTGCCTTTACACGCACATGAACATTAATGGCATCCCAGTCTTAGTCCGTAGGGTTCAATATTGAGTTGGCCCACCCATTGCAGCTATAACAGCTTCAACTCTTCTGGGAAGGCTGTCCACAATGTTTAGGAGTGTGTCTATGGGAATGTTTGACCATTCTTCCAGAAGTGCATTTGTGAGGTCAGGCACTGATGTTGGACAAGAAGGCCTGGCTCGCAGTCTCCCCTCTAATTCATTCCTTAGGTGTTATTTTGGGTTGAGGTCAGGACTCTGTGCAGGCCAGTCAAGTTCCTCCACCCCAAACTCGCTCATCCATGTCTTTATGGACCTTGCTTTGTGCTCTGGTCCAAATCATTTGGTGGAGGGGGGATTATGGTGTGGGGGTTGTTTTTCAGGGGTTGGGCTTGGCCCCTTAGTTACAGTGTCAGCATACCAAGACATTTTGGACAATTTCATGCTCCCAATTTTGTGTGAACAGTTTGGGGATGGTCCCTTCCTGTTCCAACATGACTGTACACCAGTGCACAAAGCAAGGTCCAAAAAAACATGGATGAGCGAGTTTGGGGTGGAGGAACTTGACTGGCCTGCCGCGGCAAACTCAGCAGGAAGCGGGAGCAGGTACCTGTCAATACCAGGTACCCGCTCCCCCCCCCCCCCAACAAGATGCCATTGTGGGGGGAGGAGATGGACCCCTTTTGGGTGGAGAGCCGCTTTAGTATATTTTTCATAGAAAATTGCGCTTGATACACCATTACATTATGTAGGATGTATAAATTTGTTGCTACCACCGTTTTAGAATACATAACGTTGAGGTTGGATTCACACCAATACAAATTGGATGTGGGTTCCCAATTCGCAATAGCAGGAGATTTTGACCGGCTTTCTATGGTCGGTTCACATATCTCCACTGCGGCTCCGGTGCGAATTTGAACAGGAGCCCTGTGCGTCTTTTGGTCCTTTTCAGGTCCGAATTCAGCCAAAAATTGGGCTGAAGTCAGACCTGAAACGGTGAACGGGGACCCCTGCTGGGAGCCGCATCGGCATTAGGTGTGAACCCAACCTTTAGGGGGTTTTAACTAATCTTCAGGCCTAAAATTGATTTTTTTTTTAAAAACATGTGCATAAAAAAAGCACAAAAATAGCTCTGGCAGCGAAAAGGTTAAGGCTATCACCGCGAATCCCGACACAACAGATCCGGCATTTTTTTTTTTTTTCTGGAACACTAGTTTAGTAAACAGCCCGACTGAATAAATCTAGAAGGCTCGTCTCACCTCCCCGGCTGTAAGCTTTATCCGTGGCCTTTGGCTTTCTCCTGTAAACCTCTGTTTGGAAGTAATATAAGAACAGCTTGTCGTGTCTGATAGCAGATGTCCGTCTATTCCAGCGCGGTGTATTCTCTCTCTCTCCATCCTCCTTGCTTCCAGCAATATGGCAGCCGCTCTTCTCCGGCATTGGCTCGCACCGAGATGATAAATGGATGCGCTTGGCAGCGTTTAACCCCTTTCCTTCCGCATTTCCTGCGCTAGGTATGGCCGGTGGCACCTGAAGAAAATGATACCGCAAGTTCAGACCAGAATACCAATTTTTTTTTTTTTTTTTTTACGGTCGGTTCATAACAGCTTGCATCTTTTTTTTTTTTTACCAAATCAGTTTTTTTTTTGTTTTTTACATGGACCACGCGGGAGTGTTAATTTAGAGGGATTACTGTTTCCAAAGATATGCTGATTATTAAAACAACCGATTCTCAGTGATTGGGTGTAGATTCAAACGAGTGCACGCATGATCGCACGCGCTCCCAACATCTTAATCTTTAGCAGACATATGGGATTGTCATTAATTGTTAAAGTGAATGTTTTAAAAAAAGAAAAACACCTGTAAGGCAATTGTATAATGTGCTAGTATGGGCACCCAGTAGCGAGTGCCGTGACCGGCGGCTCCCGCCCGCGTGCTTGGGAGTGACGTCACGCGGGCTCCGGCCAATCACAGAGCCGGAGTCTGCGGCCCCAGAAGGAAGACGAGCAAACATGCAGCGCGGACGGCGCCTGCCTCGTACGCAGGTAAGTCTCACATAATGTGCTAGTATGCAATGCATTCTAGCACATTATGTCTTTACTTTGCAGGGGAGGGAGAAGAAGAACATTTTAGAAAGGATTTACTTCCTCTTTATCCACTTAAACCCCGCACCATTTGGCTGGCAAAAGACCAGACCGTTTTTTGCGATTCGGCACTGCATCGCTTTAACTGACAATTGCGCGGTCGTGCGACGTGGCTTCCAAACTACATTGATGTCCTTTTCTCCCCAACAAATAGAGCTTTCTTTTGGTGGTATTTGATCACCTCTGCGCTTTTTATTTTTTGCACAATAAACAAAAAAAGAGCGACAATTTTGAAAAAAAAAAAAAAAAAACGCAATATTTTTTACTTTTTGTTATAATAAATATCCCCCAAAAATATATAAAAAAACATTTTTTTCCCTAAGTTTAGGCCGAAATGTATTCTTCTTCTACATATTTTTGGTAAAAAAAAAAAAAAATCGCAATAAGCGTTTATTGATTGGATTGCGCAAAAGTTATAGCATCTACAAAATAGGGGATAGTTTTATGGCATTTTTATTAATAATTTTTTTTTTCACTAGTAATGGCGGCAATCAGTGATTTTTATCATGACTGCGACATTATGGCGGACACATCGGACACTTGTTGGCGCTATTTTGGGACCGTTCACATTTATACAGCGATTTATACAGCGATTAAAAATGCACTGATTACTGTGTAAATGTGACTGGCAGTGAAGAA
The DNA here is from genome assembly GCA_037952925.1 of Lithobates clamitans. Lineage (NCBI taxonomy): Eukaryota > Metazoa > Chordata > Amphibia > Anura > Ranidae > Lithobates > Lithobates clamitans. The sequence continues at coordinate 1,944,604 of JBBGZY010000572.1, read as the reverse complement.
ATTAACCACTAGGTGGCGCTGTAGGGGTTAAGTGTGTCCTAGGGAGTGATTCTAACTGTGGGGGGGGCGTGGCTATGTGTGACACTACACTGATCACTGCTCCCGATTACAGGGAGCGGTGATCAGTGTCCTGTCACAAGGAAGAATGGGGAAATGCTTGTTGACATCAGCATTTCCCTGTTCTTCCTCTCCGTGAGACGATCGCGGGTATCCCTGCGGACATCGAGTCTGCGGGACCCGCGATCACACTCATGGAGGTCGCGGCCGGCGCGCACCCGCAAACCGCTTCTTAAAGGGCAAAGTACATGTACGTTAGTCTGCCTGTACATGCCCTTCTGCCGATGTATGTGTAGAATGGGCCGCCCTGCAGGCAACATTGGGGAACGCACCCGCGCACCTGAAGGTGTGAACAAAGCCTTGGGCTCTTGGGGGGGTATTTTCAGAAGGAAAAGGCAGATTGTTGCACATAAAAGGAGATTACGTTGGTTTGCTTCCATCGGTTTTCCTTTTAAGCAATAGGAAATTAAAAATGGCTCTAAATTCTGTGTATTTTTCAATCAGAATATACATTGTACACTTTCATTTGGAGTATGTTCCATGTATTTCTTTGTAACACCAATAAAAAGTTTGAACAAGAAAAATGGCTGTAAAATTCCACATATTTATACATAGTTACAAGAAAGAGCAATGAAATATGGAATAAATATAAATAAAATATAAATGAAATTGAAGTGTTACTAAACCCCGGACCCTGCATTCACTATATCTGGTCTCCCACAGTACAAAATGGAGATCAACCTTAATGCCCCGTACACACGGTCGGACATTGATCGAACATTCCGACAACAAAATCCATCGGATTTTTTCAGACGGAAGTTGGCTCAAACTTGTCTTGCATACACACGGTCGCACAAAGTTGTCGGAAAATCCGATCGTTCTGAACGCGGTGACGTAAAACACGTACGTCGTGACTGTAAACGGGGCAGTAGCCAATAGCTTTAGTCTCTTTTTTATTCTGAGCATGCGTGGCACTTTGTGCGTCGGATTTGTGTACACGCGATCGGAATTTAAACGATCGGATTTTGTTGTCAGAAAATGCTCTCAAACCTTGTGTGTCGGAAATTCAGACGGAAAAAGTCTGATGGAGCCCACACACGGTCTGAATTTCCGACAACACAATCCGATCGCACTTTTTCCGTCGGAAAATCCGACCGTGTGTACAGGGCATAAGACCCCTTTCGCACGGGGGGGGCGCTTTTCAGGCGGTTTAGTGCTAAAAATAGTGCCTGTAAATCGACTGAAAAGCGCCTCTCTAGCCACCCCAAGTGTGAATGCCCGAGTGCTTTCACACTGGGGGCGGTGCGCTTGCAGGACGGGAAAAAAAGTCCCGCAAGCAGCATCTTTGGGGGGCAGTGGAGGAGCGGTGTATACACTGCTCCTCCACCGCCCCTGCCCATTGAAATGAATGGGCAGCGCCGCAAAACGGGCACTATTAACCCTTTCCTCTGCCGATAGCAGTGGTTAAAAGCTCCCTGCTAGTGGCCAAAAAACGGCGCTATAACAGTGCTAAAACTAGCGGCATTTACCAATAACAGACCCGCCGCCCCAGTGTGAAAGGGGTCCAAAGCATGTAGGGTGTTTTTGTGTTTTTTTGTTGTTTTGTTGTTTTTTTTGTTTTTTTGTGGTTTTTTTTGTGTTTTTTTTGTTTTTTTTGTGTTTTTTTTGTTTTTTGTTTGTTTTTTCCTTGCGCGGATTTACTCATATATTACTTTATGTGGGGTACTGATTGTACAAATTTTCTACAATGCTTTGGATGATAACATATCAAAAATATCTGTTTAAAAATGACATTGGCCAACTAGATAAAGTTCCAGCTTTGCGTTTGGGGGGTGGGGGGTCACATGACTGATCCAGATCCGCACACTGCGCTCCATACAATGGCCTCTCATTCTACCTCTATAATACCTGGTGGCATGTGACCGATTTCCTCTACATGAAGTGCTTTTAACTTTACGCCCCTTTGATCTGCCGCCTTGCCAGTGACGTTCGAAGCAGCGAAACAGCAGAATCCCCGTAACAAGCAACAAATAAACGCTGAAATCGAAGCCAGTTATTTTTTTCCCAGCGCTCCGAGGCTTTGCATGTTGCTTAAATAGCGCAATATGGAGAACGTGTGAAAAAAATGCGATCTGGGGGTATTGAGCGTGGCTTCCCGAGGGTCAAAGTTCGCACGTCAAGGCCCGTTACCAACATGCTATTTAGAAGCATATGCAGAGCCCGTGCAATTAACCTGCAATACCCCAGCCAAGCGCCTTCGCCGAGCCTCATTATTGTATGCCGCTCTTCCTCCTCTGTTAATTGTATCACATGTTGGAGGGAGACACAACGAACGGAAAAAAACGTGCGCTTTTTTTTTTTTTTTCCCCTTTGCACTTGCTTTAAATCCTACTAGATATCTCTGCGACTTCTCTGCTAATTGCTCAAAAGTATAGGGGGGGTATATCTGTGTAGCTGCATGGATTTAACTGGAGCGCCGAGGAAAAGGCGACCTCGCCATTAAAGCTGTTAAAGCGTGCATCCAGATTGTGCATGCGATGTGTTAGATCCACGGCGTATGCGCAAGGTGGGGGAGGGGGGGAGAACGCCATTATTTTTGCCTGCTCATTAATGGTGACCGCATCTGTCGCGGCAGATAATATTTTGTCACACAGGCACATCATTAGTTATCAAGGTTTCCTCCGTCATTAATATCGCTCAGAAAGACTGCAAATTAAAACCCGAAGTTCAGATTTACTTGGGCTGAAAGAATTCCGGCAGATGTTAAAAAAAAAAAAAAAAAAAAATCTCTATGTGTTGAAAAAGTGCAGAGGATTTTTTAAAAACTTTGTTCTAGTGGATCGTTTGCAATTCTCTTTATTTCAAATTCCTAATCATGCTAGCTGAAATTTCAGATTAGGCGTACGGTGGTAGCGCACACGATGCCTATTGAGAGAGGAAATAAAGGACAGGAAACAAGGACATCTCTGGTCCTCTAGGATCTGGAGTTAGGCCTAGTTTTCCCTTGGCAGGTCAGTAAAAAACAGACAGTTGAGCTGTGTTTTTACTGCACCCCACTAAGCTGCAAAGGCCAGCCATGCGCACATAACGAACATGAGAATTTACCCATTGTCACAGGTTTGGGATAAAAGGAGGGGCATCTTTCCTGGGTGCAGTGTATTCATGGGCAGGTTGGGGGCGCCAAGAAACGAGCTGCACCCTCCATGATCACCATCTCTTGTCTGGTGCCCGAATGCTGAACAAATTGAATGCAAAGGGGGTGCAAAGGTGAGCTGTGGACTGGGGATAGCTATAGCCAGGGGTAGCAGAGGTTAGCTGTGGACAGGAATTAGCTATGGTCGGGGGGTGCAGAGGTGAGCTGTGGACTGGGGATAGCAATAGCCAGGGGGTGCAGAGGTGAGCTGTGCACTGGAGATAGCTATAGCCAGGGGGTGCAGAGGTGAGCTGTGAACTGGAGATAGCTATAGCCAGGGGGTGTAGAGCAGTGAGCTTTGGACTGGGGTAGGCTATAACCAGGGGGTGCAGAGGTGAGTTGTGGACTGGAGATAGCTATAGCCAGGGGGTGCAGAGGTGAGCTGTGGACACGGGACAGCTATAGCCAGGGGGTGCAGAGGTGAGCTGTGGACTGGAGATAGCTATAGCCAGGGGGTGCAGAGGTGAGCTGTGGACTGGAAATAGCAATAGCCAGGGGGTGCAGAGGTGAGCTGTGCACTGGAGATAGCTATAGCCAGGGGGTGCAGAGGTGAGCTGTGGACTGGGGATAGCTATAGCCAGGGGGTGCAGAGGTGAGCTGTGGACTGGGGATAGCTATAGCCAGGGGGTGCAGAGGTAAGCTGTGGACTAGGGATAGCTATAGCCAGGGGGTGCAGAGGTGAGCTGTGCACTGGAGATAGCTATAGCCAGGGGGTGCAGAGGTGAGCTGTGGACTAGGGATAGCTATAGCCAGGGGGTTCAGAGGTGAGCTGTGGACTGGGGTAAGCTATAGCCAGGGGGTGCAGAGGTGAGCTGTGGACAGGAATTAGCTATGGTTGGGGGTGCAGAGGTGAGCTGTGGACTGGGGATAGCTATAGCCAGAGGGTGCAGAGGTGAGCTGTGGACTGGGGATAGCTATAGCCAGGAGGTGCAGAGCGGTGAGCTGTGGACTGGGGTAAGCTATAGCCAGGGGATGCAGAGGTGAGCTGTGGACTGGGGATAGCTATAGCCAGGGGGTGCGGAGGTGAGCTGTGGACTGGGGATAGCTATAGCCAGGGGGTGCAGAGGTGAGCTGTGGACACGGGACAGCTATAGCCAGGGGGTGCAGAGGTGAGCTGTGGACTGGAGATAGCTATAGCCAGGGGGTGCAGAGGTGAGCTGTGGACTGGAAATAGCAATAGCCAGGGGGTGCAGAGGTGAGCTGTGCACTGGAGATAGCTATAGCCAGGGGGTGCAGAGGTGAGCTGTGGACTGGGGATAGCTATAGCCAGGGGGTGCAGAGGTGAGCTGTGGACTGGGGATAGCTATAGCCAGGGGGTGCAGAGGTAAGCTGTGGACTAGGGATAGCTATAGCCAGGGGGTGCAGAGGTGAGCTGTGCACTGGAGATAGCTATAGCCAGGGGGTGCAGAGGTGAGCTGTGGACTAGGGATAGCTATAGCCAGGGGGTTCAGAGGTGAGCTGTGGACTGGGGTAAGCTATAGCCAGGGGGTGCAGAGGTGAGCTGTGGACAGGAATTAGCTATGGTTGGGGGTGCAGAGGTGAGCTGTGGACTGGGGATAGCTATAGCCAGAGGGTGCAGAGGTGAGCTGTGGACTGGGGATAGCTATAGCCAGGAGGTGCAGAGCGGTGAGCTGTGGACTGGGGTAAGCTATAGCCAGGGGATGCAGAGGTGAGCTGTGGACTGGGGATAGCTATAGCCAGGGGGTGCGGAGGTGAGCTGTGGACTGGGGATAGCTATAGCCAGGGGGTGCAGAGCGGTGAGCTGTGAACTGGGGTAAGCTATAGCCAGGGGATGCAGAGGTGAGCTGTGGACAGGAATTTACTATAGCCAGCGGGTGCGGAGGTGAGCTGTGGACTGAGGTAAGCTATAGCCGGGGGTGCAGAGGTAAGCTGTAGACTGGGGTAAGCTATAGCCAGGGGGTGCAGAGGTGAGCTGTGGACAGGAATTAGCTATGGTCGGGGGGTGCAGAGGTGAGCTGTGGACTGGGGATAGCTATATAGCCAGGGGGTGCAGAGGTGAGCTGTGGACTGGGGATAGCTATAGCCAGGGGATGCAGAGGTGAGCTGTGGACTGGGGATAGCTATATAGCCAGGGGGTGCAGAGGTGAGCTGTGGATAGGAATTAGCTATGGTCGGGGGGTGCGGAGGTGAGCTCAGCTCAATGTGCAAAGCTTTTAGGAGTTAAAATAGGCAGCGAGGGGTGACATATTGTCTCCTCATTGCCTGTTAAACATCCCCTTAAAAACTTTCCAAAAGCTGTTCAGGGTGCAGTGCTGGTGTAAATAAGCCTTTAAAGTAGAACGTCTGCAATGTAAAGACAGAGGCTTCCATTACTGATTTCAATCTGAAAACTCAAGTTCCCTGGGTGTCAGGGTGAGCCTCTGGCTTCAATATTCTCTGAGATGATGACCTGGAGCAGGTATGCACATTCCTGGCGTGAATCCAATGGTGTATAGCATATAAAAATACTGACGCTCTCCCAGTCCAGTCTGTGTTGTTAACATGAGTGATGTCCTCTAAGAGGCTCTGAGTCACCGCTATGACCTGGAGAAATGCATCAGTGGGTGTGGCTTGTGGAGTGGTACAGGCTGAGGACATCACTCATGTCTCCTCTATGACTAAGTCCTGATGGGCGTGGCAAAATGCATCACTGGGCGTGGCTTGTGGAGTGGTACAAGCTGAGGTCAGCACTCATGTCACCTCTATGACTAAGTCCCAATGGGCATGGCAAAATGCATCAGTGGGTGTGGCTTGTGGAGTGGTACAGGCTGAGGTCATCACTCATGTCACCTCTATGACAAAGGCCCAATGGGTGTGGCAAAATGCATCAGTGGGTGTGGCTTGTGGAGTAGTACAGGCTGAGGACATCATTTATGTCACATCTATGACTAAGTCTCAATGGGCGTGGCAACATGCATCAGTGGGTGTGGCTTGTGGAGTGGTACAGGCTGAGGTCATCACTCATGTCACCTCTATGACTAAGTCCCAATGGGCGTGGCAAAATGCATCAGTGGGTGTGGCTTGTGGAGTGGTACAGGCTGAGGTCATCACTCATGTCACCTCTATGACTAAGTCCCGATGGGTGTAGCGAAATGCATCAGTGGGTGTGGCTTGTGGAGTAGTACAAGCTGAGGTCCTCACTCATGTCACCTCTATGATTACGTCCCGATGGGCGTAGCGAAATGCATCAGTGGGTGTGGCTTTTGGAGGGGTTCAGGCTGAGGACATCACTCCAGTCACTGACTAAGTTCCGATGAACGGGGCCAAACGCGTCAGTGGGCGTAGCCTGTGGAGCAGTACAGGCTGAGGACATCACTCATGGGATGGGCTGTATGTGACTTGCTGCGGCTTCTAATGCACATTGTGAGAAGCTCACAGTGTGCAGTGAAATCAGAGTAAGCCATTTCAGTCCAGGAGAGGAAGCTGCGCAAGACTGAAGGGAAGGCCGGAGGTCAGATTTAAACGATGAGAATGGTTTGGAAAACCTAGGAGTTCTTTTCTGTTCTATTTTTTTTAAATTCCATCTCTTCATTTTAATGGTGGATCATGAGATCTGTATGCTCCTAACAGGCAGAAAACCTCCAACTGCCAATCAGCAGCCCCTCCGCCACCGGACCCTGCCGTCCGGGTGAGCCGTCATTCACCGCGCGCTTATGGGAATTGATTTTCTAAGGCGGTTTATAAAGCTGAATTGTGTAATATCCCCCAGTCATCATGGAACGCCTCGGAGTGATTTCTTCTCGGCAAGCGTGTAATAACCAAACTATGCCCTCATCAGCAGAAAATCCGTCTCCGTCTATTACCGATCAAGGACGGGCGGAGTCGCCACAAATCCTCGGCTGATCGTCCTACACGGGTGCCATGCATGCTAAACCGTCAGGGCTACAGACACGGAGCGTGTGACATCAAAGGAGACATGTAGTGATAGGAATACAGCGGCCAACGCTGAGGATGTGAAAATGCTACATTCCTGGCTTCAATACTTCATCACACGACTACTGGGCAGAGGGAAAAGTCCAAGTCAAAGTAAAACTATTGGCAAAGCGTTTACATTTCAGATAGAGTAAGAGAGGGTTATAATTGGTAGGTAGATTATTTTTTTAATTTGTGTTATTTATTCTATGTTGTATTTTAATTGTATGAATGTTTTTTAGATTATCGTTTTTATTTGTTTTTATGGGTGCTATTATATGCTGTTATTGGTAATTGTGTTGTGTCATTGGGGTCAATTCACTAAGAGCTAAATAACAGCCAATAAAATGCAGCAAAAAAGCGCTTGCGGTAAATCAGTTTTGAAACTAAGAATTTTGCGTTAAATAACGAATGCGGTATTTCTTCGACAGATCGGTAATTACCTAATTTTTCATGTGGTAATTTACCGCATTAAACTGGTTGCTAAGGAGCGGACCAGGAAGCCGACCGCCGAGCCCTTAACCACTTCAGCCTCGAGCCTCTTTCTGAGATTTGGTGTTTACATGATATATTTTTTTTTTCGAACACCCTAGAGAATAAAATGGCGGTCGTTGCAATACTTTCTGTCATCCTCATCACTTTGTGCTTGTGGTAGCACATGGTAATACACGCATTTCATAGTGTGTCAGCCCTGGCACAGCCAATCAAAATGGATGAAGAATGGAGCCCAGAAGAAGACCGGCCAACCTGGAAGAAGACCGGCTGCATTGCACTACACGTGCCCCTCCCTGTGTGCTTGTGGTTACTCCTGGTAAAGCATGCATCTCATAATGCATCAACCCTGGCTTGGCCAATCAAAATGGATGAAGCACAGAACCCAGAAGAAGACCGGCCAATATGGAAGAAGACCGGCCAACCTGGAAGAAGACCGGCTGCATTGCACTACACGTGCCCCTCCCTGTGTGCTTGTGGTTACTCCTGGTAAAGCATGCATCTCATAGTTCATCAACCCTGGCTTGCCAATCAAAATGGATGAAGCACAGAACCCAGAAGAAGACCGGCCAACCTGGAAGAAGACCGGCCAATATGGAAGAAGACCGGCCAACCTGGGAGAAGACCGGCTGCATTGCACTACACGTGCCCCTCCCTGTGTGCTTGTGGTAACTCCTGGTAAAGCATGCATTTCATAATGCATCAACCCTGGCTTGGCCAATCAAAATGGATGAAGCACAGAACCCAGAAGAAGACCGGCCAATATGGAAGAAGACCGGCCAACCTGGAAGAAGACCGGCTGCATTGCACTACACGTGTCCCTACCTGTGTGCTTGTGGTTACTCCTGGTAAAGCATGCATTTCATAGTGCACCAACCCTGGCTTGGCCAATCAACATGGATGAAGAACGGAACCCAGAAGACCGGCTAATATTGAAGAAGACCTGCTGCATTGCACTACAGTACACGTGTCCCTCCCTGTGTGCTTGTGCAAACTCCTGGTAAAGCGTGCATTTCATAGTGCATCAACCCTGGCTTGGCCAATCAACATGGACGAAGAACGGAACCCAGAAGAAGACCGGCCAATATGGAAGAAGACTGTCCAACCTGGAAGAAGATCGGCTGTTACAACTCACGTTTAATGTTAGTGCATTGAACTCCTTGTGGTAACACATGGTAATGCACACATTTTATCATGTGACAACCCTGGCTCACCCAATCAAAATGGATAAAGAACGGAACCCAGAAGAAGACCGGCCAACCTGGAAGAAGACCGGCTGTTACAACACACATGTGTAATGTGTTAGTGTGTTGCAGTCCTAATTAAAATTAAATGTTAAAATGTTGTACATAGCATTAGCACAATGCACAGGGCCCTTAGGCTCCGTTTCCATGACTGCGTCTTGTGATGCGACTTTGGACACATAAAGTCGCATGACAAGTCACAGCCCATTGATTTCAATGGCACCCGTTCCCATCTATGCGACTTTGAAAATCAACGACATTGAAAAGGTTCCTGCACTACTTTGATGCGCCTTTTGATGCAACTTTGATCCAGAGTGTGTAAAGTTGGATCAAAGCTGCACTCAAAATCGCACTCTAAATCGTGCGACTTTGGGGGGTCACAATATTGGATTTGTAGCCTAAGGGTGGCCGCCTAGACGAAAGGTTACCGGCCAGGCTCCGGCGAGTCTCGCAGCGAGGGTCATGCTTGGCCTCCGTTGTTGCGGTGGAATGATGTAACCCTCCCCATAGCTGTGCTCTGGGTGAAGTATCGGTGGAACGTTATGTAACGTTATCGAGGAAATTGAGCTCTTTAAATCTCCTTCTTCTTGGCTCGCAGTGCGTGGCTGTTGTGAATGCCTTTTTAATGTCTGTCATTTGCACCTTGACTGAACCTTCTTGTAAATCAGATAAGAACCTGAAGGATCCTTATCTTGGGAGAGATGATTTAATTGCACTAAATGCTGCGAGCGAAAAAGGGCTTTTTATCACGGCGACGAGCAGGTGCGGGGAGAGGAGACGATTCGCGATTAACTCGTTCACGGCGGCGAGTGGGAAGCCATGATGGGGTGGCTTCCCCCTTTTTTGGGAAACAAAATATGTCCGATCCGCAGCAAATTGGCCCAACTGGTGACCCCGAAAAGAAGCAGCCTGGATTAACCCAATCCTCCCCAGGAGCTGCAGAGTGGGGGGCCTCCATCAATAGTTCTTTCTTGGTGACAGGTTCTCTTTAATGGTAATAGGGTAATAAAGTGAAACAAGTCCTGTATAGAGCTGTACAGTTCTAATAGTGCTGGACTGGGTACGACTGGCCATATACCTTACAATCTGATTGTACAATATTTTTTTAGAGCGCACTTTTTTACTCGTTCCATTTATGACAGCCCATTCATGTCAATGGGCTGCCAAATGCATTGGGCATTTTGTCACATTTGTAGCGGGTTTTGTAGCGCGGTAAAACACGGGTCTGCTACCCGCCCCATGGGGGGCCATTAGCGATTATAAATGGCACCGCGTGCGTGACCCTCGATTGCAGCGCATTTCCAAAATGAGCGGCAAAACCTATATTCCTGTGTGTTTTGTTGCGCATTTTGGAAATGCGCGGGCGTGAATACAGCCTTAGCCATTCATTTCCTTGGGCTGCCAAATGGACAGGAATAAATAAAAGGTAGTGCAGACGCCACTTTTAAAGATTGTCCCGCAACAAACATGTTGCTGCCGTACCGTGGTCGCAAAAAAAAAATGTTTGTTTTTTTTTCGTTTCTGATATAAAATTTTACAAACAGGAATTTTTTCTCCTTCACTGATGGGCACTGATGAGGCTGCACTAATGAGCATGGATAGGCTGCACTGGTGGGCACTGAAGAGGCGGCACTAGTGGGCACTGATGAGGTTGCACTGATATGCGGCACTGTTTGGCAGCACTGATGGGCACTGATGAGGCTGCATTATTGAGCATGGATTGGCTGCACTGGTGGGCACTGAGGAGGCAGCACAGATATGTGGCATTGATAGGCTGCACTGATGAGGCTGCACTGATGAGCATGGATGGCTGCACTAGTGGGCACTGATGAGGTGGCACTGATATGCGGCACTGATGGGCGGCACTGATGGGCACTGATGAGGCTGCGCTTATGAGCGAAGATAGGCTGCACTGGTGGGCACTGATGAGGCGGCACTAGTGGGCACTGATAGGTGGCACTAATGAGGAGGCACTGATAGGTGGTACTGATGGGCACTGATGGGCACTGATGAGGTGACACTGGTGGGCACTGATGAGGCGGCACTGGTGGGCACTGATGAGAGTGCACTGATATGCAGCACTGATAGGCGGCACTGACGAGGAGGCACTGATAGGCGGCACTGATGAAGCTGCACTGATGAGACGGTACTGATGGGCACTAATAGGCAGCACTGGTGGGCACTGATGAGGTGACACTGATGGGCACTGATGAGGAAGCACTGATGAGGCTGTACTTATAGGCAGCACTAATGGGCACTGATAGGCGGCACTAATGGGCACTAATCAGGTGGCACTGGTGGGAACTGATGAGGAGGCACTGATTGACATCACTGATGGTCAGTGCACTGACAGGCAACACGGATGGGCACTGTTGGGACTGCACTGATAATCAGAACACTGATGATTATTGCCCTGATTATCAGTGCAGATGTCCCCTTTCACACTAGCTGGTTACCGCCTCTCTTCTCTTCTCACACTGTGACATCACGAGGAAAGGAATGCCGATCACCGGCAAGTGTGTTTACCTCGCGATCAGCTGTGATTGGACGCAGCTGATCACGTGGTAAAGAGCCGCTGATTGGCTATTTACTCTGATCTGTGATCACCAATACAGCACAAGGACTTGCCTGATCGATACTAATTTAGGCGACATTTGCGGTGCATGTAAATACAGTCTGTCTAGGAACTCCCACTCCAGACTGACATCCACCCATTAAGGCATTTTGATATTTGCATAACTCCTCCCAAGAGCCAGCCCACTGCTTGTATCAGGGCTTGAGAGGAGTACTGAGGCCGGGTGCTGTGATGTTTTCATTAAGCTATGTACAGCCCCCTGCTGGCCCCTCCCACCCGCCGTCCCGTCTGCCTGCATTGCATAGAGAAGCACAGAAACCACAGCTCCCAACTCCCCCTGATTTCGAGGGACTGTCCCTGATTTGGAACAAAGTCCCTCTGTCCCTCTTTCCTCCTCATTTGTCCCTCAATTTGGTCTGATATTATATAGTTGTATATAAAATGCGCTACTTATCTGTCAAAATGTGCAAAGTCTTTCATTCAACTTCTAAATGGCTGCATTTGTAAATTCCAAAAGTCAATATAAAGGAATAGTAGTGGCAAAAAAGCACTTGTGGGTTTAAGCAATCATTTTTTAATAAAAAAATAATAATAATAACTTAAAAATCATTAATAAAATAAAATGAATAAATAAATATTAATAAATTAGTTAAATGAAATTAATTATATATATATATATATATATATATATATATATATATATATATATATATATTTTTTTTTTTTTTTTTTTTTTTTTTAATTATTATTAATTTCATCTAACTAATTTATTAATATTTATTTATTCATTTTATTTTATTAATGATTTTTAAGTTATGTTTTTATTATTTTTTATATTATATATATATATATATATATATATATATATATATATTTTTTTTTTTTTAATTATTAATTTCATTTAACTAATTTATTAATATTTATTTATTCATTTTATTTTATTAATGACTTTTAAGTTATTTTTTAATTATTTAATTTTAAATATTTTTGTTTATTAAATAATTAAAATAATTAAAGAATAACTTAAAAGTCATTAATAAAATAAAATAAATAAATAAATATTAATAAATTAGTAAAATGAAATTAATAATTAAAATATATATATATATATATATATATATATATATATATATATATATATATATATATATATATATATATATATATAATATAAAAAATAATAAAAACATAACTTAAAAATCATTAATAAAATAAAATGAATAAATAAATATTAATAAATTAGTAAAATGAAATGAATAATAAAAAGAAATATTTGAAAATTAGTCATTATCATTTAGTTGAGGGGGAAGGTGAGGCGGGGGGGGGGGGGATCAGGGAAGGAAAAATATAAGCAGATTAATCTTCAGCTTAAAATCCAAGTGGTGTGCGAATAGAGATGTCATAAGTGACAAGGCTTTAAAGAGCGCCTCCGACTCTCACCAGGGACCATATGTCTGAACATGGACCATATGGCAGAAAGCAGCCATACACTGCAGACTGGTTCCTGTACACATACCTATAGTGAGATCTTCACTGTGAATTCATTCAGCGGAAAGTGTTCCTAATGAGGCCGGATAAAATTCCAGAGACAGACCTCATGGACAGACAACATGTACTGCGGACTGCGCTGTCAAATCTAATTTATAAATAAACAAACAATTATATCGCGCAAATGGCAAAAACAATTAAAGCAAATGAGCAGCTGCAAGTACATGTATAGGATAACATACAGCATTGATCACAGGATCAACAACCTGCTGCACCTAAAAGTTAATAAGTTCCTTGCAATTAAATGAATAAATATACATCAACAAACATTGATCAAATATGTGAAGAGGAAGAAGACAGAAATCCAGTAAAGAGCTTAGAAATAGTCAGTTGTCAGGGCTGGGCTCAGCCCTTCCTTCTCTGAGCCGGCCGCTCAGCTAATTGTCAGCTCCAATCTCTCTCCACAGTTACTCATCTGTTGATGATATCCTGCTCGTCAGTGCTGCCTACTTAAACCGCCCAGTCCAAAGGATCTCTGCCTTCGCCTTGGTCACATCAGAGAAACTCTCCTGTGATCCTGTTCAACACTTGCTTTGCTGACATCCCTTCTGGCTCCAGATCCTGCTTGCTGTTCCACTACTACATTGATCCCTGACTTCTGGCTTGGCTGACTATCCCTTCCAGTTACTGAACTTTGGCTATGTTTTGACTACGTTTGTTCTTTTTACTTTTATTATTAAACAAGTGTGATTTACCGGACTTCTGTCTCGGTCTGATTTCATGGTTTCTGACATTAGTGCACCAAACAATAAACAAAATTCCAACACCAATAGACAGGGTTCTTCTACTCACACAGACAGTCTTCCTGAATCTAAACCAGCTTTATATGTGTAACACCACCCATTTACTGCAAGCACCACATGCATAAGCTTACTAGCGCACATGTGACTCTCAACATGTGAGAAGTCAAATCACGCTTGCACATGTATAGCCACCCAGCAGAAATCCATGATGCATCGTTCCTCCCCCACTCACATGAACTCCAATGGTCTGAGTCCCCGAGAATGAAAAAGAACAGAGCACCAGGTTTGCATAGTGTAAAATCGTTAATATGGTTCTTTTATTGAGGTTACAATGATCATCATCCACAAAACTATGATTCCCTGATTTCTAATCGTGATCGGGCATGCGTGGTGACGTCACACTTTCCGGCTCCACCCTATGCGTTTTGTCATAAATAGCGTCACCAGGGGTTCTCACTCATGCAGGGGTTTTGGGGGGGTCGAACACGGGGAGGACTGATTTCAGTACTCTCTGGATTGGTAGTCCTTATTTGGGACCAGGAATTCGAATGCATTAAGACCCCACCCTCATATGATACAATGTATTTATATATAGTAGTATAGAAGTAATTTATCATTTTTAGAATATATTGATGTCATTGTATGTAGATATTTTTTTTCTGTAATGCTCATTACATGTAAATGTGACCCAGGTCAAGTCCACACAGAACCCATGGCGAGTCCTGTTACAGCTGGCCCATTTGCTTATTTGATTTTGACAGACGGGTTAATTAGGGGTCATTTTAAACAATTTCAACAATACCCTTTTGTGCCAATTAACAATGTGCTTGATGAACATATATTATTTCCATAGGTGTGCACAGCCTATTGCATGAGGGTGTGCACCCCAAAGCTCAAACACATGTGGGTCTGTGTGCATGTGTATATATACTGAAGGTGTCATTAGGGCAGAGATTGGTGTCAGTGGTTTTTATTTTTATTATTTTATTTTTTATTATTTTTTTTCAATTTTATTTTTTTTTATTAATTTTTTTTTTTTAGGAGCCCCATTAGGGGGCTTTGGTGAAATATCAGGGGGCCTAAACAGGGGGAATCTGCACCACACGGGGTGATTAGGGTGTGCCCAGGCACATCCGGCACATCCTGTGCGCACTCCTATGATTATTTTTCATTTTAACCATTTGAGTCCCAGCGCCATTTATAAACAGCAGTTAGCAGCACGGGCCTTTAACACTTTTGCTGCATTAGCCTTTTTTTGGGGTTTTTTTGTGCACATTTTTTAAAATTATTCCAAGCCTGAAGATTACTTACAACCCCCAATCATATATTTTCTGAAAGCAGAGACCCTGGAGAATAAAATGTTGGTATTTCCAATTTTTTTTTTTATGTCACGCAACATTAGCGCAAGGTTTTATAAAGTGTAACTTTTCAATAAATTTAATTATTTAGAGCACAAAAAAATGCAATTTATTACCCAATTTTTGGAAAAATATAAAGAATGAGGTCACGATGAAATACCCAACATGTCAAGCCTAAAAATTGATTGTACCTGTGAAAAAGCAAAAAACTTTGGTACCCTAAATGTTCCATAGGCAACACTTTAAAATTCCCTAAAGGTCATCAGTTTTGAGTTAACTATGAATAATGGGCCATGAATTATTGGTCTCACTCGCAATATATAACATGTAGCAAAACTGACATTTTCATGTGTAAGCGCCCCCATTGTGCGTGTTTACATTCATATGTGGGGTGGGAGTGAGGGGGGCTCGAAATAGTTTTTGAGGTGTTTGAGGGTGCTTGGGTGTAACTTTATTTTGTTTATTTTTTATTTTATTTTGTTCAGAGAACTTTTGTGTGACCGTGTGTATGCAAGGCAAGCTTGAGCGGAATTCCGTCGGAAAAACCATCCAAGTTTTTTCGGGCGGAGATTCTGATCGTGTGTACGCGGCATTAGAATCTGCAAAAGACTTGAGACTGGGGAGGAGGTTTACCTTCCAGCAGGACAACGACCCTAAACATACAGCCAGAGCTACGATGGAATGGTTTAGATCGAAGCATATTCATGTGTTAGAATGGCCCAGTCAAAGTCCAGACCTAAATCTAATTGAGAATCTGTGGCAAGACTTGAAAATTGCTGTTCACAGACGTTCTCCTTCCAATCTGACGGAGCTTGAGATATTTTGCAATGAAGAATGGACAAAAATGTCCCTCTCTAGATGTGTAAAGCTGGTAGAGACATCCCCAAAAAGACTTGCAGCTGTAATTGCAGTGAAAGGAGGTTCTACAAAGTATTGATTCCGGGGGGCGCCATACAAATGCACACCACACTTCACATATTTATTTGTAAAAAATACTGAAAACCATTAATCATTTTCCTTCCACTTCACAATTATGTGCCACTTTGTGTTGGTCTATCACATAAAATCCCAATAAAATACATTTACGGTTGTTGGTTGTAACATTGTCAAAATGTGGGAAATTTCATGGGGTATGAATACTTTTTCAATGCACCATAAATAGATAAACTCTTGACTTTTTGATTGGGTTTAATAAGATTTGTATCCAATATTTTATATTTATTTTGTCATATTGTATCTTTTTTTTTTAGATAGAGTGCCGCTCTAAGCCGCTCTTCAGAAGTGGCTATAGTCATTCAGGGAAAAAGTAGAAGTTGGATCAAAACTCGTTCCTGAATAATTCATTTTAAACACCTTTGGTTTCTTGTTTGGTTTCTTGTTTATCGATCTTGCAGATGGTTGTTTGAAACATACCCGGAGACCACGCATAAAAAGGAATTATAGATTCCTTTACAGCTTGTTTATTTTTTAAATAGTTACATACGTGAATGTGATCAGCATAATTAATAGTATCAACCCGTGTTTATGTTGTAAAGAAAAAACGGCGTAATTTCCATTATTATCATGAAATTTACATGCAAGTCATTTTTGCTAAAAATGTTTACATGTGTTTGCTGTTCCATATTTAAGTTACCGTAAATTGCATTAGAGGTTGTAAAGGCTCCCTCTAGTGGTCACTAGGGAGTTTGCTACATCCCCTAATAAGATCTTATTTACACCTAACAGACTTGCAGTGCGATTTGATGCTTCACCAGAAGCGCCTACACGCTGGACCCTAGGATTTTCATTATAAAGAGTGGTGCCGTTCGGAGGGAAGTGTCACTAGAAGCTCTTCGCTAAAATATACATGAGTCTCTTTAGGATTAGAACACGTGTCAAACACAAGGCCTGTGAGTCGAATCCGACCTGCAAGGCCATTTCAAGTGGCCCTCGCACCTCTCCGGTAGCTGTGGCAGCCCCCTCCCCCCGGTTTAGCAGTCAGAAGCAGAGAGGAGGAATAAACTCCTCCACCAGATCCTACGCTTCTCTGTGCAGCTGTGTAGAGGCTCATCTCTGCCCCCCAATCTCAGCAGTCAGCAGCAGAAAGGAGGACAGAACTCCTCCTACAGATCCAGCACCCCCTTGTCTCAGCCTCCCCTTGTCCCAGCATTCAGTAGACTCCAGTAGCTGACTCCAGCCCTCCTCTGGTCCCCCTCCAGACTCTGCACGTTCTGCTTCCCAGCTCCGCCCCAGCTTCTTCCCGGCAACAGCACAAGATAAGGGGGGTTCACTGTGATGTAAGGGAGAGTGGGGGACTCTTGACATTCATGACAGTTGAAAATTGCTCTTACAAGGATCGTCATTGAAACACAGTGGCGGCCGCTCATAATTGGCCGCCACCCTAATCCATGCGCCCGGCCCCTAATCTCCATGCAGGGCGCCGGACACATGGATTCCAAGGGTTGTTTGGGTTTTTTTAAGCGCATGATTAGAGCCTGAGGCTCTAATTGGCTTCAAAAAGGGTGGGCTCGGGAAGTGGGTGAGACCCAATTGGTCGGGAGTCCTAAGACCCGATTGGCCTGGGAGGAGAAGTGACCACCAGGAGGCGATGCAGGGGGGAAGTTTAAGTTTTTTTTTTTGTTTTTTTTTAAAGCTTAAAAAATTTAATAAAATTATTTTTTTAATTTTTAAGAACTATCAGCAGTCGGTGTCCCTGATCACTGCCACACCAGTCATATGATGGCACTGTACTCCACTGGTGACAGTATGTAAAAAAAAAAATTGAGAAAAAAAATGTATTCAATTTCTTCATTTTCACACAAACTAATTAATACGTGTACTTATTGGGATTTTTTATATCAAAGACATATAACAGAATATATTTTGGCCTAAATTTATGACTAAATTTGATTTTATTAGATATGTTTTATAACAGAAAGTAGAATATATATATATATATATATATATATATATATATATATATATATTTTTATTTTTTTTTTTTTTTTTTCATTTTCAGTAGTTTTTTGTTTATTTAATAAAAAATAAAAAAACCCAGTGGTGATCAAATACCACCAAAAGAAAGTTGTATTTGTGTGAAATAAAATGACAAAAATTTCATTTGGGTACAGTGTGGCATGACTGCGCAGTTAACCACTTGCCGACCACAACATACAGCAATATACGTTGCGGTATGCAAGTGGTTTCCTGGGGTTATGGCTGAAGCTATCAGTCATAACCCTGGTGTCTTTTCTTTTTTTTTCATAAACGCGATATGCATGGCTCATTAGCCACTGGATCACTTTCCAACGTCATCCTCCCCGGCCGCTCGCCGATGTTTCTCGGGTTTACCGCTTTCCCCCGAGAAGTGATCTGACAGTGCAGCCAGCTGGTCAAAGAGGCAATGAGAGACTAGATCATCTCTGATTGCCTCTATGGCCTTGGAGGCCCGGAGCAACGTCATGACATCACTTCTGGTCTAGGGGGCGGGAATAAACTACTTTTTTTTTTTTTACAGCAAAAGATCAAGGTAAAGGGGAGATTTGGTGTCTTTTTGACCCCAGATCTCTCCATAAACAAGACACGTCATCCTGTTTTCTATTACAAGGGATGTTTACATTATAAAAGTGATCAAAAAAAAATTTAAGGGACAGTGTTCGCTTCCGTGCTCGTGTTCAGAAGCGAACGCATGCGTAAGTCTCGCACGCATATGTAAACAGCGTTCGCACCACACATGTGAGGTATCGCTGTGATTGTTAGAGCGAGAGCAATAATTCTAGAACTAGACCTCCTCTGTAACTCTAAACTGGTAACCTGTAAAAAAATGTTAAATGTCGCCTATTGAGAATTTTAAGTACCGTAGTTTGTCCCTATTCCAGGAGTGTGCGCAATTTTGAAGTGTGACATGTTAGGTATTTATTTACTGGGCTTAACATCATCTTTTAAATTTTACAAAAAAAATTGGGGTATATATTGTGTTTTTTTATTATTATTATTATTATTGCATTAAAGTGTATTTTTTTTTGAAAAAAATTGTGTTTGAAAAAGTGCTGCACAAATATCCTGTGACATAAAAAATTTCAACGATCACCATTTTTTTCCCTAGGGCCTCTGCTAAAAAAAAAAATAAGGTTTGGGGTTATAAGTAATTTTCTATCAAAAATAAATAAATAAATAAATAAAATAAAAATATAATTTAAAGTGTCGCCTATTTTTCCTTAGGGCCTCTGCCAAAAAAAAAATAATAATAATATTTGGGGTTATAAGTAATTTGCTAGCAAAAATAAATAAATAAATATAATTTAAAGCGTCGCCTATTGAGATTTTTAAGCACTGTAGTTTGTCCCTATTCCAGGAGTGTGAACAGTTTTAAAGTGTGACATGTTAGGTATCTATTTACTGGGCTTAACATCATCTTTCATATTTTACAAAAAAAATGGGGTATATATATATTGTGTGTATTTTTTTTGTTTTGTTTTTTTGCATTAAAGTGTATTTTTTTTCAGAAAAATTGTGTTTGAAAAACTGCTGCGCAAATATCCTGTGACATAAAAAAATTTCAACGACTGCCATTTTTTTCCCCCAGGGCCTCTGCTAAAAAAAAAATCATAATGTTTGGGGTTATAAGTAATTTTCTAGCAAAAATAAATAAATAAATAAATATAATTTAAAGCGTCGCCTATTGAGATTTTTAAGCACCGTAGTTTGTCCCTATTCCACGAGTTTGCACAATTTTAAAGTGTGACATGTTAGGTATCTATTTACTGGGCTTAACATCATCTTTGATATTTTACAAAAAAATTGGGGTATATATTGTGTTTTTTTTATTATTGCATTAAAGTGTAATTTTTTTCAAAAAAATTGTGTTTGAAAAATTGCTGCGCAATATCCTGTGACATAAAAAATTTTAATGACCGCCATTTTTTTTCCCTAGGGCCTCTGCTAAAAAAAAAAATAATAATGTTTGGGGTTATAAGTAATTTTCTAGCAAAAATAAATAAATAAATAAATATAATTTAAAGTGTCGCCTATTGAGATTTTTAAGTTCTGTAGTTTGTCCCTATTCCACGAGTGTGCACAATTTTAAAGTGTGAGATGTTAGGTATCTATTTACTGGGCTTAACATCATCTTTCATATTTAAAAAAAAAAAACGGGGTATATAGATTGTGGGGTTTTTTTTGCATTAAAGTGTATATTTTTTTTTTTTATTGTGCTTGAAAAACTGCTGCGCAAATATCCTGTGACATAAAAAATTTCAACGAAAATTATGTTTGGCGTAATTTTCTAGCAAAAATAAATAAATAAATAAATAAATAAATATATATATATGGTTGAAAAAAATTACTGCGCTAACACAATAAGAAAAGCTGCGACTAAAGGTAGTAAACCGTGAATCAAATGTAGTCAAAAAAGTCGCGCTAAAAAAATTAGTTATTTGAGAATAGCAACAATCTAGTGCCTAAAGTGATAAAAAGTAAATTTGAATAGAAAGTATAATTGAAAACAATACCCAATGTATATAGACTCCTACGATGAGATGGAATAAATAATATACAAAAAGGATTATTTTCTATGTGAAAAATAAATAGTGAAATAAATTGACATAATAGGATGTGAACGGCAAAAATTAATTTCCAAAACACTATAATCACGTGCAACAATGTAAAGAAATAGTGTAAAGACACTGAACATGAACCCTGTGAAAAGCAAAAAATATAACAATAAAGGTAATAACCAAAGTAAAAAAGTCCATAAAAAATCCAAGTCCAGAAGAACAGTAATTAATGAAGTTCTTGCATATTGTGGAAAACAGGTAAGTAGATATCCCCCAGTGCTAAGTGAAGTGCAGAGACAGGCTTGCTGAAGTGACACAGGTGCATGGGCAGACCTCCACCGTTTAAAACAACTGCCTCTTACCAAATGGAGTTGGTCTCTAGATTATAGGAGACCTAGGGAACGGATGGCTGCAACCCCAGCCAGGGATCTAGAACAGCAGACACTTGTTGTCATCCGGGACCCGGAACTCGCTCCGTCACACACAGCAAATAGAGAAAGATGGCTCCCCATAAAAGAAATAAAAGCTCCACATAGCATAAAAACCACGACTTTATTAAATAAAGAGTAAGATTGCACTTACACAATGGTTATAAAAAAAGGCATCAAAACGCCGGCCGGCTGATAGACTCCCCGTGTCTTCCGGGTGTGCAGAACGCGGTGTCGTCGGGACGTAGCTCCTCCTCCCTACGTCGTTTCGTCACAACAGATCCCGTGACCACGTCCTGTTGTGACGAAACGACGTAGGGAGGAGGAGCTACGTCCCGACGACACCGCGTTCTGCACACCCGGAAGACACGGGGAGTCTATCAGCCGGCCGGCGTTTTGATGCCTTTTTTTATAACCATTGTGTAAGTGCAATCTTACTCTTTATTTAATAAAGTCGTGGTTTTTATGCTATGTGGAGCTTTTATTTCTTTTATGGGGAGCCATCTTTCTCTATTTGCTGTGTGTGACGGAGCGAGTTCCGGGTCCCGGATGACAACAAGTGTCTGCTGTTCTAGATCCCTGGCTGGGGTTGCAGCCATCCGTTCCCTAGGTCTCCTATAATCTAGAGACCAACTCCATTTGGTAAGAGGCAGTTGTTTTAAACGGTGGAGGTCTGCCCATGCACCTGTGTCACTTCAGCAAGCCTGTCTCTGCACTTCACTTAGCACTGGGGGATATCTACTTACCTGTTTTCCACAATATGCAAGAACTTCATTAATTACTGTTCTTCTGGACTTGGATTTTTTATGGACTTTTTTACTTTGGTTATTACCTTTATTGTTATATTTTTTGCTTTTCACAGGGTTCATGTTCAGTGTCTTTACACTATTTCTTTACATTGTTGCACGTGATTATAGTGTTTTGGAAATTAATTTTTGCCGTTCACATCCTATTATGTCAATTTATTTCACTATTTATTTTTCACATAGAAAATAATCCTTTTTGTATATTATTTATTCCATCTCATCGTAGGAGTCTATATACATTGGGTATTGTTTTCAATTATACTTTCTATTCAAATTTACTTTTTATCACTTTAGGCACTAGATTGTTGCTATTCTCAAATAACTAATTTTTTTAGCGCGACTTTTTTGACTACATATATATATATATATATATATATATATATATATATATATATATATATATATATATATATTGTTTAAACTTGAAAACAAAGTGCCAGAAAAGGCCTGGTCTTCAAGTAGCGCAGTGCTGAATAGAAAAAAAATGGCCTGGTCTGGCCTGGTCATGAAGGGGGTGAAACCTTTCCGGGGCTCAAGTGGTTAAAACACATCATTTTGGAAGGTATGTATTACAAAACACAACTCCCAAGGTGCCCAAATGTTTTCGTAGGAAGGGAAGAGTTTTTATCAGCTTTAGACAAAATCATGATTGCGCCCTTGCGGCCAGCGCGCCCACGCGGGAGCCGTATCTCTGTACAGCGTCTTCACCAAGCCACTGATCATAAGCTCCTTCCAACCAGGCTAATGTATTCCGTTGATAGGCTTACTCCTATTAAAAGGAGATTATTGTAATTTAATTAGAGACGTGTGCCTGGCTTGCGATAAAAGAAAAGAAGTCACATTGTTACATGTGAGGACGGTGGCACTATCTGCGGGTCAGGAATAAGGAGAATGATGATAGGGGCGAGATGTCACAGGAAGCAAATGGCTACATTTTATAGTACATGGTGGATGATGGTAGAATTACCTGTTACAAGCTACCAGCAGATGTAGGGCAAAATCAGCCGTTGAACTTATAGATAGAATGGCAGTTCTGTACTCATTTTTACATTTCTAAATTAAAAAAATAAAAAAATTATACTCCAGCACCTGAATTTGGCTTGGCATCAGCTCCTTGCTACCTCTACAGCAGAGCTCAGACTGGAAGAGGGGAAAGCGGCACAAGTCCAACCAGTTCAACCAAAAGAAACAATGCAAAAATAAATAGAAAATATTCATATACACAATCCTATACCCACAGTTGAACCAAAGGAAGGCAAAACATCATGGACTATGGCTGCTGAAATTAAAGAGAATGTTACCCCAAAATTTCATATTGCTGAATATGTTATACCATGTGCTTGTCTTAGACAGTATCCTGTTTTCTTTGTATGTCATCCTTTGTGTGAAAATCCTGGTAATCCTTCCAGTCCCCCTGCTTTCCTATTTTAGAATAACCACACTAGACATAGAAGCACATCCATTCCAGTGTGGTCAGTTTCCTGGCTGTGCTGGGAGCACAGGCTGCCTATCCTTCAATGGCCAAGACTTGTGTTGACATGCCCCCCCCCCCTTCCCCCCTCCTCTGAACATATCTTCACTGGGAAGATAAGTGTGCTGCTGTTTCTCTGCTTCCCACTGACACCTCCTCCCCCTGCAGTCTCCCCCCCCCCTCCCCATCTCTCTAAACCCTTTATGCAGCTGGGAACAGAATTCATGTGATCACTGAAAAAGAAAAAAAACACTATATTTAAAATTATATATATATATATATAAATATAAATATATATATATAAATATATATATATATATATATATATATATATATATATATATATATATATATATATAATTTTAAATATAGGTTTTTTTTCTGAAAATATAGTGTTTTTTTTTTTTTAAAGAAAAAAAAACACTATTTAAAATTATATATATATATATATATATATATATATATATATATATATATATATATATATATATATATATATATATATATATTTATATTTATGTATGTATATATATATATATATATATATATATATATATATATATATATATATATATATATATTTATTTATGTATGTATATATATATATATATATATATATATATATATATATATATATATATATACAGTATATATATATATATATATTTATTTATGTATGTATATATATATATATATATATATATATATATATTTATATTTATTTATGTATGTATATATATATATATATATATATATATATATATATATATATATATTCATAAATGTATTTAAATTTCAGTATGAGTTATGAAAGTGAGTATATACAGTAGCACCACATCCCTAAATATATTTGTATTTTTATTTGTTTTGTGTTGTTCCTTACTGAGAATTCAAGTACCTTAAAAGTTCCAGTCTTTTCTCTCTCTTTTTTCTTGGATATATACTATGTATATATTTTTTCTTAAAAATAATAATAATAATACATATATATATATATATATACAGTTGTGTTTAAAAGTTTGCATACCCTGGCAGAAATTGTGAAATGTTGCCGTTTATATTGAAAATAGGACTAATCATGCCAAAAAAAACTTGTCTTTTATTCAAGGATAGCGATCACATGAAGCCATTTATTATCACATAGTTTTTTGGCTCCTTTTAAAATCATAATGATAACAGAAATCACCCAAATGACCCTGATCAAAAGTTTACATACCCTGGAATGTTTGGCCTCGATACAGACACAAAAGGTGGCACACACAGGTGAAAATGGCAATTAAAAGGTTAAAGGGGTTGTAAACCCTGGCGTTTTTTTTTTTTCTTTAAATAACAAACATGTCATACTCACCTCCACTGTGGTAAGAAGCTGCAAGTCACTGATCACCGCCATTAGTGGTAAAAGAAATAAAATAAATCAAAATGCAATAAATCTATCCCATCGTTTGTAGACGTTGTAACTTTTGCGCTAACCAATCAATAGGTTAAGCTTATTGGGAATTTTTTTTTTTAACCAAAAACATGTAGCAGAATACATATTGGCCTAAATTGTTGAAGAAATGTGATTTCTTACATTTTTTTTATTGGATATGTTTTATAGCAGAAAGTAAAAAATATTGTTTTTTTTTTTTGCTTTTTTTTTCAAATTTGTCTTTTTTTGTTTATAGCACAAAAAATAAAAAACGCAGAGGTGATCAAATACCACTATAGGAAAGCTCTATTAGTAAGTAACGCAGTGCCATATTGCAAGAAAATGGCCTGGTCATGAAGGGGGGGTAAATTTTTCTGGACGTCAAGTGATTAAATAATGAAATAATGAGTTTATTACCCAATAAATAGGCCCATAGCAGAAAGGTAGAATTTCTTTGGTCCAAAGGGGGTGTGTACAGGGTGGAGAGCTGAACCAGTTACCTTTTCCTTGTGATTTTGCTCTTGGTGGATGATGGGGGGGGTCTTCTGGGGCTGCCTGCAATTCCAGGTCACTAGAAGCTTCTGTAGCGGTACCCTTGTAAGGTGCTGCTGATTTGGGTACATAGCAATCCGCCAATCACGCTGCTGCCATCCTCCTCACGATCAATTAACTCAAAGAACTGTCAATTTCATGGTTTTGTCTTATTAAGACCCCTTTCACACTTGTGCGACTTCAAAGTCACGCGATTTTACGCGATTTTGCTGGGATCAGTACTACTTTGTACGACTTTACAGGGTTTACAAATGCTTCGACCCTCAGCTTGTGCTTACAAAGTCGTACTGAAATCGTGTCTATATTATTTAGGTATGATTTGCATGCTACTTGAGGGTTTAACATTGCGGTCTATGGACATCAACTCGCATGGAGGTTGGACCAAAGTAGTGCAGGGACTACTTTGAAGTCGGCACAACTTAAAGTCGTGCCAATATGAATGGTAGTCATTGAAAATCATGGAGAATGGCTTGTCATGCGATTTTGCAGTACAAAAATGTGGGACAAGTCGTATAAGTGTGAAAGGGGCCTTATTGTGGGATATTACTTGAACTTAGAAAAGGGGAGATATGAGATGCCCATAGTATTTAACACATTGCACGTTATATGTAGTTATTCAGTGGCCGTGACCTTGCAAAAACTGGATACACTGCTTGCACCTCAGTCTCTTCCATTTGAATAACTCTTCTGCAGACCATTACTTCTACTTTCCTTGTACAAATCCTTACTGGAAAACATTCTATTTCTTCACTTCCGTTTGAACAAAGAATCACTCTGAATAATTCCTCCTTGTTGACCATGATGGGATTGTCCATGCGAATCAATGAGCCAGAAGTGCACACTGCTTCTCCCCGATGGCCCAGAGAATCAGACAGCCACACAGTCTTTAGAAGGCACTACCATTGTGCTAACCGAGCCGAAGATGACTTGGTATCTCCACGCGACGACCTGACACATGGCAGTGAGCGGACCACTGCTTTCAGCCAGTCCGGGACTATTAACGCTGTGTTCCCCGGCCACAGCATTCTGCATGGACCTTTCTTTAGGAGGACATTAGTTCTGTGTCCCCCCCCCCGTCACAGAACGCTTCTCTACTCTCCTCCGCTTAATGGCTACTTCTTCCTTCCAGATCTCCTCCAGCATGCAAGTCCTGTGTTCCCCGGTCACTGCAGCTTGATACTTCTTTAAGGATGAAGATCTTTATCTTAAGCTCCCTCCTAGCGGTTCCTCCATCCCACCTCCACGTTCGGAGCATCCCCGCGTGGGAACGCCCGGAACAACAACTCAGTACTTCATTGTCTGTTCCTACTTTTCAGACTCACCCCGGAAGCCTGTGACCCCAGCTTATATGAGAGGCCCGCCCCCTGCCAATACTGAAAGATAATTGGTCAGGGCTCCTCACATGAGCTGCCTGCCACTCAGGTCTCAAGTCCAACCTCTCTTCCAGAACCCTCCATCTGAAAGCAGCCAACAGGCTAAATATTATTCCATTCTACACAATATGGCCGCCTTCCCTTTGGGTAACAGGTACACTTTTAAACAAGACAAAAATAAACATGAAAGCTGAAAGCCCCCCCCCGGAGATTTATGGAGTACAAGGCCGTAATATTTGGATTTGGTGGGTTTATAGGCGTTAAATGGAAAGTTATCATTGTGTAAGTGGCACGCCGTTTGGGAGATGATTTGTGAGCTGGCGATAAAGGCGGACAGGTTTATGGGCAGGAAACGCTCACTTTGTGTGTTTACCACATCTCTCTCCACAATGCTCCCCAGACGCAGATTTGTATATGATTAATAATACTCGGCCTGCCAGCCAGGCACAACCAAGAGACGCGTCAGGTGGACTCGTTACCGGAAAGAGAAGACGACTTTAATCTTCTGATCCATCAGAACATCGAGATGAAAAGAAACATTGTTATCTTTACTTTACATCTTCAATAAAATACATGTTATTCTTTTTTTTTGAAGGAATGTGAGGTGTTCAACACAGATATCTAATGCCTAAAGGCGGCCATACATGGATAAAAATGTAGTTATTTCAGCAGGGACCGGCCGAGTTTCTATCCATATTATGGGCAGGCTGGTTGTGCACAATTCAATCTACTGATCAACGTGGGTACTACCAGCCTGTCGGGTTTTTCCCCCGATCGATCAGTACTGTATTGCTGGCTATAGCCGGCAACACTGATCACTGTATTCTGATGGTGGGGAAGGCTCCTCGCTGTCAGGAGACAAAGGCTCAGCAGGAAGGATTCCACCCATCCACATCGAATGTATGGATGGGGGGAATCAGATCATTTTATTTTGTTCAGCCTGGTGGAGTGAAAAAAAAAAGAATAATGTATGGTTAGCCTAATGCCGCGTACACACGACCGGACTTTACGGCATACTTGATCCTGCGGACCGGAGTCCGTCGGACAATTCGATCGCGTGTGGGCTCGAGCCGACTTTTTATCCCCAAAAGTTCGACGGACCTAGAAATGTAACATGTTTCAAATCTTTCCGACGGACTCGAGTCCGGTCGAAAAGTCCGCTCGTCTGTATGCTAGTCCGACAAACAAAAACCGCTGCTAGGGCAGCTATTGGCTACTGGCTATCAACTTACTTGTTTTAGTCCGGTCGTACGTCATCACGTACGAATCCGTCGGACTTTGGTTGATCGTGTGTAGGCAAGTCCGTTCATTCGGAAAGTTCATCGTAAAGTCTGCAGGACAAAGTCTGCCGTAAAGTCCGGTCGCGTGTACGCGGCATAAGGCTGGCCATACATTATACAATACTCTTGTACAATTTTCCTTTAGATTGCCACTACATAGTTGAAGGTAAATCTAAAGGAAATTGAATAAGAAAATTGTATAATGCATGGCCAGCTTAACTTCCAACTGTGATAGATAGATAGATAGATAGATAGATAGATAGATAGATAGATAGATAGATAGATAGATAGATAGATAGATAGATAGATAGATAGATAGATAGATAGATAGATAGATAATTTACAAATAGACAGATAAAAGATCTATGCTCTGTGTATTTGGACTTCTCCAACCTGTTGTACCTATCACCTCTCCCTTCATCAGGGGTCGGGGTTCAGACTCGGAGGATCCCGGTAGTCATGGTATTGTGTGTGTTGGTTATAGTGTATATAGTGTATTTGTAGCTCATAGATTTTTGGGGGGTTTTGGATAGAGTGGGGGAACATTAGAGCCCGCTTCAAGTTTTACTGCCATTGAATGTTCTGTTGGAGAGATTCCTTCACTGGGAAGCAGAGGGAAGGGGTTCCAAGAACGGAGGGGTTAACCAATCCCCTGTAGTTCACCCCTGCAGCAGCTAAAAGCTGGCAGGAGGGAAAAGAAAAAGGAAGGCGGCACAGCACTGTGTGTTGGGGGGGGGGGTGTTGGAAACCAGTGGGGCACACAGAGGGGCCCAGGCAGCAGAAGGAATGGGGACCTGGACAGAATGGGGGGTGATCGGTGCGACAGGGGCGGCATTTACTAGAACTCATTTTCCCAGCAGGTGGGGAGAGAGGAGTGAGGGCGGCAGCTAAAAGGAGGGGTGAACCTGTAGTTCCCCCCCTGCGGCAGCTAAAAGTTGGCGGGAGGGAGAAGCGGAGAAGCCAACTTTTAGCTGCTGCAGGGAAGAACTCCAGGGGATCGGTTCCAATAAATGCCAACTCTGCGGCCCCAATCACCCCCTCCTGTTCCCCTTCCTTCTGCTTGTCATCTGCCTGGGCCCCCCTGTTGAACTAATGGGCCTCATACAGAATAACTGATGGTACTCCCTTATCGGCAGCCCTGCCCACAGGTATGTAAAAATTGCCATCCCCAAAACTCAACTTTAAATTAAGCCAAGCTGGCCCAATGTAAGTATGCCAAAAATATACAGTAGTTCCTGGAGTTCAGCTTTAGGAAAAACGATGCCAGTCAGTACCCAAAAAAAAAAATTATGGCGTCCAGGATAACAACTTGGCACCAGGGCCTACAAAATTTAGCGATGCCCTTGACAAGTCCAAGTCGAACCTTTCTCAGCCGGTACATCAGATTCAACAAAAGAGCGGCATGGTAGAACACGATCGATAATCTGCCTAAGTTACAGTTGGGTCTCCCGGCACCCCAGAGCCTTCCAGGCGCAGTTAGACGTGGAAGGTCAGCCCCATCATGCGCCGTTCCCAGACAATTCCGAGAACATTATTATTACAGGCAAAGAGATAATGAAGGACGGCGTTGGGAAACCGGGACACGGTTATAAGAGTCTGCTTTATTACACAATCAAAAATAATCTTCAAGACTGACAGCCGATGGGGCCTTTTTCCTGGGCCACGGCGGCGTTGGCTCGGGACGGGAATTCATGCTAATATTCAGAGCTGTTGTACTGTTATTTCTCTCGATTTGGCCATGGAATTGCTGTGGATCTCCGGAGAGCTCAGAACATTAAAGGGCACAGAATGAGGTCACCCTGTTATTACCTTCACCCTTTTCATAGGCTTCAAAAGCAGAAAATTATCAACCGTGAATGCAGAGCCGAGAATTTATGCAACCAAGCAAAACACGGCAAGCGCTAATAATACCGTTAAATAAGAAGGTGAAGAAGAATTAAACTGCAGTATATATTTGTATAGCTCCAAATGGTATAGGTTAGTTACAGTATATATTAGTGATGGGCAGCATTAAAGGGTCCATCCACACAAAACCACTGTATCCCTTATATCATTGCTATACAAATTATTTTGTATTTTGAGCCAAAAAAAGAAAAAACAAAATTGTTTTATTCTATAGCCCTAATTGAAGCTGGGATTCAATTAGAGAAAGAGAGGGTCTGAAAGCAAACAGCTTGTTTTAGAAAAACCCATAGGAGTTGAATGATAAAGAATTTGCATTTGGTCACTAGATGGAGGTAAGTGTCATAGGCATTTCCTATAATGCTTGGCTCCATCTAGTGGCCAAAAGGGGTATTTTCTGTTTAAATCAATTATTTATATTCAAACAGCCAAGGACATAGCCTATTCAGGTACATGTGTTGGCCCCATTCACACAGCACGAATGTACATACATTTTTACGGTCAAATGGTAACGTGATTTTTTTTATAAATCTACCCCATAATGAACTGAGACACTATAAATTGAATCACTGCAATTCGGGCTTGGTTTTTAAACCACAGCAGTGAAGAAAAATTATGGAATGGTAATGGACTTTAAATTGGTAGCCACATGTAGACCATAATGAAAAAGAGAAATTACTCAATGGAATAAAAGTACAGAATTTATTATGACAACATAAAAAAAAAAACATTTAAAATCATGGAATAGATTCAAAATAGGTAAGTACAAATACATATACATATGGTATTGTCCCATGTGAGTTGATCCTATGTATGTACAAGATGACCTGTAGGTATGCCCATGGATATGGTGAACTTGTGACTTGAATTATAGCTGGTCTTCCATATCAGGGCGCCGCAGAAAGTGAAAAGTACCAAGGGATCACTACGCGTTTCGCTTATAGCTTCCTCAGGGGATCCTATTGATACTAAAAAATATAACATAAATTAAGATATGCACAAAAAACTATTTGTACAGAGAAAAATATGGATATATATTCCTCATGGACCAAAAAAGAAAATCATAATCAGGGGGACATTGATTTTCTTTTTTGTTCCATGAGGAATATATATACATATTTTTTCTCTGTACAAATTATTTTTTTAAATCCACATATGTATGTACATAGCTTAATGTATGTTATATTTTTTAGTACCAATAGGATCCCCTGAGGAAGCTATAAGCGAAACGCGTAGTGATCCCTTGGTTCACCAAAGCCATGGGCATACCTACAGGTCATCTTGAACATACATAGGATCAACCCACACGGGTCGATCCCATATGTGCAATTTGTACTTACCTATTTTGAATCTATTCCATGATTTTAAAGTGGGGTTCCACCCAAATTTTGAACAATATCTGTATGTATTCTCTTCCTTGCCTAGATGCTGACATGCCATTTAAAAAAATTTAAATCGCCGTAATTACCTTTTATTTTTCTATTCTTCTTTGCACTTCCTGGTTCTCCTCCCGTGGGTGTAGGCGTGTTTCTAGCCTCTCCCAGACTCCTGGGAGCTAGTCTCAGGCTTCCCAGGATGCCACTGAGCATGTGCGGGAACGAGCGGTGAATGCTGGGAGCACAGCATTCACCGCATCCAGGAAATAAATGCTTGTGGGATTCAAATGCCCACAATGAAGATGGAAACCGCCTGCAGTGAATAATATAAGTTATTCTTTCCGACAAAATCTGACACAGGCGGACATATTACACACAATATGTGAGTATGTAATGCTGAGAAGAAAAGTTTGTGAATGAACTCAAAAAAAAAAAAGCGATAGATAGGTGGACCCCCGCTTTAAGTGTTTTTTTTTTAATGTTGTCATAATAAATGTTTTACTTTTATTCCATTGAGTACTTTCTCTTTTTCATTTGGGTCTACAAGTGGCTACCAATATAAAGTCCGGTACCATTCCATCATTTTTCTTTGCTATTTATATTTGCATGTGGTGCCACATTCTGTGTTATACGTCTACATACTTTATTACTACAAACCACAGCAGTATTCATCTCTTAAAGGGTGTTCATATTCTTTTGTGAGACACTAGTGTCCTGGATGCACCGTGCAAGAAATGTTTAGAATAGAGCAAGCCCTACTTTTTTCAGAGCAACGCTTAGCAAGAAAGAAGGTTCTGACTGGCACACACCAACAAGACCTGATGGTCATAGACAGAAAAGCAGCCTTAGCCAGCTCAGGCAAGGCCAGGCTCACCTACGTGTTTCGCCCCGTAGAGGTCCCCTTCTTCTTTCTTGTTGAGTGTAATGACCTGGGACGGGCTTAGTGTGTGTCACCGCATCTGGATGAAAACCTGAAGTTGCACACAAAGTGTTCTCTATGCAGGTTCACAATGCAACGCAAAACAGCAGGTCAGCACAAGTTTGGCTTCGCTGCCATGCCATCCAGGGGTTGGCAACCTGGGGCCCTCCAGCTGTTGTGGAACTACATTTCCCATGAGGCATTGCAAGGCTGGCAGTTACAATTACTCCCAGAGGCATGATGGGACTTGTAGTTCTGCAACAGCTGGAGGGCCCCAGGTTGCCTACATTATAGACCAAAGCACAGTGTCATGCTACCTCAACAGACATGCATTTACCTGCGCTCATTACATACATTGTAGGGTAAATAGACCCTCAGGGCCAGTTCACATCACAAGAACGCATTCCGGATGCGTTTTGGATGCGCTTGTGCTTACAGTTCACACCACTCCAAACGTTTCTGCATGCGTGTTTTTGAGGTGCTTTCACTGCATCCCAGTGCGCTTTTTTCCCCTCCTGCTTTAACTTTTTCCCCAAGGTTTCCTTGTTCTTTATTTCATCTGGTGTGTTCTGGTGCATTTTTGCTGCATTTAGATGCGTCCCAGTGCGTTGTGGTGCATTTTGCCACGTTCCAGTACAGTTCTTTGCAGAAAAAATGCTGCATGTTCTACTTTTTTCTGCACTCGAACACACTGGAACTGACTGCGCTGGTGTGAAAGATGCCATTCAAACCAATATAATCTAGTGTCTCAATACAGAAAAAAACGCACCGGACGGCATCTGGCATGAACGGACCCTCAATGCCCATCGGTGAATGAAAATTAATATTTTGAGTCAAATATCTCACTTTTTTCCCAGGTTCCTCCGATGGCACCTGCCAGCAGGGCCGGGACAAGGGGTGGGCAGAAGGGGAAGCTGCCCTGGGCTTAGCGTGTATTGTAGGGATAGGGGCACTGCAAGTTCCTTCTACTATAAGGCTGACAGGAGTAATGACAACGGCATCACTACTTCTGTCAGCCCAGCGCTGGAAGCAGCAAGAAGAGGAGGAGAGAGTCGGAAGGAGGTGCGGGCTGTGCTCTATATTCCTCTCCTCCTCATAAGCTTGCACATAATGAAGGCGGGGGGTGCAATTAGGGTTACCACCTCATCCCTTTAAACCTGAACACATATGAATTACACAGGTTCTGAGGCTAATTTAATGCAGATAAGGCACCAAGTAAGTTTAATTACCACCTTAATCAGCCACAGAACCTGTGTAATTAATATGTGTTCGGGTTTAAAGGGATGAGGTGGCAACCCTAGGTGCAATTTTCCATCTTTGCCCTGGGCACTGGATGATCTTGTCCCAGCACTGCCTGCCAGGAATAGTGCTGAAGAGCTGGATGCAGTGTGTACTTGGTTAGTAAACCTATTTGAATTCCAATTATGGAAAAGCCTTCTACAATCCCTATAATCAGCTGTTTGGAAAACGTAATTAGCAGGGATGGACAGCAGGATACAGACTGCTGCCACCAGGGGGCGCTGTGCAGTCCTGGGGCTAATTAGCACAGGTGAAAATGCTGTAAAGCTATGAGAAGTTCAGGACTTGGGTGTCCTTTTATGAAAGTGAGGTAAAATACCTCGATTCAGTTCTCAGGCATTCTCAGAGGAGATCGCTCTCCTCTAAGTGCCTGTTTATGAAAGTGTGTAGATCGCTTCTCATGTTGAGTTGAGGAGCGATCTACAAATGCCAGGAACTCCTGAGAAACGGCTCCTCTCACTATAATCTCGCGTGATATAGCGGGATTACAGTATGAGGAACCATAAAATACAAAAGTTTAACACAATTCAGCACACATTATTCCCCAACATATTAATAAAAAAATAAAAAAGTTAAATTCCCCCTACACAATATACATTAACCTAATTATAAAAAAACATTTTTTTTATCAATATTTAAAGATCATACATGTTCCTATTTAAATGTGAATGGTGTATAGTAAATGAATGTAATGCAGCTATACACCATTCATATAAATGCAAAATACATTTATAATCATTAAAAAAATAATTTTAATAAAGTATACAAGTATAAATATTTATTAATAAATTAAAATAAAATATATTTCATAATTGATAAACATAAAAATTGATAAACTGGTGCAATGCGAGAACACTGCGAATCCACTGCGGGTTCCTGCATCGCACCGACTCGCATGTCAGTTCACACTGCCATATGCGAATCGCTGGGGAGTATCAATACATTGTTAACGACACCCCCAGTTCAGCTTGCATATCGCACTGCGAACTGACAGTCCGGACATGAATCGGATCGCATATGTGTGAACACACATGCGATCCGATTCTGGTCCGAACAGAAAAAAGGGTCCTGTGCGTGTTTGCACCGAATGCGGTGCGATATCAGCCATACTATCTGTACAGCTGATATCGCACCGCACAGACATTGCATGTAATGTGAATGGCAGTGTGCTGCGAATAACATGCGAATAACATGCGATGCCTGTGATGCGAATAACATGCGATGCCTGTGATGCAAGTGTGAACTGGGCCTAAAAGTTAACAACCCCCCCAAATCAGTTCGCATATCGCAGTGCGATCTGCAAACTCGCACGGTAATTGAATCGCATGGGTGTGAACACCCATGCGATCCGATTCTGCTGTGGACCAAAAAAAGGGTCCTGTAAGAGTTTGGTCCGAGGGCAATGCAAATTTAGCAATACTATCTGTATGGCTGAAATCGCATCACACAGAGATCGGATGTGATTTTGCACTGCAGTGCGGTGCGAATCACATCCGATCTTGGACACCGCAGCAGTGGGAACTGGCCCTAAACCATATTGCATTTGCACCAAAATGGTACAGGACCCTTTATTTGGTCCGCACTGGAATCTGATCGCATGGGTGTGAACACCCATGCGATCCGATTCCTGCACCATTACATAGTTCGCACTGCGATCTGTGAAATGATCTGGGGGTGTCATTAACTTTACATTGACACCCGCAGTGGTGCGCAGATGTCAATGTAGGTGCGATGTGAAAACCCGCACAGGAATCACGCTGGTTCACGCATCGCACAAGTGTGAACCCAGCCAGAGACGTGAACATCTAAAAAAATATATATATATATCTATATATATCTATATATAGCTATATATATAGCTATATATATATATATATGTGTATATATATATATATATATATATATATATATATATATATATATATATATATATATATATATGTGTATATATATATATATATATATATATATATATATATATATATATATATATATATATATATATATATACACATATACATATATACATACATACACATTATATATACATATATATATATATATATATATACATATATATATATATATATATATATATATATATATATATGTACATTCATATATATATATATATATATATATATATATATATATATATATATATATATATATACACTATAAATTCCTATCCTGCTGGTTTTGGGGTGTGTAATGGTGGGGAAGATGTGCTCTGACTGTTTAGTGAAAGAAAGAAGTCAAAAGACTTCTTGCTTTCTCCAGAATATCAGCCAGTTTCAGGCTTCTCACTCTGATTCTCCACTTCTGAAATGGTGAATCAGAAAGTGAGAATTCTGTCACAGATCGCCAGTGAGGTGCCGAGATCGCACCTTCATAAACTGGCCGTTTCTGTGAATTCTCACTGTGCTGAGATAATCAGCGGAGAACATGTTCTCCACTGATTATCTCAGTTTCATAAACTGGTAATGAGCTGAGATCAGCGGTGAGACTCGGGATCGCCGCTGATCTCAGTTTCATAAAAGGACACCTTGGTGTTGTGGAGGTAAGTGTTCTGCTCATCTCTGATGTTGCCATTATATCTGCAATTGTAGCTCATTGTGCTGTCTGTGGGGCTCTTGAATGCACCAGTACAGGCTGCTGGGGCACTTAGTAATAATGCATTCATATGTTGCATTTGTTGAGTTGTGGAAGTTGTCAGTCGCTGTGGAACGGTCACACTGGTAGCTCATTGGTTCAATTTGAAATTTTGCGCAATCTCCTTTACAAAACGACTTCTGTATAGAAGTCAATGCAAGTCGCCTCAAGTCGCCCCCAAAGTAGTACAGGAACCTTTTTCTAAGTCGGAGCGACTTGAGTCGTTCCTATTAGTACGGTTCCGTAGTACAGAACGGAACGCGACTTGTCAGGCGGCTAAGTCGCCTGACAAGTCGCCCCCCCTGTGTGACCCGGCTCTTAGTCAGGGCTAACTTTTTCTGGATTGCTTGGGTAGGATTTCACCTTCCAGATTTGGTCAATCTAAAGGTGGCCATATATGTATCGATTTGTTTAGATATGTAGGATCAATCATTGATTGAGGTCTGGTTCACACCTATGAAATTTTTTTTTTTTTTTATGCGTTTTCAGTTTTGCAGAAACGCACTACAGTCCATTTAACATGGTTCCCTATGGGTCATGTTCACATCTGTGCATTTTATGGAAGGGGACTTTTTTTTTTCTGGTTTTTGGTTCCATAGACTTCAATGGATCAAAAACGTGTATTGAAAAACGCAAAAGGCACCTGGCATATGCAAACTGCAACCTGCATAGGTGTGAACCAGGCCTGGATTTTACAATTAACTAAAATATTGATCAAAAATACAATCTATCAGTACTTACAATAATTTAAAAAAATTAATAATCTGTGAGCAGCGGATCGCTTTTTATTTATTTTTATTTTTTTAGGGTGTTTGACAAATGGCGAGGAGGCAATAGGTCACCACCTCCCTGCCTGTTTTAACCCTCAAGCTGCTGACCCACCGTGCCGCAACCGCGTGCTATGAGGCGCAGCCCCAATCACTTGAATGGGTTCCATTTGGCGTCAGTAGTGTCCTCCAAATGCAACATGCCCTTATTTTTGCCCCGGACACAAAGCAAAGTATCGGGGACCAGTACTGGATTTATAAGGGGGCAAATGCCTTGGGCCTCCTTGACAGAAGGGCATCCCCTTTAGACAAAAATATTTAAAAAAAATATTATTATTATTATTTATTATTATTTTATTATTATACAGGATTTATATAGCACCAACAGTTTGCACAGTGCTTTACAACATGGGGGCAGACATTACAAATACAATTTAATACAGGAGGAATCAGAGGGCCCTGCTCATTAGAGCTTCGAATTTAGGAGATAAAAATTATATCAAATAATAAAAATAAATAATAGTAAGATAATATATCATAACTAAAAAAAAAAAAATAACTTTTTTATTACATTTAATAAAAGTTTTTATTCTTGACTGGTATATTGCATCATTTAAAAAAAAAAATACATTTGGCAGCTCAAGCAAACACATGACCTCAGAATGACGATGCATTTTAAAAATGTGTGACTGTTATTGAGAATGTAAACCAACTTTCTGTATGAGGGGCCACCTGAATCTTGAAGTTCCCTGCGCCCCCCTCCCTCCCATGATTGCACAGAAACGCGTTGGCTCGTTTCCACGCAGTGCGTTTTGACAGCCCATTCATTTGAAGGAGCTGCGGAATGCACCGCACCGCATAAAAAGTAGTGCTTGCGCTACTTTTAGGGCCCAGTCACACTAGGAGCTGCACAGCGTTCCTGTGCGATTCACACGTTGAATGGGCTGAAATCACACTGCACCTAAACTAGAGCATGAACCGCTTTTGGAAATGCAACCAAACTTTTATGCCATGCAATCCGGCGCGGGCAAACTACCTGCTTCAACTTGGGGTGTCCTTATCTTTGCACTGACATGCAAGGGCAGTATGATTTGAATGTGGTGCGAGAAATCGTCAGAGAACGCAGGTTTCCCGCACCACATTCTAGTGTGAAAGGATCCTTTTACCCTTGTGCG
Organism: Lithobates clamitans; assembly: GCA_037952925.1. NCBI lineage: Eukaryota > Metazoa > Chordata > Amphibia > Anura > Ranidae > Lithobates > Lithobates clamitans. The sequence continues at coordinate 1,906,540 of JBBGZY010000572.1, read as the reverse complement.
ACCTGAAAGTCACACAACTTTGACGCAGCTTGAAGCAATGTCTGTGTAATCTTGAGGTCTATGGACCTCAGGTCGCATCAAAGTGGGACCAAAGTAGTGCAGGGACATGCTGCATTTTTTTTTCTGCACTGGAACTCTGTAAAACGCATCAAAAACACACCAGAACGCACCAAAAATGCACTGGAACACACATGTCCTTGTTTTAAGGTTAAAGCGGAGCTCCACCCATTCAAAAGTCAGCAGCTACAAAAAGTGTAGCTGCTGACTTTTAATAAAACAGACACTCACCTGTCCCACGGTCCAGCGATGCGGCTGCACGGAGCCTCACTCCTCTCCCCCCTCCTTTCCTCTCTGTGGCGCTGGCATTGCAAGTGAAGCCACAGCTGGACGAGCCGCACTGCGTGTTGTGAATGGTTGAGCAATCTTCTGGGACCTGTGACGTGTCCCAGAAGATTGCAGGGGGGAGGGGGAGAAGTGATCCTCCGCTTGGGGCCAGCGGGTGGGAGTGGAAGCTTGGCACCTGTAAAAACTGGGCACCCGCCCCCCCAAAAAAATTGACATGCCAAATGTGGCATGTCAGGGGGTCACAAGTACTTAACCACTTCCCGCCTGGTCTATAGCAGAATGACGGCCGGGCGGTGGTTCTGTTATCCTGACTGGGCGTCATATGATGTCCAGCAGGATAACATGCCGGCACATGCCTGCGGCGATTGGTGGCCCTTTGTGTCAGTCTGACACACCGCATCTCCGATCATGGTAAGGAGCCCCTGACGGAGGCTCCTAACCATGTGATCAGCTGTGACCAATCGCAGCTGATCATCGCGTGAAACAGGAAGTGCCGGTAAACGGCTTCGTGCTGACAGGGACAGCCAATCGGCGGCTCTCCCTATCGGGGTGGAGGAGGGTCTGCGCTGATAATCAGCATGTTGATTATCAGCGCAGCCCCATCAGAGGTGCCCATCAACTGCCAGTCTGTGCCCCATCAGTAATGCCCTTCAGATGCCAATCAGTAATGCCTGTCAGTAGAGCCTTATCAGTGCCACCTATTAGTGCTGCCTATCGGTGCCCATCAATTCTACATATCAGTGCCGCCTCATTAGTGCCCATCGGTGCCGCCTCATTAGTGCCCATCGGTGCCGCCTCATTAGTGCCCATCGGTGCCGCCTCATTAGTGCCCATCGGTGCAGCCTCATCAGTGCCCATCGGTGCAGCCTCATCAGTGCCCATTAGTGCAGCCTCATCAGTGACAATCAGTAAAAGGAGAAAACTAAATTTTATAACAGAAACAAAATCTTTTTCAAAAATGTCTTTTTTAGTTTGTTTATCAAAAAATAAAAACCGCAGAGGTGATCAAATACCACCAAAAGAAAGCTCTATTTGTGGGAAGAAAATGATAAAAACTTAGTTTGGGTACAGTGTTTTGTATGACCGTGCAATTTCATTCAAAGTGCGACAGCGCTGAAAATTGTCCTGGGCAGGAAGGGGGGAAAGTGCCCGGTATTGAAGTAGTTAAAGTGGAAGTTCCACTTTTGGGTGGAACTTCGCTTTGAGAAAAAAAGAGGGAGAAAAATGCACTGGACTGCATCAAAGACGCACCAAAAGTGCATCGAAACCACACTGGAATGCATTAAAAACACATCAAAAACACGCATGCATCCGGACTGCGTTTCTATGGTGTGAATTGGCCCTAAAGACACATTGAATGGTGCTGCAGTACCATGCAATCTGGTGCCAACAAACGCACTGCATTTGTGATCTGCTTTTAGGATGCCATTAACATAACATTGGCACCTGCATGCAGATCGCAAAAGGGCAGTGCGTTCAAGCACGTTGTGGAGAATCGCGCACGGAATGCGCTTTAAAAATTTTTTTTTTTATTTTTACTTTCTTTTTTGCTTGCACAAAACTTTTTGGACTTGTAAAATTCTCTCGCTCTCCTTTTTGTGTGATGATATTTACAAGCGATGGCGTGCCGATAGATGACCTGTTATCTCCAGCGCCTTCAGTCCCCGTCTGCAATCTAGCCGCCGCTGCGGCCAAAACCGCCTGACGCTGAAACAGAAGAGAGACGCACTAATGAAACACCTCGGGAATGTGAGGTCACGGCGCCAGGGGGGCCGAGGGCACGCGGGCCTAGCTGGATTTCTAGCCGTAGCGAGCCGGTCCCGGGCTCAGCAGGTTAATGTGAAGATCGACTTGTGACAGTGTGTCAATACAAAGCAATTTAGGAGCGTGTGAAAAATCGACCCGAGGTAACAGGCAATTTCTCCGCTCCGGTGCCTCGATCAGAGTAACCCACTCCGTCAGCTGCCCTCCGCGCCGTTTGACTTTGTATGAAGGGAGGCGGAAAAAAAAAAAAATGCTCCAGATTCCCCAGGGGCCAAAGATCTTCTAGACGTATTTTGGGGGTTTTTTATTTTTTTTTGTATTCTAAATGTATTGCCCTTCAATAGATGGGAATTCAGGTCAGTCGCTGACATGCCGGGATAATCGGGAGGTGGCTGGCGGAGAGCAATAACGGTTAGCGAAGCTTCCCGCTTGTGCAGAATCATTCCGACGGGTTTCAATTCCATCTGACTGTTGTGCAGATTTTATTTTTTTGACTTTGCAGCCCCACACATCCATTTGAAAAAGTAGGTTCCCGCGCTATTTTTGGCGATTTCAGGTGCGAGTTGCATAGACATCTGTGCATGAAATCGCTCAGATGTCAGCCAAATCGCATCTGAAGTTGCACTGACATGCGGCTTTGAAATAGTGCGACTTTTACCTGGAATTGCGCAATTTCAAAGCCGCATTTGGTGTGAACCAGGGCTACAAGGTGTTTATTGTGCTGATTATAGTCATTTGTCACAACCAAAAACGGCGAGCGACGTCATTGCATTTTAACCCCTTCCTGCCACTGCCTTCAGACCCTTTAAGAGCTTCTAAGTGCCAGGTAGTGGGCATTGGGGTCATGTGACCGCTGTCACATCAATCACAGCGGTCACATGACTGGAAAGCATGTATCGGGAGCACGGCCGGGACAAGGAGAGGGCAGGAGGGACACATTGGTATCATGTGAGCTGGGGGGGGATACTCAAGGAGACTGGGAGTGGAGATTTGTGTTGGAGGGGGAATATGGGGGACAGCGGGAGGTAATCATTTTTTTAAGGGGGGGAAATTTGGGGGGGGGATTTGTGCTGGGAGGGGTGATATTGAGATATATATATATATATATATATATATATATATATATATATATATATATATATATATATATATATATATATATATATATTTTTTTTTTTTTATAGGAGTGGGGGTGGATGAGTATGCTTGAAGAGGTCATATAGTAGAGGGAGAGGGGATTTGTGCTAGGAGGGTATTTTTTTTGGGGGGGGGGGATTTGTGCTAGTAGGGATAATTGGTGGGTATTTGTGCTAGGAGGGGAGAATGGGAGGGGGATTTGTGCTAAAAAGGGGGGGATTGGGAGAGATTTGTGCTGGGTGGGGTTATTTTTTTTTTCTCTTTTTAAGGGGGGTGGTTTTGCTTGAAGAGACCATAGGGGAAGGGGGATTTGTGCTAGGAGATTTTTTTTTTTGGGGGGGGGGGGGCGAGGGATTTGTGCTAGGAGGTTTTTTTTGGGGGGGGGGTGGAATTTGTGCTAGTAGGTATGATTGGCGGGGATTTGTGTTGGGAGGGGGATTTGTGCTAAAAGGGGGGGGATTGGGGGAGATTTGTGCTGGGTGGGGGGATTTTTTTTATATGGGGGGGCTTGGGGGGAAAGAGGATTTAAAGATGGAGGGGGGGGGGGATTTGTACTGGGAGGAGGGGAATTTATGCTGGGGGGGGGGGAAGCATGCAGATTAGTGCTCAATCTTTTTTTGAGGAGGAGAGGTTTTTGCTGACACATAACGCTCATGCATCTGGGGGGGGGGGGTGGCCGTTTGGCATGTTCGCCCTGTACTTTAAATGACCTTGTTCCGGCACTGATCAGGAGCTTTCTGGTCCCTGCCGGTGACTGTGCTGGGACAGGGTGGTCACATGATTGGAAAGCTCTCAATTCCAAGTATGCATTGGGAGCTTTCCAGTACCTGCTGGATACCAGCATGGTAATTTATTTACACAAGACTGCATAAATGGGTACAGCTGGCGGCGAAGTGGTTAAAAAAAAAAAAAAACACACACCTGGTTCAGTGCCAACATTTGGTACATGAGCTTCTTTGGCGCATTTTTGGAGCGGAGGGAGGTCCATTCAAACTAATGATGCTGTTCGAAAAGTGAGCAAAAAAGGGCAAAATAAATGCAAAGATGTGAAAAATGCAACGCGGCAGCCACAATTCTGTCCAAACTTCCAAATGACAGTAAGACGCGAGACGATGTTTAAATATAATGTATTATTATTTATTTATTTATTTTTGCCACGCAACAGAACACATGAAAATCATGGCAAAACGCAAGGCAAAAAGGAAGGCCCATTCAAAATGGGGGGGGGGGGGGGGGAGGCCCACTTTACTGCATCAAAATAAAAAGTGTCAAAGTTTCAATTTTTTTAGAAAGCAGGCACAGCCTGAGTACAAAGCCTGTCCCCTGCCAGCAGCATGCTGCACAGGACAATTATTTCTCTCTGCAAAGGTCTGACACACTCTCTTTGCTTCGTCAAAGCTAGAGCTGTCCAATCAGCAGGGAGCGTGAGCATTGCTAACTGCAGAATATAGGTGTGACTCTGCAGGGGATGTGATGGACCTTTGCAGAAAGACCACTGCTTCCACACAGTCAGCAAGTGCCCGTTCTTCTCTGCATCATGTTGGCAGGAGACAGGCTTTTCTACTCGGGCTGTGGATTCTTTAAAAAAAAAAAAATGCACCAGAATAGATTTTGATGAATCATGTTGGATTGGGCTTTAATGTCTTTGGTAGAAATTAAAACCAGGACCAATCCCCATAAGGTACAATTTCTGCCCATTTAGCCGTGGTGCTGTACATGTTGGCCTTGTATACGTCTCATTTCTTGCTAGTGCTGTATTAGGTCACAGCCGCGCTTTCCCGCGGTTTGTATGGGTCTTCAGCATCTGACAATTTTAGGCCGGTTAAATCGACCTCCTTTTTTTAAAATAAATTCTCTGAGCTGTAAAGCCGTCAACGTGCTAAACCCAGAAGACTGCGGCCCGCTTAGAGATGCGGCGCTCAGATAATGTGCATCTACCTCTTCTCTGCGAATAAAAAGTAGGTTATCTGTGGCAGCGCTCTTTGTGAATCATTGTGATGTTCCGCATATTGTATTCATCTCTCATGAATTAAACAATAAGGTGAAGGACTTTATGTTTATTGTATATACAGCACTTCAATGCTGAACATTGCCAACCAAACATCTTCATACGTACAGGACTCTGGCGGCGTTAAAGAGCCAGTTCCCACAAAAGTCATATTTTCGAATATAGGTGGCGCCCGCTTGGCTGACCCGCCCACTTGGTGTGACGTAATCCGGCTGTACTGGTCACACAGAGCTTCCAGTTTAGACTTGGTTTGCGTACGCGCTGACGCACATTTTTTTTGATGCATTGCGGTAGGGTAGCCCATTCATTAAAATGGACTTTAGACTGTGTCCAAACCGCATAAAAGTGTGTCAATAATCATGAATGGGTACATTGGGGTGTCAGTAAGAATTAATGGGTGTGTTTTGGTGTCAATAGGAATTAATGGGTGCATTGGGGTGCCAGTAAGGTTTAATAGGCATGTTGGGGTGTCAATAAGAATGAATGGGTGTGTTTTGGTGCCAATAAGAATGGGTGCGTTGGGGTGTCAGTAAGAATGAATGGGTGCATTGAGCTACCAATAGGAATTAATGAGTGCAATTTAGGTGCCAGCAGGAGTTAATGGGTGCGTTATGGTGCCAGTAGAAGTTGATGGGTGCATTGGGATGCCAGTAAGAGTTAATAGGCACGTCGGGGTGTCAAGAAGAATGAATGGGTACATTGGGGTGTCGATAAGAATTAATGGGTGTGTTTTGGTGCCAATAAGAATGGGTGCGTTGGGGTGTCGGTAAGAATGAATTGGTGCGTTAAGGTGCCAGTAAGAATTAATGGGTGCGCTGAGTTAATAGGCGCATTGGGGTGCCAATAAGAATTAGTTGGTGTGTTTTTGTTGTTAATAAGAATTAATGGGTGCGTTGGGTGTGCCAATATAAATGAATGGGTGCGTTGGGGTGCCAATAAGAACTGGTGGGTGCATTTGGTTTTCAATACGAATTATTGGGTGCACTGGGGTGCCAATAAGAATTATTGGGTGCACTGGGGTGCCAATAAGAATTATTGGGTGCACTGGGGTGCCAATACCAATTATTGGGTGCACTGGGGTGCCAATAAGAATTATTGGGTGCACTGGGGTGCCAATAAGAATTATTGGGTGCACTGGGGTGCCAATAAGAATTATTGGGTGTACTGGGGTGCCAATACCAATTATTGGGTGCACTGGGGTGCCAATACCAATTATTGGGTGCACTGGGGTGCCAATACCAATTATTGGGTGCACTGGGGTGCCAATACCAATTATTGGGTGCACTGGGGTGCCAATACCAATTATTGGGTGCACTGGGGTGCCAATACCAATTATTGGGTGCACTGGGGTGCCAATACCAATTATTGGGTGCACTGGGGTGCCAATAAGAATTAGTTGGTGTGTTTTTGTTGTTAATAAGAATTAATGGGTGCGTTGGGTGTGCCAATATAAATTAATGGGTGTGTTGGGGTGCCAATAAGAATTGGTGGGTGCATTTGGTTTTCAATATGAATTAGTGGGTGCACTGGAGTGTCAGTAAGAATAAATGGGTGTGTTGGGGTGCCAATAAGAATTAATGGGCGAGTTGGGGTGTCAGAATGAATGGCTGCGTTGAGGTGCCTATAAAAATGAATGGTTTGCGTTGGGGTGCCAATAAGACTTAATAGGTGGATTGGGGTGTCAGTAAGAATAAATGGCTGCATTGGGGTGCCAATAAGAATAAATGGTTACATTGGGGTGCCAATAAGTATTAATGGGTGCATGGGGTGCCACAGTGCGAGGATCTGATCAGATGTAATCTGAATTCTCCATCAGTGCCCTCGCACTGCGTAACGGTTGATAAATGTTGCTGGTTTGGCAAATGATATCAGAAAAGAAGCGGACTTTGCCGCGGTTTCATTCTCAGTTGAGCTGTTTCTAAGGAAAGTGTTGCCTATAGCAACCAATCAGATTGCGGATGGTGCTTTGGAGCCCCTGTGTTTAAACAAGCTGCAGTACATGACCCCTCAGCAATAAATTATATCTACACTGGCACTTAACGTCATGAATTAATAATACAGACATCACTCGCCTGTCACAACACCACGGCGTGAACAAGGATCCTGCACTCAGCGGTGAGCACGCGCGGTCGCTGTGTGTATTCAGCCACACGCTGCTATACACACACACACACACAGCACCGCTCCCATACCAGACGGCTTCAGTTGGCTGCAATGTAGAATTTCTTCTAAAATCCTTCGTATTTCGCTGAGGAATAAAATATTTTTCTTATCAACTACAACGACCTCAAACTTTATCACCTGCTTCTGTTCTGTAGATAATAAGGCAAAGCCAGTGCAGCTGCTGAAATTTTCTCAATGAGTAAATGGCTGGAGGTTCTTCTTTAAGTTTCGTGCGCGTGGATGCATGTGGCCGTGTATAACATAAATTGCAGGCCTATCTCAGCACCTGGATTTACACAGCTGCAGTGGTAGGTGTCTGTACTAGATATGTGCAGTTCGTTTCGTTCCAAATCGAAACGTGAACACATTTTTTGCCACCTAAGGCGTGCACACAGGGTGTGCGGGGTGTGCCTGGGCACACCCTAATCTCCCTGTGCGGTGCGGATTCCCCTTGCTTCCTGGTGTGCCCTATCTCTCCCCTGCAGTGCTGCCAGCTTCCCTCCTCTCCTTTCCCACTGGCTGCTGCAGAGAATGTTTTAGGATGGATGAATAAATGGACACCATGAGTGATCTGTACCGATCGCTCCTGTGTTCATTCTTAACTGAAGCATAGTAAACTATGTTTACTATAATTCAGATTGTGACTAAAACAGGAAGCAGCTCAGCACAGAGCACGTCCTATTCATTCACTGTCCAGTGCAGCTGGGGCTGCAAAGAAAGGGACTCACTGGGGAATCTTTGTCCTCAGTCCCTTTCTCTCTGTTTAGACTCTTGATGTTTCACCAAAGCCCCCCAACGGGTCTCCTAAAAAAAAAAAAAAATTTAAATAAATGATCTTGTATAAAATAAATAATAAAAAAAATTGTCAAAAATAATAAAAATAAAAAATACTGACACCGTCCACTGCCCTACTGACACCAATCTCTGCTCTGCTGACATACACACGTGCGTGTTTGTGCTCTGGGCTTCACAACCTAATAGGCTGCACACACCAATGTTTGCCACCAATGTAAGGAGGCACCTCTTCCACTGGCCACCAACGTAAGGGGGCACCTCTTCCACTGGCCACCAACGTAAGGGGGCACCTCTTCCACTGGCCGCCAACGTAAGGTGGCACCTCTTCCACTGGCCGCCAACGTAAGGTGGCACCTCTTCCACTGGCCGCCAACGTAAGGTGGCACCTCTTCCAATTGCCACCAACGTAAGGTGGCACCTCTTCCACTGGCCGCCAACGTAAGGTGGCACCTCTTCCACTGGCCGCCAATGTAAGGTGGCACCTCTTCCACTGGCCGCCAACGTAAGGTGGCACCTCCTCCACTGGCCGCCAAGGTAAGGGGGCACCTCCTCCACTGGCCGCCAAGGTAAGGGGGCCTCTCTTTCAATGGATGCCATGGTAAGGGGGCCTCTCTTCCACTGGCCGCCAAGGTAAGGGGGCCTCTCTTCCACTGGCCGCCAAGGTAAGGGAGCCTCTCTTCCACTGGCCGCTAACGTAAGGGGGCACCTCTTCCACTGGCCGCCAATGTAAGGTGGCACCTCTTTCACTGGCCGCCAACGTAAGGGGGCACCTCTTCCACTGGCCGCCAACGTAAGGGGGCACCTCTTCCACTGGCCGCCAATGTAAGGTGGCACCTCTTCCACTGGCCGCCAACGTAAGGTGGCACCTCTTCCACTGGCCGCCAACGTAAGGGGGCACCTCTTCCACTGGCCGCCAACGTAAGGGGGCACCTCTTCCACTGGCCGCCAACGTAAGGGGGCACCTCTTCCACTGGCCGCCAACGTAAGGGGGCACCTCTTCCACTGGCCGCCAACGTAAGGGGGCACCTCTTCCACTGGCCGCCAACGTAAGGGGGCACCTCTTCCACTGGCCGCCAACGTAAGGGGGCACCTCTTCCACTGGCCGCCAAGGTAAGGGGGCCTCTCTTCCACTGGCCGCCAAGGTAAGGGGGCCTCTCTTCCATTGGCCGCCAAGGTAAGGGGTTCTCTCTTCCACTGGCCACCAAGGTAAGGTGAGGATCTTTTTTGCTGACCTTCAGTGTGAGGGAACACTTTTACTGTCTGCTTTTCTTATCTAGCTATTATTATTTCCTTTGTATTTGCTTTATGAGTACTAAAAATGTTTCCCTTTTTTTTTTTTTTTTAAATGACCTACCAGTTCATCATATTGTTTGTTTATATCCACAACTTGCCGAACATGCTTTACATTTTAGCAGAGGTTTCCTGAGATTTGAAAATGCTTTTAAGGGTTCCTCGGAGGTAAAAAGGTTGAGAAAAGCTGAAATTATAGCAATACAGGAATGTGAATTACAGAACTGCAGAAACACACAACAAAATCTGAGTTCTCCTTAAACAACCCCTTCTATCAAGTCCACCAGACTGCCTAACTTTATTCAAGACTCAATTAAAAATCAGGATATTGATGTAAAATGGGCAGCAATCAAATCAACAATTACAACCAATTGACACTTTTTTTCATTTCTTTTTCCTGCAGTGGTTGAGAGGAAATGAATGAAACCTGTTTGGTATTGTGAATTACAGCTAAATGAAGCCCCTAAAAGTATTTCTGGCGTGTGCGGGGATACTGAATATGTGTTGTACAATAGGTGTTTTTTCTTTTTCATTATTATTTATTAGGAAATTGGGAGATTTTTTTTGTTTGCCATATGGCTATCAAAGCCGAAACACTGACATGACACACGATGACATGGTTAGTGTACACTCCTAGCTTACAAGCAGACTTTTTTTTTTTTTATGTGTTGATTGGTTAGGGCTGCTCGGTGTCTCACAGGCTGATGCACTGATTACTTCACCTATATTCTAGAGCAGTGGTCAACTACCCTGTCCTCAGGGACCACTAACAGGCCAGGTTTGCAAGATAACTGAAATATATCACAGGTGATTATAATTTGCTGCTCAGTGATTGCAGTATTCCAATCTGCATCTCCCCAAGGTAATACATAAATCCTGGCCTGTTAGTGGGCCCTGAGGACAGGGTTGATGACCACTGCTCTAGAGGATTCTAGCATTCTAGTGGGAGGAAGAACAGAGGAGGCAGCCTGAATGTTTATGGAGCTCCAGCAAATCCCTGGGAAGGTGTACCCAGTAGGTAATTGGAGGGTCAATAAATGGTTGGAGGCTTGAAGCAGCCGTGCAGTGTTCATGGGTCCAGTGCTGCTGGAGGAGACTCCTCTGCAGGGGCTCTTCCCCTGGGGCAGGAGTGCTAGAGAAGCCTTTGTGAAGACATCAAGGTTAGCTGGGAGGGGGGCCTATTCGCAAGTTCAAGTCCAGGGATCAAGTTGGATCTGGAGAAACTTACTAGGGAGAGTCAGGAGGAAGTTGGCGAGAAAAAGTCTAGTTGTCCTATGGTGGTGGGAGTCAGCATCTCCTTCACTAGGAAGAGCCTGGTGAATATGAGCAGGAGATAACTAATGATCCTGTGGGACATTCCTTGTACAGTGGAGCTAGAAGTGAGGAGTCCTCAAGTTGCTCAGTTCTATAGTTTACTGGGGTATCTCATGTTCCCTATCTTGATCCAAATTCATTGTTCCCAATAAAAAAAAAAAAATCAAAAAGAAACCCCTAGTCTGTTCTGTGGAGCCATTGGAAGAGTGCAGGAAATGATGATGTGTGCCTGGCTGTGTGGACTCCTAGGGGGGGAATGGGAACAAGATTTACCAGCGACTCTATAGGGGGTGCACTACATTTTAAATAGTAATTCTGCTGTTGCAAAATTTGCAGCCAATTTCAGCAAACATGAAATGAAGTTTTTTTAAATTGCTTAGCTTCCCTCTAATAATAATAATAATAATAATAATAATAATATAAAGGTGGTTGAAGGTGACTCCTACTTATGTTTTTTTATTCATATGGTCAGATTTTAAGATTTCCTTTTAGGCAAAAATCCATTTAAAAAAAAATTATTTTCCCACCAAACCATGGTTAAAAACATAAACTAAAACATAGCTTACATAGAACTGAACAGGGAAATTTCCTCCGGCATTATGAAACCTAAATAGAGTACTGTCGCCTTTTTTTTTTTTTTTTTTTTTATTTCCACTAACATTTTATATTTTTAGGGCAAGCTTTAGCAATGCACTCCTTTTTTCCAAGGTCCATGCAATATGGGAGCTAAATTTACTATTCGAGTCCTGCTCACCTATGACATAAGGAATAGGATTGACCTGTTTTTCAAATTTTGTGCCTGCGGACACCATGAGAATACCTGGGATCTTTTGGAAATCACAGTTCCTGAGAACTGGGTGGATCTGTGGGCAGAGCTAATAGTATAATGGGTAAGGCCAAATTGTGCTTACAAATGGGAAGGGCTTAAAGGCTAGGTCCAGGCCTGATAGTGCACCTGGCTATCACCTACCTACACCCCCCCCCTTCCTTCTGTTCCCGCCATCGCCACCAACGGGGTAATTGAACCATTTCCCAGGATCCCTTGCTGGCCTGCCCAGACCCTCCACACTTTTGCCCACCACAATCACCCCCCTGGGCTACAGCAGGCCTCCCTTGTCTGCTGAGCTTTAACCTTGCTCCTGTCGGGCCCCTCGCTCACTATAATCTGGGTTGGGCAAACTCCCAGAGAACCCCAGCCACCCACGTCCTCTGCTGAACTCCTGAAACAGCACTCCTCCTCTCCTGCCTCCTCTCAAGGCAGCCAGCCTGTCAGTATAGAGAGCAGTATGCATGATTTGCAAGAATGACATTGCACACATTGCCTGTATACATTACAAACGGTACAGGCCGGCTGCCAGAGAGGTTTTTCAGGAATTGCCCGAGTCCAGTAATAACCTGGCTAATTGTTAAAAATGATGGCATTGCCGGGTCAGTTCCGGAAAGTTCCCAGGTATGCCTGTTAAAGCTGATTTGTTAATTTTCCTGAATTGTATCTAAGTATGTAAATGTACCATTTTATATGTGTATGACGCTTTTACCTGGCTTTTCCGTTGTGCCACCACAACATTTTTTGTATCTCTTCAACCTTGTAAAAGAGGCCTTAGACTGCCATTCCTCCCACTGACCCCCAAGGAAGAGGCACAAAATTATAACCTCGAACCCTGTCTGCAATTTTGAGACCTTCCATTGGGTTATTGATGGAAAAACCAATTGCATGGAATGTACTGGTCCAGGGCAGTCTGCCATCTTGAGTGACCATATGGTTGAACCCATAGTGGAAATTGATTGACAGCATCAGTACCTTTTTTAATTGCCATTGTGGTGGTTGCAATTGTTTTTTTGTTGCAATTTCAGGCCATTGATTGCTCAAAATCATAAATAATTGGGTGGAAAGATGCCAAAACACAAAAACTGCCAAGTGAGTGACTATAGTAGCAATAAATACTATACTGCCATGACAATAAATAATATCACGTTGAAAGCGGCACGCAATATACCCTTTGCCACCTATTTGCAACACGCTAAAGTATCAGCTCCGATGAGCCTCACTCAGTTCAAAGAAAGAAAAAAAAAAATTAAAAAGAGAGCGAGACACGTTTGTTACAAAATACACATAAAATCCTTTTCCTGCATCAGGCCCGGCCTTTCTTTTACAGGCCAATTATTTTCATTGTGCTTGATAAGAAGTGCAGAGAAGTTCATATAATCGTCGCACCGCTGATGTGTGATTAGTTATCTAATTATGCAGTGCGTTTTCCATCATTAACTAAGAATTAATGTATTCCAAAAGCCGACACCAGACGTATTAACAAAAATGATATTTAAATAACATCCTGACTTTCTCGATATGACTGAAAATGGAGACAGTGACCGATTCGCACAACGGCGAGGTGTCGTCGCGCTGACTAATGCTTAATAGATAAAGGGAAATAATAACCATTATTCATATTTTTACAGCTGTCGCAGAGCAGAGTTGTCTCTTCCTTGCACTTTAATGACTTGTGTGAATATTTCTGTGCATGTGAAAATTATATATATATTTATATACATACTGTGTATATATAAAATACAAGAGTGTATTTAGTATGTGTGTGTATAAAATATATGTCCATGTTTTTGGCCTGTGTTGTGTGTAGTTTTCTGGTTTTTCTATCCTGCTCACATACTGCTCTGTGACAGACTCCCGCGGTTTCCCATTATAAAGCAGACAGCACTGTTATATTAAAAGAAAATATATATTTCTTGGTCTCCTTACAAATAGCGTTTTGTGAGATTTCATAGATAAATGTGCTTTGAAGCTTCTTGGTCTGCAAACAGATTGTATGAATAAATGGATCATTTTTTTTTTTCTATCTTTTTTTTTTTACAAAAACAGTCTTATTTTGTAAAGCATCGTAAAGGGCGGTCATGATGTGTGACGTGCAACAGTCCTTTACAACCAATCACATTTGTTATCTAAAGTAAAATCTGAAGAAGAAGACTTCTGATTGGTTTCTGCATATTTGAAAAAGTCTGGCAAAGTTTTTACAGGTATACTTCAGCCAAAATTTAAAAATGTAGCCATGCAATTCAGGCAGGGCTGTGGTTCTCCAGGCTCTCCATTACAGTTCCTGGACTTTATAGCACTGGTACAGTGCCTATCATGGGTAAGTTCTGACCAGCAATGATGTGCAGGTGGCCAGGTACTTTCTGTGACATTGCTCATTTGGCAGGATAAGTGAAAT